>JASMQC010000005.1:1200000-1925000 GCA_031305395.1 Phytophthora citrophthora
AGTTGAACAACAGCAAAAGGGCGCTCACTGCGACCTTTTAGTGTAATGGGTCTACTTAGACCCACTAGGTGGCGTACACGTGCGCTTACGTGTATGAGGAAGCGTGCAATTAAGATAGACTTAATTTAAATATACTTAATCTGATAAGTATATTTAAATCAAATACAATTAATCTAAACTGCTAAAATACCGTAAAATGAGAACTGTTATTGAATTGGCACAAAGCCATTATGGAACCTCCTAAAACTGTTTAATCTATTTCTAAAGGATCTGCCAACGTGTGGTTGGCAGAATCTCTGCTTCCGTGAAGGGCATTGATTGGTAGAAATCCGTTGCTTTCTACCAATAACATGCACAAATGCACGCGAACCACACAATGATGTGGCTCGCCCATGTAGCCATTGGTGTGTACAGCACACCAAGGTCTGAGGTCCATTTCCAACCTCTAACAGTTATCCTAACAGTTAGAGTTACAAGTGGTGTAGCCACTTGTACGTGTAACCCCGTTACACCATCCCCCCGTTAAGATTCGACGTATCGGTCCCGATACGTCTATCAACAGAACTTGACAAGACCGTCAAGTTCCCGAGAGAACTCGAGTTCATTCTACGATGAACTCGCCAACGCCCACGTCTCCGTCCGCTCTTGCGGACGCGCAAGCCTCACCTGCTGCCTCTGCAGCAGGAACAACAACCTCAGCAGTGCTCACTAGCACTGCTGTTTCCAGCGGTTCGACAGAGAAGCTCTCTGTCGTCAAGTACCATGCTCTCCACCAGGAGAAGCATGCGAAGAAGAAGTCTTCTTCCCTAGCAGGGATCAAACACCCTGCTGTCTCTCTCAAAGAACTCTTTGGAGAGGACTTCGAAGAAGACATCGTCGACTACGACGATGTCGAGGAGGGAGAGCTGGAGGGCAAGACTCCTGCTCCCGTGTCTTCATCCGAAGACACGCCAGACCCACCCTTGGGGTCACGACGACCTCGTGATGAGGTCCCGGACGCTTCCAGCTCGAAGCGTCCGCGCAGTGATGAAGAAGCGTCCCCCATGTTGAGGGCGCTCACTGCTCCGCGCACTGATCCGCCAGTGCGCGCACCATGGATGCCTACTGAGGCACAGATCCATGACCGGTTCGGTGCTAGTTCTCCACCGAACCCGATACTGTTGTACTCATGCAACAGTATCAACGACGACGATGTCGCCAAAGAGGTTGTCTTTGAGTCTGAGACTCAAAGACGCGACTACTATATCGGACTCTTCCATGAGCTCCGATATTTCGCAGCGAAGAAGACTTCGCGCAAAAGCAAAGTGCCAGAGTGGCAGGCACTTTGTCAGTCGTGGAATGCCTTTGTTGATAACTTCAACAAAAACCCGAAGGCATATCGCGAGCGCGTTGTCGCGACTCGCGATCGCTTCTACACTTACACCAGCCGTGGTAAGTGTGAACGCCTCCATGATCAATCCATGGAAGCGGGGATCCCATGTGCCGTTCCCTTCGGCACATTCTGCCCGTGCTGTCCCCCCGGGCGGGCAGCACGTCTCTCCGAAAGTGATCTTACGGGGTACACGCTCACCCGTGTACCCGATCACATCAAGGAGCTCCGTGCTCGTCTCGAGCCACGCGAAGCTCCGAGTGCTGTGGTTGACCGCAGCACTCCTTGTGCAGGACTTAATCCTGCAAAATATGGTGGGCTTCGTATGCCCTCACCATTTCCGGAACGTCCTCCATCAGGACGTTCCGCGGCTCCCACGTATCTCGCTGGGGAGGAAATCCTCTCCAACGAATACGAAAACGAACCCCTTGAGAGTTCGTTCTCTTATGAGCCACGATCCGCTCCACAATCCAGCGGATCGCTCCACGCGCGTCGCGCAACGGCGGCGGAGGGGGCGGAAACACTCCCTCCGTATGGTCAACGCTATGACCATGACGATCGTGCCCTGCACGATCGAGTTGCTGCGTTGGAGCAGTCACAGAGCGCTGAGATAGCGGCTCTGAAGCAGGAGGTCCGTGTCCTCCGTGCTGAGGTTGGCCAGGCAGCTCAGACTGCCTCGAACCTCTCGTCCGGTCTCGGGACGAGAGTGAACCGGCTGATCGACCGTGTTGACGGTCTCGAGAAGGCCTTCCAGGCTTCTCGCACTCCTCTCTCGGATTACCAACCCTAGGTAATCCGTGCTCCACGTACGGCTTCAACCGCCCGACGTAGAAGGTCGGGTGGAGCCTCATGCTGGACGGTATGTCCAGCCGGTACGCGATACCATGCCGTTCAAGTACCTTGAACGGCCCAATGAATCTTGGAGCAAGCTTGCTTGCTCCAAAGTCAGACACTGCATGTCTAGGTAGGTTTTGTGTAGCTAACAAAACTAATGACCCCTTCTCGAATTCATTGATGTTGCCTCTACCAACAGTATCAGCGTTCAGCTTCTGTCGATCGACAGAAGCTGCGATAGCATCCTGGACAAACCGTATTACGGCTTGTCTTCGCTGGACAAAGTCTAGCGCACCCGAGCTGAATCCTTTCAGCTTGTCGCCTTTGTCAGCAGCAGGCCCTGCCTGCTCGCTATCATCTCTCATGTCTGTGCCCGGCACAGACATCGCGCGCTCGTTCCTGCTCGAACGAGACGTCGCACGCGTCACCGCAGCTGATAGTGTGCTGCTATCAGTTGTATTCTGCGGTTGTTCGGACGCAACCGTAGATCCTCCCCCACTTAAGGAGGAAGCTACCCCACCGAGCATGCTCGGCAATCGTGGATGCCGCATGGCATTCACGTAGAACGGTGTATGCCCAGTCGAGGCATGCACCGAGTTGTTGATGGCAAACTCTGCCATCGGCAAGCACTCGCTCCAATGCGGGAACGAGTGAGCGTAGCTCTTCAGCGCGTCACCCAGTACACGGTTGACGCGTTCGGTCTGTCCGTCCGTCTGCGGATGATCCGCAGTCGACATTGACAACTGTGAACCAAGAAGTGTAAACACTTCTTGCCAGAACCGCGCTGTGAAGCGTGGATCACGGTCCGACACAATGTCGAGCGGCACGCCATGGTGTTTGAACACCATGCCAACAAACAGTCGCGCAGTCTGTGCGGCTGTAACAGTAGCCGGGACGGCAGCAAGATGGACCATCTTGCTGAATCGGTCCACAAAGACAACGATGCCCGTCCTCCGCTTGTTGTCAGGCGGAAGACCGAAGACAAAGTCCATGGACATGGACTGCCAACACTCCGACGGAGTCGGAAGTGATTGAAGAGGAGCCTGCGCGGTTCTCGCAGGCTTCACGCGTTGACAAACCTCGCAAGCACGTACGTACTTGCGCACCCACTTGTACTGGTGGTGCCAGTAGAAGTCACGCGTGAGAAGAGTGTATGTCTTCTCACGACCCGGATGCCCTGCCGTAGGGGCATCGTGATACTCGAACATGATCCTCAACCGGAGGTCATGATCGTTCGGAACGACAATGCGATCCGCATTGTCGTCTACTGCACTGTACAGCAGTAGGCCTTCGTGTACACGATAGCGGTGTACACGAGCTCGAAGATGAGGGGTTAGCTTCCGACGTGCTATGTCGGAAGGTGCTGCGAGGAAATCCAGCAGCCCCTTCGCGTTTGCATCTCTTGTATACGCGTTCTTCACGTCGTCAACCAGCGTTGACGACGGCACACTTGTCCTCACGACGCCAACTGTGTTGGCGTCGACCGTCTCCGCATAGTCAGGTCGACGCGATAACGCGTCGGCCACTACGTTGAGTCTTCCGGGTTTGTACTCCACCCGGAAGTTGTACTCCGCGAAGAAGGACAACCATCTCGCCATACGTTGCGAGATGTGCGGCGACTTAATCGCCGTCCGCAATGATGCGTGGTCTGTGTAGACCACGAACGGTCTACTCCCAAGTAGATACACTCGGAATTTTGCGAGTGCATACTTCATGGCAAGGAGTTCCTTGTCATGTACGGGATAGTTACGCTCAGCTGGCTTCAGCTGACGCGATTGATAGTAGACCACACGATCACGCCCTTCGTGATCGTGCTGCATCAATGCACATCCGATTGCAAAATCGGATGCATCGCACACTACGTGGAATGGACGATCTTGGTCCGCCACGGCCAAGATCGGCGCTTCAGTCAAGCCCTGCTTGACTGCACCGAATGCCTCCTCGCACTCGGTCGTCCAAATCCACTCAGCTTCTTTCTTAAGAAGCTGTGACAACGGGCGAATTTTGCCCGCACAGTTCTCCACGTACTTGCACAAGTACGTGGCAAGCCCAAGGAACTGCCTCAGTTCCTTCACATTGGATGGCGTGGGCCACTCATTGATCACTCTGACCTTCTCTGGGTCAGGGCGCACGCCGTTTTTCCCCACGAGACACCCCAGCACGGGTATCTCGCTCGCCCCGAAGATACACTTCTTCAGGTTCGCAAAGAGCTTATGTTTCCTCATAAGCTCTAGCAGCTTCCGGAGATGCACCTTGTGCATCTCAATGTCCGTCTTCCCGTTCACAGCCCGGCTGTGGACGAACACGTCGTCGAAGTAGCTCGGTGCGAAGTCGCGCACCGAGCGCAATAGATGTGTCACGCATCTATTGAACGTCGCAGGGGAATTCTTAAGCCCCTGTGGCATGACGAGCCACTCCCAAAGCATTCCGCTTGGAGTGCTTACCGCTGTGAGAGGGATGTCCCTCTCACGCATGAGGATTTGATAGAATCCATCACGCAGATCTAGAGCACTGAAGATAGTGCTCAAGGCCATCGAATCGATGATAACATCTTTTCGCGGTATCGGCGTCTGCGCCGGTATCGTCGCATCGTTCAGCTTGTTGTACGCATGAACGATGCGCCAGCCACCCTGTGGTTTCTTAACACAGAACGTTGGGGCACTGTGCGGGGACTTCGATTCCCGCACCTGACCTGCAAGACGACGACTTTCAAAGAAGTCGTCGATCGCTTGCACTTGTTCACGCGGCAGTGGCCACTGCCGTGTATCACAGTACTTCGTGCCCGGCACGAGATCAATCTCGTGCTGTACGCCCTTATCCTTCGGAAGCTCCGAAGGAATCTCGTCCGGGAGTACATCCTTGTACTCCCGCAGAATCTCGTAATAGGGACTCGACCTCAACGAGTCCCAACTCTGCTCCTCGAAGCGCTGCTTCTTGGTCTTCGCACTGAGGGGGTCATCGCCCTCAGTGATGCCATCGACGACGAGCTGCTTCAGCTCTTCGGCTTCACGATCCACTCTCTCGACATCCGAGAGAATGCAAATTTGTTCGATGCGTCCATCGTACAAGTCCCGCGTGAAGCGCTTCCAACTCATCGTTGGAAGTGCGGTCAACGCCGACGTACTCGTCGGCGGATTCTCCAACCGCATCCTCTGGTACTGTAATCCAGTACCAGTACGTGTCAAGACGTTCAACGTCTCGACACTCGGTGTCTGCACTGCAGATACACCCGTCTCAGTCCCGGACTGAGACTCGCGCAGCTCCCTGAGCTTGCGCCGCGAAGGTCTACCTTGGAGCCCGGCTCCAGGTGCTCCACGTCCAAGGCATCTCACCTTGGACGGGACGTTATCGCAATAGTCGTCAGCGGATTCCTTCCGCTGACTCGCACATTCAAGTCCGGCTTGAGTGCCGCTCATCGCGTGCAGCGCTGCTGCACGTGAGCACGCAGGTTGTTCGGGTGCTGGACGTTTGCAACCGCCAGCACCTCCTGCCGCGCAGTCGGTTCCCAGAACCGCTGCGCCTCCATCAACTCCCGGAGTTGATGGAGTATCCGCATCGTCGACTCCCGGAGTCGACGTGCTCTCGCTAGCTTTCAGCGCTAGCGAGTGTTCGCTTGTACACGTATCATCAGCTCCCAGAGCTGATGCACGATCGCTAGTTCCCGGAACTAGCAGCGAAGCGCCAGTGGCGTCAGCTCCCGGAGCTGACGCACGTCTTTCGGTTCCCCGAATTTTATTTGCTTCGTCAACTCCCGGAGTTGACGCGACGTCGTCGGCGCGACCCTTGGGGGCTTGAAGTACCTCCAAGGATACCGGTAATACCGGTATAATACCTTCTCTCAGGTGAATCGCATTCACCTGACCATCACTCATGTGACCGCGACCCTTCGGCTCAGATTTCTGAGTCGACACACATTTTCTCTCAACGACTCCCGGAGTCGTTGATGGTCGCCTGCGGTGATCGGAGGCAGCGGCGGCCGCTGCTGCCTCAACTGGGACGCCACATGCACCGTCCGGTGCATGTGTAGCACTGACAGGGCCATCGCTCTCTGTCGCGCGTATGTTGTTGAAGCGTACGAGCGTACGCTTCTCCCAGTTGATCACCGGGTCATGCCGTGCAAGCCACGGCATGCCTAATACCAAGTCGAACTTATCGTCTAGATCCAAGACGATAAGGTCTTCCACAAACGTCCTTCGTTTGTAAGAGAAGCGCACACGGACTACGCGCTTCTCAGTCCTCACGGTGGCACCTGTTGCCAACCGCACCTCCAACACGCCGCGAGGCGTGTCGGCCTCTTCGAAGTCAAGGCTTCGAAGACTTTCCTGTCGAACAAAGTTGTTCGACGCGCCCGAGTCTACTAGGGCACGAAGAGAGTTAACTCTCTTCGACATCACGTTCAGGATGACAAGGTTTGGCTTGTCATCTTGCATATCGCAGCGAGAAACCTTCTCGCTGGGGCAGCAGTCCTCAACGTCGCGTGTCCAAGCTCGACACGCGAGACTGCATCACCAGTAGGACGCCCCGCGCCTACTGGTTCTTGGCGTTTTTTGAACGCCCGCCCGCCATGCACTCGCGTGCATAGTGACCGATGTTACCACACTTGTAACATCGAACCTTGCCGTATCTACGCTGCTGTTGACCAGCAGTCGTAACACTCGAGAGGTCCATAGGCTCAGGACCTCCCGTCTTCGCAACAGAACGCGCCGGCCTCGGCGCGTTCGCATGGAGTTTAGCTTGACGCCGGCTAAACTCCTCTTGCATCGCAAGGCTGATCGCCTCCTCGAGAGTATTCGGATACTCTCGGAAGAGATACGTCTTGACGGGACCATCTCTCAGTCCCTTCATGAACGTGACGACCTTGGTCGCCTCGTCGATCGGATTGGCCACTATGTTCGATACCAAGTATCGAGCACGCTGGGCAAAGGTGTGAACATCATCCTTGCCCTGCTGCAGATCGAGAAACTCCGCTCTCGATCTGAACTCGTTCTTCGGAGGCTCAAACGCGAGTTTGAGTTCCTCCTTGAACACTTCGTACGTGCTGAAGCACGTAGGATCCGAGAGTCGGCGCCCATAGGCCCAACTCCTCGCACGTCCGCCAAGACATGACATGGCGAACGCGACCTTCGACATCGGATCGACGATACGTCGAGCCGCAACGGCTGTGTCGAGTTCGACAAGCCAACGAAGGAGGGTCTCGTCCTCCTTCCCCGTGTAGGTACTCACGTGGAGTTTCAACGACTCCACGCGTGGCTTCGGGGAAGCCACCGAGGCAGCAACATCTCGTTGCTCCTTAATAATGTACCCCAGAGCAACACCATGTTGCTCTGTCGGCGATAGCGTACGAAGCATCGTCGCTACCGCCGCCTCTCCAATGACTTGCGAGAGTCCTTGGAGAGCTTCCCACTCTGGGTCTGACAGGTGGGCACAGTCCGTGCGCGTCACGGACATGTGTGGGGTCCCAGTGGATCCCTGATCCATTGGGGAGTTCTCTACCCTGCGTTCGTATGACTCCATACGAACGAACAGCAGTCGGTCGTAGGACGGACCAACAAGTGCTACCAGGTGTAATGGGTCTACTTAGACCCACTAGGTGGCGTACACGTGCGCTTACGTGTATGAGGAAGCGTGCAATTAAGATAGACTTAATTTAAATATACTTAATCTGATAAGTATATTTAAATCAAATACAATTAATCTAAACTGCTAAAATACCGTAAAATGAGAACTGTTATTGAATTGGCACAAAGCCATTATGGAACCTCCTAAAACTGTTTAATCTATTTCTAAAGGATCAGCCAACGTGTGGTTGGCAGAATCTCTGCTTCCGTGTAGAGCATTGATTGGTAGAAATCCGTTGCTTTCTACCAATAACATGCACAAATGCACGCGAACCACACAATGATGTGGGTCGCCCATGTAGCCATTGGTGTGTACAGCACACCAAGGTCTGAGGTCCATTTCCAACCTCTAACAGTTATCCTAACTGTTAGAGTTACAAGTGGTGTAGCCACTTGTACGTGTAACCTCGTTAGATTTAGGATGCTGATCTGGCTGACTATGACAAAACTGTCTAAAGGGCTCACACTGCGCCCTTGTATCATGATAGGGTTAAGGGCGCTCTTCCTGCAACTCAAGAAGGCAAAAAAATGAAATTAGCCGCAAGACCCGAAAACGCCTGGATCAAGACATGTTTACCGAGCCATCGCTGCGCGTCGAAGTGCTGTACCAGCTCCCTAGTGTGTTTTGGGCCTATTCATTTTCCATGAAAAAGGAAGAGTTCACGGTAGATCAAGTTGAGGGCTCTGCGCCGTATCTTTGGTGATAAGTCCAAGAAGGAAGTGGGGCTAATTGATAAGTTCCAGGCAATTCCTGTCAACAACTTGCGGGTGAAACCTGGATCAAAGAGGAAAACCGGTGGAAATGGGGGTGGAAGTTGCTTCTACTGCCTACAGGGTGGACACTTCAAGTCTGCGTGCCCTATTATGCTGGCTGACAAGGACACTAAGCGTGAGGGCGGGCCCTTATTTTGTACGGATATGAACACAACACCAGGTGCTAAGAAGGCGAAGAGGCCCAAGCTACCCTTATCAACACCATTAAGGTGGTAGTGAAGGAGGAAAAAAAGCGTCTCAATGAGGATGGAAGAACTTTGCTAGAAGAGTGCGTCAAAGATTAGGCACCCAAACTACCACGAGAGCCTTGAGGATGGAGAGGGTTATGCCCAAACTCCAGTTGAGTCACCTCTGAGTATGGTAGGAATTGAAGAAGGGGTACGTTGAGAACATGCCAACGATTTGAGGCTGTTGAAGGGGTTAACTCTAACGAATGATATGTGGGTTGTTAATACGGGTACAGACCGAGCTGTAGCTCCAAATAGAAACTGGTTTAAGGGAACTTACAACGTAGCTATGGTTTTACCTTTACGTACGGCAATGGTACTCTCTCGCACACTACTCTAAAGGGCGTAATAAAGATGAACGTTTCAACCCTAAAGGAAATTTAAGCTCCCTAACGTTAACAGATATCTCATAATGTGAAAGTAACTTACTGAGTGCATACTTCTTAGCTCAGCAAGGATACCGACATATTTAGTCAAAGTCCGGAGATTTTCTGTTTTTTGGGGGTAATGACTTCAAACAATGTTCGCAGCAGTGGCAATAGGTGAAGTCTACAAGTTACCAAATGGAAAATCACGCAAAATTCACGTGTTTAACACTAAACGTCACGGTAATGAAAATGTATTAAAGGAATGGCACCTAAGACTCGGTTATGTGGGCAGGGAACGCTTAATTAGGACTCTGAATAATCAAACAATTGAGGGACTTCCAAACCTTAAGTATTCAGAACTCCAAAAGATGTCTTTCTTTTGCAAAACGTGTGCTCGAATGGTAATTTGGTGGGAAAGAAAGCCGCTGTGCCACTTCATACCCTACACATGAACTCAACTGGAAGAGTATGAGTTAATGGACTGTATGGTACGTTTGGAAATCGTTATGTCCTAGAAGTAGTAGATGATGCAACTGCTTATAAGTGGTACATCATCGTAAAATCCCTCAAAGAGGATTCTGGGGAAAACAAGATCTGCTAAAACAGTTGTCAGTACAATTCCCATACGACGTTCAGAAAATTAGAACCGACGGAGAACTGAATTAATAAATACTGAAGTGTCAAAGCTGTGCACAAACAAGGGAATAATCTTTGAGAGCTCTAATCTTGAGAGTCCAGAAGAAAACGGAAGTACTGAATAGGCCCATCAGACCATTATGGCTGGGGTACGCTGGCCATTAGGGGTGCCAATATGACGGCCAAACGGTGGCCGAAAGCGCTACTCTACATGGTAGATGTAACTAATCGCCTACCTATGACCCGACACAGAATGAAAACTCCATATGAATTACTCTATAGACAGAAGCCAAGCAGGTTAGGGCTTAGGATTTGGGGTTCAAAACGTTATGCACACATTCCAAAGTCAAAACGAAAGGACCCCAAATTGGAGGATCGAGCTGTCGAAGGCAGACTTTAAGGGTTCTCACATAAGCACAAAGGATACCGAATTCTGGACATGAAGGCAAAAAAAGTACCTTATTGCTCGAGATGTTAAATTTAGCTTGACCAATACAGAAGCCATGATTTCACGACCTTTTCCTATTGAGGACAGAAGTGTCAACCTAGAGGAGGAAAAGGTTACTCAGAACCTAGGTAAGCGGGTTAAGGAAGAACCTTATCATGAGACTACTAAATATGAGTCCGTATATCGCGAGCCTGTCACACGATCGTCGCCATCTCAATTAGTGGGAGTACAAAAAAAGGGTTAATGTTGAAGTTCATCGGTCAAAACGACATCGAATACCTAATGTTCGACTCAGAGACTATGCAACTCTGATGAACACTGAAGTGTCAGAAACACGTATACCTATTCCCAGGTCAATCAAGGAGGCACGAAATAGTCCATATGCCAAACAGTGGGAGTGTGCCATCAAACCTGAGTACAATGCCCTTTTAGATAATTTGACATGGAACTAGTGCCTATTCCTGAAGGAAGAAGGGTCTTTGGATTCCATTGGCTGTTTGATTTAAAGCATAAAGCTGATGGCTCAGTTGAGCGGTTTAAGGTACGACTTGCTGTTCAGGGAAATACCCAAATACATGGCATTGACTATAAATAATGTTTTGTCCCTGTAGCATGCTATGAATCATTGCGCTTACTTTTAGCTCTTGCAACAATTCTAGACTTCATTTCCACCAAAAGGATGTTTCTACAGCATTTTGTACGGTGTACTCAGTGAAAGTATCTAGATGAGGTAACCCCTAGGATTTCGTCAAAAAAAAAAAAAAGGGGGGGGGGGGGTAATCTAGCTTGCAGGCTACAGAAAAGTCTGTATGGTCCTTGGTTTTTTAGATGCAAGAAAGGATACTGCTTGTATCTAAAAAGGTGGAGGTTAAAGGCGTCAAGCATGTCCTCATAGTGTGCGTAAACGTTGATGACCTAACAATTGCAGGCTCACATCAGAGCTCTATTGAGGATCTAAAGGCCCAATTGTCTGCTAAGTTCACCATGTAGGACTTGGGTGAGTTGCACAACTTGCTCAAGATGGAGATTAAAAGGGATCTTGAAAGAAAAACGTTTTGTTTATCACAGCAGAAATATATTAATGATATTCTCGAAAGTTTCAAATGCGAGACTGCACTCCAGTGGCTACGCCACAAGCTAAAAGTGTGGTTTTTGAAAAGGAAAAGTATCTAACACTTGAGCATTGCATTTCAGCTTCGTGAAGCACAGCGAAACGTCCCCAACATTACGAGGCTCCCTTGTCTCATGCTCTTGCTGCTACGAGTCATGCTCGTGACAATGAACGGCTGATGTAGCCACGGGTTGGAGGTTGAGCTCTGCTAACGACCTGCCGACACCTCACTCCAGTAGTGGGAAGCGCGGAGCATCCGGCGACACCGTCGCACACCCTCGGGTGCACCCAAACATAAGCACCTAGGGCAGTCCAGCCGTAGTGGCCCCTCAAACTCCCACGAGTTCTGTGAGTGATGGTAGCCTCGTTACTTTACCAGACACCTTTTTTTACCCTGGCGACGCCACCGGGTCCTCAGCAGACCCACGTGATAGTGGAGCTCACCGTGCTTATAGAGTAGAGCCGGGGAGGGGATGGACTGAACGTCCGATGAACCCTGGTATTTCACTCGTTGCAGACCCGCGTCGGCTGGGTGAAAGAGCATGTTTTCAAACGTTGATCGTGTGACCCATCGCTTAGCGTTTGATCTCGAGGAGATCGAACGTCGCGTGGACTTGTTCGAGTCGCCTCGGGCACTACAGCAGTGGGTCTCTGACCATGAGCGTCAGGTGGCTCGTCTACAGGGTCATCTTGACTTGTTGGGTCGGATGCAACCACCTGTGGCTCTACCACCTGCTATCGTGCATCCCTCCGTGATTCCGCACCCTGCAGTAGAACAGGCACCTGCTCCCTCTGTCGCGAAGTCGGTGAAACATTGGTCGCAGAGCAGGTGGCGTACAGTGAACCCGGTTATACGACTACTGTAACGGGATTACACGTACAAGTGGCTACACCACTTGTAACTCTAACAGTTAGGATAACTGTTAGAGGTTGGAAATGGACCTCAGACCTTGGTGTGCTGTACACACCAATGGCTACATGGGCGAAACACATCATTGAGTGGTTCGCGTGCATTTGTGCATGTTATTGGTAGAAAGCAACGGATTTCTACCAATCAATGCTCTACACGGAAGCAGAGATTCTGCCAACCACACGTTGGCTGATCCTTTAGAAATAGATTAAACAGTTTTAGGAGGTTCCATAATGGCTTTGTGCCAATTCAATAACAGTTCTCATTTTACGGTATTTTAGCAGTTTAGATTAATTGTATTTGATTTAAATATACTTATCAGATTAAGTATATTTAAATTAAGTCTATCTTAATTGCACGCTTCCTCATACACGTAAGCGCACGTGTACGCCACCTAGTGGGTCTAAGTAGACCCATTACAACTACTGAAAGGACTTCAGAGCTGTATAACGTAGGTGGGCGTAGATCCTTGAACCATCATCGTCGCGCTGGACGGTAACGGGATGAGGTCTCTCAGAGATACGTTCTTCTGAGAGATTTTTCGCCAGGAATTAGACACTCATCGTCGAGGAAAGTCCGGTGACCAGACAGAGTGTATTTGATCTTCAGAGTTGCGCACACTCTGAAGTATACTTCTGGTCCATTGGGCCCCTTTACAGTCAGGCGAAGGTTTATCCACAATCTTCCACAGATGTCGCACAGTAGAGCCGCGTCCCCGGTCCCCTCTCGCTCATAACCAATTATATAACCAATCACATCGTAACGTAATATCCACCTGTCGCTCGAAAATCGGAAATAGCATCATGTCACGTATCGCGGAAATGGTCGATAGGCATCCTCTTCGCGCCGTTGAGTGTCAAGATTTTGGCCTTTTTAACCGCGGCAGCAATTGCGTGGACACAGGGAAACTCATTGTCCAGCCAGTTGCCACTCGTACATCCATGTGCTGGCTAGTGAACTAGCCAGCACTTGGATGTAGCTCAGATAGATTTGATATTGTCTGGGCATAAATAGGTAAACAATTCTTTTTTCACCCAGTGTTATTATCGACACCTTGGAGATATTCAACCGCCGCTGGTTTGCCCAGCTCTTTCGCGAAGACGTTGTAGTCACTTTCACAATCAGTCCCTGTCATGTGGTTAGTGAGACCGCGCTCCTTACCCGTGAGTGAAATGCCCTTTGCGTTGATGTTGTCTTTGATGTGTCGAAGGCAAAATCGGTGTCCAGTCTCTGGGAACACATCGTTTACCGTAGACAAGAGATCCTTCTGTTGAAACGTGGATCTCTGCCGTTAGCAAAGGTGCTGTGCTGGACGAAGCGGCGCACAGTGTTGAAGTAGCTATTGGGACGAAGGTTCTGGAAGAACAAAGCGTCCCTTCGCCTCGAGGAGGCTCTGCATATCTAAGAGTAGGAAAGACGACAGAAGCTCAGTCTAAGATTGGAGCCCAACCCAACAAGTTGTCGTTGCATATTCGCCTCGTGCTGCAGTATCATATTTTAACACCTTCAGGCGGTTGAAAAGGATCGTGAAGCGCTTTAATTCACCCAAGGCCTCGTTCACGACTTCCGAGAATCAGACCCAATTCCTGTGGTTCTCGGTAGGGACGAGAGAAAACGCAAACGGAAGGATGTGGTTGTTGTAGTTCTTAGCTGTCTCAATAAAAACAAAATCGTGGTTGTTCATTTCACCCTTCAAATGCGCCATCTAACTCATAACGACGACGTGCCATCCGAGAGACGTAAGCTCCAATCAAGGGTATAAAACATGCCCAAGCAAAAGTCCCATTACTCTCTTTCTCCAATCGCCAAATAGATCCTGGGTTTTTCTCGGCCAATAGCTTGAGATAACTCTCAAGCTTGTGGAAGCTGGTGAGACATTCCACGCTATTCCCTTCGTGAATGTTTTGCTTAATCCGAGAAATTGTCGATGGTGATACTTTGAATTCTTTGACGACGAGGAAATCTGCAATCGAAGCGCCACTCATGTTCTCTGTCTTTCCTTCGTATAGCGGCAGCATGTCGGTTTCTACCAAGAGCTCTAGGCTTTGTCGTTTGTCCTTCAACGGTCGAGCGACGGTGCTTTCTGCAACAGGGCGACTTGTAAATCCCACGAACTTGATGTGGTTGTGACACAGATTGAGTCGAAAAATCTCCCAAAGACCATCAACACCGCTAACGTTTACTGATAACGGGCACGAGAGATCTTGGTCTGAAAATAAAAAAAATGGTTGGCCGTTTAGTTTTTTGCACACGTATTTAGCATTGCCCCCACCCTCACCATTGGAGCTGAAGTGCTGTACGTCAAGTTGAAATCCGCACACTTGAGCATACTCCTTACAGCGAAGGTGTATAGCCTTTTCATATCAATGGTATTCCGAGCGAACGTTATCGCGTCGAGCATAGGCCACACCGTAGTCAGACTGGCTTGGATCAGTGTGCTATACGGCAACACTTGCGCGTATTAAACCCATTTCATTAGTCTTGGTGATGTCAGACGATTCAAGGGCAAAGGGTGCGCTTCCGTGGCATGGAGGTTGCTTTTGTTTGGGCGCCATTGCTAGTATTTGTTGAAACGAATAGTGCTCATGTGGAAGAGTTGTTGCGGAAGCTAGTAAAAGCTTTCCTTTCATCTATAACGGACGTTGGTTGTTTAAACTTCGGTACCTGATGTGGAAGTAGTATTCTGTTTGATGAAAAATATCAGTATCTGCATATACTATTTTGAAAATTGTATCCTACTAAAACTTGTCTACTGATTTGATGCTCTGCGGTCACTGGGGGTAAATACCCGGTTGTGGGCTATATTCCTGTGTTTGATACTGAGACGAACGTAGCAGCACTAGGTTCGATCTCCCATACCAATCATGCGAGTTTCTGTTGATGATGTGGATATGTAAGGTTGCTATCGGGGGTTAAACAATTTGAACGCTGACGATAGAGAGAGTTAATGACAATAACATAGGAAATCAACGTGCTCTTGCAAAAAGAAAAGTCAAGATGAAGATATTCGCCAAGAAGCGAAATTGCAACGTGCTGCGTAGTGCTGCCATTACTGACTGATTACATGCACTCTCTGAAGAAGGGGCGCGTCAAAGTTTTTTAAACTTTAAGTTCATAAATTACTACTACATAGAACTCTGGCAGTTAATATTGATAGTGATATCACGGCTTCATACGGAGGTTACGCCTGTGCTGGTCGGCAAGGCATTAGGAGCGGCGTTGGCAACTTTGCCACTGGTCTCGTGTCCAAGTAAACGGAGATGCGTCGAGCATAAGCCATTCCGCCTGCACGAGCGATTGCAATTGGCGATGCTACACCGCTTGCCTCCGCCATGATGCGCGCAAAAGCCTCCACCGCGATCGTTGCGCAAGCAGCCTGAGACCTCGCAGAAGCGAGATCCGCCGTGCAGTGCGCAAAAGTCTCCTCTTTGCGTCCCTTTATTGCATCCTTCAGCAGCACATCTCTTACCTCCTCCGTGTGCCCGGCAGAAGCCGCCGCCTTGAGAACTTTTGGTGCAGCCTGGAAACTGGCAGCGCGGGCCTCCCCCATGAGCCTTGCACAATGAGTTGGTCTGTGCAGCCTTGTCACAATCGAGATGTTTGCAGCGCTTGCCACCCCCATGCTTAATACACATGTTGCCTCCTTGACTGCTCTTTTCACATCCCTCAACCATACATCGACGGCCACCGCCGTGAGCAATGCACAGATCCTGAGACCGTGCGCGCTTGCCACATCCGGCAATAGAGCAAAGCCTCCGTATCCGCTTGGGTTTCTTCATACCTTCCTTAGAAAATGGTGTCAGCTGTGCAGAGGTGCTCGTTACCGTCGACGAGGAGGATGTGAGTAGCGTGTTGTTTGCGATGGGCGACGACGAGACATTCGAAAACCCGGATGAGGATCCATTCCAGTCGCTATCATCGTCGTCATGTAATGACAATTCGGGCATCTCAAACCCGCCGTTGATAGCCGTCATGGAGACGGCAGGAGGCTGGGCCACCTCGTTAAATAGTGTAGGCATGTTGTTGGTACCCATGACGTCCTGAAATGTGGTGTCCATCAACAGTTGGTTATCCACGTCATGAGTCCTTGCGGGCGTGAACTGGTGTATACTATCGCTACCAAAAGCAGACCTGTACGTGCTGCCACCATTGTAAAGAGGAAAGTCGCCCACGGGCAGGGTTGTGCAGCCCTGATACGGCATCACGAAGCCGCTATCCACGTTGTTGAACGGATCCGCTGTCACGGTCATCGGCTGTTGCATGTTGGCGGTGGTATTAATCATGATTGGGTTTTCTCCGAAGTGTTGCTCCGACGTTGGCATACCCATAATACGAGCACTCTCAGACGGCGTCATCATCATAGATCCTGAAAGTTGAGCAGGTTGGTTGCTTGTGCTGGTCATGAGTACATCCGGATCGTAGAACGTCTGTGTCTCGGTGGGCGTGGGCTCAAAGCCCCAGTTCGCAATGGGTGCGCGCGGTGGACCGCCATTGAGATTCCAGTTATTGGCGAGCATACCCATCATGTCGCGGTCTAACTCGTAGGGCGATGCCGCCATCGGCGCAGCACGAGGTTCATTCTTGAGTGCGACTCCGCTGTCTGGGCTGCGATTGCTGCTGCTACTGGTGTGGTGGTTGCCAATGGCACGCTGCATCGTAGGGGCGCTGAGCGCCGCAGCCTCGGCAATGGCGTCGCTGAATGGCGTGACTAGTAAGCTGTTGCTCGAGGCGTATGAGGGTGAGGCTGGAGACCAAGCTGTCGTTGTGGTCTGGCACTCAAGTCGATCTTGCTGTTGTGGTGGATGGCGGCTATCCTCATGTGCGCGTGGCGCCGTCCCGGCCTGCGCTTGATTGATCCTGCTCATTATTGAAGACTGAGTGCGTGTCGCCAAGCGGCGGAGTTAATGCCTGTCCTTGTCGCAATGAGCAGCGGCACAAGAGAGCTCCGTTAAACTTTGGTGGGGCTTGGGCAGCGCTCTGCTTATCTATGCAGCGAGATCGTCAAGTCCACCTTGGCGGACGTCGTGTCTTCTGCTATGTGTATTTTTTTCTCACTTCACTTTCGGGACACTAGGCGAATTGCTGAATGAGGCCCGACTGCCACGAGAGGGGAGCGTACGGTCCAGAAGATTGTATTTCGCCCACGCCGGCGGGACGAGACACAAGTTGGTACCCTACAAAGCCTTAGTATTTTCACCGGCGAGAAACGCACGCCGCAAATTAGAGATCCTGCCGGTGTCGGCGATAAAAAATATAGCGGAGACGATACTATCATTGGTGATCCTGCACGGTGCAGTGCGAGACGAGGAGATGAACTGTCTAAGGTACGTGGAAATGCTGCAAGACGTGGAGGTGTGACACCGGCTAACGCTAAAGAGGCAGAAGTTGGGTGAAATAGTACTTTTAGTTAGTTAATGCACAGCTGAAACAGTTCGCCATTTTCCAACGGATCATCGCGCGATCTCATGCCAAGCGCGTGAATGACAACGTAAATGTGCTCATTCTCGCTACGAAACAGCAGCGATGCAATGCAATACTAGTGGTCGTACGGTGGGCCAATCCATCTACATCTATTGCTCGACGTCCGCATGCGTCCACGTCGCTTGCGCAACGACTTGTGGACGGGATGTGCGCTGCAGTGCTGCAAGCGCCAACAAGCACATGATATGGGCGCGTCAACCGCAAAACTTTAGCGGAGTGCACTAACGAGCCAGGCGACCAAACACAGTTGGGTTAATTATACGCATCCTAGGGTTTTGAATTGAATAAAATATATGCAAATTGCAGACTGCAAGTAGACACCCGGTTCTGTCGTTTAAAAGCTTAGACTTCAACTTTTGTCAGATTAAATGTTCGTGGATTAACAGAGACACCCGTTGATTTTTGCGTTTCAAGTCCAGCAATTTCCGCTGCAGGCGCCAAATATAGTCGGCGGATAGCAACGCATAGCAAGTCTCAGCATTGACGACAGTGCAAGCATAAGGGTTCTGTTGCGCAGCAGGCTCTCTCATGATGTGTGAGCGCTCAAGTGGGCCAAACCAAGACGAACTGGGCCAGCTTTGTGCGCGAATACCCAACCTTGGTTTGAGTCCGAGCACTATTGGATAGCTTGCTCGTTGGTGGGTACTCTCGAGCGGAGTCTCCACTTCCCGTGGGTCAGGTCAACGTGCAGCAACGTGGGATCCCACTCCACGATGTCGGTCGTTTTGAGCTTGGCTAATCCATTTGTGTGTTCTACGAACGGTGAAGAATATATTGGTCGGTCGGTCGGTGGAATTTTAGAAAAAATATGCAATTCTGAGCTTGAGGCAACAAAGAAGCGCACAGCGGCGTTTATTGGTGCAGACGCAATAAACATACGTGTGCTATGTAGCGCCACTGCCACGCAGACATGCACAACGTCACTAAGCAATGGAAGATCGGATCCGATACATTACTTTTTGAGATCATAGACGCGAACGCACTGGTTCTAGGATTATCTGAATGCAGTGTTTTCGTCAAATGTAGCACAGTACCAGTCCGTTGTGTGTATGTGTATTTATCATACAGTATGCCTTGTACATGTAGTAGCGATGCCAGCCTGCATCTAGCGTAGTTCGAGTCCGATCCATATATACTGAGTTACGTTATCTAACAGGCCACTTAACATACATAGACGAGCCATACGTCATCACTGCGTCTCTTTGGCTCCTTGAACTGCGCGGCAAAGACGACGCTGCGTGTCACTTGCGCCGTTACTGTTTTGCGCGCATCCATGTTGCGAGCTTCGAGCAGGAACTTCTGCTTATGCGGCTGTACGGTACCTATCTCCCCACCTCCATAGCAGAACCCTGCTTCATGCTTCAGCAGCTCTACCTAACGTGGTCAGACGGAAGCCGTTGACAGCGCTGTGCGTAACGTACGCTGTAAAGGAGGCTTCCGCCACTTCGCGTCTTAGCGCAACCAGTTCCAATACTGGTAGCGTAGATAGATAGCGAACGCAGTCGTTGCAGCCGTGCAACACGCCGTTAAAAAATGTACTGAAACGCGCGAGTTTTTCACTTCAACGTCGAAGCAAGATCCCGTGCGCAGAAACGACACATGGGACACATGTCGAGACCCGCGGTAATGTTGCCAGGAGCAAGCAAGCGATTCGCAGGATTTTCGTCCAGCTTGGTTGGGGCTTGCTTTTGTGTAGGCAGAGCAGTGTAAGTTGCACTGCAAGAACAGCAAATACGCGCCTGTCTGGAGGAAAGCGCTGTTTGTCCTTTCGGTAAGGGTATATCGCTGAATCTCGATAACATTGCGGTACGCAGATTGCTAAATTATTTGTGAAATATGCCTGAATGTATGTCTCCAGTAGAAATGCCTGGAAATGGGACGCCTGAGCATTTCAGACACAGTAGCTGCGCATTGAAATGGACAGATCAACGCGCCATGTGGCTATTTTCTTGATCACATGCTGGCCTCGACGTATATGTATGCTATGGAATTTTGACGACATTCAGATAGACAGCATACCACGAGTAATGGCGTGGTTTCGCATATGGACAGTTGAGGTTTCAAAGTGCTGTTTATCATCTCGCGGTCGGAAATATCCATTAAGGAGAGGGTGAAGTACGTCGGTACGACCATTATCCCAGGACAAGGATGGAAGAAAGAATGTTGCTACACGGAATCGTTACACTAGTGACGTTTTTTTTCTCAAGGTTGATCTGATGTGATGAAGGCAAAAATGAGTGGGATTGCATTCTGCACGCCACGTTTCACATTGTTTGCGGGAAAGGTAAACGTTGCAAGCTGACGCGCTGAGTTTAACCTGCACGTGGAGACTTCGTAACGTTGTTCACTTTAAAGGACGGAGTCACAGCTTCCAAAAGTGGGAAACGCTCTATCGATGCGCAAGATGCAGTGTCAGTTTATTCTACAGCATGCAGATGATCGCTCAACTGCACTACTGATATTTTATTAGCTTTGATCCACTGACAGATTTTCCCCCGGTCAGAGTCAACGAGCCTGAGGTACGTATTCAAGAGTTACATGTAATCGATATCTTTTATTGCTTACTGTAGACTGACGCGGATTTGATGCGCTTGACTAAGATATCAAGGGATGTGCATGGTATAACAAATTCAAGGACTTTATGCCGCTCAATATTTGTCTCGGTCAGTGAGACCTACCCAAGGTGTCAAGTTTGTTTCTGTTTACAGTCCAGGTGTGTACCATATTGCTATCACTGATGAGTCATCGAAGACTAAAACTTTTTGCCTACTCCGCAGGTGTCGTGATTTGCTGCGAGCGATATTTTTACAAGCAAACTCGTTGAGCGGGACCTCAAAACCATCGAGCTGATGTCTCTGCTGCAGGTACTATGAGTTTTTTTTTGTTTTGAGTAAATGCACCTATTTTACCATACACAGTCAAATCAACTGGCGATTTTTTCTCGGCATGGATCGATTCTTACAACGCACGAATTTGTAAGTTGTCCCTTGCATTCGTTTAGAGTTACTTGCAAATACCACGTGATTTACGAATTCATCTTGTAGACTGTATGACTTCAGGGATTACTATTGTACAAGACTAAAGCCCGTGGTCGACTATTCATTTCTAGTCGTTTGAGCAAGTGCTATTTCTTTTGACGTATTTGCAGTGACACCCGTAGTTGGAGGCGGCCCAGCAGTCTCCCTCCAAGTGTCAATGGTACGCATACCTCGCGCTTTTTGCTCATGCCCTCGGCGCAGAACGTGCCGTGACCAAACAGCTTATCTGGTGCGAAAGACGAGGACGAGCCTATGGAGCTGTTGTGAGGTGTCGGCGAACATGTGGAAGCAATGGAATTGGTGCTGGTATGCGGCGACAGTGAACAGCTTCCTCCAAGTAGCCTCGAAGCTGAAGAGGTTTTTGACAAGGAACGACCCCGGCCCAGCGAGCGAAGCACCACAGCCACATGCTTGCGCCCTAACGCACCCGCCATTGTGTGGTATCGCAGGCCACTATTGACGAACTCATGCCACTTCAAAGTGTGAAAGTTGGAAGTGGGCGTTATAGTCGACGCGAAGCCCATGCCGCCTGTATTCCCACTGTCGGTTCCGCCAAAAGTTAAGTGCTCAGCCACCTCATGCAACTTGCGCTGGTGAGCAAAGACATCTTCACATGGCAGTGGGAAGAGAAAGCCAAACTGCATGTGCTCAGCACGGTCAAATAGAGCAGAATCCACTGCATCAAGCCAATGGATAGAACGAAACTCAATCCGAAGACGAAGTTCACACGCTCCTGGAACATCCTTCATCCGAGCAGCAGATAATGTCCGGTCGGCGTGGAGGATCATGGGGTTCGCGTCTGTCGAGTTCGCATTCCATAGTGCGTCCTCTGCTACTGTGGAAGGTCTTTGAGATGAAGCGAGCAGTGCCACCTCAAAGCAAGCGGACACAGGCTTGTGGTCCGAAGAGGTCACTCCCTCACAAGAGTCGTACGACAGACATGAAAGGGAATCCTGCATGCCAGCCAATGAACTATAGAAGACGCGATCTGTGTACGATGGCACTCGATATCCACCATGGGCTGCTGCAAGGGAGTAGTTCTGTTGAAACATGACCGCATCAAACGGCTCCCGTAGCGCATGTCCTCGAATGCGGCGAAATGTCGGGAAGAACGTAATCTCATTTTCCTGAAACCCATGGAATACTTGTTGTGAGCGGCATAACTGGAATAGCTCGTCGTGCTCCTCAACCAATGTTCTCAGTACGAACGGCGCCGAGCTACTCCCGCTGTTACTTGTTAATGTGCCTGTACGTCCCCGGACGTGTCGGTGGCTTCTTCGTGCTGTTGCAATCGGGGTTGGGCTTTGCATTTTTGGTGTTATGCATTGTCGGAAGTCACTTTCATCTGCGTGTGCGGATACTTCGCTCCTCGACGTTTGAAGCATAGCTGGCGAACACGGAGACAAATCCATCGAGTAAACGTCTTCACTAGTGTGGTGAAATTCCGTCCCAGCATTCACAAGCATCTCCAACATGTCTATTGGCGTTGCTCCCTTGCGAGTCATGCGGTAGTTAAAATCACCGAGAATAAAGCTGTGGTGGTGCAGATGTGGGAAACCAAAGCCATAATCTTCTTCGTCCAGATAGAGCTGCTGCAGAATCTCCATTGCGTCTTGGTTTCTCCGTTCTACTTTGGAAGGAGGTTGATATGCTTCCGTCGCCACAGATTCAGACACAGAATGTTTACTACCACCACTGTCACCACCGCTACTCCTGACAGCGCTTCCGCTGTTGAGTATGCTCACATCAACGCTGCTATCACCCCCTTTTGAATGTTGTAAGACGGCGTTGGAGCTTTTCTTTCGCATGGCACGCTTCAAACTTGAGGAATCCGACGCTAAATGGCAGGTCACGAAAGCGAACGACGTCTCATCAAACCGGAACGACATTCCCACAGCTCCTTTATTCGACGCGCGACCAAAAAGCAGCAATGACTTGCCTCGAAAGACTTCTTGGGCGTTTTTGTTGCTGCTTTGTCTGTGTGGCATGCGAAAGCGACCTGATGCCACTGCTGTCGCTCGTACAAAAATACAGAGGGCAATGTAGCCGTGATATCCCAATGCCGTCGCACGCTTGCCAATTTCCCGTGAGTAGTGCACGTATTTACCTGTGGACCCCGAGACCAAGTGACGAAGAATCTTAATCTGTAGGTCCATGAGGTCCATGCACTCTTGTACCCCGATCACGTACACATCCTTCCCTAGTGGAATCCATTCACACTGTCAAATAGACGTTTTGAGTTAGTCATAATTACTTGGAAAAATACAAACAGCAATTTACCAGTTCGGGCTCGTTGACATCTTTCTCACCCATGTTGAACGTTGAAGCGAAGATCGATATCTTTTTGGGCTCGATGGGTGCTGGCGGCGGTGCATGATGTAGCGAAAATCTCTTTTGTAAGCGCTGCTGCCACGTACGGTAGCTGTACCCCTGCTCTTCTTGAGTTTTGCGTGAGTAGGTATTCCTGTCCGCACTCGAATCTCCACTATCTGACTCACAGGACATGTTTCGGCCCGATTGAGTCAAGGTTGCCCCAATCTTCGCTGAAGAGCGAACAATGCCCTCGTGTTCATCCTCAGTTGCTCGCTTCTTTACAACGTATCCGCCCATAATACTCTCTGTCGGCGAAGATACACTTTCGGCCTCGCACTCACGAGGCGGTGGTAGATCCTTCACGCGTCTGCGGAAGATTCCCCCGTACACAATCGAGTTGGAGAAGCCATTTAAATCTTGAATCACCTGCATGGCGAGGCCTACACTCAAACTGCCCATTCCTCCAGCTTCAAAACCTTCCAATAAAATACGTCATTTTCCTTTTATCCTACACGAATCAAAACAATACAGCAAACTTACAGCGATAGATCATCATCGGTGTGCGATGAGCAATGAACACGACGATGTAGAGTAGCAATTTGCGACGAATCAGCATGGAGGACGTATCGGCCTCCACAGTGTCGTGTCTGAAGGAATTGCCAAAAGGTAATACTTAATTTTCAAACGATAATAAATGTTTCGAAATGGTAAGCTTACCTTGCAACTCGCTGCTTCATGTTAAAGTGGATGAGTGCAAGAAGCACAAAGTTAAAGACGATCATGAGCAGGTAGAAGATATAAAAGTTCAGAAACATGTAGCGAATTTCGTCCAGCCAGCAGTAGAAGGTCGCATCGCCGTACTTGTTCGCTGCAAACTCACAAAACCAACGACAAAATCAATACCAGCACCATTTCAACTATTTCAATCACCAACCACGCACTCATAAGGTGGAAGATCACGAATCCTGCTCCTGGCACTACCGCTACGGCCAAAAACAATGGAAACCTCTTCTGTCGTGTGGCATCCGACTCGCCACCCGCAATCCAGCGATAGAGGTTGTACGCCATGCAGCAGATCCAGAGGCAGCTAGCAAGGTTCGCCGCTTGGATGACGGCAGCCTGTGCTCTACATAGTGCGTAGTCGTGTACGACGCTGCGGCCCACGGCGCGCGCCGTAATGGTGACAAGGTCGAAGAGCGCCAGCACCAACACGAGTTTATCCATGAAGTCCAAGCGACTGCGTTGACGACGACGTTGATATTGGAACGGCACTTGCGTCGGCGTGAATGTCTCTAGACTCTGCGTCCTGCAGCAGTGTACGTAACCGAAATGGATGAGCACGTAGAGCGTCCCGACGAGCGACAGCGCACTGGATAGGTAACCAGCGAGCTGCAGTCGCGCCTCCTGTTCATCTGAGAGCGACGCGTCGGGGCCCGCGTCAAGGCGCTCGCTCATGCCGATAGGAGAGGCCACGAGCGCGTGCGGAGTAGTGAGGCCGCGGAACTTTTGAGCTTCGGATGATGGAGGTTGCGCACAGTACAGTGCAGGTGGACAGCCCCTGGTATCCAGAGAGTGGGAGGCGCTCTGATTGGCTGCCTGCTTCAACGGCAACTTCCGACAAGCTGGATAGAGTCAGCAACAAGTGGGTACGACGAGTTTCGATGCATCACGACGACGCCGCAGTTCACTAGGTTGGAGTTCAGCCTTGATTTAATGAGTAAACGCACTTGGCTCAAGTTGCTAGTCGCGGTTGAGAGTGAATGCTTGGCTTTCGTGTGCCTCACTTCACAACAGTTCGAGTAAAGCAACTTGTGATGGGGCTTACTCATCTGTATCTGCAACCAACACACGTGCTCTGAAAATGGTTCGGCCCCCAGAAGTTGGTTTCTTCTCGCTATAGACCTTTCATGGTCGGGGCGAACACCCCACAGAAAAATTGCATGAGTACGTCTGAGCAAATATCGCTAAGATTTGTTTTTGTCCTGAGTGAAAAAGCTATTGTTGAAATTCGATCCGGTGCAACGGGCACAACAGTCGCTCTTAGATTTCCAGCAAATCAACTAATGCCCAGAGCGCTTGTGACGAAGAAGTCGCGCGCAGATAATTCACCCATCCGTCTCACTTTAGTCCAGCACAAAGTGACCGCCGTGACCCATTGCAAAGTTGCTGAGCGTGTCCATGTCGGCATCATGTTCGCGGTTGATCTCGCGCACAAGGTCTTTGATTGACAACATGCCGGTCAGGTCACCGTCTTCGTTGATTACTGGCAAGTGTCGAACATCCTGACAGTATAGAACACAATCAGGTCAATGTCGATTTCCGAACCTAGATCAAGGCATTTTTACGTGGACGTACGCTGGAAAGCATCTTAGTCATGAGTTGGCTAGGGGTTTCCTTCTCCCCTGCGACGATGAGGCGGGCCCGATGTGTCATGATCTGGCCCACGAGGGTATCCTTGGCTGTAAGCCCCTGCAGCTCCACCTTCCTGAGATAGTCGCGCTCGGTAACAACCCCTACGAACTTGCCGTCATCGCCACTCACAGCGAGACAGCCCAAGTTAATACCTGCCATCCGCGTCAGCGCCTCGAACACAGTGGCTTCCTCCGGTATGACGAAGTTAACACCGCTATAGCAGGACTTGTTCATCAAGTCCTTAGCCAGGCCCTTGGTATACACGCTGCGCCAGGAGGAACTTGCGACTAAGGCGCCAGAGCGCTTGCCTAGAAGGCGGGGGGCGGACAGGAGGTTCATGTTCGTAGCGGGGCCGGAGTCGCACGAGAAATGAAGGTGTGAAGAGCAAATATCGCTAAGATTTGTTTTTGTCCTGAGTGAAAAAGCTATTATTGAAATTCGATCGGGTGCAACGGGCACAAAGGTCTGTTGAAGTTACGGGAAGTATTAATAACTGTCATTCATTTATTTTTGTAAGAGCACGTCGAGTCTGCCTTACGAGTCTACCTAGTTTACCAACTACAACTATTGCGAGCCTAGATACTCTTGGGCCTTTAACATCAGTAGTCTGACAGGACTCCTCGACGAAGGCTCGCCGATAGGAGAGAACTATGCTAGCATAGCCCTCTCCATGTTCGCAGCGGCGTTCACGTCTCGACTGAGTCTTCCTCTTCTTAGACAGGACTTGGTCTTCATCTGGGGTAGGCTCGGGGGTAGCGTCTGATGCTACCTCCATCCACTACGCGTCTGCCGTCGTCTGAATTGGCAGCAGAAGCATGTTGTTGTAGTAGGCCGACAGCATGCTGACCAGATGGAGCATGCCGGAGGCGACGTCGTGTCGCCTCTCGAGACGTGGGTCCAAAAACGCTGCCGTTGACCGCAGCGTCGCAGCCGGCAGGGCTGGGGATGCTTGGTCGTCGAACTTGATGGGGTGTCGCTTGTGGGGAGCTTGGCAAATGCAAAAGTTATGAGAGCTTCGCTTAGAGTCGTGAGGAAGCGCAACGCACCTTCCTTTTTATAATGATAGTATTTCATCTCTTAATAAATGTATGACAATTTGTATGCGGAGCTTTTTGACTGAATTAGAGGGCCCGTAACTTCAACAAACCTGGCAAGCTGTGTGATGAAGGAGGAGAGATCACTTATGCCCAACAGCAAGCAGGAGAAGCCCCACTGGCGGGTTTCATTTGGGTTCTGGACCGAGCTCGACCTACTGTTTTACTCCTTTCCTACTCTGTCGAAGCCTCGCTGCCCCGCCCTGCTGCACGACTCCAACTCAGAATGGTACAAACCGATGTTCATCCCCTTGTTTTTTGTAAATGTAATAGCGCTTTATTTGCTGTGCAGGAACAAGCGCCTTGTACCTGACGACATTGGACGGTTTCTAGGCAACCCAGCGGCAGCGGCTTGTCTTCGTGCGATCACATTGACCACTGAAGCAGACGCTGTTCCTGCCTACGTCAATAACTTTATTATAAGCGTAGGTTACTTGGTCTAGCAGGATTTTAACGCGCTAACATATACGGCATTGTTAGGGCGGACATCACACCGGCAAATCCACCTTTGCAGGAATTCTTCGAAAAAAACTACTATCACTGACCGAAGAACAACCCTGCCGGTTTGCAACTCTTAATGCCAGTGAATTCGTGTAAGACCTTCACGCAATCTTTACCATTATAATGATAGTATTTCATCTCTGTTCTATCGTGCGTAGAGACAAAATACTCCCGAGCAAATTGGAGGACGCTGTCAAGCGCCTGGATGCTTCGAAGACGGGATCGGTGTCGTATCTGACAATTGAGCGCTTTGAAAGGTAAAGGTGATTATCTACGATACCAGTGAGGTGTGCACTAACCAACAGTTTACTTTGCAAAGTGTGACGCCTAGCGTGCAGCAGCACTTTTTCGTCCCTCTGCTTGCGGAAGCAAATTCAAAGAAAGTTTACATGATCCTACTAGTGCGTCCGGATACGAACAAGCTTGCAGAGCAAATAAAAGCTCAGGCAATGAAAGTTCATCTGCATCCATTATCTCCTGATCTCGTGCGAACCAAGTTACTGCATATCTGTCAGCAAGAGCGGGTAAGGCACCTAAATTCTCTGCAAAATCAGCCCGCTGATCCTAAACTCCTGTAGATCGGCTACACGCGGGAAGGACTCGAAGAGCTAATGAAACTCTGCTCTTTTAAACTGATGCCGTGCCTGGATATGCTTCACGGGATATTTCTTAAGCATTATTTTATCAGCCATGCTAACGTGGTTAAGGTGGGCCAGCCAGTATCCGGCGATAGAATCACATCAAGCCCAATTGCTGCTCCACCCTTCCCGCTCTCCATCCTTCGGATGTCTGAACCGCTTCGACGATGTCCAAAATGTACATTGATACCGCCTTGCTCACATGTATCACTTGAGAAGTTGTACTTCAAGATTGACCAAGTGCGATCATTGTATCCCAACACAGTGTCGGCAGAAATTGCTAAACCGAGAGATGCAACATGCCCTTCCTTCGGTAGGCGTGGAATATGCACAAACATTCAGAAGCTCGGACGCTGTCGCTACGCGCATCCTCTTGATCTTCACGCCATCAATACTACAGCCTTGGTTCCAAGGTGCCGAGTCCACACCTTACCGCTGCCATGTTTGCATTGTACCAACGCTGAACAACTGAAGGGGGATGTCCACAAAGCAATTGCCATGCGCGACCGATTAAAACGTGAACTTTTACGCAGTCGCCAAGGACTGGCAGACCTGGAGGCGCAGCGCTATTTGTTTGCTCGCGATCGGAGTAAGACAACTAAGTGGGGAGGCGCAAAGAGAATAGCCGATGAACAGCTTGCTCGAATGGACGCAACGATCAGCTCTTCAAAGTCAAGTATCCAGAGCCAAGAGCAGGCTTTGTCTTCTCATGAGGCGGCACTCGAGAGCCTACAAGAAGCAATAGTCCATGGTCGCAGTAAAGGCCTCGGCAAAGGCCGTGGGCGAGAGGAAAACAGAAGCAGTAGCAGTCTAACGTAAGCAAGTTTATCCTGCATTATTCAACGAGTTGCCAGAGACAAACTGGAGCTGACGAGAGTCACCTCCACGCTGTAGCTGGCGTTGCGCTCGAGCATCCGCACGCTTCTTCTGCTCTAATGCCAGTGCATCAGCGTATTCATGCAACGGCAGTCCACGAGGATTGAACACATCGGGAGAGAAATTGGACTGTAGCTCGTCGATACCGAAGTATTCGACTACCTTCTCCAAAATGTACGGGTTGCGCACTTCCTTCTTGTCCTGCAGAGTCGTCTGGAAGTCCTGCCCGCGTTCGTTCTGAACTCTCAAGAACCGCTCAATACGTTGCTGTGTCTCGCTATCATCCATAAGTGGAGCGACAGCGGGTGGAATACCAGCTCGCAGAAGCATTGCCTCTTCATCTCCGTCGTCCATTGATTCAGTTGTCACAAAGGAATCTACTGGGTCGCTGGACTCGAGTGCAATTTCCTCCGGTTTGGCTGAAGCTTCATTAGATGTGTTGACATCTCCTATTACTGGGGGTTCGGTTGCGGATGGAGCTGGAGTTGCGTCGACGAAGGACTGGGTCTGCGAAGCAGGAGCGATCTCGTCGTCCGACGATGACGATGAGCCATAGTCGAGTCCAAGTGTGTTCATCGTGATTTGTGTGCTACACACAGCGAACAAGAAAAAATGTAGCCATGTCTCGCGAAACGACACAATACTTGTCACGAAGGAAATGATGGCGGCCAATCCTCTTGAACGGATACGTGAACAGCAAGCGATGAAGCTGCTGGATACGTTGCAGGGCGATCTGCGTGCTCAGATGCGGCTTGACAAGGACGAGTTGGGTCGGAATGGAGAGAACGAGAAAGCAAGTGTGCGGCGGAAGGCGCGGATTACTCGACTTTCGGATCCTCAGGAACGTGAACGGATCTGGAGCCGCGAGCTACTACCTTCGTATGAGGTGAACTATATCAGCTTGGTTGGGAAACAATCTACTATTGACTAACTGGAGTGTATTCTCATATTATGCAGGGTTCTGCAATTCGGAGCCTGCCGAAGAACCGTGCTTTCTGGCGAGAAATAGACGTATCCGTGTGGCGAAAGGACGAGTTAGACGCAGCATGCGTGCTATTAGATCTACCTACTGATGGCAAAAAGCTTGAATTAATTGCTCGTATCCAAGATTGGGTGCACGAGCCAGAGATTCTTGCGCGTCTGGAAGAACAGAGATTGTTGGAACTTCAGCAAGATGCAATTCTAGGTCAGTACCCCCATTGAGCGACATTGTTTTTGCTGCATCAGTATGTTCACAATTATTTTGTTGGTGTAGCTTCAGGAAGAGTGTTTGCGTTCGGATCCAATGCCAATGGAGAGCTTGGGTTGGGCCATCGCCGCGCCTGTGAGGTTCCCACCGAAATTGAAAGATTTCGAGGATCACATATCACAAGCGTTTATTCGGTAATAAGTTACATACCCAAGCAGATCTTCACTGTTAGGCGAGTACGTGTATGTGTTAACCTCGTTCACTTTGTACAGGGCTTTGACGCTGATTTCGCTTTTGCTCTCACTGAAGACGGACAAATATTTGCATGGGGTGGAGCTGGGCATGCCATATTCGATGAAGTCGTGTCATTAACACTGTCAAAGATACATCGATCCAAAGTACAAGAAGATCAAAGCGTCGGGGCTGGAAACAAGGTTAATAAAAGCGAAGAGGGTTCAAGTTTCCTATTCCCACGGCTGATCCCGAATCTATCAAGCAAACGTTTGGTGCACTTTGCGTGTGGTCGGACTGGAGGGCACGTCGCAATGGTAAACGACAAGGGTGAGTGTTTTACGTGGGGCAGGGGGGAGTATGGTGAGCTAGGGACAACCACTTGTGAAGGTAGAGGCAAGGCCATCACCGAGGATGCCGTTCGCGTCGATTCCGTGAAAAACACGTATATTGCAACTGTGAGCGTGGGCAACACACACACGGCTGCAATTACAGACAAAGGAAGGTTGTATGCTTGGGGAAACTGCGTCAGTGGTCAACTGGGTTTGGGAGAAGCTAAACGGGCTGGAGTAAAAGATAAGCGTTTGCAGCTGTGCTTCCCGACGCCGACAATTGTCGAGGCACTTCAAAGCAAACGAATTACACGAGTGTCCTGCGGTGCCATCCACACTGCAGTTGTATCTGCTGATGGCCAGCTCTTCACTTTTGGCTGTGGTGATGGGGGACGTCTGGGAATCGGTAGCAACGATGATTCGCTCCATCCACAATTGGTGTCTTCGCTTGAGAAACATGTCGTGCTGGATGTGTGCTGCGGAAGTTGGCATACACTGTGCATTGCGCGTGAGAGAGATGAAACGTTTCCGACCAGAGCACCTCGAAGGGTTCTCGGAGTCTCAGCAAGCAACTGTGACAGCAGTGGTGGTTTCGTATTCGCCTTTGGCAGCGGTCTTCAAGGACAGGTTCTCTACATGTTCATTGCTACTATTTGCATAATTTGCATATCTTCTAACCAACGCTGTTGTGTAGCTTGGTCTGGGCAAACAGAAGCTAGCAGCACTTCCAAGTACAGCTATTCTACCTACTATGAGTCCATAATTTACTAGTACTCACAATGTTGCTCCTTGTATTACAGCTTGCATCCCAACGCTACGCCATCGCAGCATTCGTTGCCGCACGATCGTCACATCATCTCACCATAGCTGCGCCTTAGCTGTCGATGGAAATCTATACACTTGGGGCCAAAATGCGTCTGGTTGTCTAGGACGGAAAGGCTCAGACTTCGATGCCACTGATCTTGCTGAGCCTGGGATCGTTGATCGCAATAGCTTTCGAGGGTATGGTGTCGGGCCTGTCGTCTCTGTTGCAATGGGGCACTGCTTCACACTCTTCGCAACGGGACCCTGGAAACCCAGCGAGGAGCCTTCAAAATCGCAATTTCAACTCCAAACTAAAGTCAACCGCCACGCAATATCATCATACCAACAGCAGCGATAGCGTATGACATATACGAGCGCGGCAGTGAACACGTCCAGGCTGGACTCCAGTCGAGTTGAACAGTGATGCTGACAATGTGTTGAACCACTAGAATCTTCCCCAGGGATAGAGTTCAGCATACTGAAACCAAATCAAACTCAGTCCACCCCCGAACAACCAGCTGTCAGACCAACGTATGCAGCAACCGACTTGGCTCATTCGTCAACTCGCCGCCTCCTCGTCAGATCGATTCGACCACCAATGCAGTCCGTGCCGAGTTCCGCGCAGTCCGCTCCCCCCTCCTCGCAAGGCAGCATGATCGACACGGGCGTGTATCGTTACGAGCGCAACCGCGCGAGCCACGAGTTCTTCAGTCCCGGGCCGCATGCCACCACACGCACGGCCACGGCACCGTCCGCCATCTTCAACCTAGTGAGCACTATCATCGGCGGTGGCATCCTATCACTGCCTTTTGCCTTCGACAAATGCGGCCTTGTGGTGGCACTCATCTTCATGGCTATTGCTGCTTCCGCCTCCAACTTTAGTCTCTACGTCATTGTGAGCTGTAGTCGACGCGGGCGTGCAGCCTCCTATGAAGAAGTGGTGCGCAAAGCGCTAGGCGCACGAGCAGGACGCATCACCGTCATGTTACTTGTGTTGCTCACATTCCTTACGCTTGTAGCGTACGTCATCCTTACGAAGGATCTTGTGGGCTCATTGGGCGCGAGATTCCTCTACAACCGACCGATTTCCGACGCTGAGCAGAACGTTCTAACTATCGTCTGTGTGCTGCTCGTGTCGCCGGCGTTACTGGCGCGCTCTATGGACGCTCTGCGCTTCACCTCGATCTTCAGCCTTGTGTCTGTGCTTGTACTGGCAATTGTCATCACGGTTCGAGCGGCGGCTGTGACTTTCAGACATAGCGATATCGAGGACGGCGTGGTAGAGACTCAGATTCCCGTCAAGTTGGTTCCTGACAGCTGGGCAGACGCTGCATATGCGTTCCCTATCATTTCCGTGTCGTTCCTCTGCCACTTTAACGTGCTACCCGTGTATCGCGAACTGCACAAGCCCACGCGTCACCGTTTGAAAAAGATTGTGGCGTCTACGATGTTTTCGACATGGTTATTTTACATGCTGGTTGGCATCATGGGATATCTTTTCGCATTCCGTCAGATTGGAGGCGTGCAAGGCGATATCCTGAACAATTTCAGCGACAGCGATCCGCTTGTGAATCTTGGACGCCTCGGTTTACTTGTTACGATTCAACTAAGCCTACCGCTTATTATCCAGCCCTGCCGCACGAACCTGCTTCGCCTGGCTAAGATCATTCGTAGTCTTATGCACACACGTGCCAAAGTGTTCGATGCACCCAACTCAACTGATTCAGAAGGCGAAGTAGCTATTGGAGAGGGAACATCGTTGTTGCCTACTTCTAACGGCACTCTGCCAGCTACTGGCACGGATGGCTCGCGTGGAAGATTCAAATCTTCAGTCGTGCACGTTCTTCTAACTGTCGGCATTATGGCAAGTGTCATTACGATCGCGCTTCTGTCACCTGGCGTGGCGGTCGTTTGGAACCTCATGGGATCTACCGTTGGTCTCTTGATCTCGTACGTCTTGCCATGCGTATCCTATGTGTGCATCCGACGCGAGAAACCCAACACAGATTGTCGTAAACTTACAGCTTGGATCATCCTCGTGATCAGCTCAATTGTCTGCGCCGTGTGCACCGTTCAAGCATTTGCGTCCGTCTTCAGTTCTTAGACAAATACACCAAAGTAACTAGATAGATAAGAATTTAATCAAAATCACAGTGCTATCAGGATCAATGTTTTTCCTGCTCAGCATCTACTGGCTCAGTCATCGCCTCCAGCAACTCCTTTGCATTGAGGTCGTGTGGAGCGGCCAACTCCAGCCACTTGCGCGCTGTATCCAAATCTTTGGGCACCTTGCCGTAGCCTGTGCGGTACATCTGGGCGAGGTTGACCATGGCCATCACGAAACCCTTCTCGGCAGCCTTGCGAAACAGAGCTTCAGCCTGTAGCGCATCCTGGGGCACCCCGTCACCAGTCAGGAACAAGTAGCCCAAGTTATATTGCGCGGTAATGATACCAGCAACGGCAGCTTCCTTGTAGTACTGGACAGCACGAGCCTGATTCTTCTGAGCGCCGCCCAAGCCAAGTGAGTAGTACTCACCCAACCGGGATTTGGCAGTCGGATCGCCAGCATCCGCAGCCTTGGTGAGCCACTTTAACGCCTCAACCTCATTCTGTAGAAGTCATACGGAGTTAGTGCCAGTTAGCAACTTTTGCGAGCTACCTTACACCCAAAACATCACCTTGTCTGTTCCTGTGCCCGACATGTACATGTTGGCAACATTCATGTACGCTGGTGGAACACCAATTTCAGCACACTTCTTAAACAACTCAAAGGCCTTTTTCTCGTTCTTGCGGGTTCCTTCGCCATTGCTAAGTGCGTCAGCGTACGCAAAGGCTCCCCAAACATGCCCGGACTCGGTCAACTGGAGATGCAATTGCAAGATATCAGCTTACTTTCGCCTCATTATTAGACATGTTAACATCTCACCTCCTTAAAGTACTTTACCGCCCCCATCGCATCCTTCTTCGGAAAGCCTACACCCAGATACAACGTATCATCGATCAGACAGACAGCTCGCTCGCTGGCACGTAAAATGCAACATAGACCTCACCGATGCCCTTCTTCATGCACAGTGCGTAGCTGAACTTGGCCTTCTCACTTCCCTAGACCACAAACATCTATCAGAACATTTGAATCAATGCCACTCCTCCGTCAGCCACCCTTTCCTATATCTTTACCTTATCCATGGCGATTTTCCAGACGTGCAGTGCCTTCTTCGCTTCCTCCTCATTGTCGGCGGCGTTGTTGTAAATCATGTTGCCCAAGCCATGAAACTGCACAGGCGACGTCAGCTTGGACACCAATGGAGACTCTTTGAACTGCATGAGATGAATCGTTGTCAGTACAGAAGGCCCCAATTGCTGTCATTTGCATTCTGTACCTGGTCCAAAGTTTCATGCCTGCCGAGCTCCCGCAGTTTCACCAGCACTTCCTGCAGCTCCTGCCTCCCCAAAATTTGCGTCAGATAGTTATAAGCATGGATAGTAATAGCTTATTAGGATATAACTCACCTCATGCCCCTCCTTAGCGCTTACAGCGCGCGACTTGCGCAACGCACTCACTACCCTCTGCATTGTTGACTTTGAGGCCTAGAGAGATTGTACCCCGTCACTCTCAAGAGAGTGACCAGCTATAAACTGATAACCTGTTATAACAATAGTTCTGTAAAAAATACATTTTATACGCACCTTTACCTTCTAATACGGGCATCCGGCTCTGAAGTCCGTTTGCGCGCCAAGAGAGCAAACCCGAACCAAAAGCAAAGCGACCATCACTCCTCATTCTCCCGCCGTTGAAGAAGCCATGAGCGACCCGACCCGAGCGGAGGTGGCGGCCAAGCTGCGGGCCGCCCAAGAGCAGCAGAAGAATAGCAGCGGTCGCAAGTTACTGCGCTGGGACGCAACGCGCTGGCAACAGTTCGAGGGCACACCGCAGTACACGACGCGCGTCAAGAGTGCGCCCATTCTACCCATCCGCGCGCCGCTCTCCTCTATGTATGCTGTCCTCTGTCGAATATATTCTTAATGCTCGCCTATTAACGGCTAAATCATGTTGTTGTTGCAGCTATGAGATCCACTTTTCAGCCAGGAAAAGCTACGCACCCTCAGCGCTTATGGAGAAACTCATCGCGGACACGCGCTCGGGGTCGGTGGTGAACGTGGGGCTTGTCATTGATGCCACGGGTAGCGACACCTTCCTACACGACGTCAAGTGTGTGCTTTCTACTGGATTTCGAATGTTCGGATGCTTTTTTCTAATGTTTTTGCTGGATATTAGGGAGTGGGATGACTGGGACGTCCAGTACGTTAAACTGCACGTTGACACACCCGAAGGTGATAGTTTTGAGGGAGATTGTGCTGCGACAGAGACTGGAGACTGAAAATGTGCCTTCATGTAGATGCTGAAGAGAAGGATCGCGACGTCCACGACGACAAGATGGTGGCAGCCTTTTGTAAGGCAGTGGCTAACCACCTAACGGGTGAGCGGAAGGATATGGACGTTGCTGTGTATGGTGCCGACGGATACAACTTTGTGGGATTCCTCATTGTCAGGTACGAGGAAGTATCCTGCAGATTTTGGAATTAGTTATCTAACTGAAGAGGTTCTTGGCTGTTGCTTGTAGCTTTTTGGTGGAGCATTGCGGTCTAAGTCTAGACGCTGCAGTAGAAGAGTTTGCTCAGTCAACGGGACCTGGGATCTACTCAAGGCATTATCTTGAGGTATGTATTACTATTGCAGCGTACAATTTACAGGTAGATTGCGATGTGTTTGTTATGACGTAGAACTGACCATGTTGATATATCGTAGCGATTGTACCGCAAGTATTACAGCACCTTGTCGTCTGAGTCGGCAAAACTAGCGGTTCCTGCTCCTCCACGATGGGAAAACGACGAAACCCGCAAACGTAAAAGTGAGTCGTCGGTTGGGAACGAAGTCGTGACTGAGCAAGACCGAGCAAACAAGTTTGTGCGAAAGGAGGCGATTGTTGCCCCTGCTACTGCGCCTGCAAAAGCTTCACCATCTAATAACGGCCGAGCAACGACACCAAGTGGTTTTCCAACTCCCCCAGTGTACAAAGCACCCATGTACATTCCACCGGACCGTCAGGAGCAACGTCCTGCGAAGCGGCGTAAAATTCGTTCGTGGATGGATGAGGTTCAACCGCTGGCATATGGCGAGACGCTGGCAGCTTCATCGGAGGAGCACCAAAAGCTGACTCAGTCCTTAGGAAAGCTCACTGGTGTTGAAGGATTCCCTGGGTGCGAGGTAAGTAAATGCATGTGAGAAAGGTAGCTGAGCTGTCGTCCATGCTGAGTCATTGTGATTGGTATCTTCTAGACCATTCCCTTTACAGCGACCCACGTCGCGGAAGGAGCCTACAAACGCAAGGGCTGCTTGACCAAGGCTTATCTTGTTACATGGCGGGCACGAGGGTACGTTTTATTTAACTCTGTGAAAGAGAAAAATACTGATCGTTTGTGTATTCAATTTTACATACAGCCGTCGCTGTCTCCTCTACGTGACTGCGGATGGAACGTACGTCGTGTCTCGAGACATGACCTTCACTAAGGTCGAAATGAAGTTTCCACGACGAAGGGCGCCGGTACGTTGTAAAGTTCGATGCAAACCTTGTGGACATTACTTATTAGTTTTTTCGTTGACTACATAACCCAGAATGAGTTCCAAGCGAACACGTTGATTGACGGGCTTATCGTGGAAGATCAAGACCATGACACGAAGGTGGCCCGATACCTCGCATTCGACATTCTCTTCTTGGAGGGTACGCCAATTTGGCAAAAGAAGCTCGAAAAGCGGCTACAGTGCTTACAAAACGAGATCATTGTTCCACGCAAAAACGTACGTGTTGGCACATTTGAAAACCTCAAGTTGTTGAGCTGGTTTAACGTGGCGATTACTCTTTTGCTGTGTGGCATTCGTGCAGGACAAGTCTTACGACTACAACAAGGAACCTTTTCGTGTGCGTATGAAAGACCACTTCCGCCTGGCCAAGACTGAGTACATGCTGACGAAGTTTGCCAAGAGCGTGACGCACGAGGTGGATGGTGTCATCTACACCCCGACGGAAGCCCCGTACAATCTCGGTGGCTTTGAGTGTGAGGAGCCCATTTTTAAATTTGTTGCCAGCGAAGGTGGGGGCATCCCTGGCTTAGATGGAAGCATTTCGGAGCGGCGGCTGCTTCAGTACATCAGCTCCATGCCAAAGTGATCGCATGCTCAGCATGGCACCCTCCTTAGATACTGCCACCATCAGCGAGAAAACAGCAGCTACGTGTCGAAGAATGCAGTCTCCCTACACGCAAGTGAGTGAATTGTTGGTCAGTCCAAGTCATACATGTAAGTAGCTGTTGGGTTGCCCCAATGTGCGGTGCTTTTTGGATGCAGGCAAAGGAGAGAATCGAAAGAACGAGTGAAAAGGGCAAACGTCTGTGTGATGCATGCATCTTGTTTGCGTGCATTGGTTGAAAGGGATTCGCCTACTTACGACTGGCGTTCGCTCGATAGTGTTTCCGGCCATAGCGTTGCTTCTTGCTCGGAGAGCCACTTCTTGATGATGCTTTCGGGGATGAAGATGCGTTAGACGAGGACCTGTGTGACCGGGGTGAGCCATGAGAATATTCTACGCTTTCGACTTCATCATCGGCAAATGATGCAGCATCTTGGGACTGTGAGGTAACTCGCGGCGAGCTGGCGGACGGCGATGATTGTTGCATATCTCGAATACTATCTTGTACCTCGAGCGACGAAGTCCGAACAGTTCTCCGTTCGTGCCGTGGTCGGGTTTCAGCAAGGTCTTGGTGGTGGCAATTTTCGCTGTAGCTTCTTGGGCGTTCTTTATCATCTCGACGATCGGATCTCCTGCGATTATGGCTACTGGAATCTACTGATGATGCCTTAACCCTGTGGATGTAACCCTTCTCTTCTTGCTCGTATTGCTGCTGTAGGCGTCGCGAAGTTCGACTGGAAAGCTCTTCGATATCACTAGTTGTGGTTCTTGTTGGCCTGGGCGAGCGGATTAAGACTGTCCTCTTCAAGCTACCATCGGCTTCGTCGAATTCAATATCGTCAAGGTCTTGCTTTGCAGATATGAGCGGTACGGAATCTTGCTCGAACCATGGTTCCTTATTGCCTGGCTTCTTTGATTTGTCGGTACTTGAGCCTCGGTGCCAGTTGCAGCAGGTGCAAACGTTGCCCATCGCTCTTGCTCCAGTCCCGCTTACCTCTTGTGTGCCCGATTACTATGCTAAAGACGATTTCCTGGATACGCGACGATTCGAGCGAGTCACAAGATATGCGGACGATGCCAGTTTCACTATTTTATGAGTAACGGGTACTAACATGTTTGATTTAGTAGCGCTTCTCTTTGCCTGGAGCACAGAGGACGATGCACTCGACATCTCGCAGCTCCTTGTAGTTGACTACCAGTTGCAGATTGTTTGGATCAAGAAGTCTTGCGGTTTGAAGGTCGTGAGCTGCAGCCTTAAAATCACCAAGTGCTTTTTGAGCAAATCCACGACGGAAGTAGGCGTGCGCGTTGGTTGGCTGCTGTGCGATCACGAAGGAGAAATCCGCAAGTGCCTCGGCATGGTATCGCTCCAGCTGCAAGGCTTTCGCTCGTTCGTGGATATACAGAAGTTGGGCTTCGTGAAGCTGCCGAAGCTGAGTTTTCTTGTCATTTTCGTCGAAAAACTCTTCTCCCTGGTTGTTTCCGGCTTCAATATTCTTCTCCATGATAAGTGAGTGATTGTATGCGCTGGTAAAATGCTCGATTGCATCCATATTTTGGCCTTCCAGGGCGTTCGAAAGCCCTATGTGGTAATACCTGGACAGGACAAGCGGCATGAGAAACCTCGAACGGGTTCAAGAAACGAAGCCTCGGGGGCATTTACAAATCAGGCAGCAGCTCTTGTGTGGGTTTGCACTCTAACGCACGCTTCATGAAGACGACGCACTCATTGGGTTGGCGCTCATGGAAATAACACAAGCCTATGTAGTACAGCAACCTTGCAGACGGAGACGTCCAGTGAGTACAGATGTGCCAAGGATTCGAATTGTGAGCTCTTTTTAACGTACTTGGTATCTGTGGTGTTACGAGTTGCAGTCTCATGAAGATCCGGCAGAGCTTCAGAGTATCTATCGCATTCCATCAGACAAAGAGCTCGGTGGAAACGGAAAATATGGTTATTCGGTGCTTGAGCCACGCACGCCTACATCCATCACAAAGTATGAGGAGATTCCAGTGTACAGAGGTTGCAGATATCGTTTGGCGTACGTTAAGATCTTCGAGAGCCCGGTCGTAGTCGCTAAGTCCACGAAATGCCATGCTACGAGTGTTGTGAGCTGCCATGTCGGCCGTATAGCCACCAGCAATAGCCATACTGCAATCATTAACGGCATCCTGATAACGACCAAGTCGCAGCGCGCTTTCTCCGCGAAGATATCGGAGTCCAAGAATTTGGGTGAATTTTGCTTTGTGATCATCGTGACTCTCGAGAACTTCCAGAGCATGAGTAAAGTCCGCGAGTGCTAGAGGATGAGCTCGAATCTCTTGCAGAATTAGCCCCCTGGTTTCGAGAAAAACTGGTTCGTCCGGAAGAACATCAAGAGCATCTGTGAGCAGTTCTAAGGCACGTTCATGATCACCGAGAGTGTGACAACATAGCGCTGTATGGAATTGAACAAGTACACTCCTGCGGTCCGAAGCGCCTGATTGGATCGCTTCAAACATAGCACGCGCTTCAGAGTGACGTTGCTTCAGTTGCATGATCATCGCCATGCCTACCTGATATGGTGCTCCACTGGGACTTAGTGTGCAGGCCATTTCAATGTCAGCAAATGCTGCCTCGAGTTGCTCCGCGGACGACATGTAGCTGACGGTTGGAACTGGAGCAACAACTGCGCTAGGAGTAGAGTCGCTGTTAAGAGTGTTCCGTGATTCAATCGCCTTCGCCTCGATCGTTCCTGCTGCTGCTGTAGACGTGGTTGACGATGCTTGATCCAAATCCAACGCCAATGCAAGCCTCACCGAGCCTCGGTAGAAATATGCTTGCGGATCACGACCATCAAGCTGGATACATTTGTTGAAGTCGGCGAGACACTGGCGTGCGAAAGCCCCCATGCCACTGGTAAAGGTAGCTGATCCATCCTGCTGAAGTCGCTGCTTGGCCGCAACTTCGTGGCCTTGGCGGTAATAGCAGAGACCACGATAGCTGTAATAGCTGGCGTTACTTGCGTTGAGCTCGATGGCTCGTGTGAAGCCGTCAGCAGCGCGCTCGAAGTCACAGCATTCAAAGTGAGCCAAACCTAGCGCACTAAATGCTGATGCGTTACGTGGATCCAACTTAATGGCGGCCTGCAAGTCTTCGATGCACTTTGGCAGGTGTCCGAGGCGCCGGTAACAGTTTGCACGGGTCTGTAAGGCGCGATACTCGACCCGAATGCCGATACCACCACCGTTATTGGTTTGGGCTGCATTTGCTCCTGATGCTCCTGCACTATTGGAAGCAGCGTTTGCAGCAGTGGACCCGTCTTCGAGTGCTTTTGAAAAGTCAATGATGGCCTCACGATAAAAACCAGCATCATGCAACACGAGTGCACGATTGAAATAGTGCGGTGCTTTCCGGCCATCCAGTTCGATCGCGTTGGTGAGGTCTTCAAGGGCTTTCGCACTTTGGTTAAGCTTCCGATAGCAAGCTCCACGGTTGGCATAGTACAGTGCAGTCCGGTCGTCAAGCGTGATTGCAGATCCATAGTCTTTTGCAGCGCGTTCAAGTTCTCCGATACTACGAAAAGCATTCCCACGAGCGAGGAAGAAGCGAGCTTGTGTGGGGCGGATGGCAATGGCCAAGCTGAAACTTTCGATTGCGCGACAGTGGTCTTCAAAGGTTGTAGCTCCGTGTGCAATTTCCATTCCTTTCTGGTATAGATCTACGGCGTGCTGTAGGTCTTGTTGACCTTTTGCTTCCGGCTCAACGACGGACGGTCCAGTCGGATCTCCTCCAGCGTGAGACTTTGTTGGTGATGCTTGTTGATTGCTCCTCATGGCAGATGCGGACGTATTAATTTCTTGCAGAAAGCGTGGAGAGGAAGATTTAACTAGTTTACTACATGTAGTGATACCAAGACGTGAAACTCCACAAGAAAACTTGAAATAGCGTATGCTACAAATATGTGGCAACGCTCCATTGTTTTCCAAGAATCAACTGGTCTGCTATGGCAGCACCACTACCTCTGGAAGGGGACGGCTTGGTGGAGAATCTTTTCCACTACCTGTGGACAACAGACGATCTTGGTGATGGTCCTCGGGTGAGTGTTCCACCAACAATAATTTACCGCGGCTCACAGGCTGTGTCCTGGTATTTTACGAGCCGCAAAAGTGGGCGTATCAAGCGAAAACACCGCGCAAACCTCACTGCAGCACATATCGAACACTCGTTTACCAAGCGGAAGGCGCCAACTGACATCGTCGCTTACTTTCTCTATCTCCCGAAGTTGGAGAGTACCAGTCCTGCGATCGAGTATTACGATGTCGAAGCACTTCGCGATTTTTTATTCAAGAGACCAGAGATCCCCCATTCGTCTTCACCAGGGGCACAACAGTCCGTGGGAATTCTTCAGCAGTTTTCTCTACCAAAGGGAGCTCGTAACTCGACACTTCGCGCGATCTGGTCACCGAAACTCTGCTTACTAGAACGTCGAGTCAATGTGCATGCTGTTCACGACGCACGATTTAGTGTTTACGAGCGTGGCGTGACTTTTGAAGAAGGGGGTGGAGCAGAGGCTCTTAGTCGACCGGAACCTGTGCGAGGATCGATACTACCTGGTATGGTCCAGCAACTTTGCGAACGGGTTGTTGACCACGTCACTCGCGTATCTTACCACAAGTTCCGGATTGCGCGAATGGTTCTGCGTCTTCAAGTCGATGCAGAGGACCGGTTGTGGCTGCTGTGGAGCTCGTCATTACGCTTACAGCCGCCATTAGTTCTTTCAAACATGCTTGCAGCTGACATGTCAACGGGAGAGCTTGGTATTCGTCCACTTGACATCGTTAGTGACGCAAAAATCCCCACGTTTGCTTTCTCTCAAGGCTCTGGCAGTGGACCTGTGTGTTTGACTTCTACAAGTAGTCCTGAAGTTGATGAAGAACCCCGCCCGGGTCAGACACGGTGTGCGAGTTGCGCTCAGGTAGTAGCTCATCGTGCTCTCTTATCTACGACCTACAAAGCTGTCTTGGCACATTTCCAGCACGTTTTACGATTTCTTCGCGAGCGTCTCAATGAAGAAAACCAAGTAGCTATCGAATGGCCACCTGACGAATGTGTCGTGCAACAAGCTGGGGGTGTTGGGTTTGGCATCCTCCGCCATTTAAAGTCTGTGAGTTCCAGTACTGATGATTCTGGTCTGTCTAGAACTAGTTCAGGACTGAAGACGTGGCAGGGACGAGAATTCTTCGTGCCACCCGTGATCCGCTATATGCACCCGACGCTCAGCGCTGAGGATTTTGCTCGCCATCGACAAGACCCAATCTTTCTCCACAAGACGGTGGGGGTTTGCGAGCGCTGCTGCCTCGTGTATGCAGACTATGCCACTGCATCGCTTGAAGCCAATGCTCTTGGGATCCGAAGTAGCGCAAGTGCCCCCGCACTCCTACGCCCTGTTCGTGAAAAACCCAAACACTCTGGATACTTCGATGATGACCCACCAGACTCCCTTCTGCTGACGACCACAAGTCTGTTGACCCGCGGGGCTCAGGCTACTGGATCTAAGACAAAACCACCAGCTTCGGCGTGGAAGCCTGTTCCAACTGATAATGGTCGATCTGCGAAATTTAGAGCGGGTCCTCGTAGTACGTTGCACTCTTTACCCATGGCCCCAAAGCTACCACCCCGTGTTGAAACGTTCGAGCCTGGTGATAATGATGCTCTCCGTATTCCTGAAGACATTCTCCACAACGATGAAAGTCCCCAGCAACAACGAGAAGAAGCATTTTTCCGTGAGCTCTATCAGCAGAAAGGCAATGGGAAAAGTGGGAGTCATGCACTTCGACATATACTGGAGGCTGCAGACCGTCTTTCCAAGGCAAAGCCACAACATCGCCTTGCAGCATTGGGAGAAAGCACTCAAATCGGTCAAAGTCCATCTACTAGAGCCCTTATTGGCGCGATTACCGAACTAAAGCTTGCAAAGAAGCCTGGGAAAAGTCCCTATAGCGTTGTACAGCGTATTCGCGATGGTGAAGGAAGAGGAGAAAGCTTTTTGAAGAATCAACGGAGAGACAATGGATCACCGTCTAAATCTCCCATCAAACAGAAGGCGAAACAAAAGAAGAAAAAGACCTCAAAGAAGATGAAAAATCAAGGTGGAGGGAGTCCGACTAAGACCCGGTTTGTAAGCTCACGGGAGAAGAAAGCGGCGGCGGAACATCGCGAATATCTCGTTGCTGCACTTTCAGATGCCCAAGTCCAGGTTTGTGATGAAATTGACGTTGATTTAGACTATTGCCATGTTAATCTGCTTGTGTTATTTGCAGTTGGAACACATCGAGTCTTTGGCGACGCTTGTAGTTCCAGCACCCAATATTGAGCAGTTAACAGAGCATCGAAGGATGGGAGCAAACGAAGAGCAGCCGCCAAATCCAGTAGTGATGCTCGATGCAATGGAGGAACTGCAGCAGAATGCCTTGCAAGAGCAAAACGCATTCCAACTGGAAAATGATAACCCCAACGCCCCTCAACCTGATGTAGTGATAGACAACGAGGTTCAACTCGATGATGGAGATGAAAAGGGGGACATTATGGGTGAAGTGTCAGAACTCACTGATAATCCGAACTCTAAAGGCGTAGAGGGGGAAACCGATCAATCAGTACAGGAAGGACAAGCTCCTTTTGGGGAAGAACAACAGGTGGATCAAAAGGAAAGGGAGAACCAGAATCACAAGCTGAATAGCTCTCAGAGTGGTGCCACATTGGAACAGCAACCTGATGAACAGACATTACTGTTCCACGAGGATAATGAATTTTATCCTCCAAACCGAAGCCTGGAATCTAGAGATGAAGACGAACATGATCACCTACCTGCTGGACATGATGACGAACACGACGACGGCAATGCTTCACAAGATCCAGGACATATAGATATACAGACTAGAGATGAGGAAAGCCAGGAAGATTATGAAGAAGACTACGAAGACCCAGAAGAGCAGGACAGCCATGACCAGGAAGGACAAAGTCCACAATTTGAACCATTCAGCCCTGTGGAAAAGACACAAGAATCAGCACAAAACTTGCTAGAAGAAGCTCAAGAACAACTAGCGATGGTAACATCCGAGTCTAACGATGAATATCCACCCAGCCGCGATGAAAGCAACAAGGAGTTCTTGTCGACCTCGTTGCCTCCATTAGAGCACGACGTATACGCTGTCGCTGTCATTGCAGTTGATTTGGCTGTTGCTGTTTCCCTCCCGTTGCCACCTTCAGACGAAAATGAATGACAATTCGTTCCCAATGGATAATAAATCTGCTTTTTGGATATCTTTTTCCTACAGCTGCATTAGTTGACACTGTGCATCTTGCTAAACCGTGCACGAGCCTCAACATATTCCGAGTATGCATCACGCTTACGGTGATGGCTTGTGTCTTTATCGTGGTTCATGTTGTTCATTTCATCGTCATACACGAAAGCGCGCTGCTGGATGCTTCTGATCGGCTCGGAACCACCAGGGACACCTCGTAGAACTCCGTCCATGTGACTTCGCTTTGCAATCGGCACTCGCGATGGTGGGGTCATTAATTCCGCTCGGGATTGAATGTCGCCGGAATCATTATTGCCTTTGCTGCCATCTTCGTTCAGCAGCACATTCGGACGCAGCGGTTGAACCGGGTTTCTAGTAGCAGCAGCTACCAGTGCAAAGTCCTTTTTGGCATCTTGAGGTTCAGTCAATACGAACTTCCTTGGTAATGTTTTGGCGAATTCATTTTCGCGCTTTGCCACCAACTCGGCATCTTTCTGTGTTGTTCGCCTGCAATATAACAAATACAAACGCCAGGTAAGCTACAGCCATCAGCTACTCTGGATACCACAGGGGCCGTACCATGTAGACTTCTGTCCGAAAGTAATTGGGTTGCTCACGCTGATGGTCTCAGCCAACAAGGCCAATTCACGATCCAGTGCATCTCCGTCCATTTCCCTTGAAATGCTCCTGAGATTGTTGTTGGTTGTTAGCGAAGTCCGTCGCTATTCTCAATGCAGGAAAGTAGACTAGACCTACATATTTTTAGTGGCACGCAAATAACAAGACCAACGAACACAAAGCACAACGTGGATTCGCAGTGCATTACCTGCCACATTCGTTCGCCATGCCAAGCAAAACTCAACCGGCAGAACGACTGTCTACCTCTCTCGTGCGACGCCACCACCTTCGGCACCACCATCTTCTAGCGCTGATACTTTCCCGAGCTTAGACCAGAGGTTCCAGGTCCATCTCCAAAACGGAAGTGGGGTTCAGCAGGTCGAAGTTCTTGAGCACCTCCGGGTGCAGCACACCGAACGTACCAAGGCGCAGAGGCTTCGCGTCCTCCTTGTACAACGTCAGATACGCGCAACGGCCAGGGAAGTATGTACGCTCCTCCGCGGGTGTGATAGTGTAGTACTCCTTCGTTCCGGTAGGCATCTCCAGCTCAGACGGGATGCCCATCAACTGCATGATGCGGTCAACCAGACCGTGAATCACTTCAAAACCGTCGGTAGGGCCTGTGTAGGCAGCGCAAATGCGACGCACGTTCTTAGCACCAACGTCCGTGTTGTCATCAATGACGACAACGTCCGAGACCTCGAAGAGCTTCAGACCCTCCTTGATCGACATGGCCTTGTTGTTCTGGATAGTCTTCAGCACACCAGGAAGCATCGACGTACGGACAACCTCGAACTCCACAGTCGCCGGGTTAGACAGTACAACAGCTGAGTGGCCGTCGTCCTCACGGTTCAGGTACTCAAAGTTCTCCTTGTGCGAACACAGGCCGTGCGTCAGCAGCTCAATGTATCCAGCACGGCTGATCTCATCACGGAGAAGGTCGCCAAGCTTGTTAAGAGGTTGAGCCATACCGATGGTCTGCGTCTGGGGGATCGTGAGCGGAATGTTGTTGAAGCCGTAAGCGATACCGACGTCCTCAATCACATCCACGGGGTGCAGAATGTCCGAGCGCGTAATAGGGACCTCTGCAATAATGGTCTTGCCGTTGCCTGAGGGCTTGGCATCCAGCTGCATCTTGTCACACAGTTTGCAGATGCGGTCAACGTCAAGGTTGATGGGCTCACCCTTGCCAAACAGCATCGAGTAAATGTTCTTGATCTGCACCTCGACCGAGCGCTTGCTGAGATCAGGCGTTAACTCGTTCTCGTTCACACTCTGGTCCTCGTAGATAACCTGCACAGGTTCCACAGTGAAAGGCTTTGCGCAGTACTCGGAGAACATAGCGATCATCGTGTTGAGGACGACCTTGGCCTTGGTGATGTCCGTAGCCGTGCACTCAATGAAGACGTTCTTGGTATTGAGTGAAATCTTCGAGTGCTCGCCGTTGATGATGGGCGGCAGCGACAAAACCACGCCATTCTTGTCCGTGATAACCGGGTACACAGGCGAGTCGTAGATGATGTCCGTGTAAGGCTTGATGTGCTTCACATCCGGGTTGGTACGGTAGAAGTCCAGCAGTTCCTTAGCTTCAAACTCCTTGTCCTGGCTCAGCGGCTGGAACTTGATCTCGTTCGGGGGGAGCGCCTACAGCAGCAAAATGAGTCAACACAAGTACAGATCTTCAATTTCAACCTCAGCACACTCACATTGTAAGTGAAAGGTCCCTCGACAGTGTCCAGATCGTGCGTGCCAATAGCCACAAGAGTTCGGCGACGGCAAATGTTCTGGTGCAGCTTGTCCTGCAGGTCGATGAAGCTGTCATAGCGCTCCTGAGTGAACTGCACGTCACGCAGGACGGCCGAGACCACGTAAGGACGCACCAGCTGCAAGTGATATAAAATTCCTCCTGTTAGTCATATTCTCTCCCAATAATAATGCATGCTACATACCTTAGTATTGGGCTTGACCGTAATGTGGTGCGAGCCTTCCGCTCTAGGCGCAAGCGTGTACACGGGCGGACGTTCCTTCTCCAAAAAGATACGCAACGCACGGGCAATTCCCTCAACACACAGTAGATCGTAGCGGTTGGCAGGTACGTCGATTTTGTACAGCACAGCGTCCGAATGGGCCGAGTGGTCCTTGTCCTGACCCTTTTGCTCGCGCTCCTTGAGCTGTTTCTCACTAGTAATATCGTCCAGCTCAATGCCGAATTCGAAGCAAAGGACGTCGAACTCCTCGTCCGTGTAGGTCTGGCCTATGGCCGCGAACAGCTCGTCACGCTTCACCCCGACGGTCGGCATCCTTTTAGCTCCTAGCTTTAGCTCTTCGCTCTTTGACTTAGTAGACACTCGGCTACTCCCCGTATGAGCGTCACCAGTGGATAAACCACAACTAATTACAATTCTAGACATATATTTACTTAAGTAGACATGTTTTAACGTTAAAACAAGTACATGACGTAATCACTCAGCCAATCAGCGATCAGGAGCGATGTTGACGTAGACGACCGTGTGCAGACCCTGCACAAGCGCCGCGATTTTGATCCCGTAATCATTGCTTTAAATCGATGGTGCGCTCGCTGCAAGCGCTTCTCCACTGTGAGGCGAGGCAGGTATGTTCGTGAAGATGCCTTCTAAATGTATGCCAAGGGTTTCGGCCAAGTTTCGCCGCTTGCTTTTCGTTATGGGCTGGCTGAGTCTCCTGCACATATTGCACAAGTACTTTTTATAATTTAAAGAATCGCATCTCTAACTTTATAACATGAAACTGAAGCGACGCGAGCTTCAACTATAAGACATGGTCGTCGAAGATGGCGGCCCTCAAGCTGAGCGTTCACGTCGTCTGGAGACGCAAGGAAGGCTTGCAACACAACCCGCACCTGTACAGAGTGTGAAACCAGCTCCACCACCTGTTTGCATTGCTGGATGCTGCGTGGAGAGCGCTCGACTTGCGGACGAGAGGGATTTCTTACGAAGCTATGCAGAACGGTTGTTGGTGCAGTTGCGAGGGCTATTACAGCGCTATGGAGAGCTGGACAGGCTTAAAACATTTACAGATACTACACAGAACGACGAGGAGAACGATCGACTGGCTCCATGGCTCACATCCTCCGAGTACACGAGCCCACTGCTGCAGGCCTACGACCTCAAGATTCAGGAGCTGGTGCGTTTGTCAAGTGAAAGTGTTTAATAGACTGGTAGATTAATCGGAAGAGTTGCTGCTACAGGAGTCTTCGTTACTGGACAACAAGAAATCTATTGATCAAGTGGTAGCCAGGGCTGAAGCTTTGGCGAAGGAGAACACAACATTGAGACAGTGAGAAGATTATACGTTAAAGATGATTTTTAAGGTGGTAGATGACTCATCGGTGTTGTTTCACAGAGAGCTGGAGGTAACAGGGGAGAGGATGGTGCTGAGGATGCAGAACGAGCCGAGAGAGATGAATGGCATGGTTGAGGATTTAATGAATGTGCAGGAGAATGGAGAGTACCTGCAGGAGTTTAACGAGCGCATTGACGTGCTCATGGCCGAGAATAACATGCTGATGGAGCAAGTATCGCTGCAGGACGATGAGATTGGTGCTATGAAGAAAGAACTCACAGATAGGGACCAACAGCTTCAGGTTATGGGACAGAATTTCAATGAGGCTACACTGGCGTTACAAGAGCTCCGAGATGCCTGTACACAAGTTCGAGAGGAGAAAATGCATTGCGAACGGCAGCTTCAGCGATATGCGGCCTCAATAGCTCAATTGGAGAGCGCCAAGGAATCACTGGTGGAACAAACGGATGTAGTGAGGAAAGAGCGCTGTGATTTAGAAAATCAACTTGTCGAATACGAAGAGATGCTCGAGAAGATGAAGAAGAGCACAGAGCGCAAGGATGAAGCCTTTTCTTCGCGGTACCAAAATGTGTGTGTTCGACTGCGTGAATTGACAAACGCACTCGAGCAGAAAGATAAGGTCGTAGATGAGCTTCAAGAACGTAATAACGGCCTGCAGGCTGAATTGGACGCTATACGACAAGATTGCGAGGGAATGCTAAACGTTCTCAATAGCATGGAGAAGCAGCTGACACAATATTGCGCGCGGGAGGATGCAGTGGCGGAGGTAAGGGCGTTGTTGAAACAATTGTCAAACTGTGTATCAAGATACGCTAACATTCACTGAGCTTTGCATCAGCTGGAGTCAGAATGCAAGGCGAAGGTCGAAGATGCCATTTTGGAGAAAGAGGAGGTTTTGTATCCCTGTGCATATACAGTCATAATTATGGTGAGGTCTGGAACTCAACTCAAATTATGTAGGTGGCTGCTCGTGAGTTACAGGGTCGACGAGAGATTGAACGGCTACTGGAACGGCTTCGACAGCAAGCTGCAGACCACGTGAAAACGCAAGAGGAGAGTCTGAGCACTGTGGTTCGCAAGTATGAAACAGATATAAGTAGTCGCGAGCAGGAAATCAGATCACTAAACGCGGAGCTCATAGATCTACGCTCCAAAACGGAGGTTACGATGCGGAATCAAAAGGAGGCTGACAAAAAGCTGGCTGAAGCGATTCGACGGTCCAAGGATGCCAGTATTGCATTTGAGGTACTAGTCTACTGTCGAAAGTCTGGAGATTGATTCGGCTAACATGTCGTGAATTCTGGTGCTTCAGAAAAAACTCCAGCATCTAGCCGAACGTGCAACAACTGCAGAAGAAGCTCGTGATATGGTACGGCATGTCTGGTCGCTAAGCTGAGCGCGGAAGAGGTTGACAAGTTTTTTTTTTTTTTCAAATGTAATTGCAGTCAAGCCACCTGGAAGTAGAATACCTGGAAAGGATCCGGACCAAAGAGGATGCACTCATAAGGCTGAGGGCTGAATTCCGCGATAGAGGACAGGAGCTAAAGGTCCGTACTTTGGTATGATGCTTCTTTTAAAGTGGTGCTAAACATCACGAATAATGGACCCTTGCAGGAACGAGTTAGTTCACTGGAACACGAGCTAGAAATGCGTCGTACCGAAGCTCGTGAGGCCAAAGAAGAAAGCGAAGAGCAACACCGAAAGGTCCAGTTGCTGAATGAACAGCTGAACAAGGTCAAAGCAGACTGTGCCAACCGGTTTACGAACGAGTTCGAGGTTCTACATGTGCAGAATCGCGACCTGAAAGCCCAGGCTGCTGAACTCGAGTACAAATTGTCTCAAGCGAAAAAGGAAGCAGCTTCAACGTTAGACAGTTCTCGCAACGAGTGGGGGCGGAGTGAAGTGCGTATGGTTGCTGAAGTCGAATGCTTGAAAGGCAGGATACAGACGCTCAAGGAGGAAAGAAAGCGTGCAGACAAGAGCCGCCAGGAGACCGATGCGAAGTGTTCCGTTCTAACACTGCAAGTCCAGCAACTGAGCCGAGATCTGAACGACGCGAAGGAACTTCTGCTGGAACAGGAACGCGCGTGTGATGATAGCGACCGAAAAGTATCGGAGCTAAGTGCTCAAATCACTGCTGCACTCTCAAAACAGCAGCAATTTTACAGGCAGGAGCGTGAGCTCCGCACAGCATTGGAGAGGATGACTCTGGAGAGATCACGAATGGAACGTGAGGCCACGGTAGGTGTTTCTTCACTTCTTGACCTCTGTGTTTTGATGTTGCTAACGTGGAGCACCTTATAGATGGCCCGGAAAAAGGTTGAGGAATACCGTAGTAGCAGCCACGCATACGTGCCGATGTCGTATTCACGAATGCAAGGCGAAATCTTCGACCGAAAGGAGACTTCGAGTGCTACTGAAAAAGTAGACCCCGTGAAGGTTCACAATTAAATGCCAAACAGCAATTTGTTAGCTGTAGAATGCTTTAGAGAATTTAAATCCCTGTTTACTTCGCAAACAGTATGCTGGCGTTTGTTCCTCCAAACCCAAATGAGTTGGTTAACACAGCGCGAAGTTCCCTTTCTTGCGGTTGGTTCGGTACGTAGTTCAGGGTGAATTCTTCTGTGGTCTCCGTTAGGTTGAGCGTAGGAGGCATCACGTTCTACACCAGACAGACAGGTACAAACACATGTTAAATAGATTCTGTTTGTATAAATCACGACTATCTCAGACAACGTACATGATGAAGGGCCTTAATCGAAAAGATAGCCTCCACTGCCCCAGCAGCACCCAGCAGGTGGCCGATTGCTCCCTAGTGAAAGAAAAAATTGGAGGAAAAATATTAAATGCAGCACAGAATCGCATCACACTGAGGCCTGTACCTTCGTAGAAGACATTCCCAGGTGGTTAGCATGCTCGCCAAAAAGATCTTTGACAGCGGCATTTTCTGCGCGATCCCCCAGTGGAGTTGACGTTGCGTGTGCGTTGATGTAGCCGATGTCGGACAATGCGACCCCCGACTGGTCAATCGCCGACTGCATCGCTCGTCGGGCGCCATCACCAGATTCAAGAGGAGCTGTAATGTGATTGCTATCTCCACTGAGACCATAACCCCGCACCTCGGCATAGATCTTAGCCCCACGCTTCTTAGCATGTTCGTATTCCTGTAATACACGTAAGAGAAAGGTGGTTAGCTGTGTGTACAATTCACTGCAGTTTTAAGTTCATACCTCAAGGACCAAGATGCCAGCACCTTCACCCATGACAAATCCATCGCGTTGTGAGTCGAATGGTCTCGAGGCTTCTTGCGGATGATCGTTGAACTATAGAGACATAAGCCAAATCCAAACAGGATTAGTATATCAGGCCCTTACTCTTAGCATTCGTACATCCAGTTTACCTTCGTAGATAATGCTTGCGCACGCATGAAAGCGCAAATCGAAATCTCGTTTAGAGTAGACTCAGTACCACCGGCAACCATGATGTCGGCATTTCCGTGCCGAATCAAATTCGCAGCGTCACCAATACTGTGGCTGCCTGTGGCGCACGCCGTAACACACGAATGGTTCGGTCCCTATGCCGATACAGCAACCACGTTAATTCGGCTTCAAAAGATCAATACACACGAAATTGCCTATTACGCTTTAGTCGTACCTTCAGACCGTGTTCAATGCTCACATGGCCCGCCGCCAGGTTAATAAGAATACGCGTCACGAAGAAGGGTGACACACGACGGTATTTCTGCCCGATACAAAACAAGCAGGAGTGAATCAGAATATCAACCGCTACATGCACATTGAAGGCCCCGCCTACCTTGTCCTTAATGAGCTGACCAACATCCATCACCTCTTGAATGTTTCCCATCCCTGCACCAATAGCCACACCCTACAAATGACGACTCATTAGCTATGCCTCATAAGCATACTAAAACAACACGCACCGCTCGTTCTCTCTCCTCATCCGACTGTGGACTCCAGCCAGAGTCTTTCAAAGCTTCATCAGCTGATCGAACACCACAAATTTATCAGAACCAACAAGTCAACATATTCTCCACTTCAAACTGTCACCTGCAGCCATTGTGAACGCGATAAAGTCCGGTTCTTGAGCGCGTAGGTTCTTGACGTTCACCCAGTCTTTTGTGCGGAACGAGCCATCCCCTTCTCCTCTAGGCACAGCTGCACCAATAGTGCATTTAAGGTCAGTGTCAGCAAGAGCGTCCACCGTCTGTAATACACGACAATAAAGTATCAATATTGTATTACATCCTGATTCTTCTGCTAGCCGGTGCGCCGTACACGAATTGCGCATTGAGAGTCCAGCAGCGCATCCCATGAGCGAGAGACGCCGACGCCAAATGGAGTGACTGCGCCTAGACCAGTAACAACCACGCGGCGATTGGGTGTAGGAGGCAGCGCCCCGAACGAGAGCGTCGAGAAGCCTCGAGCCGAACAAGTAGACGTCGCTCTTCGCAACATCTTGATGCTTTGCCACATGCGGTGACAAATTCAAAGTGTGCACCACATAAAGTTGAAGAGCTCTTCAATGAAAGGGATTGAAACCGATCGTATAAGGGTTAAAACGAGTTCGAGGATAACAAGACATAGTCAGTAACACTGGAAAGCAGGCACAGGAGGGATGACAGTTGGGTCCCAGCGGCAGAAGTAGCCCTTCCAAAGCCTGCAACACGAATCACAACAAGTTAAAAGTTTGTCGTGCAGAACGAGCTCGATAGTACATACTTGATGTTCTTGGAGAGCGTGCTGGGCGATAGCACCGTCGCCTGCTCGCTGGGTGCGTACATGCGATTCGTGAAGCGCTCGCTTTGACTGTTGATCTCAATCCAGACTGAGAATACCCGGTGCTTCGCGAAAAACTCCTTCCTGCAGAGCAAGGAGTGAGATAAAATGTCTAGGTCGGCGATAGTTGTAAAGACCCACCTTTGACGTTCGCTGTCGAACATGAACGTGCCATACTTGCAGGAGTAGACGTGGTCGGCAAGTGTGAGCAGAAAGTTCTCGTTAAACTCACACTCCGTCGGGTATTGGCGAATGTATTGCCAAACGCAATCCAACCACAGCAAAAAAACAGGTGAGCGTTGAGTATTGGAGACATCACTGCGAGCGTGGCCACTGCGCAGTGCGAATTGGTGCCCAAATGCACACCACTCCTTCTCAACAAGTACCTACAGAACCGCGATGAATATTAGCTATGATTTCTCCGATACAGCTCACTCACTGATCAATACACACCTGGAATCCACGTAGAGTACGATAGTGAGGATCCAACATCATCTCGGACAATGCCACCATCTGCGCTGTACGGTCCCATCCGTCGCTGCAATGCGTTAGCACCGAAATCCCATTGTTTACGGTATGGGCCAGTTCCACCGACGCCTTCAGAACTAACCGAACATGACGGAGCCACCCTGAGCTGTCGATCCGTCCGTAAAAGCTGCTCGATGTGTCTTCACTTGCACTCTTCTTAGGCTCAAAGATCGCCGACAATGCGACTTGCGACTGTCGCACCGAGTGGATATTCTCTACGTTCATGAACGTGAGCTTCGATCCACGGTAGTTGCTAGCTATCTCGGTACCTTTCCCCAAGGCTTTATTACCAACTGCAGCGAGTTGACTGCGTGCATCCATGATCACATACCGTCCAAATGCCTTCTTGTTGCTCGAACAACACAGTAACCGAACCAACATCTCGTCTTCGCCGCTGCGTGCAGATTTAAACCCCACAAGGGGTTGACTTGATCGGACAATTGTGGCTCCGTTACCACGATGAATCCAACTCACGACAGGAAGGCGTTGATGCGAGCGAAAAGCTGCTGCTGCCTTAAGCCGAACGTCGGAAATATCAGCAGGAACAATAAGATGCCGCGGATACGTACCACACAGCGTGTACTGCTGAGACTGGTCGATACATCGCAGGTGGTCTGGGAAAGAAAGCAACCCGATGCGTCCGTACTCCTGGCGGATGTCAAATTGAACCTCTTCGGATGGCGCCACAGACGGCGAGTACGCGAAGCAAAATGCATCTAACAAACTCTTGGGAAACGCCAAAAAGCTCAGGCACTTGACAAGCTTACTGTACTCGCCGTGATCAGCGATAGACAGCCTCACCACTTGTGTATCCTTGCACCGAATTACGACCTTGTACGAGTCATCTGGGGCAAAACCAAGAGCGACCTGTGCACTTTCCACTGAAATCGTTGCAGGACCTCCTGTCGTAGACACTGTACGCGGGTCGAGACGGTCAATTGATGCAATTGAGAGAACGGGAACCTGCCAGTCAATTTCTCCAGAGCCCAGCAGACGAGTGAAAAAGCACCGGTAGCTCGTGATAGACAACTTTCCGCTAATGTAGTGAGACAGACATGATCCATCGTGGGAGAGCACCAGTCGCTGCATGCTAGTCTCAACGTTGGCATAACACAACTCGCCAGGTAAAAATACAGGCTCCGCCAACTCAGTCAAGGCGTTATCCGACCGTGGAGAAGAGTTTATCGCTTCTGAAACTTCAACAGCACCAGATTCCTCTAAAGCAGTAGCGTCAATGTCTCCAAACGCGCCATTGCAGTGGCAAAATCCAATGTACACAGGGCGCTTGATGAGTTGAAGACGGCGTTTAACTTCTTCTGTCGTCATACCAACGATTGGGACACCATTAATTGACTGAAGTAGGTCGCCCAGACGTATTTTCCCACTGGCCTCAGCTTGACCAACTACGTTGTCTGTTGTCATATTTCTTGTAAACGACTTCACTGCTAAACGATCTTCGTACGGGGACCCAGCCGCGGTTAAGATGATGCCAAGCGAACCTTCTTGAAACTGGACAACTTCCACTGAACCTGCTTCAGTCTTTCCGTTTCTTCCAATCTGCCGAGCGTCCTCGATCATTGGATCTTGCAAAATCTTAGCGAACTGGGTGAGCTCCATCGCACAATTTTTTCGGCCCAGAACTGCTTCATCAGCTTCCTCTTCTTGGTACACTCGCATTAGAAGTCTTAGGCAGCCAGTGTTATCCTCCTGGCGTAGCTGAGACGACATCCGTAGTAATCTTGCCACACAGACATAGCGCAAAAGTGGAAAGCCAATCCAATCAGCGTCTTCAGCCTTGATGGCCAGCTTTGGTAATTGCAGCAAATCGTTGTACGACTTGTCGGCCATGTTAATGACTGGAAAGTCAATCGCCACACGACTACTACCCAGAATCATCGCATCCCAGATCACTAACAGTTCTTTCAAGGCGTACTCTCGTGCGAATAACAGGCGGATCCATCTCAAACAGTACGTCTCTGGGACGATCTCCAAGTTCCGGAGGTGGTAATACAATTGCGGGTCCATCTGCTGCAGTAGTTCATACTGGACATGATGACATAAGCGATGCAGTGCTGGTTTCCTCGCTCCAGCATCAAACTCATCATAGCCCCCATTACCACTTTCGTTCTCCTTCAAGGAGAAGCTAGCAAACAGTCGATTGCCGTCTTTGTTGTCTCTTTCTGACGTAATATCTTGTCTGGTCTTGACAATCTCGTAGAATGGTTTAAGGAACAGCATTACAGCCTCAAAAACCAGAAAAGTGTCAGCTTCTGCGTGTTCTGGTAGCTTCTGCACCTGAATAACTTCCTCCTGATCTTCTCCAGTAGTCTTCAAGAACGCGTAGAGCACTACAGCCACCACATCGTGCATACCTTGACGGTACGCCACGTCCGGGTGCAACTTACACCAGACGAACAGCACGTGACGCAAAGTACTGAGGTACAGCTCGTTCTGGAAGAAGCTCTCGTTTCCAGCAGGATACAGTCGGTCCAAATCCGTATTAATCTCCCCCAGTAGCGTCTCGTCCGTGAAGTATTGACTCCAACTTGAAGAGACCTGAGAAGCATCATTGTGGGCTGATAACGCCGTTAACGGGTCAGTTACGCCCTCCGTATCGATCTGGAACACCAAGTTCTGCTTCAGACGCTCGTAGCGCTCGCGTTGGGCGGTCAGGACAGCGCCTTCAAGGCCGAACGCCGTCGCCCACAGCACCCCGTGCTTCATATCTGATGCGGATCTGTTGAAGATATAGTCATTGGTTAATAAACATTGATATTTTAACCAATCAGAAATGAACTTCAATGCACTTCAAGTATTATTAGCCCGCCTCAAGTCTCAGCAATCGTGCACGTGGTACATGTATGACCAGGTACTTGCTTGACCTGCTTGACCGCGACGTGGTCCGTGCCCCGTGGTGGTCCGCGTGGTCCGTCAGAATTCCTCCCTCCGCGTTCCTGACACGACACCGCCATGATGCTCGCTGTGCGACGTGATGCCGCTTTGGCTCGCAGCCTTTCGACACTTTCGTTCGCCCCTCCACCGCCAGTTCCACCTCGTCGTGTGGTGGTCACTGGTCTGGGAGCTGTGACGCCGTTCGGAGTGGGCGTTGAGCGTGCATGGGAGAAAGTTTTGGACTCGCAATGCGCCATTCAGGTAGGTTCGTCTTTCACTCGTGTGTTTGAAAGTGGCTCGTACTAACGGCTGCTTTGGGATTCCACAGAGTTTGGACATGTTAGTGGGCTCAGGGCTCAATTGCACGGTGGGAGCAACAGTACCGAGGGGTAGTGAGGAAGGCGCTTTTCATACGAAGGACTGGACCAACCCAAAGAGCTTCCGTGCCCAGGAAGTGGACCATGTTGCGATGGCTTTGGCTGCAGGTGAGTTGCGACCTTTTCTAGTCTCAGGCTACTGCTACGCAACTAACAACTGCATTTCCCATAGCTGATGAAGCGTTGAAAGACTCGGGATGGTTCCCGAGTCGGAGGAGGAGCGCGAACGAGCGGTACCGTATTTCATTACGTGGTTGGGCGATGGATGACGTAGCTGATCTTGGGATTTGTATTGACAGGGTGTGGCTATTGGAGCCGCCTGTGGCAACATCCAGGAGGTCATGGACGTCGGTGAACTCATCAAAGAAAGGGTATTGTAATGAGTTGCTATTCATTTTGAGGCAGTTTTATCATTGCTAACTTCACTTTTTCGTTACAGAAATTCCGTCGTGTTACTCCTTTTTTCGTGCCTCGCATCCTCATCAACCTGTCGGCAGGCCACGTGAGCATTGAACATGGGCTGAAGGTAATTGTCTCTCGGTAGTATCGATATTGGCGCACCATTAACTGAAAACATCTATTGGTCACAGGGTCCGGTCCATTCTTGCGTGACGGCGTGTGCTACTGGCAGTCATAGTATTGGCGACGCTGCACGTTTCATTCAGCACGGAGATGCTGATGTTATGGTTGCTGGAGGCACTGAGCCTACCATCAACGAAATGTCGATTTGTGCTTTCGATCGACCACGAGCTTTGTCCACAAAGGTTTGTCCTGTGGATTAATCATGCCTACCTGATTCGGTTACTAACTCTTGATCTTCGTTCAGTACAATGACCGCCCACAGGAGGCTTCGAGACCGTTTGACTCGCAACGCGATGGATTCGTAATGGGTGAAGGAGCTGGTATCATGGTGCTCGAGGTATGTTTCAGTGCAGAGCCATTTACAACGAGGTCAAACAACATAACGGGCTGTGCATTTTGTAGGAATACGAACATGCCAAGAAACGTGGTGCCCGGATATACGCTGAGTTGCGGGGCTATGGCCTCAGTGGTGACGGCAGCCACATCACAGCTCCTCTTGAAAACGGCGATGGCGCTCGAAGGGCTATGCAGTCAGCAATTTCCCAGTCCGGACTTGCGCTGTCTGACATTGGTTACATCAACGCACATGCAGCGGGGACACCGTTGGGTGACCGCGCTGAAAATGCTGCCATCACAGCCCTGTTTGGCAGCAACGCTGACAAGCGTGGAGTGTCTTCTACTAAGGTATACTTCCACTTGCTTGTACGTGACAATTAACTGGTGATTGACTGTTTTGTTCTGAACAGGGATCTATTGGTCACCTGCAAGGTTCAGCTGGTGCTGTTGAAGCGATCTTCGCTGTCAAGGCACTTCACCACGTAAGCAAACTGACTCATCTGTATAAGGTCGTTTTCTTGGATTGACATGGCCGTTGTTTATGAATGATGCTCAACAGAATGTTATGCCTCCTACCCTCAACTTGCACGAGACGACAGAGGACTTCACACTCAACTACGTGCCCAACCAACCGCAGGAGAAGCAATTGCATGCTGTCATGTCGAACTCGTTTGGATTCGGAGGCACCAACGCTAGTCTTTTGTTCGCCAAGTAGCCAGCCGTGCCACAACATCTTCATAGTATCCTGATTCCGATACAGTTACCGCTTTATTGTCCAATTTGAATTAGCAGAGATTTAAGGCTGGTATCCTGTCGATTAACGTTAGATCGACCGGAATGCAGTGTCTGGCCACACTTGGCACGTGGGAGCACCGCTCCTTGCAGGTGGAGAAATTGTGGGAGCATCTACTTTTAGTGGAAGCCTCCTGGATGCATGTTGGAATCACAGGCTAAAAGGTACGCTAGCGCACGTGGCAGTCCACTACGGCCCCATATTCGCCTCTCTGCAAGCCTCGGGCGGGTCATCGACATTCTTTTCATTCCGCAATTCGCCATGTCTGGGAAATTGCGCCTCCCGCCGGACAAGCGAATATACGAATACGACATCGTCCTGAGACGCCTCCACCGCAGTCACCACCTCCGAAGAGAGAGTCAAGTGCCAGGATGTCAAGGACCGCATCGCCAGGAACAAGACTTTGGACTTCTTCGTGATGATGAAGACGTTCAGGGCATTCAGCAAGCCCGAGGTTCCCGTTCACAAAATGTTGCACTGCCTGCGCAAGCACGGCGGACGCGGGGAATCAGTCGACCGAGACATAAATGCGGCCAAGAACAGCATACTGCAGAACCAGCTCTCGGGCATTTCCGAGCGGCCTCTCCGTCTCCGGCACTAGCCTCCCACGACAATAACCAATCTTCAGCCCATCCATCCGTTGGGTGGTCTCACTCGCGTGAGAACGACTCCTCCCTGAAAAAGGATGAGCGATGTTGACCGCCGATTCTTCTCAGACCAAAAAAGAGGAAATCGGCATTATGAGGACTGGAGCACTTCATCGCTGGTGACGGTCGTACAAACGATCAAGACCTTCAGTGGAGAGTTTTTAGCTCCCTTAAGGCTGGTACTTGGAGAGCGTAGTAACTGCAAGTTGGCCAAGTGAGTATCAGGTTAACTAGACAAGATCGTACACAATGTTGTGGCATTATACCTGATGTTCGCGCCATCCGTGAGGCACAGGAACGTTTGCCTTGTAGTGGTTGAGTTCGCCATCGGCTCGTTAGCGTCGGCACATTGTTGCAGCAACAAAAGTCTGTCCATAGTTGATGTAATTGAATTGTTAGTGTGAAGTTAGTAAGCAACGGATGAATCGAGGCGTACCGCTTGATACTGAGTGTTGGTGATGAGGATACAGCGGGAAGCACTAGGAAGCAGCTCCGTGTCAGTTGTTCCTGGTCGACACGTATTCCAGCTTTCCGTTTCCGCTTGCGATCGATGCGTTCTTCTTGGAGACTTGTAGTTAATGCATAACCATAGATGATATTGATTGCTTCGTTGGAGTCGCTCGAGATGCGAGCGTCACGCACAATTTGCCATTTGATGAGGCCTCGCTCCGTCAAGAGGTCGTTCAGCACCTCCGCCATTCCATCCAAAGTACAAGGGTTAACCCTGCAAATCACTTTTTTTTTTAAAAAAAAAAGTATTTTGTTTCTACAATTGAAACACGTCAGCAGTTCCTGCCTGCAACATGGCCCTCCCTCCTCCACCGGCGTTGGCCGCCGTTGCAGCTCCCTGGGTCATGATGTTCATCTTCGTCGTTTGGGCGTTTTTCCGCGGTCTCAGCTGCTCCATTCCTCGTGCTGCTCGACCCGCAAAACAGTCTACGAATCTTCGTGTGGGGTTTCTCCATCCGGATTTCGGTATCGGTGGAGCTGAGAACCTCGTGGTTAATGCGGCAGTGGCGTTGCAGCAACGCGGAGCTCATGTCACTGTGTTTACAGCTCACCACGACGTCAGCCACTGCTTTGAAGAGACCCGCGGTGACGGCCCGCTGGCTGCTCATGTGCGCGTGCATGGCGATTGGCTCCCGCGCACGATTCTTGGCAGACTCTACGCGTTCTGTGCGGTGGTGCGTGTCCTATTCGTAACGCTGTGTATTGCAGTATCGTACATCAATGACGTGGACGTATTCGTGGTGGACCAAGTGTCCATTTCCATCCCATTCCTACGTGCGTTAGGCAAGCCTGTGGTTTTCTACGGCCACTTCCCGGACAAACTGTTGTGCATTCGCTCCAACTCCCCCTGGAAACGAATGTATCGTGTGCCCCTGGATTATCTGGAGGAGATCACCACCGCTGCGTCAGATATCTTTGTGGCTAACAGCAAATTCTCGCGTGGAGTTTTCCAGGAGGCTTTCCCGAGTTTACAGTCCAAAAAACTGGGAGTGCTTTACCCGCCAGTAGATGTCAAGGCCTACAAGGCAACTGCTGAAGCGAATGCGGAACGCGACTCAGGTCTCTTTGTGTCGCTGAATCGATTTGAGCGGAAGAAAAACGTAGCTCTGGCCGTTGAAGCGCTCGTAGAGCTGCGCAATAGACTGCCAACTGATGAGTTCCAGCGTGTTAAACTGATCGTGGCTGGAGGTTACGACCCACTCAACACTGAGAACAAGGAACATTTGATTGAGCTGCAAGATGTGGTGTCGAAGCACGGACTTGGCGAGCATGTGGAATTCCGTACGTCCGTCTCAAATTCTATGAAGCTCGAACTGCTTCGAAAGGCCCATGCTATTCTCTACACGCCTGACCGCGAGCACTTTGGTATCGTCCCCGTTGAGGCAATGGCATGTGGTACTCCTGTCATTGCTGTGAGCTCTGGAGGCCCTCTCGAGTCCATCGCTGACGGTGAGACGGGTTTCTTGTGCGAGCAGAAGCCGGAGGCTTTTGCTGAGGCCATGATAGAACTTTGCGGACCGAAGAACAGCGTCCGTGTGGTCGAGATGGGGGCTTGCGGTAGACTTCGTGCCCAAAAGATCTTCTCTCTGGAGACTTTCGGCGATACTCTTCAAGAGCTAGTGAATGAAGCGGTGTACGGTGAGAAGGCTGCGTAGAGGTGAAGTGGTGGTAGGCATTTAGTGTTTGATTTCTAGGCAGTTTATATTGTAGCTGACAGAAACTTCGGATCAAATGCTAATAAAGTGTGTAGAGTGTAAATACCTTGGCCAGGAGGTTAACAGGCACCGCAGAACAGGGCCCTGCAGAAGTGGGCAAAGCCTGATGTCTGGCGATTGCGGCGCTTACGAGGTCGCTTGGAACAACCCGAAGATGAAGCAGTGGACAATCCACTATCCATTTCGCGGCACTGCGTCACGTACTTCTGCAACATTGGCGCGTTCTCATAGTAGTGACGCGAGTCAAAATGTGTAGGTCGAACGCGATCTCGGTTCATCAACTCTTGTACTGGTAAGGTGCCGGAGTCAGCGTGGCGAGACTTGGGGTTCACTGCTGGAAGTTTGAGGTAACGGCAAATGGAGTTGCATCGATGCGACGAGAGGAACTTCTGGAAGCCCAAGACGCCGAGATTCCCCTTGCCAAAGTCATGACCGTTTAGCGTGTGAATCTGCGGATCTGTGTACAGATCGCCTACTCCTTGGATATCCACAGCTAGCAGCTCGTGGTTGGAAGCCTCGTACGTGAAGTGAGAAAAGGCTTGCGGTGTATTGCGCTCGTCATCGCTAACTGAGCCAAAGTTGTTGTTGTGCTTGCGATACTCCCCTGGGATGTAGGCCTCCACCGCACACAAAGCACCATTCCGCTCAGGTAGTTCTAATACCCAGGCTGGAATAAACTCCACACGCTTGGGTGGCGTGTACGAGTTGTACACTTGGGCATAGTGCGCGCAGTGGGCTTGTAGCTCAATATCCCTAAAGTACGTCTGTGGGTCTTCATCCGGGTCAATAGCCAGCTTGGCCACGTAGCTTCCCGTGTAGCAGCCACCATTCGATAAAGTAGCGGAGCTCTCAATGCTCAGGTCCTGCAAGTGATACACGATGCGTAGACTCCCCTTGCTAAATGGCGTCTCGTCCAGGTTAATACACACTTGTGTGCTGCTCCATTGCCGCGACCCGTAGTTGAACACGTGCTTAATAGCTGTCTCGGGGCTCATTTCTCTAAAGTTCGGTGCATGCGGCACAATCAATGGCAGCCCTATAAGGATAGTTGCTTAGCTACCCTACAGAAGTCTGAATAAAAGCATGGGAACCCACCTTCCGTTCGTCGAAAGGACATCCTCCTCTGTGTGACCGTGTTCTGCGTACTCGATGCTGGAGCCAACGATGAGAACGTAATTTCGTCTACAATGACACATTTGCGTCTGCATAAAAACAATAATTTCGTCAAGAACCGCGCCATCTTTATATCTTCTAAACAATTACTTTACCTACCGTTCATATTCGTCCTCTGTGATGAATCCCTCGTCGCAAAGTGCTCGCAGCGTCGAGATCCTGGCCAAGATACTGTCCTGCAAATTGCCAGCGATCTCCCGTGTGCGCTCGAATTGCACAGTTCCAGAGCTATCCAAGCTGCTCCTACGGATACTGCGACTGGAGCCCACACTCCACACATACTGCTGCGAGGCAGTATCCTCGTCGTCTTCGTCCGGACACTGCGTCTCCTGTTCTCCTGCCTCTTGATGGAACAGCTTGGCCTTGCGCTTCTCCGTGGGCGTAGCAGCCGACACCGTGTGGTAGAACCACCCATTGGCGTCCTTGGCACGCATTTCCCCCGTTTGTTGGCCGCCACAGGACGCACGACGCGGAGGAGGCGTCATCGATAGTACAGCGCTCCGTGTCATACGCGGACTGAAGATGAAGTTCAGGAAGTCAAACTCTGCGAAACTGCTAGTGGATAGAGACTACAAGAGCTAAGATAACTAAGATATTATGTGCCGCCCTTGGCAGTCTCTACCACTTCAACGAGATGCGCTACCTGCCGACAGATTCTGTACTGTCCTTTTAGTATATGAAAAAGTGACTCTGATTGGCTGATGATGGTTTTATGAGTTCATGTTGAAGCGATATGATTGGTCAGTAATGTTCTTTAAGAGATCAAGACGTTGAAGCTACCAGTTTTACATGTTTGAGTCAGTCAAACTGAACTGGGGGCGCGCCCTTCCCCATGTTGGTCAATGACCAGGTCGTCGACCGGATCTGTTAAACCGCGGGTGTGCAATCCGCAATCAGTTCCGAACTTGCGTTGAAACGAACAATGTCCGACCGAACTGTTTTGAGATCTGCTAGTAATAATGGCGTCTGTACGAGCGCTGTTCTTCCCAGTGAATTCGTCGTCGCTGCTCGAGTTAAATGCGCGCGCTTTGTGCCTCGTTGGATTTCGAAGCGCCGGTGGGTTGTTTTGCGCGGCTCCAAGTCGCCAATTCTCAGTGTCTACCGCCAAGATCCTCGACATCTCGAGAGCTGTGCACCCGTTCGGATGCTGCTACTTGGAGGGGACACCAGGATGCGAATTGTTGGAGAAAAACGACTTGTGCTCGTGAGCTCCAGAGTGCGAAAGGATGACACAATTTCCATGGAGTTTGAGACTGTTGAGCAACGGCAACTTGTACATGATACGTTGAGTCGCTGGGTGGCTTTGGCAGTGCTGCTGCAGCGCTTGTCGGCCTACGAGAGTATCGCAAAAGGACCCAACGCGGCAGTGTATCTCTGTCACGACTGCGACGATCCGAAGAAGCAGTTTGTGCTCAAACGTGTTCATCGCTCTCGTTGTCATTCGGAGCTGAGTTTAACTGCTCACATTATGGCTCTCGGCCAAGAAAACCCCGAGTTGAAGCAGTATCTTGCACAGTACTTCGACTTGTTCGAAGAGCCCAAGCCCAAGTGCATGACCCTCGTCATGAAGTACTATGCTGGTGGTTCGCTGGCGGAGAGAATTCGCGAACGTGGGCCGCTTCCTCAAGACGTAGCGTGTGATATTTTGCTGGCGTTGTGTCATGCTCTACAACTGCTTCATTCAAACCAAGTGCTGCACCTGGACGTGAAGGCGAGCAATATTTTGTTTGACGATGCTCTGACTAGCAACTTCTCCAACTTGAAGCTGGTGGATTTTGGTAGTGGAGCGAATGTCGACAATAACTACGATGTTAGTGATCGCAAATCGGAGAAACTGGCAAGTTTTGGGACGTATGGCTGCATGGCCCCTGAACGCTTCGAAGGTTGCTACGGCCCAGAGGCTGACGTCTACGGCGCTGGCGTCGTTCTGTATCAAATGTTGTCAGGCAACATCCCTTTTTCAGGAACCGACACCTACCAGCTTCTGGCGCGCAATATGATCGGCGACATTAGCTTTGAGAAGCAACAGTGGCAACACGTTTCTCCCCAACTGAAATCTCTCACCGCCCGTATGCTTGAGAAGGACCCAATGGAACGAATTTCGCTCGAGGAAATCCTCGATCTGCCGTGGCTGTCCCAAGAACCTGAGTCCATCGATGCTACCTCCAGCAAAAGTTCTGAAAACCTGAAGTCTGAGCCGCTATTCAAGTGAAGGTTCATTGTACCAGTAGCAGTTCAGCTGCTGTCTATGTGTTTCTGATCCCTCCAGCATGAATGAGGGGGGGCTCAAGCGGACGTAGCAGTCTCGTACACTTGCAGCAATGCATCATCACCTCCCGACACTAGTCGCGATCCTGATGAATTGTACGCAACACTCCATACCTAACCATGACAGGATGTGTTAGTCAAAATCCTCGAATTAATCAATTAAATAAGTCGTCAGCTTACCTGGTCTGTGTGCGTATCGAAAGTGGTTAAGCAGCGTCGCGTGCCAAGATCCCAAATCTTGACGCGGCGATCCGCACCACTGCGACATCAAATAAAATGCGATTAACCAATTAGTTTCGCATCAACAGAGTAGACTATCGACGTACCCAGTAGCAAACTGCGCGCCATCGGGCGAACAGGCAACACTCAACACCCACGAGACGTGGCCCGACAGAGTGGCAACAGCGTTGTCATGAGCCCTAACACAACGATTTGACATTAGCGTGTCCGGGCTTCATCAGTAACTGCAGCTTCATAAGCCACGTACACATCATAGACATTGACGTGCATATCATCAGAAGCAGTAAAGAGCTTTCCATCCGGGGAGTACGCGACTGAGCGGACAGGTTTCGTGCGGTCTGCAAACAGCACAAATACCAACACGTGAGCGTTATTAACCCGTTCATAAGCACACTGAGCCCCATCCATCACAAACCTTCGTATTTGTGGACCAGTGATCCCGTCTCGACGTCATATACGCCGACAAAACCGTCGAACCCACCACACGCTACCTGCTTTCCATCCGGGGACTAAACATCATGTCGTAACATCAGTGCCTATCATTATCCAAGCCATCCACCACCACGTACATAAGCAACACTGAGGACGAATTTGGCCGGGGTTGAGATATCCTGCACGATTTTCTCCGACTCGATGTCGAAGAAATTAATCTTGCCCTGCTGACTGCCCGACACAAGTCTCGTCTCGTCGGGGCTGTAGGCCACCTGCCAGAGCTCACCAGGACCAGCATCGATAGTCTTCTCCACTGCACCCGATGAGAGGTTGAGCACGCGGATCTGGCAGTCCAGTGAGCTGGTGACGGCGTGCGAACCCGCCTTGTTGCCCACAATGGAGATCGTTCCAAGCACGTGGCCCGGGTACTGTTGCGAGATGGACACACCGTCCTCCGTTACGTCCCTGCAAAATAACACAGTCGATATCCTCCTTCTTTATGGGATTTTAGGACAAATACAGACGTACCAGGCCTTGGCCACCTCGTCTACGGATCCAGTCAAAATCTTGTCATTGGATGTCCAGAACGTGCTCCAGATGCCGTCACTGTGAGCGTTCGGGAACTGGAGAGACGCCCGGTACTGTGTGCAGGGAATATACGAGGTTAGTGATGCATTTAGACGAGGCCAATGCGGCCATTAAAGCGCTGTAGCGTAGCTGGTCGCGTACGTTCGCTCTTGCCGCCATGTTTGCAAAAATTGCTTTGTGAAATTATTGCAATTTATTGTATAATTCGTACTTAAGACTGGTTGTTGATCAGGTACCGTAGTTGATCAAATTATAGTTTCGCTCGGTATCAGATCAGCAGTTGACGATGCTGCGCCGTTCGCTGCCTGTGCTGGGCGCTTATAGCTGGAAGGAGGTGGCGTACGTAAGCAATTCCCCTCATGCGTTGCAGGCTTTGGACATTGCAACCCCACAGAGGATCCCACCTGGAGCCAAGTTGCCGACGTGTGTGTTTGTGCACGGAGGTTCATGGCAGCGAGGAGACAAAAGCGGCGGACTGAATCAAGACATCGACGAGGCTTTCGTGAGTGCAGGATGTTTAGGTGTCTCAGTCAATTATCGATTATCTCCAGAAGTGCAGCATCCGGAGCATGTCAAAGATGTGGCTTCTGCAGTGACCTGGTTGCATCGGAACATCGCTAAGGTGACGGATATGCTGAGTTCAAGATGACATGGTATCGTGACTGACGCACAACTTCCGATTTAACAGTTTGGTGGTGATCCCGACAAGTTGGTGCTCGTGGGACATAGTGCTGGTGCACATTTGGTGATGCAGCTCATCGCCGACCCGCAGTATCTTGTAGCAGCAGGGATGGAGAAATCGATGGACACATTCGTGAAAGGAGCTGTAGGTATCTCGGGAGTTTACAACATCGTACGGCTCGCGAACGCATCATTTTACGGGGCTTTCGTAACAAACCCTCCGTTTGGCGAGCGTGTCGAGCAGTGGAGAGAGGCGTCGATTGGAATGACAGCCACGAGAGTCGGGCCAACCTCGCCTCTTGCCAAAATGCCGCTACTCCTAGTAAATGCTCACGACGATTTCCACTTCCAAGATGATTCGCAGGAGCTGGAGCGATGGCTCAGTGCTGCAGGAAATGTACATACTCCTTCATTTTCATTTACTTTATTTCGTAGCTTACTAACTTGTTCAACTTCTACAGACCTCCATCCATCGCCATGTCATTCCTAATTGCAATCACTTCACAATTATTCAGCATCTTGCCAGTGATGACCCTGGCGCTAGCCCAACCATGCAGTTGATCAAGTCATTTGTAGCAGAAGTCGCAGACGCAGAAACCCCTCCCTAGTAGAACGCAAACCTTCGAGTAGAAATAAGTAACCAGAACTCCCCCCTGTCAACAAGTTGCAAATTCTGTATGTTTCATTGGCATATCTACTGTATGCATGTGTTCTCAACATCTACAGTTGCTTAGACCTGCTTCCGCTCCGTGAAGGCGCGCATCACACAACCGGATCCGGCCTTGGCCACCAGCTTCTGATGCCATTCCAACATAGCAGCGCTCTGCGATGCGATACCCAGGAAGCGCATAATGTACTTCATGAGGTTGTCCTCCAGCTGACTGGTGAGGGCGTCGATAGCGCGCTGCATCTCACCCTTGTTGCAGGCCAAGAGGGCCGCCATCACCACTTTGGCGTTCTCGTCCTTGATCGCGTCGTTCTTGGATAGCAGCGGTGGGTCCTCGAGAGCCACACGCACGGCCTCCTCATTCTTGCGCTGGGCCAGCAGCCCTTGCACCTGGGCCTCGCGAGCCTTGACACCTGCCGCGATCTGAGCCTCGTCCGCCATCTTCACTTGGAATTTCTGTGTCGCAAAACTGTACGATTGTCAGGATGGCAAATCCGGTACCGTTTTTAACGGGGTAGCAGGTTGCATGTACTTCAACTTGCTTTCATCGTTACCTGTTGTCGCTGATAATGATCAAACAAACATTGCACTGCACAGGTATCTTGAGGGTGGAGTGGAGAGCAGGCAAGAATAAAATATGTTTATATGCAAAGTATTGACGGTAAATAGAAGAAGAATTCTTGCTGCTGGTGGAACTTTTGCTGTGACTGGCAAAAGCTAGCCCTCGTTTTGTGCTGATCCCTCGAAGATACTTCACTTCGCGACGCGGAGGAGTCACATTTACTATTATATGCGACTACATGATATTGCAGATGATAGGGATCGGGAGGAAGCTGTACGAACGGCCGCTGTTGGTACGATCCAATTCACACACAAACAGGTAACACGCCGCATTAGCCCCACCACCCAAAATCAAAAAGAAGCATGTAGATGTAGATCCTTTATAACGTACACAACAACCGTGGGGCGGTGGTGGTGCAGTAGAATCTGGTTCTGCGCGCCGCACACAGTGCATTGAAACGTGGAGCCGTGCGTGACGTTGCGCACCACGTGAGTCGTGCCACAGTTGCCGCACTTGTACGGCATCTCAGCTTGGTGTACAGGCTGTGCCACAGCCATCATTTGACTTCCTTGATCGTATTGAGCTTGAAGCTGGTGAGCTATTTCTTCGTCGCGCGAAGTGTCATTCTACGAACAAAACCACATCATTAGCACTAATTCTTGAGCTGTATACAATCTTCGCGAAGGGTCAGCTACTTGAATATTCACTGGGAGCTCTCGAGCCCGTGGAAGCTGCGGGTACATTGGTTTGTCGCCTTCTGGAATCGCCATCCTTCTCTTCTCAGTTTGAATCGGAAAATGCTCAGTCTGCAAATCGTAGCCAATCAGCTTTCTGCATTTTACAGACGGCGTCATCCCAATCAAAAAAACGAATTTGCGGACTGGAGACGATGGGGTTGTTGGATCTGCTGGGCCAAGTAGAGCGTCTGGGGGTCGGACTTGCGTTGGTGGTGGCTGTGCTGGGAGGACTGTATCTGTGGCAGCAAGCGGTGTCTGATGTAGGCTCCAGTAAGATGATCAGGGACTTCAACCTTGTGCGAGTACTCAAGCGCACAGACACGGAGTTGGCGTTATTGGGTAATTTCAAGAGTGACAACCACAAGAAAGCGGCAGTGTTGGTCATTCAGACAGCGGTCATGGATACAGGAGCTCTTGATCAGTTGCTGACAGGAATGTCGCTGCACGAGATCCTGGTTAACGACATCTACAGCTCGTTCCAGGGAGACGTATCTCGCGACGTTAAGCCGTATAAGGTGAGAAGGTGCAGAAAAGCTGGCCTGGTGAATAATAGTCTAACCTGAGATGTGTGTCTAGGTGAATTTGATCTACCCAGCAACCGACCGTCATGTTCGAAAGCACACGGACCAGAACTTTCACATGGTAGTAGAGACCAAGGAGGCGTATCGGATGATCACCAAGCCATTCATCGACAGCATCCCTGCTGAGAACATTGAGTGGGTCTATAATATTCTCGACCAGTAAGTTCGGTTGTTTGATATGATGGCGAACCATTTGTATTGATAAAATGCGCTTTCAATTGTGCAGCAAGAGCGAGACGGAGCGGATTGTTTTCGAAGACACACACCCTCGCAATGGATTTGTTTTGCTTCCTGACTTCAAATGGTCAGACCCGTCTAAGGTATGGAGCTGCTAGTTGCGTTGATTTTGGTACGGGGTGGGCTTATTTATTATTTGCTTTTATTTTTTTCAGTTGGAGTCTCTCTATTGCTTGGCAATTGTTCACGACAGATCATTAAAGTCTCTTCGTGATCTTACGGGCTCGCACTTGAAGTTGTTGCGGAACATCCGGTACGTGTCTCCACATGGTCCGCCACTGATTTCTCACAAGAAACTCACAGACAATCTTGTCTACCAACAGAAATGCTAGTCTGGACGTTTTGAACGAAAAATTTGGCGTGAACCCGAGCTCCATACGCATGTACTTGCATTACCAGCCAACGTACTACCATTTACACGTGCACTTTTCGCACGTGAAGATGACGCAGGGTACGTCTCCGTTTACATCGATTGCAAGAGCTGGTTGCTAACTGCAAGTTGCACAGGAACATTTATCGGTAAGGCGGTGCTGCTCGAAGATGTGATCTACAATCTATCGGCCAACAGCGACCACTACAAGAACGCGACACTGTCCTTCGTGGTCGGTGAGATGCAGCACAAGCAGTTGTTTGGGCTGTTCCGCGAGAAGCATATCCTTTAGGGCAGGCGTGGTTAAATTTTGTGGTACGAAGGCAACAAGGCTTCTGCCTCAAGTTGCCCATCTTCCTCAGCATACAAATTTTAAGCTTAAATGCAACGGCGGAACAGACTCCACCGGCGGAAAATAACCGTCGGAGGCAAGTTCTCTGGTACCCATCACATTGCAGAATTGGCTCCGGACAGCTCAAATCGTCGGGAGAAGCCAAGAATTCTCGACAGCCAGTGAAAATGACGCTCCTGGAGAAGCTTTTGGGCAAGACGCTGGTCTCGCGCCGCGGAGAGACGACCACACACGAGGCGCTGGAGCACAAGACGGTAATTGGACTGTACTTCACGGCCAGCACGTGCCGCCCCTGCCGAGCATTCACGCCTGTGCTGGCAACTGTACACCGAAACATGACGCTGAACGCCTACAAGACGTTACCGATGAAGGATCAGCTGGACGTGGTGGTTTTGTCAATAGACCGCAGTCCAGTGGCTTTCCACGATACTCTGTTGCAGACGCCGTTCCTTGCTGTGCCGTTCCACCGTCGCGAGGTGGTGCAGGACCTGTGGAAGCGCTACGACGTTAAGAAGATTCCAGCGCTCATTTTCGTGGACACCAACGGCGATGTTATCGAGCGAGAAGGTCGTCGCTTCGTCGAGAACAACTACATGGATCTGCGCAAGATTTGGGAGCATGTTTCACCGTCTTTCAGATACGTCTGAAAGATGTACCTAACTTAAATTCTAAGTGAGGGAGCGCAACTCACTTCCTGTTAGATAATGAAGTGGCGCTCCCTCGCGCTCAATAACTTCATGCACCCATACAAATTCTATGTTTAACTCCATCGCTGAACGCTAAGGCGCACCAGTATCTAAGGAAGTGGGTTGCGCTTCCTCGCGCTCGAGACTATAGTGGGGAGTCCCCACTGGGGACTGTGAGCGAAGCTCTCCTCACTTCTGGATTTGCGAAGCCCCCAAGAAGCACCACCCCATCAAGTTCGACGAGCAAGCAGCTCCGGCCCTGCCGGCGGCGACGCTGCGGTCAACGGCGGCGTTTTCGGACCCACGTCTCGAGAGGCGACACGACGTCGCCTCCGGCATGCACCAGACTGGTCAGCATGCTGTCGGCCCACTACAACAACGTGCTTCTGCTGCCAATTCAGACGACGGCAGACGCGTAGTGGATGGAGGTAGCATTAGACGCTACCCTCGAGTCTTCTCCGGATGAAGACCAAGCCGCGTCCAAGAAAAGGAAGACTCGCAGCCGAGACGTGAACGCTGCCAAGAACATGGAGAGGGCTATGCTAGCATAGTTCTCTCCTATCGGCGAAGCCTTCGTCGAGGAGTTCTGTCAGATTATAGGCCCAAGAGTATCTAGGCTAGCTATAGCTATTGTTGTAGTTGTAGTTGGTAAACTAGGTAGACTCGTAAGGCGAAGCGCTACTTCGGTGAAAAATAACGATGTGCTCATCTTCAGCACCAATTGCTGTGTGATCTTGGTATTAACTCAAACTTTGCATTGTGCTTGAACAGCGCTGTATGCATATATACAAATGCAAACGCGTGTACATGTACTGCAGTCTTGCAAGCAAGACTCTGGCTGTTGAAGTCCAAAGAAACCCTTCCGGCCAATCACCGATTTTCAAAAGTCCAACACAGCTTTTTCAGCCAATCGTCGCGAAGATTTGTGCCTTTTCAGTCCAGGCGTTACACTCATCCGCTTTGACATGCAAACGGAGACTGCTTCTCTTCAGAGGAGCTTGCAGCAAGCACTCTGGAATCAGCGCCACCTTGTTCATCTGATCCCTCCCAATTGAGTGCAATCATGGCCCCCTTTTCAGCGGCCAAGAAGCCTCGTGGCCCTGTACTAGCGAAGCGTGTGGACGACGACGACGTATATGGCACCTTCGATGGCCGCCCATCGCCAGTGTCCAACGGTGCCTCCAACTCCAAAGTCGGTTCATTGCTGCGGGTTGTTGCAATTGCTGGCATCGTGCTGCTAGCTGCTGGGTATGCAACCAGGTCCAGCTCAATCGTTAGTGGCAGTACGACCAGCGACATCCTAGAAGTATCAAAATCCGCAACTGCCGATGATGTCGCGACGGAGATCTCGGTAACTGATCTCCACCAGCAGTTTGTCAACAACGTCAACGCCGGCAACATCCGTGAGTATTTGCACACGTACTCAAGCGTCCCACACAGCTGCGGAACGGAGCAGGACTACAAAACGGCGCTGTTCACGGCCAAAATGTTCGAGTCGTTCGGCATCAAGGCAGAAATCAAAGAGTACTACTCACTCCTGTCGACTCCTGTTCGACGTCATTTAGCGATTCTGGAGCCTGCTGAATCTGCCCGTGAGCTTAACTTGACGGAGGCCTCGGTTCCTGGTGACACATGCACGAGTGACGACAGTGCATTGCCTCCTTTTGTGGCTTACGCTGCGACTGGAAACGTCACCTCTTCCATTGTGTTCGTGAACTTCGGCAAGCCCGAGGACTTCGAGTGGCTTAAGGTTAACAACGTCACGCTTAAGGGGAAGATTGCTCTTGTCCGGTATGGCGGGAACTTCCGTGGACTGAAGGCCATGGCAGCGGAGCAGCACGGAATGGTCGGCGTACTGATCTACTCAGACCCGAAGGAAGACGGATTTGTGCAGGGTCCAGTATATCCGGATGGTCCGTGGCGTCCAGAGGATTCGTTTCAGCGAGGCTCTCTCACGTATCTCTCGCTGGCTGCAGGTGACCCGACAACCCCAGGTTGGGCATCAACGGAAGGCATTTTCCACATTCCTTACGAAGAGGTGGATACAATCCCACACATCCCGGCGTTGCCTCTGTCATACGGCCAAGCGAAATACATTCTGCAGTCTCTAGGAGGAAAGGAAGGCCCTTCTTCGTGGCAAGGAGGTCTTTCGTTGCCAAATGGCTACCGGATTGGAGACGATGAAGCCACTGTGGTGAACTTGGATATCGAGATGGATAACAAGGTTGGGCCAATTTGGGACGTTATCGGTACCATTGAAGGCGCTGAGGAACCAGATGAGTTGGTGCTTCTTGGAAACCATCGCGATGCCTGGGTTTGTGGCGCGATCGACCCAAACAGTGGATCTTCTACCCTTCTCGAGATTGCGCGCGGCTACGGCGAGCTGCTCAAGCAAGGTTGGAAGCCACGGCGAACGCTGATTCTCGGATCTTGGGACGGTGAAGAGTATGGTCTTCTGGGTAGTACCGAGTACGCTGAGGAAAACGCTGAGCTCTTCAAGAAACAGGCTGTCGCCTATCTCAACGTTGATTCGACGATGGGTCCATTGGTTAGCGCTAGTGCCAGCCCAGCCATAGCCGAATATCTTTATCAAACTGCGAAGGACGTACCAGCGAACAAGTTTCATGGCAACGAAGTTGAGAAGACGCTGTACGAGCAATGGGTTAACCAAGCCGAGGCTCACCGTCAAACTCTTCATGGGGCTAGTGATGGAACACTTGGGCCTGCACATTTGATCAACTTCATGGGTTCTGGATCGGACTACACCGCGTTCTACCAGCACCTGGGTATCATCTCAGCAAACTTGGGATTCACGCTCGCACGCGCTCCATATGGTGTGTACCATAGCTCAATGGATAGCATTATGTACTCCGAACTGTACGCCGATCCCAACTACGCCACTCACGTCACCACCGCCCAATGGTGGGGTTTGCTAGGCTTACGCCTTGCTGACGACCAAGTTCTCCCGTTCGACTTCACCACGTACGGCTATGTGATGGCTGAGGATCTGGTCGGACTTGAGCAACAAGTTGCTGCCCTCCCTCGCCCTGGCGTAGACTTCAGCAATTTGCACAAGGCTATTGCTCACTTTACCACCAGTGCCACCACTTTCCACGTGCAACTCGCTGCGTTCGTGTCAAATGAGACTACCGCTGCCAATGCCGATGCTCTACACTCGTGGAACGAGAAGCTGGTACTGTTGGAGCGTCACTTAATCACGAAAGAGGGGCTTCCTCATCGGCCATGGTACAAGCACGTAATTTTCGGCCCTGGATTTTACGAAGGCTATGCTGGAGCTGCCTTCCCAGGCATTTCAGACGCCATCGCATTCAAGGACGACGAAGAAACTATTCAAGCGCACGTCGACGAAGTTGCTCATATTGTCAGCTCTGCTGCCAGTTATCTCCTAACCTTTTAGGTTTAATGAAAACCGAGCTTTGGTGAGTTGAAGTTGTTTCCGATTCTGTCAGCCAATCCAACGTAAATCCCATTATCCATTTGGACTCACAGATAATGGAGCTCTCCAAGATTCTAAGGTCGCTAGTTTATCCTCGCCTTCGCAGCGATGCTTCTGGCTTTTCGCCGATGTGCAATAACTAGCGGTTGTGGGGGCTGTGAGCGAAGCTCTTCTCACTTCTGGATTTGCGAAGCCCCCAAGAAGCACCACCTCCATCAAGTTCGACGACCAAGCAGCTCCGGCCCTGCCAGCGGCCCGTTAGCCAGCATGTTGTCGGCCCACTACAACGGCGTGCTTCTGCTGCCAATTCAGACAACGGCAGACGCGTAGTGGATGGAGGTAGCATTAGACGCTACCCTCGAGTCTTCTCCGGATGAAGACCAAGCCGCGTCCAAGAAAAGGAAGACTCGCAGCCGAGACGTGAACGCTGCCAAGAACATGGAGAGGGCTATACTAGCATAGTTCTCTCCTATCGGCGAAGCCTTCGTCGAGGAGTTCTGTCAGATTATAGGCCCAAGAGTATCTAGGCTAGCTACAGCGGTATGTAGTTGGTAAACTACCGGAGGTAGCTCATCAGGAGCCCAGCACAAAACGTTTTACCATTGCGGGTATCCTCGGTCTAGTGACAAACGTTTGTAGTTGAAGCTCAAAACAGTGACTAGTAAACGTTTGTGCATCACATTCGAGTGCGTCAGTTTAGCTTTCGCCTCGTACCCTCTGCACTGCATACTGCAGCGCTCACAAATGCTATCTCAAGGCTCCTTGCTTGCTGCTACACGCAAGAGTATCGTGCGGAGTCAAGCGTATCGCTCCGTGACGACTATCACGACAGGCCGAGCAGGATCTTCGAGCACGAATGACCGTCCTCTGCCCCTCAAAGGCATCCGAGTCGTGGAATGTGGACACCTCATCGCGGGTCCTTTTGCTGGCACAATTCTGAGCTACTTTGGGGCTGATGTGATCAAAGTGGAGCCTCCTACTGGCGACCAAGTACGCGACTACCGCATGCTGGATTCAACCAAGACGTCTTTGTGGTGGTACTCCCTTGGACGTAACAAGCGCTCGGTAGCGATCGATATGAAGAAAGAAGAAGGTCGGAAGCTGATTGAAGAGCTCATTGAACATAGTGATGTGCTCATTGAGAACTTCAGGCCGGGACGCATGGAGAAGTGGGGACTTGGTCCCGACCACTTCGAAAAGACCAATCCGAAACTTGTTTACACGCGGGTGTCAGGCTTCGGGCAGGACGGCCCATACTCGTGCAGACCGGGCTTTGCGTCGGTTTGTGAAGCCATGGGCGGCTTTCGCTACGTAAACGGCTTTCCAGATCGCCCACCGGCACGCCCCAACCTCAGTATTGGCGACACCATTGCTGGAATTCATGCGGCGCTTGGAATTGTAATCGCTCTACTCGGGCGTGAAAGAGGTGCAGCTGCTGGACTCAACAGCAAAGGGCAGGTTGTGGATGTCGCTATCTACGAGTCGATGTATAACCTGATGGAGGCAGTGATTCCTGAATATGACTATTCCGGTGCAGTTCGTGAATGTTCGGGGTCCACGATCACGGGTATTGTGCCCTCGAACACGTACGTCACCAAGGACAAGAAGAATGTTGTTCTTGCCGCCAATATCGACTCTTTATTTGTACGGATGATGAAAGCGATCGGCCGAGAGGACATGGCAACGGACAGCAAGTACCGCACGAATGGAGACCGTGTCGAGCATCAAACCGAAATCGATGCCGCAATAGCTTCTTGGACTGCTACCAAGGATCTGGATACAGTCGTCGTAGCGATGGAGAAGGCTACGGTGCCTGTGGGTCTCGTGTACTCGGTGGAAGACATGATGAAAGATCCACAGTACCAGCAGCGTGGCATGTTTGAGGAGGTGGAAATTCCAGATGGAGACAAAACGCGGAAGTTGAAGGTGCCTGCGATCTTGCCAAAGTTGAAGGCTACACCGGGTGTAACACAATTCGCAGGACGCAAACTGGGGCAGGATACGCGCCAGGTGCTGGCAGAGGTGCTCGGGCGTTCTGAGCAGGATATCGAGCGCCTGCTAGATGAGAAGGTGGTTTTCGAGGCGTAAACGTGTGTCGATCGACGGCAGATTGAAGTGCTCGGATCAATACGTGCATGGCGTTAGATTGGCACTAAAAGTTAAAACAAAGGAAAAGAGGCTCCCCAGGAGACCAACCCACCCAATTAGCTGTGGATCACCTCCAAAAGAATGCGTGCTGCCTACTATCTCAAGCGGCTTCGCTAAGAGTTCCTACAGGTAGTAGGAACCCTGCACATATCCATGGACCAATCACCCGGCACATGTTGTTGATGGCGCAGATGTTTACCGATCGATGGCCAGCGTCGGTAACGGCTGCTGTAAGGTAGGATATCTAGCCGGCTTGTTCATGTTGTCGCCTTCGCTCCTGTGGTGTCGCCGTCGGCGCTGGCAGTTGGGTACCAACTCGGGAAGCACGTCGACGCGTTGCCGCTCGTCGCTTGTTGTCAACAACAAGTTGTTGAAGCGGTACAGTACAGACCGCGGACACAGGGCTTCCGTCCATCGGACCAGGCGCAGCACTACATGCACATGAAGTGTCTGCGATTCATTGGCAGTGATTCATCGCCACGCAGCGAACGCCCGATCAGGCTCATCAACTTTTCACTGATTATTCGGCCTCTCTGATACTGGCCGCCTTGATACATTTGACTGGCAAAGTGCAGGAAGCGTTTGACGCTCTGCTTTGAGTTCGGTCCGCCTCGTCTGACGTCAACGGGCGAAATCGTCCCGATTATGTCCGGAAACCGACTCGATATGTGGTTTTACAGGTTTCCAGCGCGTGTCAGCGCATCGTCGTTCACAGGTCATCAACTAACGCAGGTTTTCTGCATTATCCCCCAACGCCCTAAACAGACAACAACCGAGGCAGAGACCGCTAAGGCCGCCCCAAGTAAGCACTTCCTGCTCCCGTGTGCTGCATCTTCGTGCCTCTGTGGCCCAGACTCTTCGTCACTGAGACTGCTAGCACCAGCTAACTGCTTCTTCGCGGCGTAATCGTCCATAACTAGAGGTAGCGGAGCATCAGCTTAACCTCCTTGTTTACCGACATTTTCTCACTCGTGTACTGTAGCTCCCAGCGCCTCGTACGAGCCTTAGGACCTCTTCCAGGACCTATCCAAATACTGTGGCGTACTTGAAGCGCCTACATGGGATGCCTGGACCCGAAGACGACGCTAGAGAACAGACCGCAGCCGCTAGGACAAACAACAGCGGCTACGACCTCCAGACACAGCCCAGCTTCACTACATCGGGATTAGGCAGCGTCGCCAGTGTAAACAGCTACAGATCCAGCGAGTTAAGTGCCCCGGAAGTGGACGTGGACGAGTTGGAGTGCGCTGACAGTGATATTCTCGAAGACCCGAACGACGGGGAGATGACCATTATGAACGACGACGATGCAGACCTGAGTGAAGGAGAGGAGGAGGTGATGGAACACTCCATCGATTTCTCGGTGAATAGAGCCACAGTCACACGAGCAGGTGTCATTCCCTGCTGTGTCTTTGTCGGACGAGTGCGATGGGGAACTACGGACTGGGAGATTTACTTTGGACAGAAACAGCTTCTCCGGCTACATTTCAACCTGCATCTGTACTGCCTGCTTAATAGGCATAAGTTTATGCGTGGAGTGCACTTGCCGTGGACAATTTGGCGTGAGAAGCGCGCCGAAAAGCGAGTGGCCGACGTGTATGTGGTCCAGGATTACATTCGCCAGTTGCTCAAGGACAGGGACTTGCGAAATTCAGAGCCATTGCTGTCATTTCTGGAGGTGAGTCCATCGCGTGCTATGCTGCGGCTCGGTCCCTCGTTGAAAGAGGGATACGTGCACATGCGCATCAATGGACCGTTTCAGCTGCCGTTGTACACATGCTTCAACCGAACCATTGAGGCGCTGTATCGGCATCTGTATCGTGCGTGGATGCGTATTGCTTTCGTCTCGGCTATAGTGGGCTTCATTTTCCCGATCTGTCTTGTGATCGTGACCAGTTTGCCGACGTTTTTCTCTCCTCAGAAAGAGCTTGTGAACTCTGATTCGGGCACCAAGGAGATATCTACGAAACTGAATACGGCCGGAGTTTTCTTAGGCCTCGCTGTTCTGGCAGGTATCATTTTCTTTGCCGGTTTTGTGTACAAGTTTTTCCAGCATCGACTTGGTGTTATCCGGCGATGGGTTGTTCTGAAGCCTTCATGCTTCGCTGCATACCGGAATCGGAACGATCGAGAACCCAGCGAAGTGTTCTTGTTCGACAAGAATTTCACAGCAAGAAAAGGAAGCTACAGACAAGGTGTGAGCTGGATGCCAAGCGGTTTGGTCGTGGGGAGTAAAGCTGGTGACATCGAGATCGATACTGGACACTACTACACACGACTGACGGCTTTCGTCGCTCTAATGGGAGTTTGCTACGGTATCATGCGACTCTCGAACAGCATCTACGACTTTGAGGACCTTACACTGAACAGAAGCTTGGGTGTGCCAATTACGAATGCCCCAGGATATGAGAATTGGACTCTCGAGACCAATGATATCCAGTACTGTGGCTATTATTTCACCGTTCCTGATGGCGTTACAGTGTACGTCGAGAGCAACGACGACAAAGCAGTGATTTCGCAACTACAGATGCCTTCATCCAATTCGATGACAGCAAACCTCGGATACTTCTGGCAAAGTGATAGCATGGGCAATAGTCTCAACGTGATCACGAATGCAGTCGGAGCTGGTACGATGGTAAGTGTGGTAAAGCCAATTGTAAAAGACGACGTCTTTTACAACTCTGGCACGAATTATTCGCTGCCAAGTGTTGGAAACATAACACTGGAAGGCGTATACACGGACATCAACGTCCAGAGCTTCAGCAATGTTGATAGTTTCTGTGGGATTTCTGTCCGCATTGCCCCACTCTCGTGGCGCTCCTACGTATATTACTTGTTGTTCCTGTTTGCTGGTGGTATCATCGCGCCAGTTGTTGGTTTCCTGGCCAATTATTTTGTTACGTATCTTGGAATTTGGCACCCTCACGTGCGTCGAGACCATTGGTTCCGATGCGTTCGACGTCTGCAGAAGCTGAAGCGCCAAGAAATAACCACGCGATTCAACTCTTTCGCGCCCCAGCATATCAGCACTATTGACGATGAGGAGAGTGCTGCAATTACTGCCAAAGCAAAAGCAGCCAAGCTACAGGTGCCAAGCAACACCAGCAGTGTTATCAACCAAGTCGTGGATTCTGTGGTTAAACAGGAGGCAGAAACCTCCTCACGAATGGGTACTGGCAATCTGGCGCCTGCCTCTACTCGTGTTGACAGCAGTACTCAATCTGAGGACTCGTTTGAAACACCACCACCTCCTCCTAGTGCTATTAGCTGGCATGTGGATGCAGAGGACACTTATGCAGCCATGTACAAGGCAATCTCGAACGCGAAGTACGAGATCTTAATTGCTGGTTGGTGGGTGTGTCCAGATCTGTTTCTGCTCCGTCCACGCAGAAAACTGCCGCCACGCGAGCCAGACGAGGACCCTGACGGACAGCAGATGAACAAAACGATGCTCCGACAATTGCTGATGAAGAAGGCAGAAGCTGGCGTCAAGATATATGTGCTGATTTATCGCGAGGTAAAGCTGGCGCTCACATTGAACAGTGCTTACACAAAGCGCAGTCTGATGGTACATCCGAACATTCGGGTTCTTCGTGACCCCATCTTCCAGATTCAAAGTCTAGGATTTTGGTCTCATCACGAGAAGATTGTCTGCATTGACCAGTCTTTAGCATTTGTTGGAGGGTTGGACTTGTGCTTTGGCCGATATGACCATCACGGACATCCAATTAGTGATCCCGGCGATGATCCAATTTGGCGAGGCAAGGATTACTCAAACCCAATCATCAAGGACTTTGTACGCGTCAATAAGCCGTTCGAGGATCTTATCGACCGAGCTTCACAGCCGCGTATGCCCTGGCATGACGTGCACTGCAGTGTTTCCGGCCCTCCCGTGCAGGACGTGGCGTATCACTTCATTCAGCGATGGAACTTCGTATGTTCTAAGAACGACTATCAGCTCCGAACTGGATGGTGCATTTGCTTCCGGTCGAGGCGGTTCAAATTCCTTCCCAAGTGCCTCGTACCTATGGATTTCAATGGCTGGACGTTGCAGTACCCGTCGTCAGACCCTGAAGCCCTACGTGATGGATCCACTCGCACAACTATCCCTCTTGTTCGAGAGGACTCACTCAGTATGGAACCTTTCCAAGTGCTGCAGTCTGTGGGTCCAATGTATCCGTGCACCGCGACAGGACCCCAATGGCCTCCATCTTCTTCACTGCATCCGCTGAACCCGTTGCGACCACCCCTCACCAGTGCCTCGACTACGGCAGGCCCATTAGATGATGGTGAAGTGTTACGTGCTCAGCGTGGTGAATCAATCCTGCAAGTCTTCCACCCGAGTGCCAATATCTGCAATGTTCAGGTGTGTCGGTCAGTGTCGATGTGGTCAGCTGGTGTGCCCACAGAGGCTAGTATTCAAGCTGCCTATATGGATGTGATCGCCAACTCGAAGCACTACTTGTACATCGAGAACCAATTCTTCATTTCAGGAATGGATGGAAACGGAATCGTACGGAATCGAATCTTGCAGGCATTAGTGGACCGCATCGAGCGTGCCGTGCAGCGCGACGAAAAGTTCCGAGTGTATGTGGTTATGCCGCTGCTGCCAGCATTCGAAGGCAACGTGCGGAGTCACGAGCTCACAAATCTTCACGCGGTGATGCACTGGCAATTCGCCACTATCTGCCGTGGTCGTTACAGCTTGTTCGAGGCACTGAAAGGCGTGACGAATCATCCTGAAGACTACGTGGCGTTCTTCGGTCTTCGCAAATACGGAATTATGCCTAACGGTTGTGTGGCCACTGAGCAGATCTACATTCACAGCAAGCTCATGATTGCAGATGATCGATGTGCTATCCTTGGTAGTGCGAACATCAACGACCGAAGTATGAACGGTGATCGCGACTCGGAAATCGCTCTTGTGATCGAAGATATGCAGTACGAAGACGGTGTGATGAACGAGAAGCCGTACCGGCGCGGTGTTTCCGCCAGCAAGCTTCGTTTGCAGCTTTTCCGTGAACACTTGGGCTTGGCGGACGATGATCTTTCGGTCTTGGACCCGACATCTGATCGCACTTGGCGCGCTATCAAAGGAACGGCCTCGAATAACAGCAAGATTTTCGAGACAGTGTTTGATTGTGCACCCTCAAACCGCATGCGTGCATTCGTGAACTTCCAGAGCATCGAAGTGACTCAAATTTTCGAGAATCAACGCATGAATGTACTCAAGGTACCTGGGCGAGCTCATTTGTGGGACGCTCAGAACCTGAAGGACGGAGATTACGCTCCATGGACGGATGTTAACGGCGTACCAATTGCAGCAGACCGCGTGGATCTGAGGGACTTTGAGATCGACAACTATCGAGATCGGAAGAAAAAGCTGTTCTCGATGGATCATGACGGTTGGTGCTACGCGCGTAACTTTTCCATTTTCCAGGAGGTTCGCACCATGAAGACGGATTACAAGAAACGTGAAAAGCTTCAGCATCTTGTAGCAGATCGTCTGATGGCTCAAGTGCGCCGGCGCCGATGGGTTAAAAAGGGTTTGCTTCCACCCCGACCTGACCCTCGTGAAAGTTCCTTCAGTATTGCCAGTGACGACGAGGAGCATGGACGCTTCCACTCGATCTGGCGAAGACTTCAGCAGGGCGATTTCAGCCGCTCCAATTCCATCAGCATGACGCCAACCAACTTCACCCACCTGGATACAGGTGGGAGTGTGAGTGTCGGAGGCGCGACCCACGGCCGCCGACTGTACAATTCAACGTCGATGCCGTCGAACAACTCGATGCTGGTAAACGATAATACCCCGACGAGACCTGCTGTGCTTGGAGATGCGCCATCATACCCGAACTCACCAAACTTTCACCACACGCCGCAAAGTCCTGCACTTGCTGCTGGTCCGCGCAGTGTGCGCAGTGCTCGCACGTCATCTCTCCTGGGAACTGGTGGAGGCGTCCGAACTCGTGCCAACACTCGAAGTGCGCGTGGCAGCTTCTACGGCATGTTCAGCGTCACAGGCAACCGACAACTGGACAGTACAGACGACGAGTCCAGCGATGCTGGTAGCGACGAGTATGGAGGTGGCCACGGCATTCGCGCATCTCTCAAACGTTGGTACTCGACGATGGATGTACTTGACTTTGGGCGTCGCTCCAAGTTCAACGCTGAATACTTCGACACGGACGAGGACCATTTGCATGGCGACGATCCGCTTTTGGAAGAAGGACAAGGCAGCTACCACGCTGCAACCCATGAAGGTCTTCTCACTGAAGAGGCTGCCGAAGGATCAGGTGATGAAGATGCTGACTGCCAGATCAGCCATGTGCAGACAGCAGCCACAGTGCGCAAGGAGGACGAGACACGGGTTCGTGGCCAACTTTCGGAGATCCGCGGCCACCTCGTGGAGTTCCCGCTGGACTTCTTGGTCGAGGAAATCCTGAAGCCGTCAGTTCTACCTGCCGACATTCATATTTAAGCAAACGGCGGTGCGTCGAGCTTACGCAGCAGTATAATGAAGACGCACAACAAAATAGGGAAGAGTGGAGTCGTTAGACGAAGCGTACGATAGATATAGTTTTGCATTTTACTTGAGTATTGTTTCACTATAAGGGTTAACCTTTTTGTGGTCGTTCTTTTTTTTTTTTTTGGCATAATCTTTTTCGTTATGTTCGTGTTCGAGGCAGTTGATGCTGGCGCTCTGGCGCTCCTGGACGTGGCCACGAAGACGGAGCTTCCCTTTGACGAGTACGTGGTGGTCGCTGGACGTGTGCAAGGTTCTCGTCAGCTCACGTGTCTCGGCGGTCGTGTCAAGCGTGACGGGAAGCGCCGTCTGCTTATCGTTCCATTAGCTGAATCTCAAGATACTTCGACACCAAGTGTGCAGGTGCTAGATGTGGGCGAAATAGCTGTCAACTTCTTGCAAGGAGTTAGAGCTTGTTTCCCTACACTTGTGAAGAAAAATCCCTTGTCGCAGCCAATGGAGGACAGTGATTCAGACGAGGAAGAGGAGGAAACACACAAGAAGCAGAAGCACGGCAAAGAGAGTGCAAGTGATGAAGCTACAAAGGCTCAGCAATTGAAGGCTGAGGCTGTTCAATACATGGGTCAGATCAGAGTCAAGGTGCTCCCAGCGTTGGACCAACTCTTCACTGCTTTCCATATTGCAGACCCAACTAATGTCCTGACGTCGCTGAGTAACGATCCATCAGTACCAAAGAATTGCCAGTTGCTGTGTATGGACTGCCCTCCTCTCGGTACTGCAGACAATGGAGCACATGCCACTGTGTCACACGCGTTTTCACCCTCTACGAATCAGCCAGAGCCAATGAATTTTGGTGTTTTGTTCTCTGAAGTGGCTACAAGCAAGGAGAAGCAGCAGTTTTTACACATTCCTGTTCCTCGTTCGCCTCCGTTACCGACGCCAGGAGCTGCGGCTGATGACTACGTGCAAGAAAGCTTCCAGGATGCAACAGTGCTGACGTTTGGTGCAAAACGTGAAGCTACAGCGCATGGTGCAGGGAAGACTTGTGATGAAATGATCAAGAACATCCGCATGCGTCATGCTTCGGGCACTTTCTGCACGCTCGTACAGCCAACAAAGACCTGGATGCAAGTAGCTGATGAACACAAAGCATTCCTTCCACAAGTGTGCGAACTTCAAGGCGAGTTGCGTCTGCGTCGTTTAATGGGCAACGGTCCATGTGGAGTTGCCGTGGAGTTGTTACTAGAAAAATAGGCAAGACACTGACTCAGAGGCCTGCAGCTTGACGAAGTATAACGATAATACAGGTAGGCCCTCACTGGACCCTTTTTGATTAACTACAGCTTCAGAATGCTTGCTACAGGCACTCTTACTGAGGTTTCCCACTCAGGCACATCCAGTAGTCATTTTCCTTGAGGATCGATCCGTCCTCGTTGTTCGTAGCGCGTGGTGTTCTAGCTCCACGCGGGTTCTTCTCCGGTCGCCATAGCCAGTTGGCCGGCATCAACTCGTCCAGCACGTCCTCGTCATCTCCAGCCTCGTTCTCGTTGTACGACGTGACCAGCAACGGCACACGAACTTCGTTCAACACGAGTCTAATAGCCGGGAGCCACTCATCGTAGCCCCAAATACCGGCATTGAAGCACACTGCAAGGTCCGGTTCGCAGTACAGCGTCTTGTCCTCGAAGTACGCTTCAAACCCTCCCACGAAGTAGGTGATGTCGACCTGACACGATTCTTCATCCGCCTCGATATATTTCTGCGAGAAGTGAGTGCGGTGAAGCTTCCTGGACAAATTAGGCCCCACTAGCACCAGTTTGAGTGACGAAAAGTGTGTTGCATTGGCCACATGCTGTGTGAAGCTGCGGAAAATCTCGAAAGTCTCCGTTCCTGTGTTGCCTTCGCGGTGGTCAGCGCCCAGCAGATGAATCGTCAGCGTTTTCTTCGAGCTGAACGTAAGGTCACTGTTGTGTGCGTTTTCAAGACGCTGAAGCCATGCAACAAGCGTTGATGCGCGAGTCTCGGAGGCGCTGGTGAACGTCATGACGGAAATGACCAGTGGTCCTGGCAGAGAATTACAGTCGAGCAGTTTGCTTTGAGCAGGTGGACCATATTCAGTTGTTCGGTTCATCATATAATAGAGGCATTTTTGACCTTAACTTCAATTGTTTTTAGTTTCATTATAATGGAATATTTGTTGATAGAGGTTTAACGATTGTGATTATGTCAGTGACGGGCCGTCATCACTGACATCTGTTTGGTGTTGATAGACTTCAGCTTGGCGATCGAACGCACGGGCCGAACGCATTTTCGTATTTGTCGTCGCTGTGGATAGAGTAGAGCGTGAGCTGCATCATGCTGTCGATCGAGACGACATGGATGGACACGGGCAACTACCCGCACCGCTATCTCTACGTGGCGTTCGCCATCTTCCAGTGTTTCCTTGGTGCAGGGATCATATTCGGCTGGTATAGGCGGCGTTTTGACCTCGAACTCTCAATGGAGGGACTGGTACTTGTACACTAGGGATCGTACTGATATTTTGCAATGATGTTTAATGCTGTAGGACGTCGTTGGTACCCATGCTGGAGAAAGAAAGGATATACAACGAGCTGTGCAAGACTAGAGAGACAAGTACGTGGCGGATTTTGGCTTTGGGGATGCGATCTACTTCATTTAACGGAAATGTTTTGGGAATAGTTTGCACAGCACAAAGCGACCGCCTCCAGTACGCTTTCACGATGGCAGTCTCCAGCAGTATGTGGTCCAATCTGCTGCTTGGCCTCGTATTCGATAAGTATGTGCTGAAGATACTGAAGATATGGGAAGGATACTAATTTTTGATCTGATGCAGATTCGGGCCCCGTGTAACGAAGTCTATTTCGTTGGTGTTGTTGATTATTGGAGCCTTGTTGATGGGAAACGCGCATTACAGGTTGGTTAGATACCGTTTCGTTTGCGTTGGTGGAAGAGTATCATTTCTGACGCTGCTGATTCACCAGAGAAAATGAGGAAGACCACGACTTGCTGCTCTACGGAATGATGCTTGTCGGTTTCTCAGGCCCGGGTATTCAGCTCTCTGGCATTCATATGTCCAATCTCTTCCCAGAAGCAACGGCACTTGTTGCGTGCTTTATTGTCGGAGGTCTTCAATTGAGTTTCTTGATCTTCACGCTGTTTGACCTCGCGTACATGCACACCGGAATGCCCATGTCCGCAATCTTCGAGGTGTATGCAGGGGTGCTATTCCTCTCACTCATCGGTACACTGGTTACGGAACCAGACACGCCGTTTGAGGTCGTTCCAAGTGAAGAGCACGAGCTGCTGTCGCCTATGCGGTTGCCGTCCGTGTTCAAGGAGGAGGAAGCGTCGCTTCTGATGTCGACGCCTGAGCTGGAGAAATTCCGGAGACGTCGTCGCTTGCCAACCGACGAGGTGTTTTTCGATGGGGATCTCCACAATCGCTCGTTCCGGACGCAGGTGCTGTCCAAGCCGTTCCTGCTCATAGTCTTCTACTTCTCCATCTTGTCGGTCTGGTGCAACTTCTTCCTGGGTAGTATTACTGGAATGCTACGGTGGAAGGGACTTCCTGAGAGCGAAGTAACCAGTCTACTTGCGAAGCTGGCCGTTATACTTCCTGGCAGTGTAGTGTTCATCCCGTTCGTCGGATATCTGCTGGAGAAGTGTGGCTACACGTACTCTTCGTTGTTGTGCACGGTAACAGCACTGTGTTTTACGGTGCTGTTGAGCAGCTCGTCGACTGGATGGATCCTTGCGGGCTTCGTGACCTACGCGTTCTTCCGGACCATCATGTTCCCGTTGCTGTTCGCGTACTTGGGACACCGCTTTGGCTTCCAGCACTTCGGGGCGTTATCGGGTATCGCTTTTTGCATCGGTGGCGTTGTGGGACTGCTGCAGACTCCGATCGCTGCAATTGGAGACTTCCAGATCATCGCTTATGTTCAGGTTTGTGACGTGGTTTCTTTCTGATTCTGGTCCGACAGGATCGGCACCACTTTCGGTGGACTAACATTTTGTGTGGCTCTGTTGTTCGTCTACTGCTTGTGTCGAACCCGTTAGTTCGGCTCACTGTTGCTGACCCTTGTTGCACCTTACTTCGAGTGGCAGCGTGACGGCTACTATTAGAGCGTGACGTTGCGGTGCCGACGCAAGTGCCCCTCCAAGTTGCAGGACAGGCGGCATGTGTAACGGACCAATTCTGATCGTGTCTCTAGATGGGTTCAGCGCCGTTGACCGCATTAGCGCTGCCGTAAAATGCTTCCGGTCAAGAGGAACGCACGCACGGCGTTTCTCAAGCTCGCCGTCGAGTTGCCACTTGCACACTCAACTTGCCCTTCTTGTTGGGTAGCCACTTGTCTCCACGACCTGGCGATACACTCCCATCTCGGCAAAGCACCCGTTAATCGGAGTATGTAGAAAATAAAACCTCTGACTCTGGATTTTTAATATGGAGATCAGTAAGACCTCGTTCCACTGGATCTCTGCATCTTGTTTCTTGTATGGAAAATAAACTCCCACTCACCCTTTATTAGCAGATGATACTCTCGTAATCCCCACCCCTCGGAAGAAGCTGATTCTTCTTCTGGCCCGCTAACCAGATGGTGAAACCACAAGAAGAAAAACACGCGGATGAAACCTTTCACAATCTATAATATTAGATTCTAGAACATCCGTTTAAATGTTCTTTGTAAGTCAAGAATTTGAATCTACTTACCTAGATACGTATCAAGGCTAAAGAACGATTATCACGATAACAAGAGTTGAAACTTCTTAGTATCGTCTTTTAACAGATCCAGCTGTACCATGCTCACGGCACAAATCATCTTGCGCCGCGCTCCCCCAATCGTCCTCGCATTAAGCCATTCACCGCGTGACGACTCTCGAGCGCCCGCCTCCCGCTCCGCCCTGATGTCGCTCTTCTCGCTCCCCAACGTCCTGCGGCGCAGCGTGCCGTCCGACGGTAGCGACAATGCACCGGCCGTTCGCCCCTCCGTCGTGAGCACTAACAACCTCAACGCGCAGCTCTTGGAGGAGGCCAAGCATGTGGACCAGCACTTGTTCTTCGGCCCACAGCAAAGTGTCTTTGAAGGTGAGCGCCAGCGCGTGATCCACGGCGAACGCAAAATCCAGAAGAACAACAAGCGCTTCTGGCTCATGTCTGAGCCGCTCAGCATGGAGAGGGACAGCACGACGTCACTCATCGGCTTCCCCACTGAGCCCCAAGCCCGTTCTGGTAGCATCGGCTCGAAGATGTCGGCTGCTACACGTTTTATTGGCCAAAAGGTGGCGTCGATGAAGTTTCCCCCGTCCCACGTGAATGAAGACTCGTTCTGTGATGGCTGTGGCATGGACCCCATTGTGGGGAACATGTACTCGTGCTCCAAGTGTGTTAATTACCACCTGTGTGAGAGTTGCTACCAATTGGGTATCCACGGCTTTGAAGACTCCAAGCTGCTATTGGACGTTCGTGAGGATTTTGCTCTGCGTAAAGTCATGGAAGTGTCAAAGAACAAGGTGCCCGAGGAGGTCTTCACGGTGCTGCTTAAGACCGTGTGCCGTGGACAAGTAGACAAGTTTAACTTCCTAGCCAAGTGGATCACGGCCGTTGTGCTCGGCCAGCCCATTAACACGTTGGAGGTGCGGGGTATTGAGATCCCGCACCTGGATGCAGAGACGCGTGGTACGCTCGTGCAGTTGCTCACCCCCGTGCTCGCTGACCGCACGGACCTAGAGGTGTGCATGGAATGGTTCTGTCCGGTACGTCCTGAGTTTTTTATTGTTCTTCAAGTGTTCACAGAATTTGTGACTGATTTTCTCTATTGTGACGTTATAGGATGCTGACAACATGGACCTCCCTGGTGTGCAGCGCCGTAGGGAGACCATTCGTATCTGGGTGGCCACTGACAAGGACCAGAAATCTCCGTTCGCGATGAAGGAAGGTCTTAAGGACGAAGACACGGAATCTGACATGTCCCCTACTAGCGCTAACGGAGATGTCATTGGCTCACCTGGACCAGGCAGCCCGATCTCAGAGTCACCGTGCGTGACGCCCCCTCCGTCGCCTTCGGGAGTTCGCCGCAAATCGACAGGAGCTACATCAATGACTTCAGAGTCTTCTTCGCAGGTCTCTCCCCCGCGACTTGACGCGCTGGCATTGGCTGACAAGGTCGCGGAATACAGTTACGAGGACGACGACGAAGACTACATGTCGGACTCGGTTAAGAGCGATATTGAGCCCCGGAAAGTGGCCAGCTTGTCCCCCTCATCCGGTCAGCAATCGGAGGGCATTCAGATGTAAGAAGACCGAGAAGATCAAGAGACCTGCGAAGACGCCGTGACCGTGATTGAGTTGCTGATTCTAGGCGGCCGTAGACACTGTATAGGCCATGTCGTGCGCGAGCTTCTTGGGCTTCCTCATTTTGTTATTTTCATTTTCGCTTTGCACTCAAAATGTAAAAGGAGATTGCATTATTACTACATCCTGTGCTGTGTAAGTTCGTGTAGCAAGATTGGAAACGAGGTTATTATCTTCGAGAGGAAATCATCTCTACCGCATCAACAATCCATGTGTGCTAGTTCTTAGTTCTTAGCACGGTAGAAGGCGAGGTACGCCATGTGCCAGTCACCTCCGCCCTTGAGTTTCATGATATCCTCTGTCTTGCATGGGGACACGTCGTCATCGTCGTAGCAGTACCAGTCATCTGTCATTACGAGGCCACAATATTGTTAGTTACTCCACGAATTTACAACTTTTGCATCCACGCTACAGTACCTCCTTCGTGACGAACCCAAGCCATGTAGTGACCAGAGTCAGCCGAACGACCCTTGTGCGTCAAAATTGCATACAGCTCGTAATTTCCCTGCAAAGGAGTAAAAATCATCAGAATTGGATCGAAACAAGCAACAAGCAAGTGATGTAAGAAACGTACCTGGAAGTCGATGGGGAGCTCAATGCCAGGAGATTTGGCTCCCATGGAAAGCGCGCGAGCAGTCTCGAGTGCTGCTCTGTCTTCCTCAGAGAGTCCGTCCATGGCATCATCCTCATCTGACTCCTTCTTCTCTTCAGTCGCATCTGCTGGCTTCTGTAAAATGAATACACGTACAACAACAGCGAAAGTGAGTTTTGTGGCGCGTAATCTACCGTAGAATCCACGAACGTACGTCCTTGAACTCATTCAGAATCTTCTCAGCATTTCTGTCACGAGAGATCTTCATGGTTGCCTTCAACTCGTCCGAGCAAAAGTCGTAGACGTCCAGAGTCGTCGGGAAGCTGATAGGCTGCAAAATAAAAAAAACAAACAGTTATTCTCCAGATAGAGATCATCATAACAGCAATAAAAAGTACCCGCAACATCTTGCACTTGACACCAGTGTGGTCACGGCTTTCGGGTGTTGCCTTCCAGTAGAAGCGCATGAATTGCACACACAGGTACTTAGGCAGGCGGTTTATCCGCATGGTCTTCTTCCATACAGCGTTGCTACCCTTCACCTCGGAGTGTTTTTCGATAGTTCCTTCCAGCCCCTGTACCATTAAACACACAAATGTCAACTACAGTTAAATGTCGCGATAATCCAACTTTCCACTTACAATTTTGATGCCTTCAGACAAGTGGTTGGTGTCAATGGTAATGTTGCACACGAGCTTGAGCGCCTTCTCCTTCTTGACGACAGGCGGCTCCATGTCGGTCTCAGTGCATTCAAGCTTCTCGTCCATCTCCAGTCCGAACAGCGCGTCCACCATATTAGCCGTAGGTCCTAGAGACTTCAGTCCCCCCGCAGGTTGAGTCAGCGTCTGCTGAAGAGTGGAAAACAGCGTGGAGAGGAACTCCTCGCTGTCCTGCTGCATGTATCCTCCACTGCGGGGTGCCTGTTGTGCAAACTGCGGATAAGCGCGACGCAACACAGACACAAACATGGAGGGGGTGATGCTGTCCACGCTGCCGTCCAGTTGTCCGTACATGTCCTTGAGTGCAGTGGTGAAGTTGTTGGCCAGATCTGCCGAAACTCCTCCCGCTTGAGCTGTCAAAGCCTGACGAAGCTCCTTCACCGGACGAAGACATTGCAGTGTAGCGTTCATGTAGCACGTATTGCCCAAATTCACGAGACCCGCGGGGTATACAGTACCAGTGGCAGCAATGTCCTTCGTGGTCATATCTTCAATGAAGACGATAGGTTCCTTGGGCTTTTGCACCACCTCAGCCGATCCCATGAGCATAATACCAGCGCCATCTACCAGTTTGTCTAGCGTCGAGAGATCCACGTCGTCCTTGAGCATTCCCTTCCAGGCTTTAGACATGAGTTTCTGGCGTTCTACTGGAACTGACGTGAGATCGTAAAGCTGCGCCTTGAGCACGGCCACGGGTGCGTTCTTGTCGACCACAACGTCATTGAACACCTGCTTTCCCCACTTGACACTCACTTTAGCCGTCATGGTTGTTGCTGTCGTTAGTCTCTTGGAGTTATGGGGGGCTTGAAGAGCGATACGTGTAATAGATCGCAGATTCGAGAAGGCTTCAACTGATTGGATGAAAAAAATGCAAATGGATTGGATGAAATGATGATTACGAAATCAAACATCAAATGGCTACACTGATCTTAAGTGTAGCCATGTTACTTTCTTCAATTTTACCATTTTCTTAAACTGCTCACTTCCAACGTAGAGAAATTTAGTATTAACTTGAGCGGTACTTGGATGTAGTTAGAATGACAGTGTCGCGAAGCACGGCGTCACCTTCTGCATGGTCTTCAAACCACTGCATACTTGCGTGCGTGCGGTTCATCACATTTAGCAGAGAGAAACCGTAATCGGCCTGTCGGAATGCAGACCACTCCGGTTGTGGATCAAAGTATGTTGGTGCCAGACCTTCCCGATTGCCAGCATCTCCGAGCACCATGTAGACTGGGGCATCTTCGATAACCTTCTCCTTGTACACTGGGTGACTCCGTTCGTAAGCATGGACGTGGCCTGCGACCACAACGTCCACTTTATTCCGGTAGAGAATATCCTCCATGTTCTTCTTCATAGCCATATGCGGCTCTAAACCCTGGTGCGCAGTGTTGCTGTTGTACCATGGGCCGTGCATGATCACGACCAACCACGGAGTTACGCTACGATCGACGCGCTGGAATTCCTGCAGAACCCACTCGTACTGTAGTGAAGTGGTTGTCGAGTCGACGTATGGAGTCAAAATGATGAAGTGGACGAGACCCACGCGAAATCCATAGTACAAGTTGCGACGCTGGAGGTGGTTCTCACGCTCATACGGCATGCGAAATCTCGTCTGGTACGCGACGAATTCGCTCACATCAGGTTGACAAGGGCGCTCAACTTCGTGGTTTCCAGGCGATATCATCCAGGGCATTCGGGCGATCAAAGGCTCGACGAGTTTACCCCATCGATCCCATCGGTACTGCTCACTATCAGCGTAGGAGAGATCACCAGCACAAATGATGGCACTCAACTTCGAGTGATAACCAGTCAGGTGGCGAATAGTCTGCTCCGAGTACTCTGTTTGTCTGTAAACATGGCATATCCATTAGAAAAGAGGGCGGAAGGAGTCATGGGAAACATTCGAAATGCTTACCCAAGGTCTCCAATTACACCAAACGTCTGAGGGACCTCACTACCAACACGTACAGCAGTCTTGAACGAGTATACCGTACTCCACCCACCAGCTTCATCGCCGCATTGATCTACAAGAAGGAAAATAAACGTCAGCCCCTCCACCTTCAACTACCCTTAAGTAATCACCACGTACAATAGTATGTTGTGGCTGGTTCCAGCAAGTTGCCTGGGATGGTCACGTGGTGCATCCATGGTGACGTGTACGCGCAAAAGTCATACTGCTCGCATGGTTCTTCCGACTGCTGTACTGTTGACAATTCGCTCTTTGACAGCCCGTAGCGCACCGAAGACGTTGCTGTTTTCACATCAGTCGCCCATGAGATCGTCATGCCCAGCCGCGTCTCAGATTCTGCTGCAATCGAGCTCCTAATAGCCGAATAAGTCTTGACTGTAACTTCCCTAGCCAATGCGACGTGGATCTGCGAGGGCATTGCAGTCCCCGTTGATGGCATCATGAATGTGTCCTTCAGACTCACATCGTAAATTGGTACTCGGACCAAGTTGACAAGCACGAAAGCGGAGGCAAAGAGAAGAAAGGAGACGCCAAGGACCGTCATCTTACTGCGTCTGGAGAAACGTCCCGGAGGTGTCGGCTTATCTTCTAGGAGAGGGGAGTTAGAGCTCTTTCTTCCTGTGTTGGTGGCGCGACTGTGGCTTGAATTAGCTCGGGGGCGAATTGTCGAGCCGTATGTGGCTAGTGCCACCACTTCTGGCGCAACTGCCAACTTCATCTTGGAAAACGAGAAATGTTATGGCATTGAACAGAGACCGAGGGAGCAGCCAGATTCATAATGCCCAGGGAACAAGGAAGCAGGCCAGATTCATCGTGCGAATCTTCGTCCTCATGGAGCAGAGCACCAGCTGGGATCGTCCTGCTTGAGCTCTGTGATGCGCGCTAGCGCAACTTTAAACAATGTTGCAGATCAGATTACTGATCACGCCGTTGTGTCCCTGTTATGCACCATAACTTGGTTCATGATAAGCTTGATTGCAACCTACATTTTGATGTACAACCAATGGCGAAATATACCAAAATGCAGAGCTACAATTCATTCAGCGAATAATTGTTCATTTAGGTTAGAACGGATCAAGGATCACCTTGAAAAATTCAGTTGAGCTTACCGTTATTTAGTGCTTTCATCCCGTCCAAAGCGCCACGTGCAGAGCCCCTCACGAGTTCAATGGACGAGGACAACGTGGCCCCCGCCGATAATGGGGCGACCTCTGCAGCACCTACAGACACACCCGCTCCTCCTTCCCCTGCTGTGTCGTCGGCAGCTCCCAACACCCCCGAGAACATGAGCAATGGCGCCCCCGACTCTAACGGATCTGCTCCAGTGTCTTCCAACACTGTAGACGACACTGCCAAGGCCCCAGTACCATTAAAACCCAATCCCAAGCCACAGTTACGTGCTCCACCTAGAAGACTACGTAGTGGCAGTGGGAGCGGCAGCAATACGAGCTCGGGACGTGAAAGGCGCCAGTCCGGTGGCCCTCGACCTGCCAGTGCAAACATGGGCATCGTTGTGGGTACACTTCGACGAAGAAACCGCATTACCTTAAGGACTCAGTCGTTGTCGGACGAGGAAGCTGACGATGTGGTCTCTGTGCCGCCTCGGAGCACGTCAGGACTAGCCCCGAGACGCAAGAAGCAGCCAAGTCTGCGTAATATGGCGTCGCTTGTGCGCTCGCATCTACGCAGCTCCAAGAACTTGACGGCCAATGGGACGAGCAATGGAGAAACTGAGGAGGACAAGAAACCCACACTGGAACGCAGCAACTCGTCATTTGCTGGGGTGGCACAACAAGTGGTGACTTCTAGACGCGCGGCCAGAGGATTTCTTTCCATGTGGACGAAAGATTCCACTGAGACGATGCACGTGTATCGAGGTATCCATATGGAGAAAAAGAAATTGAATCTCACTGGTGTCGCGTCCGAGTACAAGGAGATCAAGCGTCGACAGTTCTACCAGGAGCTCGTGGTTTACTTTGTTTTCTTGGCGTTTCTCTTCTCGCTGCTTTCATGGCTGCCAGTGCAAGATAGTTTCCACCAGAATGACGTGGTTGGAGCTCTTACCTGTCGCGAAGAAGGCGAGTGCGAAATCAAGACCTTTGCTGATATCTACGATTTCGCTGGGAAGCTCCGCAATACGGTATGCGACCGGCAAGACGTTACAGCACAATGGGTTCGTGTCGGCGGTGTTGGCTTCCGGCAAGTGCGTGTGAAGGAGCTGCGATGCCGAGTTTACGACGGATGGGAGGCGCCATGCTACCCGTTTTACAGTGCTGAAGTGGAGCAGAAGACACCTCTTTTAGGCGAGAACGGCACTGACCGCGTATACGAGTGGCGAGATGGTTTAGGCGAACTATCACCTGAGATTTACCGGTCTGTCGTGGATTGGTTATTCTTCGCGCCCGTCACGTCCTATGGCTCAGGTGGTTACGCTGTGGATCTCTGTGATCTGGATGATGTGGAGGAGCTCCAGCGTGACAATTTCCTCTCAGAACATACTCGGGCCGCAGCGTTTAAGTTCATCCTGCTCAACCCCATCACCCGTGTATTTACTATTGGAATGCACGTGATTACAGTGGACCCGTCTGGTCATATCGACCATTTCGCGCACAGTTCGCACGTTCGAGTGGTTGGCCACGAAAAACCTGAGGAATTTACTATTGCCGATGGCGACGAAGCCCCTCCCAAGCTCAGGCTTCACCACAGGATCTTTAATGCCATTCGTGACTCGATATCATTGGTACCTGAAGCATTTGATGTGCGTGTATTGCTGTGGGTGGCTTTAGTCCTGTTTTTCGTCACGTATTGCATCGGTGAAGCTACTGAGATGAGTACGTTGGGTGCATATACTTATCTCAGCTCGGATATGTGGAATCTGTTTGAGCTTATGCACTTGGTGGTGCTGGCCGCGATGTTGAGCTACATGGTTCACTACTACATGGCGTCCAGCATCTTTGCAATCCACCTGGCAGATTTACGTGAAGGACGCGGTGTGGAAGAATTAAGCCACTCGAGCTCTCAGGAGTTGCTGACAGGGTTCCAACAGCTTTCCGATCTTGCTTCACTTGGATCTGCTATCAGTTTACTCAAGGTTTTCAAGTTTCTTCGTATGAATGCGACGCTGAACTTGCTCTGGCGTGTACTGGGCATGGCAATGAGCGATCTCATGGGTTTTCTGGTAATCTTCAATCTCATTTTCTTGGGATACTCGGCCATGGGTAGCTACGCGTTTGGCTTCGCTTTGGAAGAGTACTCGACAATCAGCAAGTCGTATGGCACGTGCTTTCAAATGCTGGCAGGTGAGATGGACTATGCTCGATTGCGTCAGGCAAACCCTCGTGTTGCGCCGCTCTTCATCGGAACCTTTGTGGTCTTGGTCTTCCAGATCCTTGTCAACATGTTTGTTGCGATTTTGTCCGAATACTACGAAGTCGCGAAGAACGACGAGACTGCAAGTGGTGACGACGTGGAGTACGATGTGCTGGCTCGTATCCGCAGTTTTGTGAGTGCATGTTCTCCAACGGTGGTGGTTCCTAAAGATCACGGCGTGATTCATCTTATTCCATGGCAGCAAGTGCGCCTCATCTCAACTAACCTTGTGGACCAGGAGGAGACACGTCAACGTGTAAGGAAGTTATTTCGCGGAGCAGTGTGGCGTGTTGTAGCTCTGCTACGCTTTGGCATGAAGTTTGACCGGCGAATTAACTTCGGCGATCGCAAGACTCACGATGGAAGCTCTGCCCACAGTGGCAATGGTGGAGGCGCTGGCAATGGTAAAGATGAGCGTGAACTTGTGTCCCACATTCGGCTGTCAGAGAATTTTGACCACAAAACCATCAAGGAAATGATCCCGATTGGTATCACCATTCGACTTCAGGGGGATTCAATTCTTGGCGATGGTCTTGCGCTCAAAGTTGTTCACCACAGCAAGCTGTCGGTAGAATGCATTGTGCTAGGGCCCAATGAAGCGGAGGCTCCTCGTCCTGAAACCAGCTCTCTCGAGCAGATGAACGGAGGGCTGAACACATTTGCACCTCCACGTTCTATTTCGTCCCTCGGTTCGTTTAGTGATGACTCGGACTTAGATGATGGCACACCTCGTGAACGTGTTCTAGAGCTGATGGGAGGCGAGAAGCTTCGAATCCCGAGGAGGAGATTGGCAGTGCATCTATGTCGGGTCATGTTCCAGGAGCTCAAGATGGGTCTCTTACGTGCAACGAAGCTGTGGAACTACTCTAAGGACCACATGGTGGACGACTATCACCTTGGACTTCTCTTTGATAGTGTTCGAGCTGACGGACGCACTAGCTTGCGGTTTGACGAGATTTCGCGCATGTTGGACCTCTTTTTGCGTAAGGATAAGCGCAAGGCCATGTGCTCACAAGCGGAGGTGAGACGTGAGGCCCTGCAGGTGATGTACCGCTTCCGTAAATGTCTAATCGACATGCCGTCGCGTGAAAAGGAAGGTCACAACTATCGTCCGAAGCCTGTTGACACGTCCAAGGTGGAGTTGGGACACCTAGAGCACCTTGTAGACGTTCTGGCTCGCAACTGTCATGACATGTGGGCACTTGAGCGTCTTAAGCAAGGATGGCAGTATGGTGTGGAGCGTGATGACAAGAACAAGAAGCACCCAAACCTTGTGCCTTACAAGCTCCTATCCGTAGAAGAGCAAGCTTTCGACTATCGTTCTTCTGTAGAAACGATCAAGACGATCGTCTTCATGAACTACACGATTACGCGTGCAAGCCACCAGCGCTCCCACAGCGGCTCCTTCCATGACTCGGTGTCACGATCAGCTTCAATGATGTCAGACATTGCTGAAGGCTTTGGAGGAAGCAACAGCTCCTTATTGAGTGGCGGCTCAGACTCTACGAGTCCTCGAGCGAATGACGCGGCTGTTTTCGAGGAGTTGGGCACGGCATCTCACCCAGGAGCTCCAGCCAAGCCGGTGCCGTCGCTGCTACGTGAAGCGATGAGCTTCCGCCGGAATAGTCTGATGGGAGATTCCCCGTACTTTACAAGCTATGGTGAAGGGAATGTGGAAGTGTACCGCCCTCTTCCCATTGACACAACGAGCGTAGAGCTTCCCCCCAGACTACTTCGCCTAGTGGATCTTCTGGCCGAGAACGCGCACGAAGTTTGGGCTAAGGGCCGAATGGATGAAGGGTGGACGTACGGCCCGCAGCGTGATGACAGCACGAAGAAACACCCGTGTCTTGTGCCGTACGTATTCCTGACTGACGATGAAAAAGAATACGATATCAACATCGCCAAGGAGACCCTCAAGACTCTGATTGCGATGAAGTTCACGATCCTGGATCGCTCCAGCAAGTATTGATCTTTTTATCGGTATTGGCGCAAGGAGCACGAGCACCTTGCAGCCGAGACTGCGTTTGGTATATGGCGATATCTTTTAAAGTTTGGAATTTTTCGCCACATGACTTTGTTGAGCTTGGATGTGTCTTGTACGACAGAAAGTGGAGAGTTGTCGTGGAGTTATTACCGCATGTTAAGGTAAGTTATGTAGGTTTGCCTATGATACTTGATAGTTTGTTCCATGCCAAAAGCGAGCACGTCAATTGAGTTTGCTGCATGCTAGATGCATTAATATTTGTGTGGATATGTGTTAGGCCCAAGCTCAATCAATGTTCCTATGCATTGATGCTAGGGTGTTGATATGTTTGATGATAGCTATTCCTCGTCGGGAGCATCCATGAGGATGTCAGTTGCACCTTCAATAGTGAGGCAAAGGCGCACGAGCTCACGACGCACTGTCATGGCATTTCCACGCTTGAGTTCATGAGTGACACCCGGGAAGTAACTAACTCTGTAGTCGTCCCATTCAGAAATGCCAGTCAGAACCTTGAAGCAAGAAAAATGGTTAGTAGAAATTCCAGACTTGCACAAAACAAGATGTAGCTTACGTTCTTGATCCACGGCATATAGGTGAGACCCGAAGGGAGCAGAAAAGCACGCTGGGCACGAAGTAACCGGTTGTTGACTTCCCTAACGCGACTGAAATCAAGCTCTGCGTCCGAGATGATGAGCATTTCGCGGGTAATGCTGATTGCAGCAGCTTCGAAGGCGGTGGTGGCGTTGTGCAGGCGATCCAGTGGCACGACATCCGCCAGACCCTCGTGATTAAGTGCGTCCTCTAGGAAAGCTTCACCTCGACGCAGTTCTCGGGACAGTTCGGTGAAGTCGTACTGCAGGAACTGAGCGTCGGTGAATGATAATAGGATACTTCCGTAGAGCTCAGCTGCAGAACGGTGGAAGGCGAACTGAGGGTCAGCAAAGTGCGAGATCCAAGCGGGAATGTCTGCGCTGGTGTCTCCTACGCCGAAGTAGCCTCCGTCAAAGCCAAGTTCCAGCGCCGGAATGCCCAATCGACCGAGGAAGGGAGGGATACGTCCACCAAGGTTGCGTTCCATAGGCGGGAGCTCTAATTCGACGCCACTGGGGGTTTTCTTGTTAGCGTCTTCCAGCCAATATGCGAACACGGAGTTACCTCCACCTTCAGGTAGCTCGTTGCTAGAGAAGGTAGCGTTGACTGGCAGCATCTCGAGATCGTCCTCATCTCGACTGGAGCTTCCAGCGAAGGCTGCAGCATCTGATACGTTGCTGAAGAAGAAGTTGCTGGTGTCTGGGTAGTTCTGCTTCTTCGGTTGCGCCACGGCTGCAGTCATGAGGTAAATATTTTTGCGGATCGTAGCTGAAGCTATGCAACGAAGTGCACCAGCTCCACGAACAACATCATCCAAGTGTAGATAAACTACACCACGTCCAGAATTGCCACTGCCGAAGCCTGGATAGCGGTCAATCCAGTGTGAACTACCAACCGAGCCGAATTGTTCCCCACCGAATGAAGCGAGAACCAGAGTACGATACGGAGTCCATCCATTCGACACGAGGGTTCCCAATGCTCGTACTACCTCAAGAAAAACCGCATTACCTGAACCCGGACTAACAGCACCAGCATTCAACGAGTCGCGTGGAGCTCCAACAAGCACGTGGCGATCTGGTTCGCGTGATCCGTGCACGGTGATGACCACATTCCATGTCGTCGTCAAGGAGAAAACGTTGCGGTTTGTCATTTTTACAACAACCCCAACTGCTTTTGATTTCGAGACGTCGTCATCCACAGGGAGCAAGTACTGTACCCCCAAGGCTCCTCCTTCCCAACGCGATCCGAACACATCAGTTGCTTTCACCTGTTTCAACGTCGAGACTTTAGTGGCAGCGTTTTCAAGCTGAGCGAGAAGATCTTGAGCAACGGCGGCGCTAATGGGCATGCTGACAATTGGAGGAAGGATGTTGAATGTGTTGTTGACAGAGTAGACATCTTCAACAGAGATACGATCAGCATTCCATCCCAATGAACGAGTAGCTGAGAAGCCGTCGGGCATGGTTGGATCTCCATCGCCCATGTAAACGTTGCCGAAAGTTGTGGTAGTGCTGGGACGCCAAGGTCCATCAGGTGCAGTGGGGCCCCGAGCAGAGCCATCATCAGCCGGATCACTATGGAACTCAAACGTTAGAGCTGATGGTGGTTAGATGAATGCAAGGCAGGGAACTTACGTGTAAGTGAGTACACCAACAGCTCCGAACTTGGAAGCGAGGACCACTTTAGCTGGCAAGGACACATCGCCGCCCATGCGAACTAGAACGATCTTGCTGGTCACAGACACATTGTTTGCTGCTAAAGCTTGGTAGTCCTCTGAAGACCCGAAGTGTGCGTATACAACTTGTCCAGTTGCAGTTCCATTCTTCGAGTACAAGTGGAACGCTGCATGAGGTTTCGTCATGTTCTTGCCCTTCGCCTGACGCTTCGCTTCACGAGCAGCATGTTCAGCTACGAAGTCGTACGAAGCAAGCGACTTATTCTTGGGCAATTTGAGGATGTCGAGGGTGAGTATCTCTGGGGCGTTGATGAGCATTTCAAACTCATCGACCTTGATGGAACTCTCCTCAAATCCAAAGTCGATGGCACTAGAGCGGATGAACTGTGCCATCTCGTGGTCTCCACGGCTGCCAGTGTGACGGACGATCTGTAGTGGGAACATGAGTTAGTGTAAGCCAAAAAGCAAGACACACCAAACGGCCCGTACGTCAGCGTAGAACTCGAGGTTCTTCTTGAATCCATCGGCTGAAGTTGCTGCGATAAAGTGATGTTGAATGGCTGGAGTTGAGCTGGAGCACAAATCATCGTTAAGGACTTCTTCACCGTTTTTTCGGTCTCAAACTTACCTGTAGTTTTCATCATGGCCAAGAACTCCCAACAACATGACGCAAATAGCGCTGGCGAGAACAAGTCCCAGTACGAAGGCGATACCCACGCGTTTCCGCATTAGCACCTCATCTTCGCTGATGCCATCGCTTAGAAAGACCTCACGGGGACTATCGGCGTATACATTCGACCTTGTGAGGGGCACTTTGGACTCGTCGATGTTGCTGTCATCCTCATCAATGTCTAGATCAGGGAGCACCTTATTCAGTGCATCGCCCTTGATGATGCTGGCCCTGTCGTCGGAAGTGCCCATTGCGACTTCAAGGCTATCAGTTGCTGCTGGAGATTGTCCTGAGCTCTGCTAGCTGCTTTCGGCAATGGGGGAAGACTTCTCCATTCGCACTATCTTAAGCATGCACGAAAGACTCTATTTTTACGTTGAACAGTACGAAAGCCTTGAGTGAGACTGTGCTAGAAATGGAGATAGAGAGCAGTTAAAAAGAGAACGAAGTACGCCAGCTACTGCTATTCTTACAGTCATAGCAGGCAACTCATAAGCTTGAGCTCTAATTCATGTGAGCTCAAGCACTTCAACAACACACGTTTTGGATTGTCCGGCTCTTCGAGTCGGTTTAAGTTGAAGTGGAGCTAGACACGTTACATACGCGAATCAGGGAGTCCGGACGCTCATAGTTTTTCTTTCGGTTTACACATGCTGCCTGCACTTTGGCGTTGCACCTTGTCCTTCTCGTTTGCTTTTCTGCTTCGTCCAAGGACACCATCGTGTCCTTGTATCCTAATTTGTACACCTACCTAGTCCACACACAGGAAGAGCTACTCTCGTCGCGTATCGCGAACGGGATCTTCTCACGCGCTGTCTGGAACACCGCGCTTTTTTCCCTCTCCTCTCTTGTTTATTGTCTTTTCTTGTAATGTTTCTTCCATCAAAACACTCACTCACTCTCGAGCTGAGCTCGGAGCTCCACACTTTTTAACTGAAGCAGCTGATGCTTCGCACTTTCTTCTTGGTCTGACCCTCGAACATGTTCTCGGCTTCGCGAGCGCACTCAGAAACGATAGCATCAAAGAAAGCTGCTCCATCCTTGTCCTCTGACAGACCCATGTCCTCCACCACTGTTACCGACTTGTTGACAACCAATTCCAGCTGCGAGGGCGATGTAAAGTCACCGTCACGCTGCAGCAGACTGCCGATCTCAAACAGCGAGAATCCGGCCTCCGCTCCACGCTTCAGCACCGCTGTACACACACGCATCGTCGTCACACACTCCTCCTCGATACCAACAGCACGCAACACGGCCGCATCACGTGCCTCATCCAACATCGCGATGTGGTCCAGCTCAGCACACGTAAACGGGAACTCAGCTTGAGGCCACTGCAGCCAGTCAAAGGTCGCACCGTCCAGCTGCTTGTACGACGGCAAGCAGAAGCCGTGATCGATCGGAGTCATCGCAAAAGTCTGGTCATTAGCTCGCGCACTCAGCAAAATGTTGCCGGCGTGGCGATCTGTATTAAATAGACGCACGTCCAGGATGCCGATCTTGTGCACCTCGGGGATCGCGAACTTCAGCGTGCCCATGTCTTCTGCCGAGCACTGCGAGGCCACGAAGCGCTGCATCGATCCCTCCTTCTCTTCTCCATTCACATTTAAAACCATCAAATTCGTCACAGGAACACCACTAAAGTTGCCGTAGGCGTTGTCCAGCAAATAGGCAGCACGTTCACGGAGAGCTCCGTTGCCAACACGGAAGCCCTTGTTGACAGGGTGCTCCGTGACGCCCACCACCGCGTTCTCCTTCACGTACCCTCGAGGGTTCTTCGGGGCCATGTACTCCTCATCTCTGGGCTTGAAAATGCCCATGGGGTTCATCTTCTTAGCAGAAGACAACGTTGATTCCGTTGTCAAGAAGTACGCCCCGCCACATCCTTCACTTGTAATCTGAAACGTGCTGCTCTGGTCAGCGACCATGCACTTGACCTGTTCGGCAAAGCGCTGAGAGGCTTCAGTTACAAGCCATTTGGCTTCCAGCCCAGTAGGCAACTCGATCTCAGGCTCACCACAGTCTTTGGTCTCCTCCACTACGATTTCACTGTCGCGCTTGAAGGGCGAAGTACAGCGCAGCGGTGACAGACGAAATTGCACAATCGGGTACAGTTTAGTCACTACTGTATGCTGCAACAGGCCCTTGGCGTTCAGCATGGCCGAACCGTGCAGTCTCAGGCGACTGAAGCGACTCTTTCGGCCGGTAGCTTTGTTATTGGCCGGTACTGCGACGTTCTCTTCATTCTCCGACTCGGAATCCGTCCTGTCCGAGTTCGCACGAAACCAGTCAACAGCGCCCATGCTTTCTCTCTGTTCTTGAGTCTCTTCTTATGTAGCGGTTTGGTCGGGAGGACTTTAGTTGCTGGGGCTTCTCCTGCAGGGTACAACAAGCGAGAAGCGAAGAAACGGAAGACAGAGAGAGGCACGAGAGAGAGAGAAGCAAGAACGGCTTGGTCTCTCGGGCGACGGCTGGGCGGGAGGCTCAGGCGGTGGAGCTTCAAGCGCGAGGGCGGAACGAGGACTTGTCAGTTCGAGTGCAAATTGCGGAATGGCGTCGCAGAAGCGCAGAAGTGGGGCAGCCAAAAACAAGAAGCCAGCGCAAATTTTATGAATGTACAGAAGCGTACAGTAGTTGGTTTGGCTCTGATTGTGTTGAGTTTGAAGCGATTACAGCTGAATTGAGTTGTGGAAGTTGGTTTGCTACCGTTTATTTAGTTTAATTAGTTTAAGAGTTCTATATATAAGAGGGTATTAAATGTGAGAAAACTTGTTGTTTTTAGGAAAGTGCATCGTGTTCACCGCTAGAATATACTGGCGGTTTGCATCGGTTTGCACCTGCGGCGTCGTTCAGGAGCAAGCATTGCCTAACTGCAAAGCAGTTGGAGTTTTCTCATACAGAGAGAAACCCGGCATGATCGGCTTGAAACGTTGCTGCTTGGTATTATTTCGCCAGTTAATTCTGGTGCACTCTTAATTCAAGACCCAACTTGGATGGCAAACGGAGATGCGTGCAGCAGGAGCCATATTGAAAAGTTTTCTTTCAGCTGGTGAAGTACAAGGCTCTGAGACGAGCTGCGAGGCACGGCACAGCCTGTGCCAAAGGCGGTGGTGATCTGAACACGTTGAATATCCGAGACCTTGGCGAAAGGGCGCGATAGATAGAGCCCCGTTTGCCCAAAGAAGTCGGTTTCAGCGCTTGCATCCAGCGCGGATGCCGAACGTTGCACACGATGATATTATCCGAAGGCTGGACTACATGCACACTACTGCTGTACCTGTTGCTCTTGCAGCATTATGTGCACTCTAGCCTTGAGCGCCGTGGTCTGATCCCTGATCCCTCCATGCTGCTCGACTCTCTCTGCAGGAACGACCAAGCGGCGTTGCTCGATTGTCGGTCTCATGCATGTGCCATAAACAAGCCGAAAAGCCGTTGATATTTTTTCGCCACAAGGTTGGTACTATCATTTACACAGGACTTCATCTTGGTCGAGCTTGCACGCAAGGACATCCTGTTAAAAGCGTTAACGGCGCTACATGTACATCAGCAGAGAGGAAATATCGCCGGTGTTTCGGAGAACCGTTAGCGGCGTTGAGGTTGAAGAATTTTCGTCAAGTAAAAATAAAATAGCAACGCTTTGGCAAATGAAACACACGAGCTTCAACTCGGTGCGTCAGCACAAAGCTGTTCCGCGTGGTGCTGCCTTACTAGACACAAACATGGAGCTGGATACTGTATGGTCTTGGTAAATCCAGTGGCGTGGGCGTATTCGCGCCTGCGATCTGTTCGCCAGAATGCGTCGATCGAATCGACCTCGGCTTCAGAGGACCGAAACAAGCGCTACGGCAATGACAGTCTCAGCGCTGTCGCTGTAGTTGACGCCCAAACACCAGAAATATCCACTGGATAGTCGCCTATGGTATTTGGAGCGTTCATCATCACCAAACGCTGATAATACCGGTGCATCGGCGTGATGCTGATTGTGTGCTACCGGTTAGGATGAGGCCTGTTTCATGTCCCGGTACATGAACATCATGACCACAGCATTTTCGGGTACCGGTACAGAGTTCCCGGATACTGCATCTAGATTGCTAACCAGCGACCTGACAAGGCTAATTTGCACTTGCCGGGCTCTCAGTGACTGAGTCAGTCTGAATCGGCTTTGAGGAAGTCGACATGGCGGACTCCACCGACGAGGCCTTGAGGCCTGATATCTTGCTGAAAGCACGAATTGTAAACCTGCCTATATTGACGATTCGGGTTTCACAAATCACTCCTGAAATTTGTAACGGGAAAGCCCGCGTAGTGTCGGCCTCGACGATCATTACAAGGCGTAGCTTACTCGCGTCGGTGAACATGTACTGCAGCTCGCAACCTTGGCATGGTGGTTGGCTGGCCTCAAGGCTGACCTTTGTGCATTCCTGTAGAGATGCTTTACAAACCTAGTGGCGCCGGTTGGGGCCCTCATTTGCAGCTGAGGATATGCGTCAGATCGAAAGCGAAAGAAAAGTGGCGTGGCATCAAAGCTGGCCCAACCCGGGTCGCACTGCTGGCAGCACGCCATGCCGCTCGCCGCGCGCAAAAGCGACCTCTGCCTCCAATGCGCAGTGCTTCAAAACTGCCTCGTGACCTCACCACACGGGCAGGCTCTGCCAAACATGCTGCCACCTTGACAGGCAACGGCATCATGTTCGGCTCTCCTCATCCCCGCCACCTGTCACTTCGATGTATTTCTGTATCACGCCTGCCAGGCTAAGTGCGAATGGGTTCACTTCGGCCCGTCCGCACATAAACGAGTCTACTCGTCTACGACTGGTCAAAAAGAGCTTTTTATTCCATTCTGATTCGCGGAAAGTCGTCAACGTCTTATTTGCCAATGAACGTGAACCAGCCCGGGCGGGCAAGATCATTAGCCCGCCCAGCCCATATTGCCGGCAATACCGGTTTGCCTCGATGATGCTTGGCCATCCTCTTCCTCATGCCGTTGGCGCCATTCCGCGCTTTCCCGTGGCCTACACAAGCCTCGTGTTGTATATTTCTCTCTGTGTCTATTTGTCCCCCCAACATGCCTGTCAATATGTCCATGTCCTGCATGCCCTTCGAGCTCCCTGAGCCTTGCGCGTCCGAGGCGCACGAGATCATCCAGTGGACGCTGCTCAAGGAGAAACACTACCCGGCGTTGCGCAACCCCCTCTACCTCTCTGGTGTTCAGCGCCACGGTATGACGTCGGCCTGGCGTCTGCGCGTGTGTCGTTGGATGTTCGAGACGGCCAAGGAGTTCGAGTTGCAGATGGACACAGTCTTCGGCGCTCTGCACTTCCTGGACCAGTACCTCAGCGAACACTCAGTGGACCGCGTCACCCTCCAGCTTCTGGGCATGATTTGTATGTGGACTGCCAGCAAGATGCACGAGGGGAAGCCCATCCTCCTCGAGGAAATGGCCCTCATGTGCGAGCGCAAGTTTTCAAGGGCACAAATGGTTGACGCTGAGGCGCAACTTGTTCGCCTCATCGGTTTCCGATTCAACCCCCCGAACGTGTTCACGATGGCGAGGGACTTTATCAACGAACTCCCCTTCGACAATGACGCGGATCGTCGTGCCAACTGTGTCGCCTCCGTTTTCAACGTGCTCGAGCGTGTGGTCGAGGACATTTCATGTCTGGAATGCTCCGCCTCCAGTTTGGCCAAGGCTGCTGTCCAACTCGTGGCCAAGTCGGAGTACAACCTCACTGTCGCTGAGGTGCTCAAGGCTCTCAAGACCGTCAAAGTCGAGGAAAGAGCGTACCGTGCATCCTTCAAAATTGTGCGTGGCGCCTACTTCGGCACGACTCCAGCTCCGATCCGGACAAAATCGTCCCAGTCTGCTGACCCTGAGATGATGGAGCCCCTCAAGTCACTCACACAGAGCCCCACGGCTATCGAGCAAGGCCCTCTGTTCCAGAACAACGAAGACAGAGACGATGTCTCATCGGACGATGACGTGGACGACTCGTACCTCATTTGCACCGAGTCGCTCTCTCCGTCTCCGTCACAAGCATCGCCTGCACCTGTTCGATCGACTGCATCCAAGTCATCCATCGGAGTTACTCGGTCCGCGTCCTCACCCTCGCACTCCGAAGTTGACACCGAGCGACCCAACAAGCGCCAGCGCAAGTTGACCATGTAGCTACACAAGGGTAAACAACACCAACACAATGTAGATAGGAAAGCATAACCGGAAGCTAAACAAACTAATTTATACTCTAAACATCAACTTTCTCTACTCTTCATCATCACTTATCTCGATGCATGTCACGCTGCCATCGCTCTCTCCACCTTCATCGACACGCTGAGCTTCATCACCATCATGTCCGCCTTCACGGTGTTGACTCTGGTCCTCTTCCTCCGAGAAGAACAGTCTCCTGAGGTCTCCAGTTGACATTCGAGCCTTACGTAGCCTGCTCTTCTTGGCGCTGGACAGGATATCATCATCGCCCAGGAATGCTGCTGTAAGCTGTCGCTTCTTGTTCTGCAACGCTACTACCCGTTCCTCGATCGAGCCTTTAATGATGAAACGAACGACTCGCACCTCTTTTGTCTGGCCGAAGCGATGAGCACGATCGATGGCCTGTCGCTCAAGGCTCGGATTCCAGCTAGGCTCCATGATGAAAACATGCGCAGCAGCTGTAAGGTTCAATCCAAGGCCGCCAGTGCGCAGGGAAAGGAGCAACACGTCGAGTGGCGGACCAGCCACTGGGCCAATGTCAAGGCTGCCTTCTTGCAGTTGGAAGTTGCGCACGACTTGCTCTCGATCCTTAGCAGACATCCTCCCGTCTAACGTGGCAAACGCTATCACTTCATTACCCTCTCTTGAAGCTTCTTCCAGGGACGAAACTCGTGTCTCGCACCGAGCATTGTGGGCCTCAAGACGCTCGGCAACCATATCCAAGAAGCTGGTCCACTGCGAAATCACCAGCACACGCTCTCGACAAGCGCGCACTTTTTTCAGCTCTTTCATCAATGCCTCGAGCTTCGTCGATTCAAATCGACCACACCCCATCGCGTCATCTGCTGAGTGCTGTTCCTGAAGTCGCTGTAACAATTCCGTTTCCCCCGTGGAGAACGGGGAAATGCCATCTCTTCCATTCCCGACTAGCGCCTCTGCACTATCCGTTCGCGTTTGCACTTCAGCAAATGGATCTGTAGTCACTAGAGTGCAGGCATCACACACCTGCCGAAGACGTAGGATAAGCTCAAAGACGTGCATGAATAGCGGCCGTTCTCCATCTTTGGTCGGAGTGGTGAGTGGAGTTCGTCGACCTTGTTTGGCCTCCTTGGACTGTAAATATCGTAGCACTTGCCGCTTAGTGGAACGATGCAGTAGCATATACAGAGCACGCTCGACATCTGAAGCGAATTCCAGCTCGATTGTTTCTTCAATTTTCTCAGGTAACCCGAGGATAGGAGCTCTTGAATGTGCGTCCACAGTGTCTTTTAGTCTTCGCATCACGACACGAGGCACCAGTGCACCAAGCTCACGCTCAGAAAGAGCATGAGCACGGTGACCAAGTCCCACAAACTGCAGCAATGCCGTTAAATCTGCAGTTCGGTTTTGGATGGGCGTTCCAGTCACACACCAGCGACGTCTGCTGTCTAGTGTAAACGCAGCCTGCGCTCGAGCACAACCAGCGTTTGCGATCAAATGGCTTTCATCCAAAATGACTCGGAACCATTGCAGTTGGTGCAGCTTTGATGTTACCACAGATTTCTTGGTCTGCGGTGTCAAACGAGGAGCCTGGTGCCATCTATCGTCACCAACTGGAATTTCTTCATCATCACTGTCCTTGTCCTGAACCTTGCACTCTAAAAGTCGAAGAGTGTCATACGTTGAAAGCACAATGTCTGCTCCCATGAACTGTGTAGCAGAACGGAAGGTCTTACGTGTAGCACCTTGGTACGTCACCACGCTCAGATTCGTCTTGGCTCGAATTTCTTGTTCCCACTGCGACAAGATAGAGAGTGGAGTTACAATAAGCGTCGGAGGAGTAAGGCGTGGCACCGTACTGCCCGTCTTGCTTCTTACTTCTGCATCTGCAGCCCGAGCTTGACGTAAAGACTCACAGATTAGAGCGAGACAACATACCGTCTTACCCAGCCCCATTTCATCTGCCAGTACTCCGCCGCATACTTTCGCCACCAAAGTATCTACAGCCGCTGCTTCACCGCGACGTTGCTGGTCAATAGTAACAGGGGCCCCTGGGTCCTTCTCCCTCTCCAGCATCCAATGCAGGGCTTCTTTCTGGTATGCTTGAAGATCCACGAGTAGTTCTGGCATGACGTACGGAAACACACCTGGCTTCGCAGCTAGAGACTTCCGTCGTCTCTGACGCCGGCGCCGATCGCTTGCAAACCGATATTCCATTTCCAGTGGCAATTTCGTGTGCAACAAAGCACCTCGGTTCGCGCGTTTTCTTGATAATGCAGAGCGAGAAGACGCTGGGGCGGTAGGGGGAGTCTGCGCTGCTCGTCTTATTGACGGTGTAGCAGACACGTGTGACGCTTTTCTGGCGGACGAAGCTGTTGGAGTAGCAAACGTGGTTCGTCTCGTTGAAGAAGCTGTCGGAGAAGCAAACGTTCGCTTTCTTGATGATGAGGCAGTAGGAGTTGCATAGGATTTTCTTGCTGAAGATGGTGCGGGTGAAGCATATGACGTTCTTCGAAGGGAGGAAGCAATGGGTGAAGCCAACGTTGAGCGTCTTCTACATGACTGCTGATTCTTCTTTGAAACGCTTCTACGTTTTGCCGACGCGGGGGTCGACATTCTCACGGACTTTGCTGGTGTATATTTCTGCATAGCTGAATCACCAGCATTTTCATGAATCAGTTCTTCTTGTCTATGACTTGCGTCACGAGTACGACGTGTACTTTCCCCAGCTGATTCTTCTGGATCATGCACTGCCCCATCTTGTTGCTCGCTTTCTTGTTGCTTCTCATCATTGTATTCATATCCACCTCCAAATTCATAGTCAGGTTCTGACGCCCATGGCGGCCTCTCAGTGTCTTCAGGAGGTGATTTATGACCAGGCTGATCACCATTCCCACCATTGGCTGGTGAACTTGGCTTCAATTGTTCCGGATCAGCCACAGCTTCTGTTTCAATACCACCTTCGGCTTCAGCTTCAGCTTCACTCTTCTCTTCTTCTCTTCTTGATCATCATCCTCGCTATCACTGCTGAATATTAATTCTTTGGATACATTTATTTCTTCCTCGTCATCAGGCATCATTACTTCTCCTTCGACATCTTGGACATCCATGGGCAATCCTCCAGTTTCAGCAATCTGTTCTTGGTCATTTTCGTGTGTTTCCTTTTCCATCGCCATCGTGATCTTTTCTTCTTCGTTATGCACTTCAGAAACATCGATCATCTGTGTATCTTCTATAGCCACTTCATTCTCATGATCTTTCTCGTCATCACTCAAGTGCATCGACTGCATGGAAACATCCAAGTCTTCTCTGAAACTCGGTTCTAGTGACCGCCGAGGGGTCCGTCGTGTCTTTCCAGCAGGTTTCGGCGACCAATTTCCAGGTGTCCAGGGCGACTTTGCAGCTCCTGAAGGCGGAGAAATTGTACCAGCACACTCAATTGAAGTCCGTCTATTGTCTGCAATGGGTGACACATCGGCCATCCGTATTTGCAATCGTTGTGAAGCACTAACACGACGTTGAGAGGCGGATGGGGACCCGAAATCCTGCGAACTGAACGCTGGAAATATACTCTCTGGATGAGGTGGAGTGTTATATACGTACGATCCGTCGGATACGACCGAGTCTTGAGGCGCTGAAAGCGTCTGAGACTGAGGAATAGACGCGTGCCATCGACTGTGGTTGGGCGGAGCGTGCTTGATCGCTGCTGTTGCCAAAACTTCGCGTAGTTGACGCTCGTCTGCTTGCGTTACGGATGGAGCACACTGCACCGCGTACTTGCCGAAGCGATCCGCGATCACCTGCTGCGCGTAGTCACGCCACTCGCGCTCGTACTTGCGCTGCCATTTCCCCATGGCGCAAGTCGAATTTGAATTTGAAATATCAAACGGCATTTTTATTTAGACCAATCATATGAGAGATATTTCCAGATGATGACCAATCACATGTCGCCATTATGAAGTACGTCAGCAAATGCGGAGCTTTCATGATCTAGATTCTCCATGCATGAAACTCTTCTTATAGAGCAAAATGTGATGGAAGCAGTTCGTTGGGATTTCATTACATACTTCAGTGCGATCTCTACTGAGTCGCAGTGCTAGTTTCGCTACTACTACCAAAAAAATGACGGGGAGGCGACAAGCAGAACCTGCCACTTACCCTAATTCGCCAGCGAGGCTTGCTGTCGCCCCCACTGGAAATGTTTCTTGTGTTTTCAAAGATGGCTGACTTGGATGGCGGAAAAATTCTGGCGACGAACGTCACTACTGGTACTGGAGGACTATGGAAACAGGAGAGCTCTCTGCATCTGCAGGGCTGGTGGACAGTAGACTAGAACGAAGAAACAGGCTATCGCCGCCGCCCAGCAAATCGCTGAAACAAGCTGCCTGTCGATTGTGTCCGTTCGGGGACTTCATTCGCCCCCAGCAAAGAGGTGGCCTTCGTACTGGCCGTGAAGGGAAACCCACGACGTGTAGTCGCCTTCTGCGCGCTCCTTTCTTCAGCGGCTTGGAGCAGAGATTGGCAGTCATGGAAACGGAGGTTCTCTGGACTAAGTACGTTGTACGCCGAGTCCTCATCGTGCGGGGCACTTTGCTGATTTGAAGCGTTCGGATACGGTTCCGGGTGCGGGCCAAACAAGCTCGTGGCGGCAACAGAGGCGTAGTAACCAGACTTCGACTGTGCCATGGTCGCCAGATGTAGTCCATAGCCGGCTAAGGACGAATTGGAGGAAACGGTCGAGTAGTTCAGCGAAGTCACCGAGTTGCTGTGCTTCAATAGCTCATACTTCGACGTGGGAAGCGAGTGGCCAATCTGGTTATTACCGTCGTACTCGTCGTCACCGGTAGTGCCAAAATTCGTGACAGACGGGCACACAGCCAATGAATCCAATGAGTCAATCGTTGAAAGGCGATCTTCACCGTCTGCCCTGTTCTTCGAACGCAACGACTGCCGGAGTTGGTTGCATTGGGCATTCAACAGCGAGTCGAGAGCAGAAGAGCTGTCATGGTTGTTGCTGGACACGAGGTCCTCAGTCGTAAGCTCAGAGTCGCTAAAGTAACGGTTGTTATCCATTTCACGTCTGAAAGGTGGAGGCGACGAGGATTTCCTAATCGACTCACCCTCAGTGCTTGTATCAGACATACACTCCTCGTCCACACCGCGCCATCTTTGCCGCCGCGACTTCACCACATCATAGTTAAAGCCGTACTCGCCGCCACTAGTCATATCATCAGCAGTAGGAGAATGGGCCTCAGACTGCTCCCCAAAGATCGAGTTCAAGTCCGAGCCGTAGTCGTGAAGAGTAGGCTCCGAAGACTCGCCAATCAGGTTTTCCGTGTACTGAGTCAGCTTGTCAAGTTGCGATCGTAGCGTTGTCGAGCGATTGATCTGCTGCTGTAGACGGATCTCCAACATGGCGTTCTTCACTTCCAAGCGTTCACTCTTCTGACAGACTGCCTCGTACTTGGCTTGTAGCTCCATGTGAGCCTTCTCAACTTCACGGTATTTCTTCTCCAGAGGTGACTCAACGGGGGCCACCGGTTCGGAAATAGACGCTTCCTCAACCTGGGCGCGTGAACAAGTCCAGCAGAGGTCAGAGCTTCGATCCACTGGGCATTTGTAGCGACCATCTTCTCCAGAACCGACTTCATCTCGTGAGTCTCCTTCTCCAGGAACTCTAAATGATGATCGAACACCGTTTGGGTCTGATTGTTGCTGTTGTTGTTGCTGCTAATCTGGTTGCTGGGCGGTCGAGCAGGCGACGCCGAGCGCATTGAGCGAGAAGACGGTGAAGACGCAGCAGCTCGCGAGAACGACGCGAGCACGGATCCATCCTGCTGCTGTAGTTGTTGTTGCTGTTGAGAAAGTCTTGCCTTTGTCAAGCCGACAGCGGTACGAGCATCACCCGCTGACTGGAACGGTCTCCGTGTCGCCAATTTCCTTGATTTCAGTCGTCTAGGAGCTTCTAGTGCACGCGAAGTCGTCGGGCCCATGGAGACGGACAGATCTTCGCGCTCGGGCGACGCCTCGGGAGACTCAGGCGACAGATCAGTGATAGTGAAGCGGCCTTTGACCTGCGTCTTGCCCTTGCGTGCGGATGAGTTGGAGGCCGACAAGTCTTCGTTGTTGTTATTATTGCTGTTGTTGTCGTCGCGGGGCTGTTCTGATGCGTCGGACGCGGTGTCCATCGACACGTTTAGCTCGTCGTCAGGCACATCCGTGATCACAAACTTACGCGGAGTACGCAGCTTGCGGCCAGTGATCTTGGGCACGGAGCGGGGACGCTGCATGTCCAGGCGAAGCTCCGAGTTGGTGCGCACCAGCTGAGGGTCCTGCGGCTGTCGCACGTTGGAGGCCGAGACAGTGCTGGAGGTCGTCATGGGTTAGCTGGTAGCTACTGCGCCGCTTGCGGCGCTAGTGCACGAGCAAGAAGGAGTCTCTATCTTTTCTAGCGAGGGGAAGAGCCGATGCGGCTAATATAGGGAGCGGAAGGCCGCGCTGCTCGCGGACTCACCACTACGCCTTGACACGGAGGTCTCTTGTCTGATACTACAGGGCCCATACAAACAAGCGGAGGGGAGAGGAGACAGGGGAAATTCCGATTTTCAGGATTTTTTCAGCAAAAGCCAGGAGTGTCTAAAAAGTAGCGACTATGCACGCTTGCACTTGGTGTTTGTATTGAACGTCATCCATCTATTAATGGCCAATGAAAAGTAGATAAATATAACGGTAAAATACCACGGAATATTTGAAATCTATTTATGACCAATGACAAGTAGGAAAATGTAACGGTAAATACCCCGGAATAATAGAAAATGGTCAGAAATGGTTAGTTCCTCCTTGGCTAGTCTCACATGCACTTTTGACCTCCTCTTCGGTATTAATAACGCTGGTCTTTTGCGGAATTCCAGCTGATGGCAAGCCACGATCCCAACCACTTTCGCTGAAGGTTGCCAAAACCTGCCTCACGGGTACGCACAGCCAGCACCACCTTGCGAGCGTACGAGCAAATTGCCGGCTGGCACTTTCGCATTGCCAACCGGTCGGTAAAGAACAAAACCACCTGATTCGACCCTCGTGCAGACTTCGCTATGCCAACCACATCCCATTTGCGAGCAGCAAATGAGGAGTCCCCACCGCGAAGAGCCACAAAGTCCTTGCAGCGTGGCAAAGCAGCGCAGCTGGCTCTACCTGCTGCTGTATTTCATATGCAGCGAATCACTGCCAGTCATGATCCCATGCTGCGTGGCCTCACTCGCATTCAATCGACCAAGGCTGCGGGACAGGCAGCGTTTCAGTGCGGCAAATTTCAGTCAAAAGCTCAACGATTTGCAACAATTCGTACTTTGTCGAATTCACAATATGGTACACAGCGTCGACTCGTTTAAATACGAAGAAAAAGAAGGAGTTCGATGGTGTGGTGCACACAGCAATTTGAATGGCTCTGCGAACGACTGGTTCACGTACTTTGCCTCCCACTCACTTGTTGGGAGGCAAAGTACGTAGCAGTTCCACTTTTCCTTCCCGGCAGCAGCAGCAGGAGTAGTGAAAGTAGCAGTGTTTTCGTTCGCGTGTGTAGAATCAAGAACCAACTGGACTTCTGGTGAGATCTCTCTTTCACAGTGGGGATCCCAGGGTCAAGCAACTCGCCCTGATGTGGAGTTCGCGTGTCTTCTGCTGTCGCAAGATGGTGGTTGGCGCGTGCAAACTCTGCGACTTGTGAGGGACAAGCGAAGCAAACAGTTGAATAGAAAAGTCTCGGTTGTTGAGCATCTGGACCGCCTGGTGACCTCGGTTGCCTCGCTGGAAAACTTGCTCCAACTGATTGATGGCTCCATATTCCCAATCTTTTATGCTAGTCACTTTGACGATAATGCTGGAGACCAACCATGGAGCAGACATCCTTGTCAATTTATAAACGATTGCATTTAGTTAGTATAATTGTAAACATCTCGAGCAGCATTAGAACCTTACGGTCGACTTATAAATGATCTTAGCCCTTGAACCTAGCTGTAGGTCCTGATCTATTCTTGCACCGTCAAAGTCGAAAATTGATAATGGGTCTCTGCTGGTCGAGACGAATGAATGCTGAAGACCGTGAGCAGGAGAAAATTGCCGAGTTCGTGCGCTATGCCATCACTTCGGATCTTGTACACTTGCAAGCAATGATCACCAAACAGAAGATGGATCCAAACGCAAAGGATGTGAGTGAACCGTTAACGCATTCATGAACTTTCTTCTCACATTCAGTTTAATTGCTCTTATCATGTAGCGCTTTGGAATGAATGCTGTTCACTGGGGTAAGAAGCTGACTCGTCAATACTCCCAGAGATATGATGCTGAATTGCGTTTGTTATCGACAGCGTCGTACGTTGGCGAGCTTGGGTGTATCCAGGAGTTAATCAAAGCAGGAGGCTTGCCAAGTGCAGTCGATTCCAATGGACGCAACGCGCTCCATCATGCCTGTCGAAAAGATCATGACGAGGTCGTGCGATACCTAGTTACCACTGCCAAGGTAAATATCAACTCTCGCAGCGAAAATCAAGACACGCCATTGCATAAAGCAGGTTAAGCAGTTTTTGTTTTGTATCCTTGTCTTCTGGATATGTTAGTTCACTGTTGCTACATGTAATCCAGTCCGAGGCAAAAGTATTAAGGTTTTGGAGATGTTATTGAAGCTTGGAGCAGATCCTAATCTTCGGAATGAGGTGCGTCTTCTTCTTGCTGTATGAACCCCCAAGACACTGAGCATTTCTTGCATGCAGCAAGGTAGGACACCTCTGGAAGAACTAGAACTCTTAGTTGAAGACGCCAAACCAGTGCCAACCGTACGCTTAACCTTGCACCTGATTGTTGTTCATGTTGATCTGACCGAAGTCTCAAAACTGTAGATCGAGGACAACGGGTTAACTCAGGTTACTTCTGCTCGCCTGACAAGTCGAAAAGATACTTACAAAGAACCTGTACCACCAGAACCAAAGCCACTTCACTGCATTGGTCTCGCACTCCAGCCTATTCGGCGGGAAAGTCGAGCCATCGAACGCACTGACGTCCGGAGCTTTAAATCTCGTCTCAGCATCAGAGACCATTCTGAACGCACAGCACGAAGAAGCTCAATATCTGAAGAACCAAGCCAATGGGCAATTTCTGCAGTCCCGAAGCCAGCAACCTTCGTCTCCGCGTCCGTGTTTAAGAAAAACAACACGCCGCAACGAAAAACTTTACGTGATGCTGGGAAGCGCGTCATAATGGCAATACGCGTCAAAAGTGCTTTGTCTGTCACGGACAAGCTTGAACTGATGCGGCTGCTACTCCAGAAACACACAATATCTCCTTCCACATAATACCACCACCTGCAGATATAAGCTAAACAGCACGAAATAACAACGCGCTAAAGATCTTTCGTTTGCCTTTGTGAAGCCGACACAGTCAGAGGAGATTTATTGATTAAATACTCCCGTCACGCTTTCTCTCGAGGTTAGCAACAGCTTAGTTGGAAGCCTCACGACGGTAGCCGTCCTGGCCACCGCGACGGAACTCCGGGTTGAAGTCGCCCGACGGGCCAACACCCTTCTCCTTGTCGAAACGGCCACGGCCGAAGCCGCCGGCGGACGGGGCCTGCGGGCGCGAGGGGCGAGCGGCCTGCTTCTTGAGCGTGGCCGGCACGATCTCAGCGGGCAGGTGCAGGTACGAGCGGAGGTACTCAATGCCCTCGTTCGTGAGGTACCAGTAGAACCACTGCCAGTTGAAGGTCTCCTTGACGTAGCCACGCGACTTGAGCGACTGCATGAGCTTGATGACCTGGAGGTTGGGCACATCCACGGCCTCGTGCTTGGGCAGCGAGAAGTCCTTCTTGGCCACCATCACGCCCTCCTTGAAGAGGTACGAGTACACAGCGATACGGTTCGTCTTGGGGACCAACATGTTGACAGAAGGGTGTCTAGAAAGCTTGCCGGTGAGTGCGGATCTTCACAGGAAATAAGCGGCGAGGTTTGTAGGAAAACCAGAATACCTTGGCCATTCAATTGCTGCCCCCGCTTGCTTCCCCAGCCAACCGAATAAAATTGATGCTTGATGGGAGTATTTACAGTTATTACATTAGATAGGTCCGTAAAAACAACATGCGAATTTGGTGAAATACTTAAACTGTTTAGAAAAGCACAATTGGCCCGGCTCACCAAAATAGTTTTGACCCTGTTTTCACCTTTTCGTTGAGACAGGGAGCACTTTTCACTCTTAATTAAGTTTAAATCAGGGTGAAAAAGACGGTTGGACCCCGTCAAAAACATTGTTGAGACGAGGCATTGTGTCAACGGTGCCTGGCTCAATAGTTGGCAGAGCGATGCACAGTCCTCAAACTGTTGTAACCGGTTAATACCGGTTACGACCCGGTAATAATAGGAAAATGAGTTGCTTCAATGAGTACTTCAATGAGTACTCGAACGGCGTTCGACCAGCGCCATCGCAGCTTCATATCCACTCCTCAGCCGTTGTAGTTCCTCCCTTGGGTCTTCACCTCGTCAGACCAGCATAACACGCACGCGGTGGCTCTCTCTCTCTGCGGTGGTTCTGGCGAAGTGTCGTGCGTTGTTGTGCGTTTTCACAGCGAAACCAATGCTGTTGTTTTCGCAAGAATAAATGTCATGTGTGCCGAGGTTTGCCACGGAATTCGCAGTGGAAGGCGGACAGAATACAAGAGGAGCCTTTGATTCAATCTACTCAACGGGGGGAATCCGTGTACTCGTGATACTTTTTCGTAATATAGCAGTCGTTTTGGAGACCGCTGCCGGGGCAGCTCTTGCTATCAACCTCCTTCCAGCCGCGAGGCTGTGAAGAGTGGCAAGGATACCTGGAATCGCTCGCATGAATATAGTATGGTGGGAGTTCCGCCATATTTCCATGCGGAATCGCGGCTCTGGTGGGTGTATTCTGACTCAAAAGAGGGTGCTTGGTGTGCTCTGACCGATAGCGGCACACTAGCAGGGGCGATGAAAATTGGGGTTTCGAGACGTGAACGCGACACTTTTGCGCCAACGTTTGAAGTCAATCAAGTTTAAGTACTGCGATGCGCTCATCATTTATCCAATTTGGTGGAACAAGTTGTAAGGTTTACGTTGGTGCGGCTAGGAGCAGGGCTTGTCTCTCTTCCCGGGCTCCCACGAAAGCAAACAAGCGATGTATCGCTAATTTTCTGAATAATGAACACCACTCACGGAAACCTCAGCCGCCAGTAAAGCCATTGGGTGTCGAGCTGAATAAGGTCAACTCCACATCGTCGTACTCCTTGCCCATGTCGTGGAGTACCTTCTTGAATTACACGAGCTTCTTGCCCTCCGCATATACACACACGGTAGTATGGTTTTCCTGTGTGACCGAGATATGCCAAGACTTCGTGAGACTTTTACTTGCCACCAAACGAAAAAGAAATACTGCTGTGGCACTGTGCAAGCGCAGCATCAAATATGGTGGCATAACAACGACCAAGCCATAAATGCCCCGAGGTCAATGAGATGAGGGAGAACTTGTACAGCTCAAAAGGCCAAGTTGCCTTTCTCACACGTCACAGATTTTCCTACGTCATCGTACTTAGCGCGTTTAACTGTTTGTCTGGACATCAGTAGCAAGAAACACCACCAGGTGCGATGGTGGAGAACGTGGAGAAGTACTCGGTACTCGTCGACCTGACGGCCGGCACAGTCGGTGGTATCGCTGGCGTCGTAGTGGGACAACCATTTGATACGGTGAGTGTCTGCTACTTGTCATTGCAATCATCAATCACTAATATGTTTTTGTTTTCAAAATGCAGGTCAAAGTGCGGCTGCAGACGTACAGCAAATACTACAGCGGTGCCATCGACTGCGCCCGCCAGACTGTAAGTTGCAAATTTCTTTTGACAATTGGCAGTGTGTGAAGGTGCTAACGGCCGTCGAACCGTGGAATATAGTTGAAGCATGAAGGGTTTTCAGGCTTTTTCAAGGGCATGACGTCGCCGGTAGTCGGCAGCGCTGCAACGAATGCTGTTATGTTTGCAGTCTACGAGCGCACTTTGAAGATGATCGACGACAACCCGCAGAACCCGACGCTAACGTCAGTGTTCTATGCTGGAGCAGTTGGAGGCTTCTGGCAAACGGTTCCGCTGGCCCCTGCAGAGCTCATCAAATGCAGACTTCAGGTGCAGGATGGACGCAGAAGCAGTCAGTACCGAGGGCCGATGGACTGCATCCGGCATATTTTCAAGGTCAGGGGTACGCCTGGACTTTTCCTTGGCTTCACGTGCACATTGTGGCGTGAAGTACCATCGTTCGCGGTATACTTTTGGCTCTACGAGTACACCAAGCGTATGATGATCGACGGTAGTATCAACTCCACCACTTCCATGTTGACAGCGGGTGGTGTTGCTGGTGTTGCTTCTTGGGTAGTTTCCTATCCTTTTGATGGTGCGTCTAGCTGGCTTTCTCAGAACTTCCACGCTGTTCGTTGGTTAAGAACGATGCGATAGACTAACCAAATGCTATGTGTGATTACGAACAGTGATCAAGTCTGCGATTCAGACGTTGCCTGTCGGCCACAAACCCGGTGAGCACAAAATCGCATACCAGGCGCGGCAACTCTACCGACTCGGAGGGTGGCGAATCTTCTTCAGCGGCCTAGGAACAGCTTGTGTGCGCGCATTCCCCTGCAACGCCGTGACGTTCTACGGCTACGAGAAATCCTCCGAGATGCTCAAGAACATGATACGAGATTGATGCCCTAGAACTTCTACATTGTAGACTACCAGTAGAAGGCACACGATACCATAGATTCGACTTCAACGTAGAGAGCCAATCACATTCATTTGATGTGGTACACATCATACATTTCACGTCACCTCCCACGTCGAAATTCCCATTACCTCCTCATAGACGCCATGCTGTCGCTCCGTTCTTCGCTTCTGCCTCCTCGTGCAATGCTACCAAGTGTCTCTGTGGTGTATCGGCACTTTGCGTCAAAGAGCAACCACGATCACCTTGTCAACTGGATGACAGGTCCCCCCAAGAAGCTGGACGTGGCTTCAACTAAGTTCGACACGCTGTCACTGAGTTTTGAGAACGACAACACCGCTTCGGGTGTGCTGCAATTGAAACTCAATCGACCTAAGGTCGTGAACGCTATGAATATGCAGATGTGGGTGGAGTTAGCGGAAGCTTTTGAGTTGGTGGAGCAGGATCCAAGTGTTAAGGCTGTTGTGGTGTCCGGGGAAGGCCGTGGTTTCACGAGTGGCATGGATCTGGACGTATTTGCGCAGATGCAGAAGGTCGCAATGGAGGAATCTTGCGAGGGACGCAAGCGCGAGCGTCTCATGCGAGTTATTGGCAGCTTTCAAAGTGTTATTTCAGCCCCAGAGAAGTGTCGAGTGCCGGTCATTGCGCAGTGCATGGCCCTTGCATTGGAGCTGGTGTGGACTTCATCACGGCCTGCGATCTGTGCTACTCCGATGTGAGCGCCATTTTCTCGGTGAAAGAAGTGGATCTGGCAATCATCGCTGATGTGGGCACATTGCAACGTTTACCCAAGCTTGTGGGCGAACGTCAGGCGAAGGAACTTGCCTTCACAGGACGCAACTTTGGCGGATTGGAGGCGGAGAAGCTTGGACTCGTGCTGAAAGCTCTACCTGACCACGAGGCGCTGATGAAGCACGTCGGGGATGTCGCGAAAGCTATTGCTAAGAAGAGCCCTCTAACTATTCGGGGAATCAAGCAAACGATCCACTACCAACGTGATCACTCGACGAAGGACTCACTCGAGCAGATCCGCTACCACAACGCCGCTGTGCTCTACAGTGACGACTTGGTGCAGGCAGTAAGTGCAGTCATGAGCAAGATGGAGCCTACGTTCCGTGATGACTAAAGGAGAAACAACAGCAAGTGTTACCACTGTTTTTTAGCCTTAATTGCTTTAGCATCTCTCCTCACTAGCTACAGGCATCCACACTCGCATTGCGCCTTGTGGATACTCGACCACGCCTCCATTACTTTTCGCATTACCCCGCCTTCCTTCTCTATCACAAGTGGCTTGGTCTTGACCTAGCGCTCTACTCCTTCTTACGTGCAGCAATTGCAGCCATTAGGTCACCACGTCCACCAGGCATCCCTCCTCCTCTTGCACCACGACCACGAATAGCAGACATTAAGTCGCCACCCCGGCCTCCACGACCACCATCGTCGCCGCCACCACCGCGTGCCTTGATCGCAGAAAAGAGATCTCCACGTCCAGGACCACCTGGCTTGCCACGACCACGGCCACGAATCGACGCGAGGAAGTCAGTAGGGGGGCCAGCAGGACCATCATCGTCACCACCGCCTCCACGTCCCTTGATTGCTGCAAACAGGCCATCTCGACCACCACCGCGACCACTACGGCCCCTCCCTCTGGCAGCCATCATTGGATGTGGTGCCCGACCACCAGGTCCTGGGCCAGCTTCCTCCGCCGCCGCTTCACTTTCTGCTGGTGTTGTGGCGCTGTTCTTTTCCTTTGCCTCCTTCATGATCTCGGTTCTAGTCTTCACGCGACGATTGACTGGTGGGCCCTTGTCCAACGAGGCTAATGTGTCACGACTCTTTTCGGCCAGGTCCTTGAGTAGGCCCCTTATGACAGGGATTGCCGAACGTAGGCGTTTATCACTCGCCTTCACCTCATCCATGCGCTCATCCATGCCATCGAAGCAATCGGCCACAGCGTCGCAATAAAGCAGAATCAAATTGCATTCGATTGACGAACGCGTATCCTTCGCATCCCGTGAAGTGTCCCGCTTGCCGGACAGATTCATACCCGATCGCTCGGCGAACTTCAAGCTTGCCAATCGAATCTCGTTGACAAGTTCGCCAAACTCTGCCAACTCCACCTTAATAGTAGCAGCAGTCTCCGTGCGCTCAAGCCGACGTTTGAGCCTGGCCTGGAACCAAAGCAACTGACGGTTCTCGATTTGATCTAACGACGTATCGATCAATTCACACGCACCGTTGGCTTCAGCAACCAGACGCACGTTGCGGTAGTGCTTCTTCAATGCATCTGCTCGCGAGTTAGCGAGTTTTGCTCGGGCCAGCTCTTGTGCTTCTGCTAGAGCTCGTGCGCCAGCATCATCGGGGTTACCCTTTTGCACTGTGGATTCCATGTACACATCTCCATCGGGGTATCCAAGATCTTGGTCGTACGCTGGAGTTTTGTTAGCTTTGATGGGGCATTGTTTGCCGATCATAGGGCAGCCGATATCAGGGTCATCCCGTGTAGCGTATGGGTGATTATCCGCCGGTCCATACTGCTTTACGTGCTTGTTGTAGGAGTTTACAACGGTCTTGAACGTCTCCTTGAGAGTCTTAAACCACTCAAACTTCTTCTTTGTCATTTCTTCGCCCTGCTGAGCCTTCCACGTTTCTGCAACGTCACGCAAGTGCATATGCAGCGCACGTCGCTCAGTCACCGAAAGACCTGTAACACGTAGGTTTTCCAGTAGCGAAGGGTGGTTCTTCGCAATATCCGCTGGGTCCATACGAATCAATTCCAGGACGTTCGTTCGCTTAAACTTACGAGCAACATCACGAGGAAGTGTCTTGCCCGTCGGCGATTTCATAGTCTGGAGGTCAGCTTCAGACATTTTCTTCACGTCAACCGGCATCATTCGACGAATAGCCTTCAAAGCCTTAATGTTTTCATCGTAATTCTCTTCCTCCCACTCACGTTCCTTCCGTGCTTCTTCTGCAGCATATTCGTCAGTCAGCATAAGAGCAGTGTTATACTTCTCCATATCCTGCTCAAGACGGTAGTATTCTTCACGAAGCTGCTTCTGAATCGCAGGGTCCGGGTGCGTCACATCAGCCGAACCAATTTCTTGCATACGCCTCGAAATTTCTTGCACCTTAGCCATAGCCTCTTCGTAAGGAATGTCTGCGGCTACAGCAATACCAGCCTGCTGCAGCTGTTTTTCTAGCTTCAACAGTCGACGAAGGAGCTTGACTTGGTCACTAGAGATATCCAGATTAGCCAACATGTCCTGCGCTCTAGGTTCCTCTCTCTGGCGGCCAGAACGACTACGTTTCAGCTTCTCCACTTCAGCCTGCAGGGTACGAATCTTCTCGTCATACGAGTTGATACCATCGAAGAAAGCCTGGATACCGCTTTCATCGACTCCATCTTCCTGCATTTTCTTCTTGACGTCATCGTTAGAGTGTCCATCCTGAACCATGAGGCGATACGCAGCATAAATCGACGGCCCCTGGACATCCGACTCCTGAATACGTCGGTTTGCCTCAATCAGCTTTTGAGCCTCGTCTTGGGCCCGTCGAGCCTCAGCTAGCTGTTTTTCTGCTTCTTCCTTGGCTCGAGCTGCTTCTGCCATGGCCTTTTCCACGGCTGCCTTACCCTCACGCTGCTCCTCACGAGCTGCAGCCATAGCAGCTTCTGCTTTCTGTCTAGATTGCTCAAGCAGCATGTGGGCTTCTTCTTGGGCACGAGCGGCATGGTGTGTGGCTTCATCAGCGGCCATCTGAGCTTCCGCCTTAATTTTAACCATTTCATCACGCTCGTTCATCATTCCGTTGCTGTTCAAGTCATCGCCAAGACGGCCACGCTCTTGGTCCTCTTCGAACGCCTTTTGCTTGTTCACGTATTCCAGGGACAAGGTCAGTACAGCTCCAGCAGAACGGCTGCCGAGTGCAAGAGGGTACTTCTTAGTTGTTTTCTGCATGTTCGGCAGTGACTTCAGAGGAATAGAAAGTGTTGCAACAAGTTCCGTCGCACGGAACAAGTGCTCGTCGAAGATACGGATCTCTACCACCATATCATCACTGGGCGCCTCAAATGATGCCGAGTTATCCTGCTTCCAGACAGGAGACCGCTGGTTCTTCACCACTGAGGTCTTGAAAGTCTCTGCGCCCACCGTTACCTCACATAGAGCGTTCACCGAACTGCCCGACTTCGTCAAATTAGTGGCAGACAGAACACCCACGTGAATGACAGGCGTGGAAAATGCCTCGTAGTTGAACTGTGATAGACGTCCACCGGCGTTGCGATCCAAGAATGTGCCGTCCATCGAAATACTTTCCGTACGCTGCGTTCGCAATGCCTTGGCTTCACGCAATGACTCGCCAAGGTTCTGTGTGCGATTGACAGTTTTAGAAGCATCGATAGCCAGCTTAACAGCATCCATCCAGCCCTTCTTGTCCGATTCAGAGGTACAAGCCATCACCATACGACGGTCATCGACACGAAGTTCCAGTAGATACTCCGCAGTCACATTTGGAGATCGACAAACTACGTCCCCTGTTCCCGGCAGGGAACGAACTGTGCAGCGGTGATTCAGGAAGCTCATTTCACCGCGCGATGTCGTGGAGCTCGGACTTTTGAAATATTCCACCTTTGACACACTCAGCACGAAGTATCTCGACTTCCAGTTGCGCATCACGCGTCCCTGCTTGTACATGCGTCCCTTCTTAATGGTCGCTGCCTGATTATCCAGAATCAATTGCGCGATCGACTGATTGTCGTCGCCTTCATTACCGTCATCCTTCACAATGCGTGGGTTGTTCATCAGCTTTTGCTTCACATGCGACGTCGACTCACGAAGCCGGAATGACTCCGAGTGCCGGGAGTTCACACGCTGTACATCAGCCAGCTTGTCCTTCGGCACAAATTGCAAAGTTTTCGGGGCCGTTGCATTACGTAGCACGTTCATAACCTCCAGATACGGCATACACAGCACGTCCGTCTCGTTCACCTTGTACACAATATCACCGACAGAAATCATACCACTCGTCTTAGCTTGACCCTTAAGCGCGCGCACAACGGCACCGTCAATGCCGTATCGAACAGCTTCTTCCAGGTTCAAACCCATCGGGCCGTTGTCGAACACCACAGCGTACGTGGTGAGTTGCGTGTCAAGATCATTGTCCTGATTACGTTGGAACTTCTCACGAACAACCTCCTGGCGTCTGGCCTCATCAATCTCAAAAGAAATGGCAAGAGGCCTCGGCATCTTACGAATGAGGTCGATAGCATCAGAGAAACCCATACCGTCCACGTTCTGTCCGCCAATGGCTACTATGAGATCTCCTGCCTGCACCTTGTTTTCAAGCAGCGGATTGTTAATATTGTCGATAGCAAGGCCGTGTTCGATCACGCCGTCCTTAGGCGGCATGAGCTTCACGCCGAGCTTCTCCTTGGCCGGTAGCTCGATGACCACGACCTCAGGGCTGGCATCATCGCCGCCGTTCTGCTCTGACGGCTCTGGGTCAGCTGCAGCCTGCTGCTGTTCTTCCTCTTCCGGTCGCTCTGAGCCACAGGCTACACAAGCGTCTTGGCCATCCTCATTGGCCGTGAACTCGCACTCTGCGCAGGTCCACGCCATGTTGCCGTTGGTGGGTTAACTTTGAGGGCTAACCTAGTAATATGACGCAGGAGGGGGGAAAGCAAAGTGAAGGTTAGCTTAGGGTTACGAGCTTCACCCAGATGGCTATCACTAGTGAGGGGGATCGCTATAACAAGGAGAGGAAGTGGGGAGGGAAGCGTACCTAAAGAGGAGTGTTCTTCGCGCTCTGCAGCCGCTGGGACCACTGCGCGTCCGAAGTCAGCACACGCACGTGTCGCCTGCTGCTCCTGGTACGGACTCGCTCGACGAGGACAATGCGCGCCCTCGAGCTGCTTCTCTGGTCTGCACCGACCACCGCGCGCCGCGTTTTCCCTTTTGCGATCGACGATGGAATATGAGACCATCACTCCTTCGCCCCCTCTAAAAGAGCGGCTAGGGTTCTTTCAATACTAAAACACTGATGTTTTGCTCTGGACAGGATCCAAAAAGCGGTGGTGAACCTGCCTACATCTAATACAGGTCGAGCGCTAGCCAGTGAAGTTCACCCCCGCTGAATTGAATTGATGAACATCATCTATTTGAACTGGGCTAGACTTACTAATATCCCTGTATGTATTGTCGAGGCGGAGCGAGTGATAGCTGTTGGTAATGGGCATCTTCCGCTCTCTCTCTCGAAGCGAACGGGTGGTGCTGTAAGCCTGGCACGCCGCGTTTTTGGTCCGGCCTAGCGAGCGGCGCTGTCGCAACGATGTAACGACTCATGAATTGAAGTGGATCTCAGCAGCGCTGGTGGACAGTCATCGACAATCGGTTGTGGTCCGACTGCCTTGTGTTGTTGTCAATGTCGGAGGCAAATTACCGTTTCCACCACAACGAGCTTTCTTCCAAAATAGTTGCAACAAGCAATGCGAGGCTGTGCTGTGTGAACCTTTGTGTTCTTGCGAGTGATTTTTTAGTAATCCCTCTTGACTTCAGGCCGCATGGTCGCGAGTTACCACAGTGTCCTGATCCTTGGAAATAAGAGATACTTCAACTTCCAACTTTTTAAATATGTTTAAAAACTGATAAGTAAAATAACATAATGTGTACCACATAAATACCTCTAATCAGCATAATCGACCCATCATATCGCATCCCGCGTGCTCCAGTACTTTGGCTCAAACGTTTTGGGCGCGTACAAGGAGCTTCGACCTGCTCGCCCCCTCTCGACCTCCGCTGGCCATGGCTTCAAACGACGTGGACTTCCGGGCGCTGTACCAGAGCTCACTCAAGCTGACGACGTCTCTCGGGGATCTGGGCATCCCTCGTATCGAGAAGCGTCTGGAGCAGTTGGACGATGCATCGCGTTCGCTCAACCAACCCCCACGTGGCTCTGGCAGTCGTAAGCGCCCGGCTGCTGCAGGTGCTGACAAAGCCAACTTCCTACTAGCATCTAAGGGAATTGACGCCGAGAAGCTCAGCAAGGAGCTGCAACACTTTGAGATCGCGCCCGAGTTTGAACCTGAGACGCCCCTGGGCGAGACGGACCTGGAAGGATATCTAGCCCACCACCACGAGATGATTGTGCTTACAGCCATCGAGGACGTCAACCGCCGCACTGTGGAGGCCACCCATGACCGTATGAACCGCGCCATGATCGACGACTTCGAGGACGCCAAGCAGCGGCTGCTAGAAGATCTGGGCGGCGCCAAACAGCTCGGAATCCGTAACTACCCTCGCGTACTGGAGAACGAAGAGGCTGGAAGCATCTTCTCTTCTGCAACTCGTGAGAAGCGCCAGGCTCTGGAACCTGCTTCTGGTCTTGGACTTAGCGGCGCGTCCTTTGCTGGTCAGCCACGCTTCCAATCCACTACTAACTCAGCCTTTGGAACGTCGCTCCATATGTCACAGCTGCGAGTGGAAAATGCCATGACGGAGGAGATGAAGCAGTACTACTCGGTCATCAAGGAGCTAAACAACAGCCGCGTGCCCAACACGCGCAGCCAGTTTGAACTGGCGCGCCATTTTCAGCATGTATGTTCTTCCAACGTGTCGGTGTCAGTGACTGGATCGAAATGGGAGGCTGTGCTCAAGTGCTGGCAGCTCGTGAATGACGTACTGGCATGCGGAGATGCTACGAAGCCCAGCGCACCGAAGCTTGCGGAGCGTGAGTTCCAGGCAGTGAGGCAGGGAAGTGACGAGGCGCAGCATGCTATGCTTCAACACCGTTTTGCATTCGGTGCGCGTGTCTTCCTGGAGAATCAATTCCGTGGTTTTGTTCAGGAAACTGTTCAGAAGAACAGCCTTGCTACTGGTGGCATTCCGGATCTAGTTTCCACGATCCGAGCGTTCGTGAAGCATCTCCACAGCTCACGCTATGCTGCTAACGGCAGCGGCAGCAGTACAGATGTGGACAATGTTTGGGCCATTATTTACTACTGCCTCCGCTGTGGTGGAGACCAGGAAGCTGTCCAGCTTGCGGCCAATTTGACCGGCGATGACTCTACTGTTGATGCTGATGTTCTCTGTGCGTTGAAATACCGTGCACACCAGAAGAGTTTACACGCGGATCGCAGCGCTAACCCGCTGAATGCCTTCTCGAAGCAGTTTCCTGCTGAGTTTGAGCGCTTGGTGGACCGCTACCACCGTTTGGTGAGCTCATCAATCGATGCCGTGTCTGTTGTGAACCCGTTTGAAAGGTGTGTCGTGAACCTGTTATGTTTTGGCAACGTCAATGCTAATGAGCCGCGCATCTCCACAACTGTGGAAGACTACCTGTGGCAGCGCCTCTGCTTCATTCAGCGGGTTGCAGCTACTAGCTCCACCCCTGACAGCACTTACACAATCTCAAAGCTATCCAAGACTATGCAGAAATTTGGCCCATCGCACTTTGAAGGTGGAGCGCAGCCTGGGGGTGGTAACTTCTCGGCATTCCTGTACTTCGAAATTTTGGTCATTACGCAGGAGTTTGAGAAGGCAATCAAGTATCTAGCATCCAAGGGTTTTCTGCTGGAAGCGGTGCATTTCGCGATCACTCTAAACCACTACGGTTTGCTGGAGTGCACCTCATTCTCAATGGGAGAGGAAGACGAAACAACAGTTGACTTGGTTCGCCTTGTTCGCCAGTACATTCACGGATTCCAACGTGCCAACGCCGCAGAGGCTGCCGACTACGTGGCTTGCATTTCGGACCTGACAGCAAAGAAAGAGCTGCTTGCAGAGCTACTACTTGATACACGCAAGTTTGACGTGCTGGCCGGATTCACTAACAACACAGACGGTTCGCGTACTCGTGGCCTGTACGACCATCTACTCAAGGACGAACCTGAAGATGAGGTCAAGGAGCTTATCCTTTCGGCTGCGCGCAAGGCAGAGTCTCGTGGTCGCCCGCATGACGCGTTCGCGTTATTGAAGAGTGCGTGCGATATTGAGGGCGTGATTGTTCTTCTTAACTCTCAGCTCTGCGCGACTTTGTCGGCCACCCGGCCAGAGCGCGAGGAATGGTTCCGTGAGGCGAAGGAGTTTGCCGAGAAATGGATGCGCTTCCCATGGGTCCAGACAATTGCCAACCGTCATGCACGCACTGCCGCGATTGCCTTCCAGACACTCCTGAATATCAGCATCTTCCTCGAAATCTTCGAGAAGCAGCAGTACGAGGATGCTATCGGGTTTGTCGATGAGCTGGAAGTTGTACCGACACAGAACTCGAACAATCTGTCCCTGTGTGTGGACCGTTTCCTCGCTTTCGACGAGAGTGTCCGACAGAACTTCCACATTCTGCTGCTCGGATATATGGAGTGCCTTGTGCGCGATGCAGACCGCCTGAAGACTCAAGTGTCTGGGGAAATCCGGCGTGCTGGTGTCGCTTCTCTACGCGAGAAGGCCGAACTCCTCGTCACATTTGCCGGCATGATCAAGTTCCGTTTACCGTCGGGCACCAACGAACGGTTGAACCGCATGGAAGCCATGATCTATTAGAATCCTGCAACAGAGACCGAGACAATGAACGCATTGGCGACTGCAATTTGTAATGTACTTGCATTGCAGCTACGAAAGTATCTTCTTCGGGCTACAACTTACCTCTCATCTCGCGGTTTTTTCCTACAGCTACTTTCGGTCAAATAAATCTTGCATCTTGCGTTCCACGTCTGGAATGTTGGGCCAGTCAATACCTACCCATTGTTAACTTACCGCAGCGGAGCCTGACGCTGGGAGAATAATCGTGTCGCGTTAGACGAGAACTGGAACTTGCTTGGCGACGTCCTCGAGAAGTACCTGTTGGGCTGGTGCAGGCTATCACCACGGTTGGTGACAAACGCAAATGACTTGAAAGACGAAGTAGCTGTTGCTTGGGCACTGAACGCTGAAGTTCCTGCACTGGAGTAGTCGATGTTTCTGGCACTGACGTTACCAAGACGTGGCTTTCTCAGGATAAGCGCCTTCTCGGCACTGCTCTCTCCTGCTCGTTCTCTCTTGGTAGCTCCTTTGCGAGGCGTACGGATGCGTGAAGGTCGCGTCAAATGGCTCATATTGGTCGTAGAAGGTGCTGGCACCAAGCTGGTGAACGCCGATGTGGATGTAGGCGCCAAGGAAAAGTAGCTCGTGGGAGCTACGGTTGTCTGTTGCTGTGTGGAGGTCGTTGCCGATAGTCGAGAACTCTTAGGGGCGGGGTATCCAGCCGATCTGGCGAGGTCGAACTCCTCCTTCATCAACTCTTCGCTATCGCCGAATGCCTGCATGAAGAGCTCCTCTGTATTTAGTGTTGAGGCCTGTGCAATGCGTTGGCGTAGCTTCGTGCGTGGCGTCTTGGCAGGTGTAGGTGCCTCGCCCGCCATCTCCAGTGCGCGTTTGGTGCGTCGGCCACTCCCGCCTGGACCGAACGTCTTACGGATGCATGCACGCGCCTTGGCCAGACGTGCCTCACCCGAGGAGTCCATAGGGGACATCATGAAGAGACCAGCGTCCTGCATCCCGTCACTTGGATGGAGAAAGGTGCGGGAAAGAGGGAAAATGTGGCGCCTGGTCGAATTCGAATGTTCAAATGAGATCGGTATTTTAGACGGTATTGGTGTGGTGGACACAAGTATGTGCACCACATAAATGCAAGTTGAAGTGGAATTTGAGACCCGACGAGGAGCTTTTCTCCTCGCTCGCTACAGTTGGAATTGGTTGCTGGGAATCAAGAGATCAATGCGCAGTATTGGACTCGGCTACACCCTATCAAGCATGAAGACGGAAACGGCGATCTCGGATTTATTGATGCAGTGTGAGGAGCAAGGTGTGCCACTGCCAGAGGTGAGTTGGTTTTGTGAAACATTTGTCTAATTCGAATATGGGTAACGAATGTTGTATGTAGGATCCATTGCAAGCGTTGCGAAAGGCGATTGCAGCACTGAGGAACACCAAACACCAATTGGGGTATTTACAGATCCCGCAAGCGTTCGATCAGCTAAAGAAAACGTGCAGTGAAGATGCGGGCGAGCAGGAATTGATCGTCCCAGCAAAGCGTGGGGGGCGTCGCCAGAAGCGCACTCTTATGCAGGACATGGTTAAGCGCAACCGAAACAACCTGGTCGTCGACAGTGAGAGCGACGAGAGCTATGACGGACAATCTGGTCTCGCCGTTATGGATCCTGTTGCAAGTAGCAAGAAGAAGACCAAGTACCCGAAGAAGAGTCGTATCCAAGAGCAAGTTGAGGCTGCTCCTGCCGTGTGCGATAAAAACCAGTCGCTTGTTGACCAATTTGTGCAGTTGGGTGAGTTTGAAGTTACCCACGGGTACACGCAACGTGGTCTCGCGCGGTTCCGAGCTGCCAAGGAAATCCGTAACAGCACATTTGTCGTCACCTCCGGGGCTCAAGCTAAGAAATTGGACCGTGTGGGAGCTGCGGTGGCTACAAAAGTCGACCAGCTACTGAATGAAGGGCTCGACGCCGCTCTGAACGAGTACGATGGGGATGAGGAGGCACTGTTTGTGACGAAGTAAGAGACGTACATGTAAGTTGCGAGGGACGATAACCATGTCACTTCAGAAAAGTAAGTTGAGAAAAAAATCTCGTCATTTTCTTCATGACAGGTAAGTTTCGAAGTCAAAAGAACATTGGCCTCGTCCCAATCTAACAAATACTGTTGTACACTTAATCCATTGAAAAAGCGTGAAGAAGATGAACCTCCGGCAGGCGCAACGTTCGCTCGCTGAGCTAATCTCCAAATGCGAGGCCGCTCATATCCAGCTCCCCGGGGTTCGTAAACAAAACTGCCAAAGAAATTTGAAAATTTTTGCATAACGAGCGATTTGTTGTCGGAATTCACTCGATAAGGATTCATTGGAGGCGCGTGCAGAGGCGGTTGAAGCCATCATTCACTCGCTAAAGGATGAGAAGGTAGTGAATTTGTCACCGTTTTGGCCTTTGTTTGGATCGTGATCGCTTTAATTGTTTTCGTAGGTTAACTTGAGCGATGCCCAGGAAGAGCTCCAGCAAAAATTTGGCTTCGAACTTGCGTGGAAGCAACAAATCGAGAATCAAGAAGCCAGACGCCAGCGTCAGCACCAACAGAGTAAAGGTCCAACCAGCAGCGCGAAGGACCCAAGACTTTTGAACCTTGGAGTTCTTCCGGGAGCCCCGCCACTAAAACAGCGAGTGGAGATAACACCTACCAAGGACGGAGGGCGCAAATCGAAGGGGGGCGTAATGACTCCGTCTAAACGCCCTGCTAGCAGTCAACTGCAACAGATTTGGACAACGAAAGTCGCGAAAAAGGCGAAGAGTGTGCGGGAATTGATCATGCCCGAAGCTCCAGACGAAATGGAGGAGAAGCGCCCGATATATTTGAAGAAAAAAACCACGGCAGGACAGAGCGATCTTCTCGACGATGAAGATAGCACCGGAAGCCCCGACCAAGATATTGCCGCTTTGCTGGATTTTGACGGTTTGGACGAAGGCGCAGATTGCAGCAGTAATTTGAGCAGTGATGAGGAGTTGGCCCTGTAGGTTCTTGCAACGAGCGAGAGCGCTTAACCGGGCACAGCGCCATCTTCGAGTTCGCCAGATTCAATCGATGACGAGGGAGATTGAACAAGCTGGCGGCGAAAATTTGCATGAACTTTCATCTACGTATTCAAGAAAGGCACATTAGTATTTTGGGTTGTGTATGGTTGAAGTGAACACCAAATTAATGTTGCAAGACTTACCACAGCAGGGATTTCTCCTGATTCAATTGAGTTGTGCAAGTTTTCGTCCTCATCCTTACTATCCAAAGCTCTTCTCTTGTGTCTGACAATTTTATTCTTGATCTCACCAAATATCTCTCCATCACTTAAGTTGAGAGCTTCCTCACCCGAAAGCTCACCTTCTGATAGCTCTGCACTGCAAATTGAATCAGGGACACTGCTTCCAGAAACAGATAAGTGGTTTGCACGACGGTAGGGACGTCGAATTGATCGAGAGCGGGAATGGAGCTGGTAGCGATCAATCTCTCGATGCATACCATACACGTGGTGATGACCTGAGGCAGAACTAATGGAACTGCTCACCGAGATACTCTTTGCCGCTCCAAGGCTACTTACCGAATCGTTAAAGTCCAGCACGTTTGTGATCGTTGAGGGTACTCGTGCCGGCAAAGGCTCTGGATTCCGCATCTCAGGTTCGAGTTGGTGATGATCTTGCTCCACGCTTCGTGCTGAAACACTTCCAGAATTTCGTTCAGAAGAAAACAAGCTCTCTCCGTCCAGGCGATCACGTATAGAAGTACTTGATCCGAGACTCCAAAGTACGGGTTCATCTGTGTATGAAAGCCTTTGTTGATTGTTGAACATCCTTTGATGTACCCGCCTCTGTTGCCGAAGTCGTTGTAGAATGCTGATCGATGTAGCAGGTTCATAGAATTCCTTAGAGCCAAATCCACCGAGTACATTCGAAAGCGATTTACCAAAATACGTTTGTGAAAGGTATTCAGGATCAGGCATTGCGACGATTGCTGGGAGTGAGTCTGCTTGGTTCAGCTCTGGAATAGTAGCATCAATATCTTCCAAAGGGCTCGGAGGTCCCTCTCGCTGTTTCTCATCGAAAGCTTGTACGGCCTTCGATGGGAGCTCTGTAGAAACTACAAGCTCGTTCGTGTCTGTCGCTTCATCTATCAATTTCACGGGTGGATTCTGTTCGATACTGTTCTCGGTAGGAACATCTTCCACCAAGGAGCTTTGGTGAATGCTGGGTGGCTTGAGTTTCCAAAACTGCTGCACTAATCCACTGACTTGCTCTTCCGTAAGCACGTCCACCCAGTTAACAAAACCTTCAGAATCCAATTCGTCAACAACGGAATCAATGTCACCTTTCATCGTTTGGTCGTTGTAGTAGGCCTCAGCTCGTTTTAGCCCTGTAACATCATCAAACTCGTCCAATGCCCCGATATTGTGTAGTCGGTGTCTAAGGAGCTCTTGAGTAATTTCGTTCACGATTTTATCGTCGACAGATTCACCAAGTACCAACTCGACACTCTTTCTGACGGCAGATGCTGCATTTTCTTTGACTTCAGTGCTAGGAGACTCTGCAAGTATCCTGCTGATTAAGAATTCAGGAATTTCCTTTAGCACTCTATCCTCTACAGTTGGATTTCCCTGTTCCAACTCGGATTCATTGGCTTCATAAACTCGTACGTTCTGCCTTCTCGAAAAGGATGGGTCTACAGATCGCTTGGCGTTAGAAGAAGTAATCGGATGAGTATATATCGGTAAAGAAGTCGACGGTACGGATAGCTTTGGATCACGGCCATAGCTCTCCTTACGTGGAATACGAGCTCTACGTTGTTGAGTCTGTCGATGTTGCTGTTGGTCGTAAGCAGCAGTGGTGAAGGCAACGAACTCCTTGTAGTTAATCACCTCCTTCATCGGCAAATGCTGCATGCGTTGACCGGGCTTTCCATTAGACGAGGAGTGAACAGTGCGGAAGAACGATATGATTCTAGTTGTAGGAACGGGAATTTGCAAACGGTGGAGCGCCATACATGCTTCGATGCGATTGATATGGCCGTCTTTGTCTGTATCCAAGTCGCTGAAGAGTCGACGAAGAACGTCTACATTCAGACGGACCCTACCTGGATTTCCCGTGGCTCCAGATAAAATAGGCGGTGCACCAAACGATGCTACCGATGGCATGGTACGAAAGTCCGACAAAACTTGCCTCCCAATAGACGACGACGGACGTTCCTCTGCGGGCGTGTTTATTGGACGAGAGCTTTCATCTTCGAGAATAAAAGTATCTTCACCTTCTTGCTCTTGATGTACGTCAGGAATTGAATTTCGTTGTTTAGAGAAAATATCGCCTGCGGAAGATTTCAGAGATCGAGCAGGACTGTCTGGATTTGATTCGGCTGGCCGAGTAGATGGTGATTTGTTATCAGTACCTGCTTCAACAGCGATGGCAGTATCTCCCAGATCGTTTTCACCAACAGTTTTCATTATAGCTGACCGATCGTATTGGGGCTCGTCCTCAAACGTTTCTTCCTCATCCCTCGCTTTAAATTTCATTTCGAACTTGTCTCCATTTGGTACTGCATTCGGTACCGCGTTCTCTTTATTATCTGTAACATCAACAGGAACTCGAAGGGGGCTTGTTGCTGCGTGTTTAACCATTCTCTCTTCACCAGGCTCCATAACAATATTTGGTTTCGTCCACGATGTTTTTCCATGCTGATTCACATCACTGATCTTCTTCTGAATCCGTTCCACCACTTGCTTGCCAGTCTTAACGCCACCAACTTTTCCCACTGTATCTCGACTTCCCACTCTTCTTACTCTATCAACCCGTTGCCTATTGAACAAAGGCGATTCCTTCCTCCTTTGATTCCAGAATCTCTGTGCTGGTGGATACTGCTGCAACTCTCGGTCGACGCGCGCAATGCGTCTCGCCACCTCCCATTCCACGCGACGTTTGTATCGCCGACTAACCTGCAAATTTGTTTGGTCTTCCAGCGCCAGGAGCATCTGATCCGCCTCTGACTGCTCTGATTCCGCAAATACAGCACGTCGTCTCCTGGGACCCACGGCACTAGTCATCACTAGTGCATTGTTCTTCCATAACAGTGGCAAACTGCTATTCAGTCGCGCCTGAAGAGCTCGGTTGCGCGCATTCACGTCGCTCAGTAGCGCGTAGCTGGCATCCAGGCTCTCCATCGCTCTAGGGGAGCAGCAAGATCGGATTGTGACCACTTCAACGTAGCGACTGGTGCGCGACGCTTGGTGCTCCAGTACAGTACCGGTATTTAACCGATGACGCAGTCCTCGTCGCCGGTTAATTCTTGTGCATTTCTCTGCGTTTCAATCCCCAATCCTACGTATGTTTATCACCTTCATTGACGCCACCAATGCATGCTCACAACGCTGGTATCTGCAGACACCTTGCCTCGAATCTATCAGCGCAAGAACTTCACGTAGAACTTCACAACTTCACCTACCGAGCATAAACCGTCGCATTTACACCATTCATTACCGGTACAAAATCTGCCTGCTGATTGGCCATCATTTTTGTGTGGCAGACATCAACTGTCCTGTCTGCCCATCACCACTTTCCGCAGCCAGCTTATTGGGGACATTTTCGAGCCGTCAGTTGCGAACGTCAGTCGCGAAGCAGCAGCAGCCAGCACCTCCGGCAACATGTTGAGGGCGACGCGCCCCCTGCCCGTCATGCGGGCCGCTCTAGGCTGCAGCCGCAATAAAAGCAGCGCTACTACGATCATCGATCGCCTCCCGCGTCTGTCCGACCTGGTGCTCATCCGCCATGGAGAAAGCGAGGGGAATGTGGCTCGCCAACGCTCACTGGCAGGAGACCACAGCCTCTTTGCAGGCGAATTTAAGCACCGCCATAGCTCCAACTGGCGGCTTACGGATCGTGGTCGAAGACAGGCTGCGGCTGCAGGTGATTGGCTGAGACGCAATAACCTTGCGCATTTTGACCGCTATCTTGTGTCTGAGTACTTGCGCGCCATGGAGACGGCCGGCAGGATGGGGCTACCTGGGGCGCGGTGGTACGCTGAAATGCTCATCCGTGAGCGTGATTGGGGTGCCATGGACCTCATGAGTGAACAGGAGCGCTTCATCAAGATGCAGGACGAGCTGAAGCGCAGGGAGCTTAACCGTTTTTACTACGCGCCACCTGGAGGTGAATCTTTGGCAGCTGTGGCTCAACGGGCTGACCGTTTACTTGGCATCTTGAACCATGAGTGTCATGACAAAAGAGCTATTGTGGTAGCTCATGGAGAAGTGATCTGGGCGATGCGCACTAGACTCGAGAGGATGTCACAGGATACGTTTATTGAACTGCAGGAGTCAGGACGCATGGTTGACCAGATTCACAATGGACACATCTTGCATTACACCAGGAGGGATCCTGTGTCTGGGAAGATGGCACCGTACTTTACACATGTGCGATCGGTGTGTCCCTGGAACGAGAAGCTCAGTCCAAAGGGTTGGGTGAAGATCGACCGGCCTGTGTATGACAATGAATTGCTGCTGGCAACAGCGGAGCGGGTTCCACGAATGATTATTTCAGAGGAATATCTTGAGAAGACATACAACGGAGCCAAGACGCTATCGGAGGAAGATGCCACTCCAGATGTGCTGTCGCACGGCACGAGTTTGAATCAGGCGTCAGCATCCACTCATTCAACCACCAACGTGCAGACTCCTTTAAAGGAGGACGAGCGCCAAACACCGCTTCTGATACCTGGAAAACCAATGCTAAACCTGAAGAAGGTGGTTGTGGTGAAAAAGACGTCTCGATTCCAGCATGAAGCCGAGTTGTATGGCAATACCGGGTACGTTTTCTCAGTATTTGTTTGGCTTTATATCTTTTTATTATTCTGACCTCTGAATGGGTTGTGATTTGATATCTAGTGAAGCTTTGAGGAAGCAGATGTCCATGCGAGGATTTGTGCATGATCGTTTGAAGGCCAGCCACGAACATCATGTCGAGGCTGTTGATGAAATTACCAGCAGGTATAGTAGTATTGAATTGTGGTGTTGACATTCCTTTTTTTTATTAATGATTAATTTGGATTGCATAGTTTTAAAGAACGTGATATCGAAGTCAAGGTTGTCGCTGCCAACCAGCTCACACATGAAGCTGTAGAGGGAACTGACATGATTTTTTCTGCTGGTGGAGATGGTACTTTCTTGAAGACCGCAAGTTTTGTGAATACTCCAATTCCTGTTGCAGGGCTGAACACTGATCCTAAGCGAAGTGAAGGAAATCTTTGCTGCTACAAGGTGGACAACGTTACCAACCGCTTCAGTACTGCGCTAGACCGTTTACTGGAGGGCGATTTCAAGTGGCGGCTTCGTCAGCGAATTCGTGTCGGTATGGTAAACCAGGATGGGTATTGGTACGAGCTTCCTCGTTACGCGTTGAACGAAGTCTTTATTGCTGAAAGCGACGCCTCTCGCCCATCGCACTACAACATTGGTATCGACCAACACCAGCGTGAATCCCACCGTAGCAGTGGTATTCTCATGTGCACGGGTACAGGTTCGAGTGCTTGGTATTCGAGTGCGGTGCGTCCGATTGGAACTAATTCTACCTGCTAAAGTGTATGTGCCGACTGACGCTTGGTGTGCATTATTAAAACAGTGCCAAGTTTATCGAGAGCAGGTTGCAAACGTTCTTAGCGCTATGGATCACACACATACGAACGAAACGGTGACGGAACTCACAGAATCGTAAGTACCTCCCCAGGTTTGCAGGTTTAGATGAGTGTTACGAAATTAACTCTGTTGCGTACTTTCATTTCTCGCAGAATTAACAAACAAAACGTTTTCCCGGAGGATTCGCGAGACATGGGTTACGTTGTTCGCGAACCGATCATTAATGCTACGTTCGGTGATATCAGATTTAGACGGTAAGATCACTTTACCTATGTCTACATGAAGCACACTGAAGCCAACTGATTTCTTTTGTTGCAGAGGCAAAGCTCGTCGAGTATCCATGCGATCGCTTGGATGGGATATGAAAGTCAACATCGATGGCATTTACTCAGTGCCACTAGATTACGGTGTCCAAGCAGTTATGAAGATTGTGGACGAACCAAAATATGTGCTGCGGACGGTAGACTTCTCCCCGCTGCCAGGTTCGCCACCCAAAAAGAAAATCTTTTAGACTATTCAGCAGCAGTTTTGGACATGTCAATACTAACTCCATCCACAACGTCGCCTTCCTTTCATTATCGGTAGCACCATTACCGTAGCATTTTGAAATTCCCCAATGCACCGATCACCCAACTTCCGAAATTATCTGCGAGTCCGGGAGCGAGATTTCGAACGGTGGCGATGGTATCGGGAAGATCTTCCAGACGATCGCTCTTCCCGGGAACGAGACCGTGAGCGCGATGAAGATGCTGACCGTCGTCGACTACTTCGGTTGCGGCGGCTTCTTTCTCGAGACTGTGACCGACTATCACTGCGGCTGCGACGCCTACGAGAATGAGATCGAGACCGACGGCGATGACTACGCGAATGACGTGGTTCGTGCCGTGGATTCGACTCCCGGGGTTTGTGCTCATTCGATCTCGACCGTCTACGTGGGGAGGATCGATGTCGAGAGAATGAACGCTCTAATTGCTTGTGACTCATGTCCTCTACGCTTGAAGCTTCATTGGTATTCAAACGGGCAACTAAGTCTTCGAATACGCGCTTCTGTTTCAGCTCGGAGAGAAGAGGAGTCGACTCGGTAGACGCTGCAGAGGCGTAGAATTCACGAACAAGCTTTTGTGCACCGTCATCCTCCCATGCTATCGCTGTTTTATCGTGGACATTGAGTTTGTCCTCCAGGAATTTGGCAAGACGTAGCTGCTCACCATCCCTTTTCAGCTCCTCGGACTTGTACTCTTCCACCGCCTTTGTGTAAATCTTTTCTTGGGTCGACAACGTCAGCAACACCAGCGCGTCATTTTGAATTTGCTTGTATCGTTGCGAATCGATATTGCTCTCTAGAGTTGAAAGGAACACGCTGAATGTAGTGCTGGGCTCCCAGGAATCAAGCTGGAACTGCTCGCGCAGAAGGTTTGTAAATAATTTCTTCGCCTGTTTCAACTTGCCCTTCTTCTCCGCCTTTAAATCCTCACGACGATGTTCCACGAAGTGCTCAAAAATTGCACGGCGCTCATCCATCGTTGGCACGCCCATAAACCGCGGATCACCAGCAATTTGAGGCAGTGCCACCGACCACTTGCAGAATGGCATGATGTTCTTGTCGCGCAACATGGCACGGAACTGCTCAATTCGCTTCATTTCACGAGCTTTACGTTCCTCTTTCGCTTGTAACTCTTCTGCAGTCAGCGGCACTTCCTCTTCAACTTCTTCCTGCGTGTGTTCATTTTCTTTTGCTTTCACCTCTGCGTCTCGCTTTTCCTTTTGCTTTTTATGCTTCCTCTTTTCCTTCTTGGCCGCTTTCTCTTCCTTTGACTTTTGCTCTTCTTCTTCTCTTAAATTCTTGGCCAGCTCAGTGATCTTCTGTCTGTCTCTCTCCTCTGCAGCAGCGGCCTCCGTTGCACCCCATTCCCCCGGACGCTCCCATACCGACTCACGCGTTTTGGAGTTGAAGTAATACAGCGTACCATTACCAGTGTCATGTGCTGTCCATACTCCTGAGATGGCGACGGCATTTTGCAGCATAAGCTTCATCATAAATTCAGTCTCGAGCGACGCGAGGGAGTCTGGCGCTTCCCATTGGGATGCATTGGTCTTGTGGTCATAGTAGAAGAGCCGACCATCACCGTCGTCATGCACTGACCAGTCGCCCACCACCTGAAGCGCATTCAGCACGTACAGCTTCTGATCTGCGTTCATGTCGGCCCCGCTAGGGGGCGGCGGAGGTGGAGGTGCAGAGTCCTCTTGGTTTCCCATGCTTGATTATTGTGATTTCTTGCAAGTTACCAGTTTTAATTCCATATTGAAAGGATTAACCTTTTCATTGCACCAGCTCCAGCCAATAAATATTATGGGACCAGAACCAGGCTGATGTCCAAGCGCCGCTTTGAGACCGACGAAGAGTACGAGGAAGAGCAGCTACTGCTGGATCTAGAAAATGAACTGCAGCAAGTGCAAGCTCTTAAATTGCAGACGCAGAAGCGACTGAGTCAACTGGCGCAGGACCAGAAGCAATTGGAGCAGCAACAGCGGAGACTTCAGCGTCAGAACGACCGACGCGATGCCGGAGCTGCCACAGCGCGCATGCTGCAACTTCAGGAGAAGGAGCGAGAGCGTCTTGCAGCGGAAGAATCGAGGCGTAAGCTCGAGAAGATCGAAGAAAAAGCCAGAGCTGACGAGGCAGAGCGCCGTCGAGAGAACGCCATCGAGACGCAGGACGGTGATCTTGAGGACCTCGACGCCTTCTTAGCGCAAGATGCTGCCCAGTTTTGAGGAGTACGCATGGTAGTTTTGAATATTTATTGCTGGAGAGTACCAGCAACGAAGACTGCTGGTGTTCGTCTTACGTGCTGTGCTCCACCCATACAGGCGTTTGTGTGCGCTGAAATAAGTGGCCATGGCATCTGTCTGATAACGCGATCTCTCTCCTCCGCTGGTCGACCTGCGCCGAGTGTTTTGACAGCATATGCACACCGAGCGCCTATAGCTTCTGGTGAGCTCCAGGCTGGAGTCCAGCCTGCTTCCCCCGGTGTGCTCTTATTCTCCCAGATCTCGTTCACATCTGCTCATAGTTTTGCTCGTGGCAGAAGCTGAGTCGGGTCGGAACCACGGTATTACTGAACTCACGACACTGGCCTGCTACCGTGTAGCCAGATGGCGGGGAAGCTGTCAAGCACTTCAACATCAATAGTACGCTAAGGGATCTTGGCCAGGTTTATCATGGAATAAAGCGAGCTACATCATTGAATAAAACCTTTTCGGTGGCGTTGGCATTGCCGCTAGGTGCTCAGGGGTCCTCTACAGAAGATGAGGCCAGTTGAGTCGGTCGCGGTGAAAAGACACCTTTCGCGCCGCCGCCGTCTCACTGAGGACAGGCTCGCTCACTCCTACTACAGACAGCCTTCGTTTTTCGAATGGCCGACGCAAACCATGGCGACGAAAGTGTCGGCTGAGCTCAGTCTTTGTCGGAGTCAGTTCCAAGGGAACGGCGTTGAATCTGAAACGACACAGCATTGGCTGAAAAGATAAATTCCTTACGATTGGCCGATACTGTCTCTTTAAAATGCTTTGATTGGCTGAAAATAGATGCGCCTGAGTTCTCCCCTCGCCCAGCCATAAGTGAGTAAGAGAGCGAGGCCCTGCCCTCACCCCCGAACCCGCGAGCAGAGCGAACACAACGCAAAAAGCATCAGGAAAAGGAGCGATCGATATCCGGACGAACGCGTTGACTAATTCTCACAAGCAACGCAAACGCGTTCATATCCTCCCAAAGCAAAAAAACACACACGCCACCCCCTTCCCCCCTCTTTTTTTCCCTAAAAAGACTTTCTCAAGGAGACCATCACTCCTGCCGCTCGACATGGAGACCGCCACCCCCAAGGACCTGACCGACGCGGGCAACCGCAAGCGCAAGATGACAGCCACCACGCCGCCGCCAGGCCTTAAGCGCGGTAACAAACTCTCCCGACCGGGCGTCGCAGCGACTGCCAGCATCTCGAATGGCGTCACCCCGCCCGTTCTCACGCCTCAGGGCTCCATCCACACGTCCGATCAGTTCATCGATCACCAGCGCGCCATGTTCAGCGCCGCCGTGGCCCCCACACCCCACGGACCTGTGGAGCAGATGCCTCCTACCCCTGCCTTTGTTAACCGCAACGGCTTCAGCCACACGCCCGACGGCTTCTCGTCTACGCCTAGCGATGGCTTCCCGTCTAACAGTGGCGCGGCACAACAAGCCTCGACGCCTGCGGACGACAATCAGACGGCCGCTGCTACGACCAACGGCCACTCTTCGCACGCGCCCACGCCGTCTCCTGTTCCCCGTGCGGCACCGCTGAACCTCCGTAACTTTGCCAACTGGGACGTTGGTAGTCGCTACACGCTCGTGAGGTTGCTCGGCAAGGGCTCCTACGGACAGGTACGAGTTTTGAAAGACTTCTATATCCATCACGATTTCTGATACGAGATCTTTTGATTCTACAGGTCGCGGAGGCATTCGATAACGAACGCCAGAAGAAGGTGGCTATTAAGAAGATCATCAACGTCTTTGACCAGGAGATCGACTGCAAGCGATTGTATCGCGAAATCTACATCTTGCGGCGTCTCAGGTTAGTAGAAGTCTTGCCGTGTGACTCAACTTACTTTAAACTAACCAATGTTTACTATATGTTGCTTCCTGAAGCCACCCACAAGTTATCAATCTGATCGATGTGGTCCCGCCCGAGAATTACGACACCTTCACAGATTTGTACCTCGTGTTTGACTTCGTGGACACGGACTTGCACAAGCTCATTATGAGCCCCCAGTACCTGACGATTCGTCACATTCAAGTGTTCCTGTACCAGCTCCTTTGCGGTCTGAAATACATCCACTCGGCCAACGTAATTCACCGTGATATGAAACCCGCCAACATCCTGCTCAACGAAGACTGCACCCTCATGGTAAGGAGTCATATCAGGTGCAGAAGAATTGTGCAAAGCAAACTCTAATGTTCTATTCTATTATTTTATGATTCTAGATTTGTGACTTCGGACTCTCTCGTGTCATGGAGAGTGACATGTCGATGGAGGAGCTGAGCAAGCACTTGTACTCACCGAAAGACTCCAAGTCGCCCACCACTTCTGATGGAGGCACCACATCGGCGCCATCCCCGGGAAGTGCCTCGTCGACTCCTTCATCGTCTGGAGAGTTTCCGAAGATGCGGCGGCAATTGACGAAGCACGTTGTGACGAGATGGTACCGTGCACCGGAGCTGATTCTCCTTCAGGATTACGATTTTTCGGTCGATATGTGGAGCATTGGATGCATTTTTGCCGAGCTGTTGAGCATGCAAGTCGAGAGCTGCCCACGATACCAGGAGCGTGTGCCCCTCTTCCCTGGTCGCTCATGTTTTCCGCTTAGCGCAGACCGTCCTACCACGTACTCGGACAAACTGGACCAGCTTAATGTGATCTTCAATGTGATTGGCACGCCTGGCGAAGATGATATTGGCAGCTTGGGCGAAGTCAAGCAGTACTTGCGAAAGTTGCCTAAGAAGGACCCGAGAGACCTCCGCGAGGTATGTTACGACTTTGCTGAAGTATGCAAACTGTACCTGACAGTTTCCTTTGCTTTCGTTGTGTAGATGTACCCAGGCGCACCTGCCGATTCGCTCGACTTGCTCAAGCACATGCTGTCATTTAACCCCGAGAGCCGAATTTCGGTAAGCGTTGCTGTTGATACCTCAAACGTGGTTGCTTTCATTTGCCTGACTTGTTATATGGCATCAGGTTGACAAAGCGCTCGCGCACCCATTCTTGGAGTCAGTTCGAAGGGCTCAATCTGAGACTGTAGAAGGCAATCCATTTGGCATGGAGTTCGAAAATGTCCCCCTGAACAAGGAGGCCCTGAAAGGTACGCATTGTTTGTATTGATGACATCTCAGGAATATGACGTTAACGCGATTTGTTTTGTAACATGCAGCCCGTATTTTTGAGGAAATCAAACTGTTCGCAGACCGCAACAACCGGAGATGAAAGAAGTCTTCCGCTATGTTCGACCGCGACGGAATGAGCCTAGCTCTGCTCCGTCTTCAGCTTGCGTGCATGAAGGTGGAGTCGGACGAAATGGTGAGCGATCAAACGGCCGGTGCTCACAGTCGGTGATGGTCGGTTAGTTTGAGTATGTACAATGTGAGGAAAGGAAGGCAAGAGCGAAATGGCGTGTGGACTACAATGAAGCTACGAAGTCAAATGGCTAAAGTCCTTTTTTGAAGACAGCTGACTCCTCGAAAGGAAGAGGAGCCCAGCCCGTAGTGGTTGTATGAACACATGCCGTTATTGTGACCTTATGAAGCATATAGACAAGAAAGCCTGATGGAAGAACAATCCGACCGAGAGTAAAAGTAAGTTTTCGCTAGCATCATGCAGACTTGGAACATTTCAACTGACGGCAACAGCACGCTTGTCTGTAGTTGGTTTGTCTTACGCTTCATTTGCGTTATGTTTTCAATGCAGAAGGCATCAGCACTCGTTTCAGGTTTATTTTTGCGTTCCTTGTCAGTGGAGTGTTGTTTCAAAACGGATATTGTGGTCATGGGATAGATATCAGGCACTTGGTGATCGGCACTCTAATGCTAAACCGACTACATACCTTGTTGGAGTTCGCTGTGCTTTCCTGACGCTATCAGCTGCCTATATCACTTACTTCTGCAGTATATGGAGACTAGCGTGGACACCCTCGTGTATCAACTTGAGGACGACGATACCAACGTACGATGGAATACGTTGCAGAAACTTCGGAGGATTGCAGCAGTGGAAACTTCTCATTTCCCGGTTCGTAATACGCGGCGTTTTCTGCAGTGTGTTCGTCGGCGAATTGTCAACGAAACAGATCCTCACGTAGCGATTGAGGCATTAAGGCTGCTGGGAGACGTGATGGTCTCCCTTGGGGACAATGTTGATCAACTCTTGTCATCCATCCTACCACATTTGATACCAATCCTACCAAGGAAACCCAAGAACAATGACCAAGAAGAAGACAGCGACGGCGAATCGGATGCACTTTACGAAGAAGTATTTCAGATTTTTCGGAAGTATGTAAATGTCACCAGTGATCTACAAGCAGCTGCTGATGTACTTGTCAACATCGGTCTAGGAAGTGGCCAAGGATCTGTAAGGGAGGCCTCACTCATTGTCTTAGTCCGACTGCTGGATGAGCGATTCCTAAACCGCTCAAGGGGGAATCGAAGAGAGTCCATCGGTCGGGGAGACAAGGCACTTATTATGGCGCTAGTACAAGCTATTATCCCGGCACTGGAAGATGCCGATGAGAAAGTGGTCGTAGCAGCCGAAGAAGCCATCGCCAAACTCGAATCGTACTGGGGCAGTCGATTTTCCAGTGATGTAATGAAATTTCTCAGTGGTGAAGACAAGCGAACTCTAATGGAGCACCAAGAGCCGATCTCAGACTTCTTACAGGCTTGCAACACTTCTTCATCACCACTTGCTTCACGGCCGGATTCCGCTGCTTCGTCATCAAGTGATACTCGTGAGGATCTGAGTAATGATGCAGCTTCTACCTCTTCAAGATCTTCTCCTTCGAAGGTTCATCCACTGCAAATGAACGAAGAGTTACGCTTCGGCTTCTTGAAAGGAAGTATCGTGACGACGCTAACTACACATACCAGCAATTCGAATGCGGACTGGAAGAAGCGAGCAGCAGCTGTAGAAAAGTTATATGCAGCGTGCAAGGAGGTGGATGCAAGTGATTTGCGTGGCTTTACGATGGAGGAGCAGGCAACTAGAATGAATGAATTGGAAACCCTCTTCGACATTCTGGTACGTCTTACGCAAGACGTTGACGTGCATTTGGTAAAACGAGCACTTCAGATTACGCAAATTATTTTCCGCAAGCTGAGTCCACCGCGCATTGATAAGACCCTCATCCACACTGACGGCAAGGACTCCGATGGCCGTAAGAAAGATTCGGCGTTCTACATGAAAAAGATGTTGGCTCCTATGGTAGAGACCGCGGCGAATTTTGCTGAAGACGACGATGAAATGGAGAGCTTTGTTTATACCCTGCTCGGACAAGTTTTTGAAAGTGGATGCGTTAGCGTGAATTTAATCGAGCAAGTACTAGCGACGACTTCACTTCGTCATCGTCGCTCTCAAGTTCGGGAAGAAGCTGTGAAAGTTTGGATTGTTCTCCTTTTAATTGCTGAGCGAGAATGTCTTCTCCTAGAAAACTACGCGCCGAATGAGAATGTCGTACAACTACTCGGACGTTTGCTTGGGGATTCAAACAGGGGTGTGCGTGACGTTGCTTTGGAAGTGTCGGCCGTACTTACAATGGTCTGTGACTGCAATATCTATGCACTACTGGAGGCCTTCATTGACGACGAATATGTCTCCGAACGAGTGGATTGGGCTGCTTTGAGAATGAGACTGCGGCGAAAGCAGGTTTTAGAGCTTCGATCTAACAACACGCTACGATCAAAGGTATCGGGTACGGCTAACTGTGTACGTGCATGTCGAACGGGTCTACTCGCTTCAAGTGTAGAGCAATCGCTAGATGGTGTTTCCGTGATGAAGATGATGGTGGCAAAAGATGTACAAAAGCCCTTGGAACATGGGCATCACGAGACTATAACAACTGCCACAGGAAAAGTGATCACTGGAGATAGCCTAAGTGATCGCTCTTACTTCAGTCACGAACAAACTGGTGTCGATGACGCTCGAGCATCAAGCAGTGAAGAGGGCCCCGCAACCGTTGACATCAATGACAAACTTGCTGCCTTGAGAAAGAAAGTGGGTCAGCTTCGTCCGCCACGTACTAAGCGAATACGGGTCCCAAGCAGTCAAGAAGGCTCACCATCAGTAAAACCCGAGCGAAGACAAGACACAACGACAGATGCCACGGTACAAGTGATGCCGAGGTCTAAAAGTTCGCCAGAGCAAAGTGCTTTTAACCCCGTCGATGACCAAATTCTAAACGAGGACCTCCAGTCCCCAAGAGAAAAGCGCAACAAGGGAAGGAGGACGGTTGTATTACCAGTAACAAAAGCCTACTCGTCGCCGCCGCAACAACCGGCCCAGCTCAGCCCTCAACACTTACAAAGTCTACAGAGTGACGCCCAAAACTACGAAGATCACCCGAAGTCGACGTTTACTGAGCGACAGAAGGCACTGGAACCAAGTGGAAGTCGTGAGTCTCCTGCTGAACGTCCTATTCGCCCGGGTGACCCTGACCAGATCTACCTCAACTTTTCGGATCAAGAACACTCTCAAGATTTTGACAACAACGACAGTCAATCGACAAAGAAAACCCATGGAAAGCGTGTGATGTCTCTGGCTACTCGGAAACGACTGGAGGCGAAGGCTAAACAGGACACGAAATCTTCTGACCACTCCTGTAAAGTACCGTCACCTGTGCAAAATGAGATCTCGAAGCCCTGGAAGAATCCAGTTAAAATCAAAGGAATTGGTACAGTCGATGAAGCCCCCCGATCTTCAGGCAAACAGGAACCGCGATACCTGGAGCCGCATGAGATCACACCTTTGGTCAATCCGAAGCAGGATTTAAGCAAAGTTTTATCTCAGCTCCGAAGTGAAGACTGGGAAGGGAACTTTGAAGCATTGAGTACTGTTCGGCGATTGGCTTTACATCACGCTAATTTGCTCGATGCAGGTAAAGTTCACGCGATTCTGGCAGAAATTATGAAACAGATCCCCAATTTGCGCTCGACAGTCTCTAAAAACGCGTTGCTGGCGCTGGAATCCATGTGTGCTGCCTTCAGCCGGGATATGGACTCAGAAGTGGAAAATATTGTCCCGGTACTGCTGAAACGCTGTGGAGACTCCAACACTTTCGTGTGCGAATCAGCAGCGGCTTCATTACGTGCTGTGGTACTTCAGTGTTCAATATCCCGCGTAGTGCTAGCACTGGCATCTCACGGGAATAGCAAGGCTGTGCCAATTCGACGAGAAGTAGCTCGTGTTCTTCACGCACTCATCGTGGATAAGGCTGACAATATCCAAACAAGTAAAGACCTACCTTCAGTTCTTCAACTGGTCGGTCGAAGTCTTGAGGATTCCAACAACGAGGTACGCGATATTGCCAAGCAATCTATTCTGTACTTACACTTCCAACGGCGCATGGTTAGCGAGCGGATCAAGAAGTTTCTATCGCCATCAGCACATGCTAAAATCGACTCTCTTCTCAGTGGAAAAGTTGGGTATTCATCGCCACTTTCAATGTCTTCCACTACATCTGACACTGTATTTGAGGTGACTTCTGCGCCCAAGAAACGAGATGCACTGCCTTCAAGGACGAAGAAACTCACAAAACAATTATCTGGTCGAACTTCACCACCTACAATGAACAACGGAGCACGATCAAAAGTCAACAACGACGAGCTACTTCGACTGGAGACGAAGCTCGGCAGTAACAACTGGAAAGACCGCTTTGATGCACTTAACGAGACGACGGAATTTATCTGTGGCTGCGCACCCGCTCTCGTCGAAAGTGGTCAGATGCTGAATCTCTTCGACCAGCTCATCAAACGCTTAGACGACGGCAATGCCAAGGTGAACGTCCTTGCGCTTGAATGTATGGACACAATTGTCCCCTCACTTGGTAGTGGAATGGAGCAGGTGCTTCCAAATTTCCTGCCTGCGATCACCAAGAACCTCGCCAACTCCCGGACGTCGACCCTGGCGCAGTCCATAGTGCAGCATCTTTGTGCCTACGTAGATAATCGCTCACTATGCCAGCAATTTGCGATCCAAGCACGCAGTGCCAACACTCGCGTACTTCCATTTCTTCTCGATACACTGGCAGAGCTGACTGCGAGGAGTCTGGACGACAAGAGCACCTACGTTCTGACTCGCCACGTGCTGCCCTTGGCTTTGAATCTGTTGAAAGAAGCCAAAAGCGACGTAAAAGAAGGCAATGCGAAGCTATTACGGCAACTACGTAAAACTTTAGGACCGACCGCAATGTCCAGTGCTGCATCCAAGCTCAATTCTGCTCAGCAAGGTAAACTAGCAGCTGCATTACGATGACCAGCAAACATCGCGTCTTTTGAACATAAACAATACATGATGTGGGCAACATTATCTAGCAACTTAACAGCATTAACGCAACATTATGTTTTGAATTTTGAGCGCCAAGTTGGCATTCCGGAATCGATAGACAACTCGAGCCATGGCCTCTACGTCGAAGGAACTGCCGTCCGAGGGGAAGGAGCAAGCGCAAGACACTGAGATAGAGATGGAAGCAGCTGCTACACACGAGGAGAAGCAACATGAGGAGATGCAGCTTCACACTGAACAAGAAGAGAAACAGAAACAAAAGAAGGAAGAGGAAAACGAAAAACAAAAGCCAATGACTCCATCGAAACCTGCGCAGTCTGTAACCAAGAACACGCCAAGTCAAACAACGTCTGCTACCAAGAGGAAGTTTGACGCTTTGCATGCTCGTAATGCTGCGGCTGATCCTTCCATTTCAGAGCACGAGACGAACAAGAAGGCACGTGCTTCGACGTTGATGAAGACTCCTGGTACCAAGGTGAACAGAAGCAACAAGACAGGGACTAAAGTCAGAGAATTCTCCTTCGCAAGACCGACCGAGTCTTCTGCGAATCGCACAGCTGCAGCGGCTAAAGATCACGCGCGGGCTAAACCGACACCGCTAGCGGCCCGTAAGCCAATCCACCCGAAGCGTACGCTGAATAAACCTCAGCGTGCATCTGTACCAGCTCGGACTGCTCCGGCAAGAAAAGAAAAGGAGGCACGCCCTCACTTCAACTATACGCCGTACAGTGGTCCGTTGCCACCCTTGACTGTCGAGTCCAGCTTCGCACCGAAGGGATCACAGAATTTGGACCATGGACCACGAACAGCGTCTCCAGCCAAAACCAAACTGGCTGCTATTGGTCGCAATCCTCGCCCTGCATCGGCTAAGAAGACCAAGCCGCAGAGTTCGACTGGTAAGGAAAACAATGGTGTGCGCTCGGATGAAGTTGCAGCTACTAACGCAACGTCCAGCAGCAAGAGAAGTCAAACTCCCGTCAAGTCCAGCAAAAGCGGACCAACCGTGAGTGGCGAGCAGAACGGATCGGCACTCAACGAGAAGGTCAAGAGCCAATGCTCGGTGGAACAGCAAGATGGTCGGTCCAGTCCCATTTCGACGACTGCTGCAATTGTGGACCCGACTTCGTAAGCAAACGCTGTTGTAAGACCCCATTTAAATCATGCGCCGTTCTTATTTTCATGACGTTAGTTTGCGCTACTATTCCTTCTGCTAACGGCTCCACGGGGCAATCTAATAATGAAATGTCGTTCTCTTTTCGTAGACTCCGGGTGGATCCGTGTCTCTGTCCTAACAAGACATTGATAGTTTCGTCGTCTACACAAGACTCTCTTCAGCGGTTCTTTATGCCCCGGACTGCACTACCGCCAACTCCAAAGAACTGGGTTCGACACCAAGTGGGGCGACGTGTGCGTCCTGATCGATCGAGTACAACATCCAGGACGGCCAGTAGTATTCGTAGTGCACACGATACTGCGCTGCACCTCGATAATGAAGTGTGTGAACTTCCACAACGAAGAAAGTGGAGACGACTCAGCAAGACGAGACAGGGTCCAGCTCTGTGGTACCGATCCCGAGTATTCTTTCTTGTACTGCTAATGATACTGGCCATGTGTGTGAGTTGGACGTGCTGGATGTTACTATTAACAGTAGCGCCCAATGAGACGATCAACTACATCATGCGGACGAAGGACCTCGACAACGGATCTTTTTGGTTGCTGGTAGAGCCAACCCCAAGACTTCGTGCTTTCACGATCGCTGGGCTTTCCATTGTGGCTTTGGGATACTTTTACATTGGTGCTTTACTTCTAGGTTGGGGACGACAACGGACTCCAACTGCAGCTCGAAACGGCCCAGCTACAGATCAAGTAGCGAACCCACTTCGTGTCAAAAGTGGCAGTACAACACGCTCTACCGATTCATTGGCTTCTATCTACCCATTACGAGATCTTCCAGACAGTGAAAGCGACCAACTTGAAACAACGGGTTCGGGGAGTTTGATCCAGAATTTTTTCTCGGAGCTGTGGGTCAAAGACAGTGAGGCTCGTAAACTCGTTGTAAGTATTGTGCTGACAAGTGCATTTCCTTCAGTGCTTGAGTAACTAACATTGGAATGACAGCGTCTGGGTGTGAAAGTGGTTGACTTAATGCTTCAAGAGTACATGCTGCACCAAATTCTGGAAGCTGGCTTCCCTTTACCGCTCGTTATTTCCTGCACTTTGATGATCGTATGGAATGCACTTGCAGTTGTAGGAATGATGTTGTCACCGGTTCCACTGTCTCCAATGGGTGAAGCTTTGGTAGACTCAGTGTACGTTTGCTTTTGAGCTGATCCTCATCTATTCAAACTTGCTAACTTCGTCAATGTGTGTAGCTCGGATTTGCTAGTCGCAATTCTCTTCCCTGTCTTAGTGCTCACTTACTGCTTGACCACTTTTGAGTTTGACCGAGCCACTCAAGCCCTTAAAGCTGATCTTTTCCCTCGATGGTCATTCCAAAATTCAGCGCGAGTGCAAGCCAACCCCGAGCAGATTGCCAAAATTGTCAAAAGTCTCGATGGTCTGCGCTTCCAGTCAATTGGAGTTTGGATCGCTCGCATGGGCAACAATTTCGCGTTGCTGATCAGTCTACGTCGACTAATGAGGTTGCTTCATGTTCAGATGCCTCCAAAGACGATGATGAATGTCCATTTGAAGGCGAGAAAAAGCATTTACCCACGAGAACATCCACTAGCAGCGGTCCTTGTAGCAATCGCTGTGATTACTGTTGCGTTTGTGGCAGTTAGTGTACAACGGTCGCAGAAAGCTTGCGCTTCGTTCCCAACGTGCACAATGCACGCGCACCGCTGGTGGCTCTCGAGTTCTACTGCTCACGAGTCGGAGAGCGGATATGCAATTTTGAACTGCCCATGCCGCGTTTTAGTTGATGCAGATCTCTCCCCAGCCAACTTTTCCGTGTGGAGAAAACCTCCAGATGTCACTTCTGTGGTTTCCGACCTCGCAGCCTCAGGTGACCTGGAAATTCTACAACTTATCAATCGTCAACTGCACATACTACCTGACTCATTGCGAAACTGCACTCGGATGAGGCACATGTGGGTTATTACTTATTACATGGGATTGTGCTTCATTTCTAATTGCAATTTGTCTTTTACAGAGCCTTAGTTCTCACACATACGTTAACACTACCACGATGGGCAGCTGAGTTTACCAACCTCGAGTTTTTACACATTCAAGGCAAGGATCGCAGCGCAAGCCTTGTATCGCTACCCCAAGGCCTCTTCGCCAACATGACAAAGCTTACGTTTCTTCACTTGGGCGCTCATGCGGCACTGCGAAAACTTCCAGACGTATCAGGCCTCACGAACCTCAGGTCAATTACTATGGCGAGGATGGATTCAATGGACATGCTACCTTCAGACTTCGCACAGCTGGAAAATCTCGAAATCGTACTGGCGCTTATGATACCAAACCTCACAACATTTCCAGATCTGTCGAGTGCTCGTGGATCTCTAAAAACGCTGGTAGTGGATGCTAGCCCTCTTTGCTGCAACGGATTCTTACGAACTGGTTGTAATTTTACCAGTCCAGCCTGTGGACTTCTTGAATTTGAGGAGTATGAAGAGCTCTTCTGCCTGCCGGAGGATCTTTCAGCAACAACTGGCATGCTGGAGATTTTTCAAGCTTTTAACTCGACAATATGCGTGACTCGCCCAGCTCCACCCCGTTCTGGGAATCATAGTTTACCCAGAGAACCCCCCAGTGATTCCTCTCACTTACAGGGATCAGATTTACCATCAGAGGTGGACCGTATAGCAGAACTGGAACAAAATGCTGTGCAGTGTGAAGGGGTTCTCTACCGGGAATGTGCGTTATTAGAAACCCGTTCTGGAATTTGTTACAGCGATCGGTTCATGCCTATTACGTGTATTGACGACCCGAGTATTATTGAGCTACGTCGTCAGCAGATTAAAAAACATCTTGGTCCAAAATGCAATGCCCAGTACGAAGCCTGGCTGGGATGCAGCGGTTAAGACAAATTCCAGCATTGACGACATGTATATGACTTCAAAAATAAAAATGTCATCGCATCCAAGTTACTACATGAGCTTGTCTTCGATTCCATCGATGCTGATGACCCGCAGTGCTCACTTATGCCAATTACTTAGCCAAGATCGTGTCCAAGTACTTTGCTACCTTGTCACCAATGCGTCCCAACTTCTTGGCTTCCTCACCGCTGCTCACCGCCACATCAGCGTCGCGAAGACGGCGTGCAGCACGGAGGAATGCTGTTCCGCGACCAGTGTGGAGATTGCACAGCTCCTCCTCTCCGTACTCAACCAAGGCATCGACCAACACTTGATTCTTCTCATTTTCAGCAGCCTTACTGATCACATCTTGTACAATAGGAGGCACCACCGAGCCTCGTTTACGCTTGCCATACTCACTCTCATTTTCTTCCTCCTGCTCGGCGTCATACTCGTAGTCTTCGTCGCTATCAGCATGTCCTTCGTTGATGATCTGGTCGATTTTAGCTGCAATTCGTTGGCCAACCATTGATATCTGCTGACTGGCTTGCTTTCCAGACTTCACCACCGTCTTTGAGTCCCGAATGCCTTGAGCAGCACGCAGATGAGAGATCCCTTTGCCTCGATGGCCAGAGTACAAGTGGCTGTCACCATAGTCAACCAACACGTCCACAATCAACTGGTTCTCTGGACATTTGGCAGGCTTTTCACGTAAATTCTTGACAATCGGAGCCTGTGTATATCCGCCGTCACTGCCACGCGAGTAGCTTCGAGACCCCGTCGCCTCCCCGGTGTCCCTCACAATGCGTCCATGCTTCAAAATCTGGTCGATCTTGTCTGAGATCACGTCGCCAACTAACGGCACGTAAGTTCGAGCAGTAGACCCGGACTTGATCACTTGACCGGTGAGTTGGATCTCGCGTGCAGCTCGAAGATGGCTCGTTCCTTTACCGGAGCTCCCGAAGTAGAGTTCGTGCTCGCCAAACTTGGTCAGTTCGTCCACAAGACGTTGGTTCTCCGGACATTTTGCCTTGGCGTTGTGAATCTCCAACACTAACTCGGGTCTTTGGTGGTCTTCCACATCCGCACTGATATTTTGATCGCTAGTCTCGTCCATCAACTTCCCGGTAGCAAGAACTTTTTCGATCTGGGAAGCAATTTTGCTCCCTACCATCGGAACTGCACGTGCTTCTTTGGCAGAACTGATGGCGTCCGGATGATCTCGGATGTGAATGGCAGTTCGAAGATGTGAAACACCTTTGCCCGTGTGTCCGTGGTCCAGCTGGTCCTCTCCGTAATTCGCGAAGGCATCGACAATCTTCTGGTTTGCAGAGTTCGCAGCCTTCTTCTCTCGAACTTCTTCAACCAGACGAACGGTTTTGTGAGGGGGCATCGGTTCTTCCTCTTTGTCGTTGTTTTCTTCCAGGGGTGGTGCTGAGTACGCATACCCTGCCGTAGCTGGTTCACTTTCGCCCCCTCCATTCCCGCGCTTCGTCTTTTTGTTGCTTTTGTTTGATTCGGTAGCCAGTGAACGCTTGTTGCTCCCATACTTTGCCGTCACTTTCTTCACCGCACCCTGTCAAATCACAAAATATAGTTTTTATCGCCATAAGTGGTAGTAGAAGATCAATTGCCGTACCTGCTCGTCTCCATCAGATGCAGACAGAGCGGTAGAGATCTCGCTTGTGACAACGTAAACGTCCTACAAGTAATGTAATTCAGGATTTCAACTAACGCGAAAACAAAACAAAATTCTTCACGTTACCTCCGGAATATCAACGTTCTTGGTCTTCGCCATTTCGTGCACCTTGTCGACTTGCTCGTGCACCTCGTAGACTGACTTCGCACGAGCCATCGCTTGTTACTTGGACTGCAAAATCGAGAATGCGACGAAGCCTTGAGAATGTTGTGGGTGGGAAATATGAGACGTAGTCACACCGTTAGCGGGGACAAGGCACTTGAAGGGAGACCTGTGAGACTCAAAGAGCTTCAACTGCCTTGGATTTGCATCAACTACGTTGCGCTGTCATCGCGCGTTTTCCCGAAAGAACAAAACAAAATACTGGCTTCACAACAGTTTTTGACATCTAAGCACCAAGTTGGTCCATGGATTCTTCCAGTTCATCCTCGCTATTCCAAGTCGACTCCCCAGTTGTGGACGATGCGTTCGCCGAGTCCATGGGATTTGTGACGACGTACTTGCGCGCAGTTGAAAGTTGTCGTAGTGACCGGATCGTCAACGATCCATTCGCTGAAGTTCTCACCCGAAAGCAGAAGCCGAAGATTGAGAAATTCATTCAGGACGTGTCTAGTGAGTTGTTTTCTTTACCCGAAGACTTCATTGCCTTCCGTACACGGTATCTGGACGAAGCTCTTCTCCACCGCGATCCAAGAATTCTACAAATCGTCATCCTTGGAGCTGGCCTGGATGCACGTGCGTACCGTTTGGAAACCTTCCGCGGTTGTCACGTCCTTGAAATTGACCAAAGTGGGGCTGTGTTCGAGCATAAGGCTGAGGTGATGAAGGAGCTGCACGCTCCGCTTGTGGCTCAGAATGTTGACTCCATTGTCTCGAATTTGGCCGACGCTGGGCTGGAAGTGAATCTAATGGGACACGGATTTAACCCGACGATGCCTACGTTCTGGGCCATGGAAGGCTTGATCCCGTACATGGAGCGTTCCAGTATTGTCGAACTAGTGAAGACTATGACTTATCTATCGGCCCCTGGGAGTGAATTTTGGGCGGATATCCCTGGTCATACCATGGTTGACAGTGAGGAATGGGGAAATAAAGCCTTGAAATATGGTGAAGATGACCCGTTGCATGGGGTTTTCAGCGAGTTGAAGTGGGAACTGGAAGTGCAGGCGGATATGAAGTTTGATGGGGAGCATTTTGGCAGACACTGGAGTCCGATGCTTTCTCCAAAGAGCAACCAGGCCATACCGTTCTTCTTCGTCGTGGGAAAGAAGCCAATCCCTGCCGCAGTCGTGAAGCAGAAGATGTGTCCAGGTCTCGATCTCGAGGTCTAGTGAGATGTTCTTCAGGCTGCTTCATTTTCCAATGTATACAGCTCCGTGGTCGATTATCCAAAACTCATTAGCGCGCTAATTATTCATACCGAAGTGCAGATAGTATCCGCCAGATACAGTAATGCAGTTCTGAATGAATTGAATCATGAACACACTTGCCCTGCCTCTTGACGATCACCTCGAGATATTCATTGGTCCACAAATGAATTGAAAAAGTGCATGAGGAACCGATCTATGAATCCAATCTGTAGGAACTTCCTACTAGGTCTTCACTCCAGCCATTTCTGAATCCACCACAACAAGTCACCAGCACTATGACGAACGTCTTCGAACTCGCTACTTGCCTTCCATGGGGCTCCGTGGGCTCAGTACTCTTTTGGAGTGCTATAGGGGCTGTCATCTCCACAATGTTGTCCACAACCAAGCTCCAAAACAAACCTAACGTCGACACCAGCACAACAACAGTGGAAGGTCAAACCAACAAGGGCTCTGGATGGTATCTCAGTGGAATCGACCCTGAGCACGTTACAACAGCTCTGCCAGAAGTTCATTCACTTGACGATCTTCCTGAAAACTGGGACTGGCGTGACTATAACAATACGGGTATAGGCCTCACGACGTCGGTGTTGAACCAAATGGTTCCGCGTGCATGTGGATCTTGCTGGGCTTTCGCTACCATCAGTGCGCTTTCGGATCGGATTCGGATCGGTAACTTCATGAAAACTGGCCGTTTGGGTGCAGAAGCGCTGCTATCCCCGCAAGTCCTGCTCGACTGTGGGATGCGCTCCTTCGGGTCTTGTCGCGGTGGTGATCCCCGGTAAGCACATAAGTGGATTCATGAAATCGGAATCGTGGATTCGACGTGTAGTCCTTAAATTGCGTCGCATCCTTCGTGGATCGGCAGTGGAGACTGTGCAGCAACGCAGTGTCATACTTGTACGATGAATGGGGATTGTTTCGTGGTTGGAAACCCCAAAAAGGACTTCGTTTCGGAGTACGGTACTCTGAATTTCACGACATCGGAGGAGTTTCCGCTCCAAGCGATGAATGAAATTTACCACCGTGGACCTATCGTCGTGGGTATGTACTCATTAACACCGGAATTCAAGGAATATGAAGGAGGTTACGTTCTACGAGACTCGAGGAAGTACCCTGGAACGACTCATGTTGTTAGCCTTGTTGGATGGGGCACAGAAAGTGAGACGGGAGTCAAATTCTGGATCGTGCGGAACTCCATTGGAACACATTGGGGCGACCGTGGGTACTTCGTCGTTGAAAGAGGCACCAACACCTACAACATCGAAAACAAAGGTGCGTGGGCCGTTCCTGTTGTGTAGAAACAAACTAGCTAAAATATCTTGATACACAGGCAGTTTGTAGTCTTCCTTAGCGGACTGTTTGGTTGTGGCATTTACGTTGCGTGCATCATGCAGCTGATCAGTTGAAGTTGCCGAAGACGTTGACTTCGTCACCACATCGACTTTCTCTTGCGAAAAACAAGTTCAGGTGCGTCATTAGCTTGCTGCAAGTATACATTCACTTGCAGTGATCGGAGGATTCCGTTGACATGGGAAGTAGCGCAGTTCGAGCCTAGCGTGACTAGAGACTGCAGCTTCAGACCATTGGACAAGCGTCGCAGTGCTTTGGGACGCCGGGTGACGCTGGTCATCGTCGTAAGAATTCATTAGCGTCGAGACTCGATTCGAGTTGCCCTATGGGTGGCATGGCAAGAAGAGGTTGATGGTGAGTTGGCAACAATGTAAGTGGCAAGTTGTTATGGGGCGTGGAGTTGGCTATGCCGCAGCAAACAAGTCGTAGAAGAAGGAGAACGATGCTCATTTAGAGTCAATAGTGCCTGACCGTTACGGCTTCAACATCGACACATCCATTTTTTTCTCTCCGATTGGCCGGATCTAGCCAATCAGAGCTAATTACGTCGAGTTACGTCGAATGTATCCATCCTATGTGTATGTGTCCTTCCAACAGTCGAGAGGAGCTAGTCGTTCGAGAGAACATGGCACTGCTGGCACCACTCCACAATTTCCTCTTCCAGTGCTTACGAACCTTGGTACAATGGTGATCTCCGACAACTCTGAACTTCCGCTGTTGCAGCCTCGCACCAACACGCATCGCAATATCAGCAACATTTCACAGCAAACTTTAACGTCGTCGACGTCGCTGCTGCAATCGACTTGGGAAGGTGTTCGTAATGACCGATTCAAGCTGCTCTCCATCGGATCTGTGGTCGGATGGATCGCATTGGGCAGCTTCTTGAATTCGGCAATATTCGCTTCGGAGCCTTTGGTCGACTACACACACGATGGGGTATCGATGCACGCGGTGCAGAACCAACTCGACTTGATGGCGGCGTGTACAACCAATGGACAAGGCGATGGTGATGTAGCAGAAGTTCAAACCAATAAGGGAGCTGGCTGGTTCCTTGGTGGCAACGACCCCGAGCTCATCTTGACATCCTTGCCGGAAGTGAAGTCGTTTGATAGCCTCCCTGAAAACTGGGACTGGCGAGACTACAACGGAACAGGCATCAGCCTGACAACCAGCGTCTTGAACCAAATGGTGCCCCGTGCGTGCGGGTCCTGCTGGGCGTTCGCTACAATCAGTGCTCTGTCGGATCGGATTCGCATTGCGCAGTTCAAGAAGACAGGCCGGCTGGAAACGGAAGTGCTGCTGTCTCCCCAAGTGTTACTGGACTGTGGTATGCGCTCTTTTGGGTCGTGTCACGGTGGAGACCCGCGGTACGCTCATAAGTGGATTCACGAAAATGGCATTGTAGATTTGACCTGCAACCCGTATATCGCGTCTCACCCGTCGTGGATGGGAGGGGGTGAGTGTGCTGCGACTCAATGCCACACGTGCAACCTGAAAGGGGAATGCTTCGTTTTGGAAGACCCAGTGAAGTATCGAATCTCGGAGTACGGCACGCTCAATTTCACGACGTCGGAAGAGTTCCAGCTCCAGGCGATGAATGAGATCTACCACCGCGGTCCAATCGTGGTGAGCATGTACTCATTGGCGCCAGAATACCGTCAATTCAAGGGAGGCTACATCCTCCGTGACTCAACGCAGTATCCTGGTACAACTCACGTGGTAAGTCTCATTGGCTGGGGCACCGACGCCAAGTCAGGCATCAAATATTGGATCGCCCGTAACTCGGACGGGACCAACTGGGGCGATCGCGGCTTCTTCCGAGTCGAAAGAGGAGTCAACGCCTACAACATTGAGAGTCATGGCGCCTGGGCTGTCCCTATCGTCTAAGAGCTAAAAACAGTGAGAAGATGCTGTATCTGTCACATGTGTTCCTTCCTCTACAAGAACAAAGCTGAAGCCATTTCCAAATGACTATTTTAATACCGGGACTATTTTACTTTCCGCCTCAGATTCGTCGTCCAATAAATGCTGCTTCGGTCGTGGAGCTTCTCGCGTGTCGGCGTCAATGGCCGAGCTCTGAGCGTCTTGAGTGGCATATCGGAAGATCTCCTTGTAAGCACCAGCATCGGCCACCAAATTGGAGGTGACTCGCACGATGCGTTGGTGGACAGTTTAGTCCAAACAAACGTGGTGTCTGCAGGTTCGCGACTTGAGGCAGCACTGAGACGTGTGGATCGTGGAGATTTCGTAGCCCCAGCGTTCCGGGACTCAAACGAACGATATGCTAACCAGCCGTTGAGGATCGGCACGATAGCTACTATCTCCACTCCGCAGCAACACGCACAGGTGCTGGGATTGCTGGAGCCACACTTGCAGCCTGAGATGACGGCGGTGGACGTGGGATGTGGATCAGGCATTCTTGTGGCTGCAATGGCTCATTTAGTGGGGCCAAGGGGGTTTGTTACCGGTGTGGATATTGTTCCGGAGTTGGTGGAGTTCTCAAAGGAGAATTTGAGACGCAGCTTGGGGAAAGAGGCAGCCGCCAAGCAGACGGAGATCATCATCAGTGCAGGGAAGAAGGATCTCGGCCTACCGACTGATGGTCGTTATGATTGCATTCACGTCGGTGTTGCGGTGGAAACCAAGGCGGAAGCAGAGAGCTTCTTGGAATATCTCAAACCTGGAGGTGGTCTGTTGATCCCTCTCGGTGGTGCGGGAGCAGAGCAGAAGTTGGTCAAGGTAAGACGTTTATTTGCAGCAGGAAGAGCGTTGATGCATTACTGAGCTGATGTGTTGTTTGCCATAGATGACTAAACTAGCTGATGGAACTGTTGATAAGCGCGACATCATGAGCGTTCTGTGCCAACCTATGCTCGATAGTATCCCTGTTGAGGTAGTCCGAGAGACTCGCACTGAGAAGTTAGCGCGGGTAGAAAAAGCTCTAACGCAGTGGCGGGAGGAGTTTGAGGTGAAGAACGGAAGGAAGCCAACCCGAGACGATCTCATGGGCAATGATGAGTCGAAAGCGTTGTTCCAGAAGTTTGCGGCACTGAGAAAGTAGACTTTGTTTGAAGTTAACCCTGTGCTAGAGACCATTTTCATCGCACGAGGAAGAGATTTGTTTTCGGGTCACGCTTGCGCTGCTGCCTTGGTTTTCTGGAGTAGTTGTTCCGCAAGGTTGATCTGGTTGGTGATATGTTCCCGTTGCGTCATTCTCACATAGCGGGCTGGGTTTTCCGAAGTCACGAATGCAGGAAGTGGTTCGACGACGGTGTCGCCATTTGCACCATTAAAGCGCACGATAGACTGGCGTTTCTTCTCTGAGTTGCATACACGATGCTACACAAGATAAGCACAAATAGTCACGTTAGAAAGCTTTAATATCGACGCGATTGTTCTGTTCAGCAAAGTCAATTACCTCCGTCGCGACTAGAACGCCGTTCGTCCAGTGCTCAAGCATGTCGCCAACCATTACGAAGAGTCTATCGTAGAGCAGCAAGTTGTTCATTTACACTCAAGTCATCACAAATTAACGCAAATTGCCCTGCATACCTGTCATCGCATACCGGAGCTTCAACCCAAACGCCCTGGCGGTTCAGCAGGTGCAGCCCTTCGCCATTCTGGTGGATAATCGTGAAGCATTCGAAGTCTGTGTGCGAAGCGATCCCCACCGTTGAATTTTTCACGTGAGCATCCGTCTCAGGGTATGTTAGCAGTCGCATGAACGCCTCCGCTTCTTCGTCCACGTGTTGCTTCAAATCACGGAACGGCAACCAGTCAGTACAACGTATTTCAGAACTGCAAGTGCAAGAGCAAGAGGTACTGTACCAGGAACATGTCGGCTGGAAGTCCGAGCATCTCAGCAAAACTTTTAAACAGCACCGTAGAGAGCTTGGTCGTCTCTTCATACAACCCATAGACGTCCTCATGGAATCTTGGCACTTCAGCTGGCCAAACGTTCGGTCCCAAACTTGACCCCTCCTTCACGAACGACTCAGGAAGCTCCCGCGCGAGGTCGAAGCCTTCCAGGTGCGAAACCACATCCGGTTGGTACTGCATCACTCAACACAGACAATATCATTAGAAATTGATCTTGACAATTCCTTTAAATATCGTACCGATGGCTCCTCAAACATAGGCGTCCATCCACGAGCATTGGGAGAGCGCTTGCAGTGATACTTTTGCTTCACATCATCGGGCAGTGCAATGAACTCATCCGCTCGTCGGTACGCTGCCTGAATCAGGTGGTTCGGTAGTACACCTTCTGTAGGGACCGTGAAGAAGCCTGTTTCAATGCAGGCAGAGCGCATGGCGTCCAGAATTTGCGTCTTGGTTTCGAACGATACCTTTTTACCTTTGTTAGCAGCTTCCACCAGCGGGGAGACGTCCACAAGCGGTAGTTGCTGTAGCGCCACTTTGGACGCTGTCATCACACATGGAGACGAGAAGCATCGAGTCCCTAAAGCCACTCGAGACGGAGAACGGAGACGTGCGATCCACATCGTAAATGTCCAACTGATGATCAGCTTTGAAGAGCTCCGCTTCAACATGATGTGCAATACATAACCTTTGATATAGTATAGGCAGCACCTATCTACTTTCATACCATCCAAAACTACAGCCAAAAAGCAAGAAACATTCGAGCATGTCGTATCTCTCTACGTCGACGCATTTTAACAACTGGATCTTCTCGGCGGAGGAACTGGCGCGTGTGAGAAGGCTCCAGCATGTGAAGACCAAGAGGGCGTTGCGTTTGGAGCGCGAGGAGGCACAAAAGCCCGAGGCACCAGGCCCAACTGCCCGAAAGGCCCGGTCTTTCGCTGCTTTACTGCCTCGCTCATCAACGGCTGTGCGCGATGCCTTTGATTGGAACGATGAAGTGGACGTGGAGCTGCCAACATTGGAGGAGGCAGAGGAGAAGGCGAATTTGCAACTCACGCCGCTACTGGAGTTCCTGGACCCGGAGCAGGAGGTGCTACTTACAGCTTTTTACGAAGAGAAGATCCAGGAAAGCTGCAGTGCTCAGTTCCTGCGCACATCGGACAAGGTTAAGTGCTGTGCCATGTTATTGTTCAAGAGGTTCTATCTGAGTAACAGTGTGATGGAGTTTCACCCCAAATATCTCGTTCCGACTGCCATTTACGTTGCTGGCAAAGTCGAGGAACAGTACATGTCCGTGGATACAGTTGCTGACCAGCTTCACGTGGATCACAAATTCATCATTGGCCATGAAATGATCTTGCTGGAGGGAGTACGTTTCCAGCTCATCATGTACCACCCGTTCCGTGCGTTGCTCGGCTTTTTGGACGACTTCCGCGCTTTCGCCAAGCAAATACTCCACAAGGACCTAGCTGCGACGGTCCTGCAAAAGCTACACGCGAACTCAACAGCTCTACTCAACGACATGCTCCTTACAGATCTCCCACTTCTGCATTACCCGTCGCAATTGGCTCTAGCAGCGCTGTGGCACGTGACAGACGAGGTAGCTGCCAGTAGTGGTGAAAAGGCCAGCGGACTTGCAAGCACTGATGTTCTGGAGTATATTAAACGCAGCAAGTTCTCCAGGGACCAACTGATAGACGAGGTTTCTGTTCGCTTGGAGCAGATTACACAGGTATTCCAAGCGCTGAAGGCAGAAAAGGAAAAGGGCGGCGAAGAGATGCTGCGTCACCGTGCCAAGCAGGTCAAACAGATCTACAAGAAACTCAAGCAGTTCCACAAGGACGATGACAAGAAAGACAAGAAGAAGGACAAGAAGGGAGACGGGAAGAAGAAGGATAAGAAGCGCAAGGATGGATCCAAGGACGACAAGAAAAAAGTGAAAAAGCAGAAAAAGGAGAAGGCCTAGTTCCGCACACCCTACTGCGAGTGTGCCAACGCGTTATACCATAGAAAATAGGATTGGACACGGCACGGGTTACTATTCGTCGACCCCCTCGTCTTCCTCGTCCTCCTCGTCCCCATCCTCTTCTTCCTCTCCACTTTCTTCCGCTTGCTCTGCTGCCAGTTTCTCACCTACAAAGACACACAAACACGTCAGATCTTACTCAACTTTCCATGACAAGTAAATTGCAAGGCGTACGAAGGATCTCAACGATGGCGTGCTGTGTACGCCGTTCAAGCTTTCGCAGCATTGGCGCGATATCTCGTTCCATGTCCCAGTTGGCGCGCTTGGGAGCGAGATTCAGCAACTCATCGTCACTCTCGTCCTCTGTCTTGGCGTCTTCCTCCTGTACTTCCACCACCTTCTCCACGAGGTTCTCCGACTTGTCACTAGTGTCGGTCGCAGAGTTCATGGAGTCGTTCCCTTCCAGGTCCTTCACCTCTTCCTGCATCGGCTCCTCTGGCGTGGTTTTCAGAGCCTGAGCGACCAGAGCACCTGCTTCTCCATTGCTGCTATCACCGCGTTCCTTGCGGGCTTTTGCCTCGCGTAGAAGCTTGAGTCGCTTCGCGCGAGGCATCGCATCGTCAGCGTTGCCTGCCATGGCAATTCTAATCTACTAAAATCTCTCTAATTTTATATTCTTATAATCTCGCTAAGCTTGTCTTTTATTAACCGGTCCTCGTGCGAGCTTCCGCCACCAATCCAATGCTAGTGCGTTCGCAAACTCGTCTTCTACCCGTGTGCCAAGTTTTGCCGCCGATTTTGCAGCAGAAAGTCGGCAGAATGCTAGTAAATTTACTCAACGGGGGAAATCATGAATAGCAGGTTGTGAAGACCAGAAGCAAGGTCTCCCTCCAGTGGAGACTTTCCACCGAGTTTCTCGTCACGAGAATCTCGTGGCATGAACCGATACGTATCAATACGGCCTACAACAACGACCTAACCTACCCTTTCAACACATGAAGCATGTGAGGGAGGGCACTCGAGCCACATAACACGATGTGCGATGGCTATCCAGTAAATGGCATATTCGCGCTGACGCCATGGCCTATCGGGCAAGTTGTATTGACCAAAACGCTGGACCGTCCAGTGGAATGGAGCCTAAGGTCAGGCACTGCAACTTGTTTCCTGCCTGCCTGCTTTCAGCTTTGCCATCGGCAAGTTGCCGGCGACAAGACGCTTGAGTCAAGCCTGGCCGTTTCCTGTAGAAACTTTACTGCTAAGCGCTACAACCGAACCAACAAAACAGTCTCGAAACTATGGTGATGCTAACTACTTGAAGTAGTACGTATGCTAAGGCCTTGACAATGGAACTGCAGCTTGCAGTGCAATCACTCACACGGATACAGCATGTATCCGTCGGAAAACATGAGCTGTTAGATACTGACACAAATACGCTGGTGGCTAAGACACAGCAGTAGCTAGCACTTGCACGCATTTAAACTAAAGAATTGCTACTGTATATGATGCGACTTGAACACCTCAGAACCCCTTGCTGTTAAAGGTCAAAATGGCATTAGTCCTACATCTCCTCGCTGTAAATAAAGAAGAGCTGGCACACCACGCGCTGCCCACCACACCGCCTACGCGAAGAACCAAAGCACTAAGCCGCTCATCTCCCGACTCCTTCCTCCCTGGTCTCACCAGCCTTCAACCTCTGAAAACTGGACGGGACTGCCGCTCGACTCCACCACTCGATGACTCTTGACCTTCCTTCGTCGCGACGCGCTGCGCCCATCGCACGCAGCCGCCCAGCCAATTATACACCATATGAATAATGCAGAGTCTCCTCTGCTACCGTCGATCAAAGCCCACTGCGGTTTGAGCTTCGACAAACTAAACCGAACCCACGGATCACTAACCACAAACCATCCACTGCGCACTTCGCCAACTACAGTAGTCAAATATTCTCAGCTTCCACCAGGCGAAATACGCATATCCTGCTTGTAGTGGTTCCCGTGGGTCCAAGTTGTAGCAGAGGATTCCAACGCCACAAGACCCGCCAGCTTCCACTTCATCATCTCTCCTTTCTCTTCCTTCACATGCATCGTCCCGAGTCGTCATCGTCCCACCATCACCGTCGTCAATTCCGTTTCACTCACTTCGGCAAGAGCAGAGCGACTTCCACTTGGTCGACCCTTCCTTTACTTCGCAGCCTCCGACTGGCGAAGGTGTGCAGAGCACAGACCTTTGCGTCGACATGGCTTGTTGCAGCCCTCCATAGTGCAGCGCTTGCCACCACCGTGGGTAGCGCAAAGGCCTCCACCGCGGTCGTTGCGCATGCAGCCTGGCACCTCGCACAGACGCGAGCCACCGTGAAGTGCGCAGTAGTCTCCGCGCTGCGTACCCTTGTCACAGCCGTCGAACATGCAGCGCTTGCCTCCACCGTGCGAACGGCAGAAACCGCCGCCCTGCGAGCTGCGCGTGCAGCCAGAGAACTGGCAACGCGGGCCGCCACCGTGGGCCTTGCACAGAAAGTTGGACTGTGCAGCCTTGTCGCAGCCCTCGTGGCTGCAACGCTTGCCACCGCCGTGACGGATGCACAAGTTACCACCCTGCGAGCTCTTGTCGCAACCCTCAACGGCGCAGCGACGGCCACCGCCGTGCGAAATGCACAGGCCGTTCGAGCGCGAGCGCTTGTAGCATCCCTCGCTCTTGCACAGGCGACGACTCTTCACCTCGCCGGGCTTGGTCATTAGCTTGAGTCCTGCCATATGAGGCTCCGGTTGACGCGGGGTCATCATGAGCTCCGTGTCGGTGAAGTCGGCCTCAAGCGACTCCATCAATCCGTCAATGGGGGTTCCCGTCAGCACGTTCAGGTTCAAGATGCCGTCATCGATCTCCGCCGTCTTCTTGGACTTGTCCTCTGGCGCATCCACCAAAAAGCTGTACAAAATCGACATTTCTGTACCGTCAAAGCCGTCGTCCAAGTTCACAAGGTCGGGCTTGTCCTTGCTGGCGTTCTCCACCTCGCCAGGCATCGAGAAGTCCAGCAGCTCCTCCAACTCCTGGGCTTCAAAGTTAGGCTGCACGGCAGCCTCAGGCTTGACCTCCGTGGGGGCGGGGGCTGCGAACTGGTCGCTAGGCAAGCCCATACTTAGCAGGCTGGTCGTGGGGGCGGCGGCCCACGGCATCGTCGGCAAGCTGTTGTTCTTCGGGAAGGACACGAAGGGAAGCGCCGGGGGTGGCGCAGCCATGCTCAGCATGTTCATGCCATCGCCGAAGCCCATATCTCCGTCGGCGGACCAGGCGGGCTTGGCGTTCTGGCTCATCATGGCCTTGTTGCCTCCCGCGGCGGGCTGGTATCCCGCGAACAGCGCGACGGCGGCCGGGCCCATGGCGCCCAGCGAATCTCGTGACTCTATCGGCCGGCACATTCTCGGGCCAGTAGAGATCCAATGGTTTTCCTGTTTTCCTGTTTCGCTCTCTCTCTTCTTCGCACTTCTCTCGTTTCGAGCACTTTGCGTTCTAGCGGACTGGCGGCTCTCCGTGGGTTTTCTTCCACAGGCTGGCCTCGCTTGCTGGTTCGCTTTTGGGTCAAACGGGCTAGGTGTAGCGTTGCATTGGCAGAAAATAGCCTGCAGCTGCTTTTTCAGCGAATCCCAGAGGGTAGAGATCGAGCCAGTGAGATGCGCCGCGGGTAGGTCTTGTGTCTGACCTCTTCCGCTGGGCGCGACGCTTGACTTGCGCCCAGTATGTAGCGGGAGACAGGGCTCCGGAGAACACAAAGAAACCGCACCAGTATGTGCCACTCCGGGAATTCAGACAAAATGTATGGTGAGCGTCCGATACAAGTGCCAAGTTAGCTGGCATCGCCAAGATACCCCGAGGCTCGCCGAGCATGCAAGGCGTTCACCCTATCCGGGCGATTGTCCGATAATTTCACGTTGACGAGTCACTCATCTTGGCCGGCCAGGTCCTGGACCAGCCTTCAACGTCGGCAGCTCGATTTAGGCACAAGGATGAGTTGCAGTAAACTGCTGGCGTGCGTTGGCCTATAGAGCTGGAAGTATTGCAGCGGTTTCGCAGGGGCCAGCGTTTAACTTTGGCCGTTTAGTTACTCACTCGTGTTGTGCCTCCATGTCGTGGACGCGAGCAGCATTTACCAGTGGTAAATTACCACCAGTGCTGGTGTCGGCCAGATATGCGCGAATGCCAGCAAAGCGCAAGGCAGTCTGTGGACCCAACTCCAAGTTGAAAATGCTGTTCCACTTGCACAGGTTTCATGTTTCACATTTTGCCTGTAGACGAACGGTACATCCGACTAGCATGCCCTCCGATAGGATCCGTGCAACGATGACGACATGAGCGCTGTCGTCAGCTGAGCTGCATCATGTCAAGATTCTACTACTTTTGTGCCTTTAGAATGATGTCGCTACCAACGACAACAGACCAGGGCAAGAAGAAGATCATGGGAATCACTGCGACGGCGGTCGTGGTGGTGCGTCGTCGTCACAATGAACAGCAAAAAGATTAAAACGAAGTCGGCAAGTGCCCACCGGTACACAAGTATCACTGACTCGCCTTTGCGAAGCATGTGCAGTTCGATCCGCACCAGCACAGCCATTTGCGCTTTTCTATCGCGACCTTGAGCACAGATACGCTTGCTTTGGCGATGACATAAGAGACGGCAGGTACATGCACACCGCGTTGTGGCAGCGTCATGTGTGCTTGTAAAGCACACCAATGCAATGTTGGGACGCTGAACGCTGTAACGGTACTGTTTTGCAAATTCACTCATGCCGTTAGATAGGTTAAGCTCTGCTCGCAGTTACCACTAGTCTCTGTTGCCCATCCGGTAGGCCGTACACATGAAGCTGCTCAAGCGTCGACAATGCAAAGGAGTGGTGCTCCCCCCGCAACCGAGCCCAAGTGCAGAAGGTTTGCTGGAAGGATGGAGCCCTTCGCGCGGACGTAGGTAGATTGAATCGTGGAGATGAGAAAGTCTCTACCCAGGTATTTAGACCTGGATAAACGACTCGGTTTAACCGAGCTAAATTTGCCCGGTGACTTAAGCCCCACAGCGATTCCAGGTGTATAGTAGTTAGCCCATGTTGAAGTATCCATCTTGCCTCCCTGAATTTGTGACATTTAGTCCATCGATTTGTGTCATGGATACACCATAACCTATTGTTATTTTTCGCGTCGGAATCCGACCGAAGTCTAGATCACGCTGAGAAGCGAATCTAATGCTGAAACTCGGTACATATGTATAAAGACGCTTTGGTGTGTCTGGTCGATGTAAGAAGAAGACGGGACCGCGCGTACAGCTCGACCAGGCCACGAGAATACTCAAAAGGAGGGGACCAAATCACATTACGCGTGGGATTCCGACGCGAAATATTCGTTTGGGAATTTTTTTATTGGGTCAATTTAGTTCATTCAACCAGAAAATCCTGGGTTATTTAAAACCACCCAGCCAAAACCAATAATCATTGCAATAATACTTGTGCAATATGTGCAGGAGACTCAGCCAGCCCATAACGAAAAAGCAAGCGGCGAAACTTGGCCGAAACTTGGCATACATTTAGAAGGCATCTTCACGAACATACCTGCCTCGCCTCACAGTGGAGAAGCGCTTGCAGCGAGCGCACCATCGATTTAAAGCAATGATTACGGGATCAAAATCGCGGCGCTTGTGCAGGGTCTGCACACGGTCGTCTACGTCAACATCGCTCCTGATCGCTGATTGGCTGAGTGATTACGTCATGTACTTGTTTTAACGTTAAAACAAACCCGCCTCATGGTAAAGTGACAAGTGCGTATTGAGACGGGCCATTACCGTCGCGATTAAATCCCACGCGAAATGCTGCGTTCGCAGAGCCAATCGGATTCGAAGAAGAAGATAGGTTAATGCGTGGTTGTGCAGTACTCTCTCCTATCGGCGAGCCTTCGTCGAGGAGTCCTGTCAGACTACTGACGTTATAGGCCCAAGAGTATCTAGGCTAGCTATAGCTATAGTAATCTAGGTAGACTCATAAGGCGGCAACCGACCTTCGCAAAAAAACGCGACCTTGAATGGACCACGGACGCCGATGCGCCGATGTCGATGCTGCTTGGAGGACAAATGCACCGTCTGCATGCTAAATAATGGTGTATTTTACACTAGTTGAGTACACTTAAATGATGGCACCTAAATTGGTGTGTACACATTGTTTGACTGAGATCACCTTGAAGAGAAAACCTAGGCTTCATCATGGAGGCACATGTCGATATCAAGGAGAAGCTGTTGCCTGATATTGAGCCAATGGAGCCCCAGCGTCAGCGTCAAAGAGTTGGTGGGCGTTCTAACGTATCCACGAAGCCTGGCGCCCATAGCGTCGATCCACGCCATCCTGATCTGTCCTCTGTGGGTTGCGGACACAGGGACCGGCTACGATTGGCAGCCTGGCTGGTCTCCATCTCCTCCTTCATGTGGGGATTCAGCGCTGCTGTGCTTAACGTGTGTATTGTACCAGACGCTGTTGGCTCCATACTCGTTGATATCAACCTCAGTACGGAGGAGCAGGAGCGAGCTACGGCACTCGTTGTGGTGGGTTGCGTTCTCTCAGCTCTCACTACTGGTGGGGTAGGCGCTAGTGTTGGCCAGAAGAAGACCATTTTAGTCAACAACGTGCTGTTTATCGTCGGTGGCGCCATCTGCGCTCTTGCTACGTCCAAGCGTGAGCTCTACGCCGGTCGACTGGTCATTGGGCTGGCTTCGGGAGTCGTAACCAATACGGTGCCCATCTTGCTGACGGAAATATCGCCTGCTATCTCTCGTGGTGAGATCACATCACTGCATCAGCTTAGTCTCACGATTGGAATGCTGGTTTCTGCTGTTTTGGGCTTCTTTTTCATCTCGAGTGTGCCGTCGGGTTGGAGATACCTGAATGGATTTATGATTCTCCCACCGCTAGTGCAGTGTCTGAGCGCGTCATTAGTGCCAGAAAGTCCCTGGTGGCTCATGAAGAACCGTGGACGTGATGAATGCCGCGCCACGCTGGTGTTTCTGCGTCCAGAAAACGAGAAAAACATTGAAACTGAAGTGCAGGAAATCGCACGCGTGATGGAGCACCGCCAGCACGAGCCTCATGTGACGTGGTCGCACCTCCTGAGGCACAAGAAAGTCATGGTGACAGGCACTATCCTCGTGTTTTTCCAGGCTATGACGGGTATCAATACAGTCATGCTGTACTCGGCTAAGATTTTCCACTTCGCAGGAGTGACCAACCCGTTCTTCGCCACGGCAGTCGTTGGATTTACCAATGTAGGCGTCACCATCATATCGGTGCGCTTTGTTGATTCGTATGGCCGCCGTCCACTACTTCTCATGGGGACAGCGACAATGATCATCGCGCTTGGAGTGCTCAGCTGGTCGCTGCTCTACCTCAACGACAACCTTGCTGTTCAGGGTATGGTTGCTGTGGTTTCAGTGTTGGCATTTGTTGGTGGATTCGCTGTGGGCCTCGGTGCTGTTGTATGGTACGTAGCAGTTGACTTGCTAAATACCGACCACTTTACTAATGTGTTGCTGTTGTTGTAAAGGGTCATGCTGGGAGATATCACGCCTGTACACATCCGTTCGCGGGCCTTCGCATTCTATATGGTCGTCAGCTACATCTGCAACATCTTAATTGCTGTGTACACGTTATCTGCAATTAGCTTTTTGGGTCGTGGTTCCAATCCAGAGAAGAACGGTATCGCCAAGCTTTACCTTATCCTCAGGTACGTCACCAGTGTTAGGGCACCTGCTTTTGAGTGGGTATGTAAACTTACATGACGTAATGCTATCGTTACGTTTAGTGGGGTTGCTGCGGTGTGCCTTTCGTACATCTACGGCTTTGTGGAAGAAACCTCGCATATCAAGACGGCTCCTACAAACCTTACTGATGATCAGAAGTCGCTTTTGGAGGAGGAGAATCCAGAGGCTTTGGATGAAGAGTTCGGAGTTCCACGTCAGACAACTGATCTGTAATGCTGCAATGCACCGCGTTATAGGTGCTCTACAATACGCATGCCGCTACGGAACTTTAATGGAAAGCCAATCGAGGATAGATTGCAATTTCTTTTAGTCGTTTCTGATACAATGACTATTGCTTCAGAAGTTGAGCGGCTTCAGCGAACTCTCTGACAGCCTTAGCAACAGAGATTAGGCGCTCGCTGTGGTCTGTGGGCGATAGCGAATCCGTGAGAGCTCCCATTTTCTGCAAGAGAGGGAACACAGTGAACGCGTTAATATATCAACACGATTTCGAGCAGAGGGTGGTCCGCCGTGGCGAGTTGTGTTGGTCGGCTGGAGCACAAGTCGAATATCCTTTGGTTCGCGTTCCATCCTCGTGCATATCAACACTCCACGGCCGGACCAGCTCTTTACAAGAAGAAATGAGGATGCTCCACCTGATAAAGAGCAGCGAGTGTCTGGCGACGTATGGCATTCAGTTCTGCATCACTGTCCATCCTGGAAGTGTCCATGGTGTTATCAATCTTGCGTTTTGCTGCACCAAAGAAGTAGCATACAACAAGTAAGCTTACTCAGCAAATAAACCACCCAAACTCAGAAATTAGCACTCAGTACCAGATCCAGGTGCCGCTGTCGTTCTTGCAGCTTTCGCCTGCTCAAGCTCCTGCATTTCTCTGGCCTGTTTCGCTTGCTCTTCGAAGCGGAACTGCTGCTCGATCCGGCGTCTACGCTCTGCCTCAGCCTGAGCTTCAGCTTCCATTGCCTCTTTCTCCGCCAAAGCCAATTCTTCAGCCTCCTGTTCTTCCTGTTGCTTTTTCGCTTCCTCCTCCGAGACAACAAACTGATCGCATCGCACGCAGAACATCTACAACACACAAACACGTGATCTGGTGAATACCCAGCCGCCATGGGTGGCAGCAATAGCACCAATCCTTACCTTTCCCTGTTTGTTACGCATCAGTGGCGTGTAGCAGTCCTCAACAGGGCAACTAGCTCCCAGCATAGTCCACCCCTGCAGCATTTTCTCGCCCAATAGCTTGCTAGCTTCATCGCGCGAGCGCTTCACAGGTGTCATCGCTTGCTGTACACAGTAATAATACAGTAATACCCTGTGTCAACGCCCAAAGACAACGGAGACCATCATGGAACTCTCGACCTACCGCTGCCATTTAGATTTGGGAAATTTTACAAAATAAAAATATCAGTTTTGGCGGGAATGTTTCCCGCTAAAATTTATTCAAGCATAAGCCTAAGATTACCATGGCCGACGCCTCGAGCATTGTACGTGTGTGTCTGACGCGCTGTCCGCTGCCACCAGCAGAGGAGAACGTGCATTCGCTACCGTGCCGCATCCACTTCGATGGATCAGCAGCGGTCAAGACCTTTTTTCGGCCGCAGAATGGCGACGGTAACAGCAACAGCACCGATCATGGCGGGCAGAGCGCTGAGGAGCAAGACGTTAAAATGGAGACAGAGCAGAATGATGGCAAGTTATGTGCGGAGTTCCGTGGTATCCAGCTGCAAGGTGAAAAGCTGTCGCTGGGGTCTTTAGGATACACTGGTGCGTTGCGAAGACATACATGTGCATTATTAATCCGCAATGGAATCACTCTGATGGCTGCATGCGTGTTCCAGGTCTTGTGTTGGAGGATAGTGGCTTAAGACACCCAGATGACGAGGGCCGCGTCTGGGAAGTGGAAGACCATTTTGAGGAACTTACGTGGTGGTAGGCTGCAAGCTGGTGATGTCAGTGATGAGGGTTGGAAACATAACGTGGTTTGCTGTTGTTCCCAGGGACGTGCGAAACCACACAACGAGCGAGACACAACAATTGCCGTTGGTGCTCCAGCAATGGCGCGATCTTGCCTCCGCGGTACGTGCTTTGCCTGTCAATCGATTTTAGCGTTGACGCATCTTCAATGTTCCGGGCTGAAGTGAGGCAATTGCGTTGGTGCCACACTGTGGTTGCCGACAGTTTTGTGCCTTGCGACCGCAATGCGGGAAGTTGTTTGGCAAACACACATCTTCTAACGCTTCTGCTGCTTTGCGTAGATCCACGACGCATAGTGATAAAGGTGTCGGTATTGAAGCAATACACGTTCATGTGACTCTGAGCTCTAGGTGAGCACTACGAGCAGATCGCAACAGGGACTCGGATATGATGACATCACACAGACCACCATCTATACTCTTGACGCCACCTACCACTTCAATTTCATCCAGTCTTTGTTTATGCTAAGAAAAGCCTCGGTGGTAGTAGCCAGCTCTTGCTATTGGACAGTCTCATCGACGACGCCTGTGTCAGAACAGAACTCCATTCGATATACCATCGAGATCGCTCCTCGACGCGGCATGCTGGCACGCAGGACCCAGCCACCGCCATGCGACGCGACTCACTCGCATACACTCGCGACAAGGAACAAGACGCTGCAGCAGATTACGATGGCGGCATTACGTGCGCAGCTCGGGGATGCGGTGGCCAAGCTGATGCTGCTGCCTGTTGTCGGTGTGAGTCTCTGTGGGGTTGTGACGCTTATACTTGGGATGCAGTGGGTGGAGGCACTGCAGCGCCAGCGCCAGGCGCTCAAGTGGCGTGCAAGGCTGTGGACCACACTGTTGGCGCTGCTCCTGTCCTTCCTACCGGCCAAGAGGCTCGAGGCGGCTGTGACGCCACACTACATGCCTGAGAAGAATGAACTGGAAAAAGGCACCACTAAAGTACTTAATAATGGAGAGAAGAGAGATGCTCATGAAGGAAACGTGGATGGAGAAGGTGATGAGAGCTACGCGTCACGCCCTTTGAAACGACAAAGGTCTGGGGCAGGAGAAAGAGACGGAGCCGATGCTTCCGAGGAGAATGAAGACCAGAGAGATAATATTGATGAGAAACAAGCTGGAGGTGAAGAGGAGGCAAATGAGGAGATGCAAGAGCAGAATCTTAAAGCTAAAAATTCCGTGAAGCCTCGTATTCGAAGACGAGTGTTCATTTGGGACTTGGATGAGACTTTGGTGCTGTTCGCTTCCCTGTATACGGGCACGTTCGCCCAGTCTCACGGTAAAGAGGTGGCACCTGGAGTGGCGCTTGGTGAACAGATGATGACGTTCCTGTTAGCGATGCTGGAGAAACATTTCTTCTTCAGTGATCTGCATAATGCTGATGTCGACCATATCGCGCATGTAACTGCTGGTGCGCCGAAGCCTGAGCAACAGCAGCAACAGCAGCAACAGCAGCAACAACGACAACAGCCAACGATACAAGAGAGATATGAACGCATCCGTGAAATCTATGAACGTCGTGGTAGTGTGGATTTTCTGCATGATGCAAACAGCGAGTGGTTTGCCATCCGCGGAGCACTCATCGCAGCTATTGACAACTTTTCAACAGGTTGGCTGCACGAGGCCCGGCAAGTGCTGGAGCTCATTGCTAAGTCTGCACACATCCGGGCAAATTCCACGCAACCGGAAGCCAGTCCCGACACCGAAACAACCGACGACAGTAAAATGGAGGGGGAAACGGTGGAAAACGTGAACATTCTGGTCACAAATACGCAGCTAGTGCCAGCATTGTGCAAGTGCCTCATTTACCAGTTGGACACGTTCTTCCCGATTGAGTGTGTTTACTCCTCAGCGAAAGTACACAAATATCGGTGCTTTGAGACGATCATGGAGAAATATGGAGCTTCGGACGTGGAATTTATCGCCATAGGTGATGGACTGGAGGAAGAACAAGTAAGTCTCGCACTTGGTCTTGAATTCCACAAGATCCGGTCACTTGTGGATCTTAAGCGACTGCGCTATGATCTGCAGCTAGTCCAAGCCAGTAGTAGCAACAGCTCAACTCGGGCTGCTCCAGTAGTTGACTCTCCTGCAGTCGCGGCGGCCCAAATGTCTATAGCCTCGTCTCCTGTCGGCCAAACTGCTGTAGTCTAGGCACTCGCTGTTCTTGCTCGTATCGCAGTAAAATATCAAGCATTTATTTATTCATCAAGGGACCCTGGCAGTATCTCTATCACTGGAGTCTTCCGCTATCGACGATAGTGCAGGGTACGCAAGGTCGCTCTTGACGAGTTTCAAGTCCTCCGATAGTCATGATGGTACGCCACCCACTCACCACTCGACCAAAGGCAACTGGAATGAAGCAAAAGTATACGTGAGGTTAAGACACTGGAGTGGAGTTCACAGCCTGCCTTAGTAAGGCAGTGCCTTACCTTTGTGGCGATCAAGCCATGGTTGCGGCGCAAGAGTGATAAAGAATTGCGAGCCATTTGTGTGAGGCCCGGTGTTTGCCATGGACTGCAACAGAATGTTCGTAAGAGATAGCAACACATTTTAAAGAGTGTTCACGTACAAGAATGCCGGCTGCGTCGTGTGAAATGGCGAAGCTTTCGTCGGGAAACTCAAGGCCGTAAAGAGATCGACAAGGTCCGTCTCCACATCCATCGCCTGCTACATCACCAGCTTGAATCCATCCACCGCGCACAACACGGTGCACAGCATTGCCTCGGTAGCCTAAATATTGAGCTTCGTCGCTAATATCAGGAACCTTGTGCTCACAAAAGGCCAAGAAGTTCTTGCAAGTCTTGGGGCAAACATTGTGGAATAGCTCGAGCTCTACTCTGGGCAATGCTACACCATCAACCTCAAAAACCAAATAAGCGTATTGGTGACCTGAAAGTTCCCGATGACGTGCCACAGCCTCTTGAGCTTCTTCCTCTGCCTTCGCCTCCAGCATTTCCTCAGCCAGCGCCAATTTTTCGCCATACTCCGTCCTAGCGCTGTCAGTGCCTTCACCGTCAGCTACAACGTCTCCGAACGCAGCAGCAGCGAGCAATTCGTTCTTTGATAGCTGAGTCTGTTCCATGGCGAAACCTAGCAATTCGTCTTCTCCATCCAACACGACAGTGGAGGAACCCAGCAACAGAATGACCGGTCGAGTTGTCCGCAGCAGTTCTGCTCGCTTGCTCTTTGGTATTTTATCTTGTTGACTCTTTAGATATTCCAGGTACTCGACTTCCATCATCCCTTCCAGAGGTGACACGAAGATTGGGTGCAGCTTGCGCAATTCTTGAAGCAGCATTCTACAGCGTTGATATGCCACATCGCCCATGAGACCTACCAACTCACAGCACTCCATGCCTGCCCCACCTACCGACGTCATCTTGAAAACAACCTGGAAAAAAAACAAAGCTACCGCAAGCTCACGTATTTCGGGCGCAGATAAAATAGTATCCAAGCAAGGGTAACTGAAAGCAGGAGACACAAGAACACCATCACTATACAGAAGCAGTCCATTGCAAAGTGATCATTTCCCCTGTTTTCTCAATTTTGACCAGGAAAAGAATCCCAACGCCAGATAACACAGTCCGCGAATTTAAACCTTGCTGTAGTCCATCTTGGATTCAAGCTTCTTGGTCTCCGCCAATTTCCGAGCGGCCTTCATGAAGTCCTCCTCCACAACGTACTCACGGTCGGCACGGATAGCGAACATACCTGCTTCGGTACACACGTTGCGCATATCGGCGCCGTTGAAGCCGTCTGTGAGCTTGACGATCGACTCGTAGTCGATCTCGCCCTTCTTGGTGATGGGGCCTGAGTGAATTTTGAGGATATCCATGCGCGAGGCTTCATTGGGAAGCGGGATCTCAATCTTCCGATCGAGACGACCAGGGCGCAGCAGAGCGGGGTCCAGGATATCCGGTCGGTTCGTAGCCATGACCATCTTAACCTGTCCAAGCGCGTCGAAACCATCAAGCTGGTTCAGCAGCTCCATCAGTGTACGCTGAATTTCACGATCAGCCGACGTTCCTTCCGAGTATCGACTTCCACCAATGGCATCAATTTCATCCATGAAGATGACGCACGGCTGGTGGTCGCGGGCATATCCGAACATCTCGCGGATCACACGGGCACTCTCACCAATGTATTTGTCAACGATGGCACTAGCCACCACCTTCAAGAACGTAGCGTTGATGTTGCACGCCAGAGCACGAGCCAACAGTGTCTTGCCTGTACCGGGTGGACCATACAGAAGCACACCCTTAGGGGGCTTGATACCGACACGTAGGAACAGCTCAGGGTTGGTAAGCGGTAGCTCAATCACCTCACGAAGCTCACGGATCTGCTCATTCAAACCACCAATGCTTGAGAACGACACATTACCAGCGTCCTCCTTCAACATGTGATACACCGTTGGATCCACCTCACGTGGAAGGTAACGCATGATAGTGAGCGTCGTCATATCCAGCGCCACTCGGGTGCCCGACTTGAGCTTGCTTTTGTCCACCTTAGCGCGACATCCCACGACGTAACGAGGGCCGCTAGAGGCCTTGACAATGAACCGATCCTCATCCAGCTGACGAAGGACTTCGCCGATGATTTGGCCCACACTCTGCAGCAAAGCAACGTCAGTTAAATGGTTAATGGTGACGGAGATCGAATTAGGCGTACCTGTAGCGCCTTAAGGTCGTCTTCCGTCTTGTTAAAATCCTTCACAAGCGCCTTGACATTCTCACGCATATTCTTCACCCTAATTTACACATGAAATCATCGTAAAACGGTCAGCAATAGGCATCAGATGACCAAAAGATCGCTGCACTATGGAGAAGGATCTACGACGTCTTGGAGTGCCATTCTTGCATGAGTAAACAGCTACGAACCTGCTCTCCATCTCGCGGTGCTCCATGACCTTCGCTTTGTACGCATTCAGCACCTGAGTGCGTTCATCTTCAGGAGGAACAGCCGACATCTTCCAAGCTTGCCTTCTTGTACAGTGTTCGCCCCCTTTTGGATACGAGGATATTTTATCCAATCACATTTGTAACGATATTCTATTGGCTGAAAAAATGTACCGTGTTTGCAGCTGACTCAGTTTGCGCAGCAAGGGACACACTCAGCTGCGGAGAAGACCCGTCGCTCATTGTCGCTCTCGCCATGGACCGATTTCTGGAGGCTGCAGGCCGTGTCAAGCCTTTGTCACGCTGCGAGCTTGGGCCCAGCTCTTTGAAGCAGTGTTTGACGCTGCTGGACCTTGTGGCTTATGGCGTTGGCTGCTCTGTTGGGGCCGGCGTGTACTCGCTCGTCGGTGTGGGCGCCCAGATCGCGGGGCCGGGCATCTCCTTGTCGTTCCTCATTAGCGGCATTGCCTGCATCTTTACGTCGCTTACATACTCGGAGTTTGCAGCCCGCGTACCTGTAAGTTATTGTTTCTCAATGAATTTAAGAGGGTGGGAGAGACTCTGACTGCGTATGGATGAAGGTCACGGGCTCGGCGTACACGTTCGTTTACATTACCTTTGGCGAGTTGGCGGCGTGGCTTATTGGGTGGAACCTGACGCTTGGGTACGGCATCTCGGCAGGTAAATAAGGGCGTTCTAGATGCTGAGAGTAAGTTGCCTTGGTTGAACTCATGTGGGGCATTGTGTGTTGTTGCAGCTGGAATTGCACGAAGTTGGGCTTCCTATGCACACTTGTTCTTACAGCACTTTGGTCTTCATCTCCCGCGGTGGCTCGTTCAAGTAGAGTTTCTTGGGATGTCATGCAGTATCCTGGCCGCATTTCTCATCATTTGCTGCACTTGCATCCTTCTCGCTGGCGTCCACGTACGTTTTGCCGTCAAGTCGATGCATAACCAATGGGCGATAACATTTATTCTCGTATTCATTGGCCTACTCTACAGGAATCCGCCAAGTTTAATGCGTTTGTGACGTTATTGAACATTTCGATGCTGCTTTTCGTGGTGGCGTATGGATCTACGGCAGTGGAAACTTCATACTGGGAGCCCTTCATGCCTACTGGGATACATGGTGTGATGACAGGAGCTGGGGTGGTTTTCTTCTCATACTTGGGCTTTGATATGGTGGCTTGTTTAGCCGAGGAAGTGCATGAGCCACAGCGGACGTTGCCAAAGGGAATTATTGGGTCACTCCTCATTTCCATGACCATTTACGTTGGTGTTTCGCTAGTCGTGACTGGAATGGCACCTGTCGATGTGCTCGGAAGCGACGTTCCGTTGGTGAATGCTTTTTCTTTTCATGACGCACCGTGGGCTGGACGTATCGTGTCCTTCGGTTCCATTTTCGGGCTTACCACTGCTGCATTCACCTGCTTGATGGGCCAACCCCGTATTTTTTATCAGATGGCAAAAGATGGATTGTTGCCTTCACTTTTCGCCAAACTGCACCACCGGACCCATGTACCCATTGCCAGTACTATCTTTACTAGTATTCTTGTGGCATCCATAGCTCTCGTTTTTGAGCTTGACTTCCTGGCCAACGTGATCTCGTGCGGAACACTTCAGGTCTTTACTTTCGTAAATGCTGGAGTTCTTCTGCTACGCATGCGCCCAAGTCTCAGTGGAGCTGGTGTCGTGCAACGCGTTCTTCTCTTCGTGATTGCATGCTTCGCTCTGTCGCTGTCTTTCGTGTTTGATCTCCCGTGGACAATACAATGCGCTTTCGCCATGACGGTGGTCGCTTCATTCGTGTTTATCTACCGATTGGGGAAACTCGGGTACATATGCCTTTTTTTTTCTTTTTGAAATTGATTCTTCTAACATTGTTTTTCAGTGATTTGACAACTTCGTTTCAATGTCCGCTGGTGCCTTTTGTGCCATGTATGGGCATTCTTGCCAATGTGTACATGATGTCAAGTATCCCTGGTGAGGGATGGTACGTGCAATTCGTTTGGCTAGACAACGATTTGCTGATATTGACTCTAACATGGCAATTGTATTCTAGGCTTGGCGTGTTTATCTGGCTGAGCGTTGGCCTCGTCCTGTACTTGTGCTACGGAATCCGCCACAGTATGCTGACTGACTCCACTGTACTGCACCCGCTAATTTGATAGACTGACTACACAGAATCGTAATGTATCCATGTAGCTCGACTTCAACATAACCAACCAATCAGCATTTAGTATCGGAAGTATCTATTTTCAAGCAAATTTTAGCAAACGAAGACAAAACCTATGAAGACGAGGTCTCAATCCGTAGAATGTCTTCTGGCATTCCAATTGTCTCGGTCCGAGAACGGCGATGATCTCACCGAAAGTAATGATAGCGGCAGCTCCGATTCCTCAAGTTGGTCTAACAAGGACGACGACAAAATGCTCGAGTTGTACCGTCAGGCTGTTCCACTCGTCCAGCCTCACTCAACGGCAGCGATTAAAACCTTAGCAGCAATTGGACGCGATCGCGAGCTTGTGAAGCGCATGCTACATCGCCCGCAGCCATACACAAAGCAGCTTGATCGCCGTTCACTCACATACGAGAGCCCCGCATCAAAATCGTCACCATTGTCAGCAATATCGCCTTCCGCTTTGGAATTGTCACCAGAAAATTCACAAAGTAGTGGGAGTCGTCATTTAGCATTCATGGCTGCGTGTGAAAAGCTCATAGTTACCTTCGACCCGCAAGTGCAGCAGACTCGACGTATCAAACTTCAGCAGATTAAGCCGTTACTGCGTTTTCATGGGCTGGCGGTAGACGATGCTGCTTTTCGTCGGTGGGAGCAGCGCCTTCCACCAAATGAGCAAACGACAATGGCAGGACCGACAGTCTCGGTGAGCGATTTTATTCAGGGATGCCATCTATGGTTTACCGAGACTTTCCTTATCGAGCACGTTCGAAGTCTTTCAACGTGGCAAAAACAGCAGCGTGCGATGAAAAGTGGGAAAGGAAAACACAAGAAGCTGTTACCACTGCAGTGCAATCTCCAGTCACCGTCTCAAGCGAATTTATCCCCATTTGACCAGATCGCACATGAAAGTGACGCCACCAGCTCATTTTCTTACGAGTCGTACGCCTCCAATCCACCGCAATTGTCGACTCTTCAGTCATCAGCGTCTGCTCCAGCGCTTCTTCACTCCAAGTTTTGTTCACACAACAAGCCTGACCCTGGAACATTGGCAGCAGTAGCAAAGCTCAAAAACTCACAATTACAGCAACGTCAACAGAAGAAGGAGGCCGACGTTCTGGCTCGACGGGCAAGACAACAAAGTGCAGAGATGGCTCGTGCATTTACTGCCAGTGTAGCTATGATTTCTCGCCATGTGCACAATGAGGAGGTCCGTGATCACCGAGAAAACGAACTTGACATGCAAATTGCTCGCACCGACCAAACCCGTTACTGGAATCAGCTACACAAAGCGCACTGTCAGGCCATTGAACAGGATGCTCGAGCACAACGAGCTCGAGAGGTATGTGCGATGAGGACACTAGCACAAGAGGAGCTACACCTGGCACGTGACTTCCAGGCGCTTCGTGAAGAAGTGGTGCGTCGCAACAAACCTCTTTTCTCTCTATCGACTTCAACAAGTACAATCTTCCCCGCACCTCCTGAAATCCTGGCAGCGCGTGCCACAGCTAGCACTCAGGCAGACCACAGACGTCTTGCACGTGTTGAATGTGAGCATACTGAGCATATGCGCAGTCTGCAACTTCTAGACTATGCGTATGACCGAAAGAGGATGATGAACGACGCATTGCAACCTCGTGCAGACTCGGCGTTAGTTGAGGTGGATGTAGCGGATGAAGACCTCCCAGCAGACCGAGTGGCACAGCTTGCAGGTGATGAACTGTGGCGCCAACTGGTTCAACAGCAGCTTGAAGGAGACCCTGATAGTATCGCAATATTTGTGCCGCCCAGCAACGCCCCGCCTGCAGCTCTGCGTTACTTCGGTACTAATCGACCGGTATCGATGCCGGCGTTCGCATCTACAGTGGATCGGAACCTTCAATAGCCGTCGTCCAAGACCAAGAACACCATAAATGAAGCATAACGTGAATCTATTTGGCAAAACAATCAAGAGCAAGGTACTAACCTAGCGAATTGCTCCAACTTCTTAATGAGTGGCTCCCTTGCTCATCCTGAACTTCTTCTTGGCAATAGTCTTGGGGTTGAAGTGGCCCTTGCGATGCTGCTTCTTCCATTTCTGACGGCCAGCAGTACTCTTACCAACGCCGCTGTTGCCATAGCTGATACGGTCCTCCACAGTTTGTTTCTTGTCGTCGTCAGCGTCAGGAGCCACGAATGTGTGCAACGGATCGTTGTCCGTACGGCGTTTGCCGTCGGCAATTCGCTGCCGCTTGTTGTGCTTCTTCTTGGTGCGTGCTGGGGCCGGTGGCTGAAGCTCGATAGGCACGAGATAGTCAGGGATAGTAGCCAAATGGGCCTGCACTGGTGCAGATCCCACAACCTTGTCGTGCTCAAGAATGTTCAGATCACGCGGGTTTGCCTGGAAGTGAGCCTCAAGACGCTCCGAGTTGAGCATCTCCTTCTTGACATCAGCCAGTTGTGCCTCACGGACGGCCACACGCGTGACAGCACGTCGGACATCCTCTACACGGTAGCGGAAGCAGTCGATTTCCTTGAGATCGAAGGCCAGCTCCGCAGGCTGGGCGATGATGTCGTTCGTCTCGGAACGGATAGCTTGCTGCTTCGCCTGCACACGTTTCAGCGCACGCTCCTCCTTGGCATCGTCCTTTGACACAAGAGACAGAGCAGTTCCGGAGGCTCCACCACGAGCAGTACGTCCGATGCGGTGAGTGTACGCACGCACGCTCTTCGGGAAGTCCACGTTAATAACAAACTGAACGCCGCGGAAGTCAACGCCACGAGACACACCGTAGCTTTCATCAGCTGCACGTTCACGTTTGGTGCCCACCGTCTTCTTTTCCTGCTGCGCGTTGTCACTGTCATCATCACCCTCTTCATTCTCAGAAGCTTCGTTGTCGCTGTCCGTAGCTTCGTCTTGCTCTTTCTCACTATCACTCTCTTCCTTTTCACTATCCACATCGTCCATCTCCTCCTCGCCATTCTCCACATCAGATCCAGCATCAGATTCTGCTTCGGCATCGGATTTCTCGTCATCTTCCTCCCCATCATCGTCATTATCTTCCTCTTCATCTTCATCCTCGCCTCCAACTTCATCGCGATCGATGCTATCGTCGGTCGCGATCAAGTAGTCGAAAAGACCGCGGTTAAACTCCTCAATAATGTGCTGACGCGAGTTGTGCGGTAGTTTGGCGTTCAACACCGCGCTTTTAATCACGAGCTGCTCGAAGAAAAGCTTGAGTCTATAAGCTGCATCCGTCGAGTTAACGAAGAAGATCACTTTTCCACTCACGACGCCAAGGCGCAGTAGCGCATAAAGCAGCAGGTCCTTGTCTGAAGGTTTCACTGGCAGATAGAACTGCTGAAGTTTTCCGTCAGTCGCCCCTTCTTCAAGCTTCACGACCGCAGGGTTGTGTAGGACAGAGCGCTTAAGCTTCTCCAATTCAGGACTGAGCGTAGCCGACATGCAGAACGTTTGGCATGCCTTGGGCAGCGCATTGAAAATAGTTCGGATATCCTCGCCGTATCCGAAAGACAGCACTAAATCGGCTTCATCAATGACGACAGTCTGCACTGAGTCTTTAAGCGTAAGATTTCCAGCTCCGAGATGTGCCACAAGACGACCAGGTGTGGAAATCAGCACGTCCGGTGCATCACGAAGCAAAGCCTGCTGAGCATTCATGCTCTGTCCTCCTAGAGCCAATAGACTTACTGCATCTTGGCAATAGTACATGAGATCCATCATATGGCGACGCGTCTGCTCCACCAGCTCCTTAGTGGGCACCAGCACCAACGCGCGCACGGCTGGCTCGCTGGCAGGAGCATCTTGCTTATGCTGCAGAATCTTGTGCAACAAAGGCAATGCAAAGGCTGCAGTTTTACCGGATCCAGTACGCGCGCGCACCAGCAAGTCCTTTCCCTGCATCGCCAACGGAATGCAATGCACCTGCACCAGTGTGGCATGCACAAAGCGCATCTTGGCCACCGCCTTGGAGAGGCGGCGATCCAAGCCAAATTCACATTCGGTAAAGGGCTTCTGTCCGTCCAGCAGCGTCTCGTTCACCTTGGGCTGCGCCATGTCGATCAATTCCTGCTGTTGCCTGCAACTCGACGGACCGATTGATGGAGTGAGTTGAGTACCGGTTGGTTGGTCGGCAGGTGAAATGGTGTTTTGGTACACCAAACTTCAAAGTGATGTGGCAAACACTATCAAATGACCATCACTCTTTTCCGCGCCCGTTTTGAACCAAATTCAAATCAAGACTGACGAAGAAGCTCGTCCTATGACGGAGCCCAGCGACCAGCGCCGCATGTCGTCGTCCTCTGAGCCTGAAGCACCGCCCACGCCCACGAATGTGCAGGTGGCGGTACGTTGTCGTCCCCTTAACAGCCGTGAGAAGTCTGCAGGCCGTGGCGCTGTCGTGCAATGCAAACCCAACGCGAACGAGTTGGCTGTTGTGAAGCGCAAGACGTACACGTTCGACCGCGTATTCGGCCAGTATTCGACGCAAAAAGATGTATTTATGTCGGTTGTTCGTCCCGCAGTGGATGAATCTTTGGCTGGTTATAACTGCACAGTGTTCGCCTATGGCCAAACTGGTACAGGCAAGACGTACACAATGCAGGGAGACCTGTCCCCGGGCAGTGAGACAGCTGGTATTATCCCACGCAGTGTTCGCTATATCTTTGATGCTCTGGAGACCAGAGGAGAGGAGTTTAGTGTCCGTGTGTCCTTCCTGCAACTCTACAACGAAGAACTTAAAGATTTATTGGATCCAGATGCAGACAAGAAGTTGCGACTTATGGAGGATACTAAGAGAGGAGGCATCTATTGTATGAACTTACTGGAAGTCACCGCAACTACGGCTAAGCATGTGTACGAGCTTGTGAATACTGGCGTCAAGAACCGTATCACATCTGAGACGCTGATGAACGAAAACTCCAGTCGTTCACACAGCATTTTTACGATTCGAATCCACAGCAAGGAGCATAATGCCGCAGGTGAGGATTTGCTGCGTGTCGGACAGTTAAATCTCGTGGATCTTGCAGGATCAGAGTGCGTGGGTCGCTCGGGAGCTCGCAATGTAAGAGCACGAGAAGCTGGCACCATCAACCAGAGCTTGCTGACATTAGGACGTGTTATTACAGCGCTCGTTGATAACCTTCCGCACGTCCCGTACCGAGACAGTAAACTTACCCGTCTGCTGCAAGAGTCACTTGGAGGTCGCGCCAAGACAACTATCATTGCGACTCTAGCTCCCTGTGCTGACAGTCTCGACGAGACGCTCAGCACACTTGAGTATGCATTCCGCGCTAAAAGCATTAAGAACAAGCCTGAGCTGAACCAGAAAATGACCAAGGCAGGGCTTTTGAACGATTTTGGAAGCGAAATCGAGACGCTTCGTGCAGCCTTGAGATCAGCGAGACTGAAAGATGGCGTATATCTCCCACTGGAGCAGTTCACTGATATGCAAGAACGTTTGGCTGGGCAAGGTGCACAACTGGCAGAGCTCGAAGAAACGCTGAAGGCAAGAGACTCTGCTTGTAAAGAGCTAGAGGAAGTTGCCGAGAAACACGCGAGTGAGGTAGCAGCTCTAACTCTTGAGAAACAGGAAGCGAGCAGCAAATTAGCTTCTACTGAAGACGAACTAATGTCCACGAAGGAAGCGCTGGAAACTGCTACGAGGGAACTCCAACAAGTACAGGTGATTCTTAATGCCTATCAGGAGAATGAACAGAAGCTACTTGCGAATGCAGCAACTGCTACGAAGCTGTATGACGACAGTGAAAAGCGGGCAGCGAAGTTATTGACGAAGATCGGTACGCAAGATGCATTGCTTTTATTTTCTCAAAGCTTCAGCTTATATTTTTCTTTTTTGTAGAGAACACCCAGCAAGCCGAAGAAACAAACATAGCGCTGGCAACATCGTATCATACTGATTCACAGTCGCATATCAACGCATTCCTAGAACGACTGGCTAAACACAAAGAGAGCCAAGACGGCATGTTTCAGGATATGTCAAGCGCACTGCGTGAACTGGAAACATCGCACTCAACTGACTTGGATAGTTTGATCACGAGTCTGAACGCGCTTCAAGGCCTTGTCGAAGCGCGAAAAGCTCAGGCTGTTGAGGCAATTTCTGAAGACGTCACGCAAAAGGGCACACAGCGAGAAGAAGTGATCACAGCGATGGCAAAACAACAGGAAGATATGCTTCAACAGTTTGAAAAAGTTGTGGAAATGTCCAAGAGTCACGCGAAGGTGGTTGCAGAAGATCTGGCTTCGTCTAAGTCACGAAATGTGTCGTTCCTGGAAAGTGTGCAGTCATCGCTGGAGGGCTCTCGGGATGAGTTGAACCGCTTTCTCAATGAACACAGCGATAAGCTGCTCGAGTTGCAGGTAGCAATTGACATGTCAATCGAGAGGCAAGCCAAGGAGCTTGATGAAGGCAAAGGCGTACTCATGACTGCACTAAAGGACAATCATACTCAGCAACATGAAGAGCTAAATGCCATGAAGGCCCAGCTGACTCAGTACATCGCGAATTGTATTGAAAGCCAATCCAAGAAACTTGATGAGCAGACTCTGCTGATTGAAGAAAACACGAAGAAACAACACAAGCAGCTTTCAAACATCCAAACTATCACGGAGCAAGAAGTTAAGGGTTTCGTGCAGGCAGTGGGCAGACATAATTCCCAGCACGAAACTGAGACCGCTGGTGTTCGAGAGCGTTTGTCAGAATTTCGAAACTTGTTCGGTGAGGTCACAACGCGGCAAACAGAGCTGGTTCAGTCGCACCACGAGTTGCAAACTACGTGGAGTAACGATGTTGCTTTGCTTGCTTCAAAGCACACAGAAGCTATGTCGTCTCTGTTGGGAAAACACTCGAAGACTGATGTGGAGGTGTCGGGCACGAGACAGCGACAGCTTTCGCAGTTTTTGGGTGATCATGAAGAGCTCCGGCAACTCTTGGTTGGCGGATGCAAGACACTGGAAGAAGGCCTTCACGCTCAAATCTCTAGCACGAAGGAAAAAGCAGTGTCGATGTCTGTTCTTGGCAAGAAAATTGCTGGAGAAGCCAGCGAAGCATCTGTGCAGCAACTAAACGCTACAGAGACCTACATGAAGAAGCGCAAGGTACGGCCTACAATACTTTCTCGTTTTGAAATCTCTACTTACTGGTATTCTTTACTTACTGGTATGTTGTCTATTTCTTGTAGATCAATGCACGGACAGGAGACACGCCGATGAAAAAGGACGAACGCCCGTTCCCATCTTTCAGAGCCACCGAGGTTCCTGCTAAAGGTGCCGCAAGAAATTCACCCGGTCAGGCTCACTTGTCAAGTGGTGAATTTCTCGCTGGTCATAAGAGAAGAAGGTTGAGCGATGCTAGTGGCAGTCCAAGCTCCATTGATGACGTCACGCCCGTTGAAGGAACCACCGCGCAGGCTCAGACTGACGCCATTATCAGCACCGATGCCACGGAGGCCACCAAATCTGCTACTAAGAGTTCATCAGGAAGCAACCAGGACACAATAGATACAGCCTCGGTCTCAGCAGTCTCAGCAGCCGATTCAAGTGTAACTGCAAAGACTCTGGGCCATCGACCTGAGACCAAGACTGTTATGAATGCGGCCAACAGTACCCCCACGAAACTCAGAAAGACAAAAGCGTCTGGCCTCCATAAGAAGAAACCCGTGGTCGCTCACCCGCAGAGGAGCATGAAAGTTCCCAGATCAGGGTCTGCAGCACACAAGATCACCAAAACGTCCGCTCTCGCTGCACCGAAGAGATACCGCGCCAAGTCACCGCTAGGAGACACCGCCAACTTCCGTTAGTTCTCTTGTAAAGGTTAAACGCTCGGTGTGAGCATGTCAAAATTGGTTGTCCAACAAGTGAAGTGCTGCACCTGACGTACGCTGAAGTGGTCCATCCTCCTGATTGGATGAAATCACTGATGAGTGTAACGGCTGCGATCTCTATCCGCAAGCTCATTTATTGTCAGCATGGCCAGCAAGGAGGCGTGGAAGAAGGCCGACGTGGTCTCAGCAGGTGCAGGGGATGTCTCCGCGAAGCTACCGCAAGGCAAACGCCGCTATGTGACTGCGTTCTTGTGTCTTTGTGTCTCCACGATATGCTACGCCGATCGTACGTGTGTGTTTTCAGAGGAATTGTATCCGAGTTCAAGATCTGATTCTGGCTTGCAGGCACCAATATGGGCATCGCGTTACCAGCGTTTGTGACCAATAAGAAGGAGCAGGGAGAAGTGCTGTCTGCATTCTTTTACGGATATATGTGCACTCAAGTACGTGTGCATTGCAAAGTGTTATTACCAGTAGAGCATTTGTTCTAACACGTTTGCCTTCCGCAGATTCCTGGAGGTTATTTTGCTGCTAAGTTTGGGGCTAAAATCGTGCTGCTGACGGGGGTTGTTGTCTGGACGCTGTTTGTACGTTACTATTAAATTGGTTTAGATTTCACTTGTAGTTTAACGCTCATTCTGTCGGGCTCAGGACTTGTCAACAGTTGTCGTGGCGAAATGCCTTACATGTCTGTTCTTCACGAGAGCAGGTATGGGACTGGGAGAGGGCATTTTATTCCCGTGCATGCACCAAATTGCTGGTGCGTGGTACCCAGTGCAGGAACGCAGTCGACTTGTGTCTCTGGTAGCAAGTGGGTCGGATCTTGGCACCATTTCGGCGCTCATCATTTCGCCTGCAATTATGGCTAATGCTGGCTGGCAACGCATCTTTATTGTCTTCGGAGTGCTGAGCTTTATCTGGGTCGTGGTCTACGTCTTCATGGGCGTGAGTCGACCAGAGGAGGACCCCCATATTTCCACAGAAGAGCGCAGCTTCATCGTCCGGAACCGCACTGTAGACCCAGATACCCATCGTCGTCAGAGCTCGCGTGCTGAGCTAGACACTCACTCTATGAATTGGCGGGTTCTGCTGACCTCTCGGCCTGCATGGGCCATATACGTCGCACACATGTGCTACAATTACTCGTGGTATATTCTACTGGGCTGGATCCCGCAATACTTCAACCAAGTGCTAAACCTTGATCTGACCAAGAGGGGCGGCTTTGCTGCTGCACTGCCGTATATGTGTGGCTATACTGGCACTCTTCTTTTCGGGCGAATTGGTGATCTATTGGTTACTCGCGGTTACCGTGAACTACATGTGCGTCAAGCCATGAATGCATTCTCGTTCCTCGGGTGCGCATTCTTCCTCTTCTCGCTTCGTCTCGCGAAATCCGCCCCCATGGCAGTCGCTTTGTTGTGCATGACGCTGTTTACCAGTCGCGCTGCCATGGCTGGATATTGGGTCAACATGATTGATGTTGCACCAAACCACGCAGCGCATGTCATGGGAGTCTCCAACACTTTCGGAACCATCCCAGGAATCATTGGCAACGTCGTCACGGGCGCTATTCTTCAAGCCACAGGATCATGGGACCTCGTGTTTGCGATTGCCGCACTCGTCCTGGTGTTTGGGGCTGTGTTCTTCCACTGTTACGCCTCGGATAAGTCCATCTATAGCCGCTCTAGCAGTGGCAGCAACGGAGAAGGTTACAGCAGCGGCAGTACCACCTCAAGCAGCTTCCCTGGCAGTCCCAACTACGGGCAATCTTTGTCTTCGTCGATTCCTGAGCTACGAGACGAAGAAGAGAGCCTTCTAGAAAACCCGATGTGAATCTGAACACTACACGTGTGTTAAGAATGATGAATGCAATTCTTACATTTGTTCTAGTGCTGGCTTTGTCGTAACCTGTATCGACCCAAAGCAATCTTTTGGAGCTGTTGGTGTGAAATCCCTTCGCTGGGGCATTTCTTCCGCATCTCGACGAACAAATCGGTTGCTGCCACCCAGTTTTCACGTTGTTCCTCGGCGTAAATTCGTTGGATATAACTTTCCGCATCTGGGTAAATGCGGTAGGCAGCGGCATCCTGCATAGTAGCGAATATTGGAGCGACAAGTTGGTGCTCTCCTGCGCAATTGCACATCTCCATGACTCTGTTAAACACGTCAACGCTTGGTGGAACGCCGAAAAGCTTTTGCCAATTCGGGAGCATTCGTACAGCACTATGCCACTCTCCCAGCCCTTCCAGCGAGTCCAAAAGCTGCATTACGACAAATTCTGGTGGGATTTGACCCGTTGTAGTGTGCCACTTATGGAGAAGTGTCGGGGCTTCGACGATTCGGTCCTTGTCTTGTAATGCCGTACATGCCACGAGATAAGCTGAAAAACTAGAATCACTAACAAGGTCGCTTTTCAGAGCAACTGCTTGATGACCACGTTTGCGGTCGATCAGTTTGTCAAATATAGCGATAACGCCTTCCGAGTCCTCATTCACACTGCATGTAGCTATTGCTCGCTCATATGTCGTCATATCAGGTTTTACGCGACTTCGCTGCATTTCTTCCAGCAAATCGATAATGCTGACACGAGCCCACAAAGCTTTCTCAAGGTGCTCTTGCTCAATATCCGGAGTTTCCTTCTTTCGAACTTCCTCAAGGGCATTCGGATCGTTGACATTAGCCATGTCCTCCGTCATCTTACCATCAAGATATTCCACGTCAAGCCCTTCTTCGTCTTCGTTGTCGTCATCAAAATCTGCATCTTCTTCCCAGCCAACGTTGTTCTTCCTCCACCACGCAGCTCTCTCTCCAGCTCTAACAAAAGCCTCCAACGCAGTATTGAACGAAATAACATCTGCTCTCACTCCTTCTTTATGCCGGATCACTCCCAAAACGTCTAGCGCGCGACCAGGGAGAGCAGCTTCAACACACGCCAGCAAAATGCGATTGTAGATGCTAACAGATACTCTCCCAAGCTTTTCCTCCATCTCATTTGCGATTTCCCACGCACTGGATACGTTTCCGACGCGCCCATACGCAAAAACCACCGGTTCATACGTTTCTACTGTTGGTGTATATGTGCCTGATTCCTCAATTGCTCGGAAAAGCTCTAGTGCTCCATCCGGGTTCTTCGAGTTTGCGCACAGTTGAATAGCTCCACTAAGCACCTTTAACGTTGGCTTGTAACCCTCGGCGGTCATTAAATGATCTAAGAAGTTTAAACCAACTTCAAACTGTTGCTGGCTCGCACAAGTTGCAAACATCAATCCTAGAGTCGAATCGTCTGGCTCGACCCCGCGCTTCTTCATCAAATTAAATAGCGCAAACGATCCATCCACGTCGCCAAGCCGGTGATAGAAGTCAAACGCACTGTTGAACACTCCAGTATCCAGCGATCCGAGGGGTGCATCGCGACAGGCGGTCGTAATAAACTCTGTCATCCAAGCCACCAGTTCGCCCTCTTGGCTTTCAGTATCCTTCTCATCAGAACTCACTCCACTGTCATCTTCAACCGGAGAGGAACTGTGTCCATCAGGGGTCTCCAAGTACGTGACAAACAATCGAAAGAGTGAATAATACGTTGCCGCCCCGGTATTGAGCTTTTGATTCTCAGTACACCATTCATAAAATGAAAGAGCTTGCATCACTGTAGTAAGAGGTGTCTGTGAGCTCCCGTTTAAGCCATCCTTTAAGTTCATAGTATGTGCCTTGAGCACCGTATTCATGGTGACCTGGTCAAGTAGTAAGTCATTGTCGACCATCTCGTTTATAATCGATTCAACTTGATCAATATCACCTCGGACCGCACACGCATTCAGCAACGTGTTATAACTCCATGTTGTCGGTGCGCAGTCGGCCATTGATTCCGCGTACTTTTTCATTATGTCAAGGACAGCCACAGCATCAGTCAGCCGACCTTGTCGTCCACAAGTGCTTAGAACAGCGTTAAATTCACGTGCACTTGCGCTCTTGGTTTGAACCATTTCGTCCAGAACACGTAGTTTTCCCTCCAGCTTCACAGACAGCTTTTCAATAGACCCATCAACTCTCGAAACTGGGGCACGCTGGCCCATTTGCTCCAACGCACGCTGGACGCTTTCTTCTTTGTTCCGATTTCGAAAGAAAGTTTCTCGATCTCCTCGCGACATTCGAGACAAACCTTGTTCCTTTAATGTCCAGGCTACTGAAGGAGAAGAAGCATCACGGTGCACTACCAATTGCTCCAGTTTTTCGGTGTCTCTGACAGATGTGCTACTATCCGTAGCAAAATTATCTTCCTCAGTCCTCTTCACCAGAGTGCACACATACTCAGCGGAGTTCCAGTCTCCTCGCTGACGGCAAGCATCAATCAACGAATTCATCACCTGGCGCTTTACCGGCAAATTTATCGCTTCATCAAAAGGAAAATCACTCACAACACGTCGCAAATATTCTACTGCTGTATCCACATCGTTCTCACAAAGCAGATAATAGACCAATGTTCTGGTGGTGACAGTATCGGGAACTAAGCCGTATTCCTCACGCAAACGATTGACAAGATCTAGCATCAACTTTGATCGTCCACTGTCTCGCGAATACACCCGAAGCATCGCGTTAGTCACCAACACAGTCGGCTTCACGCCTGTACACAGCATTTCATCAAAATACTCATCCGCCATCGCCACCTTCCCTTGCTTCCTCGCACAACAGTTGATCAGAAATCCATAGATTCGAGCATCTGGTTGCTGTCCGACTGCTTCCATTTTCTCCAGTACACGCTGTGCACTGGGCAGATGCCTCGCCCTACTACACGCAGCCATGGCGACCTGGTAGCTCGCCTGGTCCGCGCACCCTTGAGCCACCATGACGTCTAAAAGCGCCAGAATGCGCGCCAGATTTGTATTCGCTATAGTTTTCTGTTGTTTGCAATAATGACGTAGAAGCAGGTTATAAGTGTACGGCCACAGCACTGTTTTGTCAGGGTTTCGTCGATGTAGCGTCTCCACAATTGCCCCAGCTCGATTGATATCGCTCTTCTCCAGAGCCTCCACCACTCGACGATTGTAAAATCTCCTTCCTCTGTCCAATGGCAGTGACTTGTCCACATCCTTCGCCATAGCCCGTAGCCTCCACGACCGCTGGGAAGTTTCTGAAAATCGCTGCAGTGCAGTCTGGCGATCCTTTTGGTCATTATTCGACGCCAACGCAGTAAAGTGGCGAGTGTGAAGACCGGGAATGGCAAGACCTGCATCTCTTCTACATGAAGCAGTTGTAACTACGTGTCTAGACCATTGTATCCGATGCCACAGCGCACGCTGGAGAGCCATCATCTGCGTCCCAGCCATCGTGCGCCGTCGACTCAGTGTCTTCACTTTTATTGGTGTTAAATCACATTCCATTTTATCCAATCAGCATTAAATTCAATTTTGACATCTGAGTGATGGTCACTTGTGTTGTTTTTTTTTTTTTCCCGCAGTTTTGAACTCGTCCACCATGTTGCGTCGACGTCCTGGTGGTGGCGCGCAGTTCAAGCCGTTTGTGCTCCCCATGAAGGAGAAGCCAGCGCCTTCTAATCTCCAACATGGAGACGATGATGAGTATGAAGACCAGGACGCAGTCAACAATCGCCAGGCGCTGCGTTGCGGTGCGTCACTGTCTGTGAAGCGGCTCCCGTTCCTGTCTTTCTTGGTCATGGAGCCTGAACGCCGCGCACAACACGTTCGACGTCCTTTCAAGTCTCCATGTGGAGAAGGAGGACGCACACAAGAGAGTAATCGCCTGCTGCAGACCAAGACGCTCGGAATGAGGCGACGCTGGGGGTCGTTAGTGCTGAAACCTATGGTGCATCACGACCTTCCGCCCGTTGAAGTGGATGTAGAAGAGATTGAGATGCTCCATGAGCCAGAACCTGTAGTAGCAGAAGAACCAGCTCCTGTTGCAGCTCCTGCATCTGATGCACCGCCGCCACTTGTGCTGTGGCAGAGCGAGACGGATTCCGAACTAAAAGTGGTGGTGCCTGAAATAGTAGGAAAATTTCTGCGACCTCATCAACGTGAAGGTGTGCAGTTCATGTTCGATTGTGTCTGCCAGGTGAAAGGATTCGATGGACAAGGATGTATCCTGGCTGATGATATGGGTCTTGGAAAGACCCTGCAAAGTATCACGTTAATGTACACATTGTTCATGACGGGCATGGACCTAAAGCCGACCGTGAACCGAGCAATTGTGGTGTGTCCGACATCTCTTGTGAAGAACTGGGACGATGAAATTATCAAGTGGTTGCACGGGCGCGTGAAGACAGTGGCACTTTATGAAGCGAAGCGTGAGACGGTGATCAAAGGCATTAAACAGTTTATCGATGGAAGCAAGAGGCCGCGACCGGGATTCTCTGCCCAGGTCCTTATCATCTCGTACGAGACTTTTCGTATGCACGCCCAGAAGTTTGCCGATGCACCAGAGTGCTGTGAACTACTGATTTGTGATGAAGCGCATCGTCTGAAGAATGCCAACTCTCAAATTAACAAAGCTCTATCGTCGCTGACGTGTCGAAAGCGTGTGCTTCTTTCTGGTACACCAATGCAAAACGACCTGGAGGAGTTTTTCGCGATGGTGGACTTTACCAACCCCAACATTCTTGGCACACCAAGCGAATTTCGGAAAAATTACTTAGGGCCTATCTTGATTGGACGAGAACCTGACTCGACTGATCGTGAACGTCAAGTAGCTCAATCATGTTCAGCAATGCTCTGTGAAATCGTGAATCAGTTCATTTTGCGGCGAGGCAACATTTTGAACGCGAAGCATCTTCCGCCAAAGCTTATGCAGGTGATCTGCTGTCCATTGTCACCACTTCAGGATCAGCTTTACAATCATTTCCTATCGTCCAGTGCCTGTCGTGATATGATGAAACGTTCGAGCGCGAACGTCTTGTCATCTATTACTGCGCTGAAAAAATTGTGCAACCATCCTCTCCTGATTTTTGATGAGATGGGAAAAACTAACACCAAGCTACCAGGGTTTGGCAATTGTGCGCAGTATTTTACTGCGGCAAAGGAATCCAGAAGCGGTGGAAGTGACAATCGACGTAGTGCCTTCGGTGGGCGAACTTGCTACCCTGAGTGGTCAGGAAAAATGCTTCTACTTGACCGTTTGATGGCATCGATGCGGAAGACAACAACGGACCGGATCGTGATCGTATCCAATTACACACAGACTTTGGATGTCGTATCAACTTTATGTACTGAACGGCATTTGCCATTTGTGCGTCTTGATGGAACGACTTCTGCCAAGAAGCGAAAGAAGCTTGTCGATACCTTCAATGACCCGACAACGAACTCGTTTGCGTTCTTACTGTCAAGTAAAGCTGGAGGATGTGGTTTGAATTTGATTGGAGCGAACCGGTTGGTGCTTTTTGATCCTGATTGGAATCCCGCGACAGATAAGCAAGCTGCTGCTCGTGTGTGGCGTGAAGGGCAGAAAAAGATGTGTTTCGTTTACCGTTTCCTGGCGACGGGAACCCTCGAGGAGAAGATCTTCCAACGCCAGCTCTCCAAGGAAGGGCTCCAAAATATTGTTGACGATAAAGAAGAGGTGAACTCCCTGTCTTCGAAAGATTTGAAGCGGCTTTTTGTGTTCCGGAAAGACACCATGTCCGACACGCACGATCAGCTGAAATGTGATCGATGTCAATGGCGAGATGCGGGTAATTCCCATGACACCCCGTCCGCCATTGCAATCGATAGCGATGGAAAAGAAGCAGGAAACGAAACATCGCCTGACAGAGATACCTCGAGTGATGACAGTATGGACAAGGAGACTGACAAGGGCTATCACCCGCAAATTGGCATGCCACCAGAAGAAGACTTGAATAGTTGGGGCCACCACCGCTCCTACGCCTCAGTTGATGACGAGGTGATGCAAGCAGCTTTGCAGCAAGTCCAGAATGACTTGGTGAGCTTTGCTTTTAGTTGTCGTATCGACTGGGAGTTGCTCCAGGAACACCAGGCTGAAAACGAAGAAAAGGAAAACCAGCGTGACGAAGAACGCAAGCGCAAGCGTTTGAAGATTATCGAGGCTGCAAAACTGCGTGCTGAGAAGGAATCCCAATCCAAACGCTCAAAATCAACGAAAACCAAGAGTATTGATGACTCTGATGAATCCGAGGCTGAGTGTTCAAGCACAGATGAGGACATCGAACTCGACGAAGTCCTGGGCGAAAGTGAATCAGATAGCGACGGCGAAGACGCGTTTTTATCCGAACCTCGCACTGCTTCTGAAGTCGATATTTCGTGCACTCCAAAGCCTCCACTTCGACAACCAGCAGTACCGACCAATTCTCTTGAGGAATCCTCTCACCCAGCTTTGATTCGACGTGGACCATCAGCTGTGATGCCGGCGAAGCCTAAACGCAGTGTGTCGTTTGCCCCAGAGGTAGACGCAAGCTCATGGTCACCATCCAAAAAGCAAAAAACGAGCGATTTTTCAGATTCTGATGATGAGGATGCCTTCGTGGAAGACGTTCTCAGCAATTACCGGACAAGTCGGGGGCAAGTCGTTGATAACGAACACAAAGATAACGAGCCTGCGGGCGCATGGAGCTGTTCGCGATGCACGCTGATCAACCCTACAAGTAGTGCCAGCTGCTCCAGCTGCGGTCTCCGCTATCGACGACCTCGCCCTCAAATTATCGACCTGGGTGACGAAGACGATGAAGACTGGTAGGAGTAATAGAGTTCGTTGGCATCGTATTTTATTCAGCAGCAACTTGAATTTCGTTGTCATATTACCTTGCCGGTCTCGTATCTTTCTTAGACCTCGGGAAAGCTTTCTCGAGCGTTGTAATTTCCTCCTGTCTAAGGGACTCCCACAACTCGTCCGTCTTCTCCGATATTTCCCCTTCCAAGACACTTCGAGTGGCCCTCTTGTCATTTTGTGTTCTAACTGGTTTGTGTCGAGCCTTCGCCGTAGACTTTTGAAGAGTAATCTCCACTGCTTGCAATGCCTTCCACGCACCTTCTGCCTTCCTAGCAAGGGGAACTGTATCCGAAATGTCCGTGCTGTCACTACTAATCGAACACTGTTGAAATTTCGACTCCAGGTCTTCGTTTCCTAGTGTGTGCTGCTGTAGTCTCTCCAACAACGGACCAACTGAAGGATGACCAGGCTCGATTCGCCTCATGTTAACTGCATCATCCATTGCAGTCTACTTCATGCGAAGTACAATCACAATATATACGCATTAAAGCTCATTTAAACGATGATTTTCTTCGTTGAATACATTCGCAGCCTACCTTCCATTGCCCTCTGCGCTCGCGTGCCAGCGCTCGCCGATAGAATGCCTTGACACAGCTCGGGTCCATCTTAATCACCTCGCTGCAATCCTGCTCTGCGGATAGCAAAGTGGATTCATTGCTTTCGCTGGGTGACATCTGGATAAATGCCCATGCTCGGTTCAATCTTACTGCCATCTCAAGTCGTGCAGCCTCTTCGTCATTAGCTACCGAGTTTTGCAGTTTCTCGAGTACAGAGTTGTAGGCCTTCACAGCATCACCAAAGCGCTGCTGCTGGAATAGAGCATTGCCTTCGTTCTTCAGCGCCTCCAGCACGTCCATCAGCGCCTGTAGCAGTTGAAGTGAGTCTTGTGTCCTTTCGACAAAAGATATTCGCATGTCGATTGGCAGATTCTGAGACTAATTCACCGTTTTTGGCCAATCACCCAGTACTGACACCCTGACACGCGAGTTTTACTATTGCACACATATTGACCCGATCCTTAGTCTAATGGCACAGACACACCGGGCTTCGAAGTATGCTAGAAATTGTAACTGACCTCCTACTCTTTTTAAATACGAATTGTGAGTTTTTGACCGCAGTGGGACTCGAACTCGCGCCAACCAAAGTTCGTCATAGACGCCCTCCATTGTCAACTGAGCCACTGGCAGTGGATTGAACACAGAGTTTTCCGAACATACACATGCCTGAATTCCACAAGTCGGTTTACGAAAAGAGACGGTATAGTATATTTGAAGGATCGGCAGTAGCCCAGCATTTTTCTATTGGTTGAGCTAAGGGTTCACGATGCTCTTGGCAAAAGCCTCCACGTTAGCAGCGCGTGTGGCAGTGTCGGGTGCGTCCTCAATGATCTTGACAATCTTTGAGCCGATCACAACTCCGTCTGCGAGCGCACTAGCCTGTACGAAGTGTTCGCGAGTCGACAGTCCAAAGCCCAGCGCCAGTGGGTGCTTCACATTGGCACGAACTGCAGTAAAGCAAGCCACATGCGTTAGAAAACAATATTCGCTACATACCTTGGAATACACGACTTACTCTTAGCCATGAATGCATCGAGATTCGGGGGCAGCTCGTTACGAGCTCCCGTGACACCAGTAAGGCTTACGCAGTACACGAATCCGTGCGCCACCGAATCGATGAGCTTCATGCGGTCCTCCGTCGTCGTGGGGGACACCAACGGAATGTAAGCGAGGCCGTGCTTGGCCGCGTCATCACTGAGAGGCTTGGCCTCCTCAGGCGGCAAGTCCACAATAATGAATCCGTCCACGCCAGCTGCAACATTGAAACAAACCAACAATCAGCTCTCCGCCAACAACACAACAATGCTAACAGGCTCGTACCTTTCTGAGCGTCAGGGCAGATTTTATCCTCACCGTATTGAAAGATGTTGTTGTAGTATCCCATGAGCACTACAGGCGTGGTCAAGCCCTTAGCGCGTGCTTCGCTCACGGTGGCCAGTACGTCGTGCAAAGTGATGCCCTGGTCCACACCAACCTGGTGGGCACGCTGGATAGTCGGGCCATCGGCTTGCGGGTCTGAGTACGGGATGCCCACCTCAATGATACTGGCACCACCACGCTGCAGTCCTAGTAGGATATCCACCGTGTCCGCTTTGGTCTTGAAGCCGCAGGGCACAAAGGTGATGAAGGCGGCCGTGTTGTTGGCCTTGCGCTCGGCAATAACCTCAGCGATGGTCGGTCTGCAGTGGCAAAAAGCAAGACAATAGGTGAGAATTTTGTTCCATTCACGCGATGTCTACCAAACACTGCTCCCACCTGCTCATGGTGTCGGGGTCTGCTGTCTGCGTGGAGATTCTGAGTATGGCAGCTCAAGTGCTGACGTCGGTCTGCCCCGCAAAACGTCACTGGAAAATCGATCGGTTCGTAATTGGTCAAAAAGAAGCTGGAGTCAATGCGCATAATCATGATTTTGCCATTGGAACAGCTTTCAACCAATCATATTTAGACTACGGCGGTGGTGCAAGTTGCACCGTGCAACAAGTTGTTGCCGACAAAAGTTGTCAAGTTCACGTAGCGCATGCCGTAATGACAACATTTTATTTAACCAACACGCTGGCGTTTGTTTAGACCGTTCTTCTTAGGCTGAATGTGGCTGCGAATGCCACAAGTGGAGCAGATCGGACGAAACTCGCAAAAGAGTGACAGACACACAGGGCAAACATAAGCTGTGGAAATGACCTCGCGGTGACAAAAACACATCGCACGGAAGTCAACTGAGTCTTGAGACGGTAGTTTGAGCAGCTTGCGCATGGAGGGGTTTGGCAGGTAGATCGAGATGAGGTACTGCAGTAGACCGCTGTGATCGTTAGGCTTGTAGTAGATTCCACCAGTAAGATACGCTGCCTGCTGCATGAACGACGAGTGTTCCGTAGCGAGGATGCAGGCATCTACTGCGACGTTCTTCTTCTGTGCCGAGAAGATGCCGTTCATGATGGCAATGTAGTGCTCCGACACGTCTGGAGACTTTTGGACAACCAAAATCCGTGGTCGAAGATCCGGCTCCTCGTTGATAGCTCGATTAATAACTGCATTACACACAACAACAGCAACCACAATATCAACACCCACCATGCAGTATAGTGTTTTTTGTTGTTGCACCAAACTTACAGCATAGCGCACGGGATAGCGATGCAGCGATGGCCGTTGGGTTTGGCTTGGCGGGATCCAACGGCGCGTCGCTGAGCTGTTGCAGGCGCTGTAATACTCCAGCATTCACTCTGGCCGCTTGTTCTGCACTTCCAGTCGTGTCATCCTGCTCTGGATCCGGATACAACATGGCGCTCGTGCCAGCATGGGCGGCAATGATCACAATGCGGTTGCTGCGATGCAGCAATAGATACGAGTTCACGAACACGAGCGTGCTGGAGATGAGCTGCTGCAGTCCGGCACGATCATTCGCATTCCCGCCCTGTCCGAGCCAGTGCACAGGGTTGGTGTCGATCACCAGCACCAGAAGTCCTTCGTTCGCGGCCTCGCTTGTGGCGGCTTCATTCGCCTGAGAGCTGGCCATGTCTTGTCAAATACTGTATACATTGTATACAAAATCTCAACTAGAATAGAAATGATGTGTGTCACCTAATTTCTATAGAAGTACCGTAACCATTGTGAATTAGTTACATCTGCTGACACTACACTGCTTACAGGCTCCAGAACATGGTGGAGACAACGCCCAGGACGGCAGCAAAGCTGGCGGCTACAAGCTGCGATGATCCGTTCTCCGCGTTCGAAATGCTGGAAGAACCGGCCTTGTTAGTACTCGAGGACGACTGGGTGTTGGTCGAGTCGCTGGTGCCAGAGCTGGTAGTAGTGCCAGAGGTGCCGCTACCAGGGGCAACAGTGCCAGCGCCGACCGAAGTGCTCGACGATCCCGACGAAGTGGTCGTGGTCAAGCTTCCCGAAGTGGAGAAGTCGCCGGTCTTGGTGAACTTGAGGCTCTCGTAAGCCGTCTTCAGCGTTCCCTTGTCGTCGAAGATGCCGAAGTGCGATTCCACCGTAGTGGCGTCGTCCGCCTGCTCCTCCTTGTAGGGCGTGTCGAAGCCCGCGAAGTAGTAGTACTTCCAGCCCTTGGACTCGGCCAGCTCGTAGAAGTCGTTCAAGTAGGTGGCACCGTTCTCCTCCGAAGCAACCGATCCGTTGGTGGCCGATCCACCCGTGGGCCAGCCAGTCTCACTGATGATGACTTCCATGTCACCGGCCATCTTGAGCAGCGGCTGGATGCGCTTGTTGAACTGAGCCGCGGCCTTGTCAGCCTCGATCTTCTCCCAGAACGGGAACTGGTTGATGGTCACAATGTCACCAGCCTTGAGCATGTTCGGGTACTGGACGAACGTGTCGATGATGTCAGTGATACTGACAGGCACGCTGATGTCGTTGTCCGACATGACCTCCTTGAAGTCGGTCACGTACTTGATGGCCTGCTCAGCCGTGATATCCTCGCGGTACACAGCCTCGCTGCCAACGTTGATACCGACGACATTGCTGTCAATGAGGCCGGCGGCGATGAGCTTCTTAAAGGCCGCCACCTCAGCGTCGTAAACCTTCGAGTCCTCCGACACCCAGACACCAAGCCACACGGTAAGCGAGAGGTCCTTGGCGGCCTTAAGCACGCCCGTGACATCGCAGTCCGAAAGACTGTACGTGCGCACGTTGGACGTGATGGTGCTGAGGATCTTGAGGTCGGCCGCAATGGTGTCCGCAGACTTGCACTTGTCGGCATCCCAGTCGGGGCCCTGACGCAAGTCGTAGTTGAGTCCGTAGAGCTTTTGGTCCAGAGCCGATGAAGAGGCAGCCAGCATAGCTGCAGCGGCGGAGAGGGCGAGCACGCGAACCATCTTGGCTGTTAGAGTCGAGGAAGAGGGGGGTCGGGAGAAACCTGAGTTGTACCGCTTGAACTCCGGCCAGGAACGCAAATCGGTGAATGGCGATAGAGAGAGTCAGCCCTGATTCTAGCACAGGCGGTTTGCAGGAAACGGCGTCGCCTTTTCCACCAATGAGGTCGTACTGTCGACAGCCATGGGTTCGTCGTCGTTGAACTGTAGCTGGATGCGATGTGTGCTGGAGGCTAGTGGACGTTCGCCATGTACTGGGGCTGTATGTACATTGCTGGCACTTGAGAAGACAACCGCCGTGCTGTTCGCAAGGTCGGAAGTTCGCTGCCTCCTCTGCGATCTCGGATGATGCGGTAATGGCGATCGTGCGTGCACCAGAGTGCGGACAGCCAAAGTCCGCTTTTTACTATTTGAACGCGTACAACCCGACGGTTGTTGTCGCGCATTGCATTCGTCTAGACACTCCAAGACGAATCGTGCATATTGGGATGGCGTTTCCAACTTGGCAGTGGTCATTCGTGAATCTTCGCCTGATGAAAAGATATTGGAACGATGAGAAGCTTCATGATGAAATCATCAGCGAAATTGATTTGCTTTCCACCCGTGTGTACGATACTTTTACATCTGCGCAGGGTGTTCGTGCCAATTGCATTGGGTGTTGAAACGGCATGCAGATCTTAAAGTCGAGTGATTTCACGATCAAACAGGGTGAATAACCACCGCACCAGGCCAGTCTAGGTCCTACAGCTTCGACAACCATGACAAGCGGCGACTTGGTTGCTGCTGTCCTGACAAGCTTTGCATCTCTCCATGAAGATAGGTGCATAATTGAAGACGCCCGTGTCTGTTTCAAGGCCTCCAAAGCAATACCATATACGGTATTTCATGACTTATGAGTATCACCAGAAAATATCGAGCGTGAACAAAGTTTCTGGGGTGACTTAAAGCTTGTACAGTAAAAGGAAAATGTGCACTTAGCGTTGTTTTGGCACAGTCAACTCTACCTGTAGAATGCAACAATTGCCTCTGGCCATGCTGTTCCCAACAATATTGCATTTTACATTCCCACTCCCGCTCGATTCTTCGAATGCTGAAATACCAGCATCATTCAAGTATCCGACTCGAAGCAGAGCTGCTTTCGTCTGTCAAGTCCGAGTCGAAACTCTTCCTGAGCCACAATGAGCAGAGAGTTCACTCTATACTTCGAACGCGTGCCGTATCGTAACCTTCCGATTTTGTATCGTTAGCACTTGCAGTACATTGTGCAGTGAAATCTCTCCGCAGACGTACACCCTCACTTAAGTACCAGCAGAAGCTACAAAGAATGGAGGTGCACATTGGACAGAAGGTTATCGTCATTAGCAACCTACAACAAGTTTTGGGCTTATTTCTCTGCAGCTTCTTTTGCTTCTCTCTTAGCTTTTGCTGCTGCAATCTGCAACAACACAAGATCAGTCAAAAACGACCAAGAGGTTTTCTCTATTGGACTCACCTTTGCAGCCATCGCCTCTTTCCGGCTGCCGAACTTGCGATTCTTGCCATGAATGCGACTCGCCTGACCGCTGGCAGTAGTAGCTGCAATGGCCTGAGCTGCTGTCTCCTCGCACGCCTGTTTCAGCTTGAGCGCGACGCGCTTGTGCTGGATGTCTGCCATGGCTCAATGGCTCAATGTCAATGCAAAACTGAAACTGGCCGTCTGTGTAAACTTTACTGTTTTAATAGTGCTAAAACACAAGGAGTAGAGCTTTTCGGTTGGCCGCAAAAGGATCAAAGGAATTGTTGAGATGACGACTCTGTCTCGGGGCGGCTCCACCGCAAAGAAGGCCACATCGGCAGCAGAAGGTGTGTGATAATGACTGCATTGTCCAAGTTTATTGATCACCGTGCTAACCGTCACGTTCCGTGCTGTGGCTACTTGTCCAGCTCCGATCTGGAAATTGTACCTGGCCATCCGTTCTTCCACCAGTGGTGCCAATGCCATTAGTACAGCGGATCAACTGAACAGCACTAGCTCCAATATATATCCGCGCGGTCGTAAAAGACCAAAACCTTTGACCAGTCGAATTGGAATGCTCGGACCAGGAGCTGGAATCTGGATGACGTTGGGTACGCCCCTAGTGACGTCTGGGCAAAGTGGTGGAGAGGATGGTGTTGCTGTGCTACACAGTGTCCGTCACTATTGGGAACAACTCAGTGTCAATGAGCGACAGCAAATACTGTTTCTGGATGAACCGGAGCTTGTGAAGCAGTTGTACAAGCTCAATCTGAGTTTGTTGTGCGTCGGACTCATGCAGCGTCACCTCAAGTCTTCCAATCGAACGGCTACTGATATAGCAAATAATACTAAGAAAGTGGTTGCCGCAGCAGCCACGACGGCAACGTCAAAGGTTGCATCTACCACGTCGCCGACAGGACAAGAGCGTGCAGCAACACCGCCATCCACGCGTTCAGCGACGGACACCTCTTCCGAGAAAACGTACGAGTTACTTGAGGCGATGGAGTTTATGGATATTGGCACAGGTGCGAACGCTACGAAGCTGTAGCTCTTAATGCTATTTTCCTGATCTTATCGTTGTTGAATTTGTTGGTCTACAGGTATTTTGACTGTGAAAACAGAGCTGGCGGAAGATACAGACAGATTGTTTACGCTGGTGGGAGATGTATTAGAGGGATTCTTGACATCTATTCACGTTCTCACAGAGAGTAGCTTCAACAAGCTCTTCGTGACGGAAAGCGAGACCATTAACACGTGGGCAAACTATCAACGCCTGATCGCGATGCTAGTGGAACAAGTACGAGTTATTGGCCTATTTGCGATTGCAGCTGATACGCTTTCTAACACTGCTATGTGTGGTCTAGCTCATCCTACGAAGTTATGTCATCTTCTTGGAAAAAGAAGCAGCGCTGCAAATGGAGCAGTTGTTGCTGGAAGTGTCGCTGGAGGATAAAGCAAAAGCACCAACCAGCAACAAGAAAAAGCACAAGAAGAAAAAGAAGAAGAAGAAGAAAACAACAGGGTATTTAGTGCTGCAGCCTGATACTACCAGAGACCAAGTCAGGAATGAGCTGGTGGTGAATAGTGCTGAAGCACTAGAGGATCCAAGTGACGAGATCATCGATGAGCCAGCACCTGAACCAGCACCTGAATCGAAGTCTATAGACAGCGATTGTCAATCGAATTCATCAACAGCTCAAAGTGACGAGATCGCCGTGGAAGAAGTCATGCCTGCAGCAGTTGACCTCTTCTCAAAGAAATCGGCAGGTTTAAACCCCAACGCTGTGGTATTCCAGCCCCAAGAGCATCTGTTCAGCAATGAGGACTCGAGAAACCCATTTGCAGGCAAGCGGAAGTTTGACGAGTACATTGTCAGTGTTCCGTGGGAAGATGTCGAGAGCGAGGCTGGCAGTGCGTTCGATACACAAAGCTTCGATGGTGATTTCTCGGATAGAGAAGATGTAGTCGACTATGGAGATTCACAGCAGTGGCGGAGAAAACAGCGCAGACATGAAGAGGATGCAGAGTTGGAGTGGCAGTTGCAACAGGTTTACGCGTCTACCTCGTCGCTCTTTGGCTGGGACTTTTCCAGGCAGTGCGAACTATCAGGGCCTGGTGCCAACCTTCCTTGGAGTGAGTCAATGCTATGGAGAACAGCCCCAAAGGAAGTGGTACGCTACTTTTCACCTGGAAATGGAGACGCATACTCAAGATTTCATGCGCCGCAGTTTCTGCCATCGTCAGCAGGCCTTCCGTCGTCACGATACTACTTCAACCCGGGGCCATCGATGCCATTTGGGCCTCCGGCCATGGAGTCGACTCCGCAACAACTTCACGGCTTCGGCTTCCAACCTTCAGAATTTCCTATGGTGGTGACATCTTCAGAATTTCCTATGGTGGTGACATCCATGAGCAGTACAGGTATATCCTTACAAAGTTGTCAGACCGGTTCCCAGGAGTCTCCAATCGGCTCCAACCCTTTCCATCCGACCAACACTTCGTAGTCGGTTGTGTCCGCATTATCTTTCAGTTCTCCCACTGACAGTACAATTCCTTGGGCTGCAACATGATCACACAGCTCCTCGGTGACCGACACGTCACCTGTCGTTATTGGGTCGGTTGGACGAACGAAGAAGAATATCATCATGGGCAACTACGGCTTGCGTGTCCAAGCCGAGAAGCCGATCGAGGAATGCAGCTATGAGAACTTCGAGTTAATTGTGGTGCCAGGAGTACGTTGCTATCTACATCTAGACTTTGCTCAAGTTAATGTGTACTGATCTGTGTTAACAGGGCGATGGAGCGAGCCACGTGCGTGACTGCGATCTTGTGATCAAAATGCTGCTCTGGCAGCAACAAGCCGGTCGCTGGATCGCTGCTGCTTCTTCGGCCCTTGCCGTTGTACTGGAACCTCATGGGTTGCTCGGTGCGCGTGCTACTTGTTCGCTCGCACACGAACCAAAAATGACTCGTCAGTTTGTGGACGAAGATGTGGTCGTTAATACTCGCTGCGTGACAAGTCAAGGCCCTGGGACGGCACTGAAATTCGCACTGACATTGGTCAAACTGCTGAACGGAGAGCTTCCTGCTCAGAAAGCCCGCTACGAGCTCCTCTACCCATGACCGTAGGTAACTATCACTGTGTTTTGGTTTAGGATAATTTGGTGATACGTTCAAGGAGAAATTCAAAAGTAGTTGACTTGCTTCAAGTTATCAATGACAGTCAAATGAGTTACAGCTTACAGCTGTAGCCTACAACGAGATCATAAGCACCAGTCCAATGGCAATAGACACTCCAACAGCATACATATTGGCAGAAGCACTTGCACCGCTAGCTTGTTCGCTCGTTCGGACACCGGAAGAAGATGCAGTAGCTGTGGAGTCGGCTGCAGACTTAGGGCCGAGCTCGACACGTACACTATACTCGAGTCGCTCGCTTTGATCTGAACCTCCTTGTGCAACAGCCTCCCAAACATGCTGTTGTATGCTGTATGCGAGTCTGCTTACGTAGACCTCACCAATAACGGGATTATTGGCGTCGCACACACTTCACTTTTACCATAAGCAAAGAGGTGATGCAAGATCGTTTTGTATGGCAAAAAACGCTTTACTAATCATCATGTCGCAGACACTGCACCTCAATATTTTGAAACGTCAGCAACCATCAGGTGCAATAAGTGTGCAATTAAACTTAATTTATATCTTAGTTGTCATTTTTTCTATTTAATATTGCCCTACAATAACTGTGTGTGGTAGACCTCGTTTCGTACTTAGTGTTATGCGGCTTTCATTGACACTTGTGGTCGAGAGACTCCGACAGGTGCAACAAGAGCTCGACATGGCTCTGGTGCTTCGTAGCGTGACTTCTGCGGCCGCCAAGCGCGTGACTGCCTGCGCATTGGCTGATGTGGCCGCCACCTCCTCGAGTGTGCGTGGTTTCGCCTCCAAGAAGGACAAGAAGAAGAGCAAGAAGGGCGGAAGTGACACCAACTTCGAGCAGATGCTGCGTGCCATTAAGGGCCAGTACCCCGACACGTACGCTGCCTTGCAACTTCCTATTGCTTCTGCTATTGGGTGAATATTAACGGGTATATTTTACTGCAGGGAGGAGTGGACAGAGGAGGAGAAGCAGCATCACCAGGAGATCGGACGCCGCTACAACGTCATGAGCTCCATTGAGCACAACCATTTCATGCGCGACGTGCAGACCAAGATTGACCTTAAGTGGGAGGCCATTAATGCGCTCCCTGCTGAGCTTCAGGCTGAGGCGATGGAGACCGACGACGCTCCTGCACCCGAGGAGCTAGGTTTCGCTACCTGGACGCCTCCCATCCCGGGCTTCCGACGATACACGGACGAGGGAGCTGAGGCCATGGACTAAGATAGTTTTCATCAACAGGTTCCTGTGGTAGGTTACAGCCGCCGATGTACTGAGGAAGCGGCAAATAGAAACGAGAGATGGAGCGTACAAGAACATCGGTGGGTTATGTTTTACTACCTATCTGCTGAGTTTTACAAGCTGAGTTGAACTTCATCCCGCAACGCTGATTCATAAGCGTCTTGCGGGACTGACGCTTTCTCTTCTGTGTCTTTTTCCTCTTCCTCGACTTCCCTGTCGACGCTGCCAGGTCGAGTTGCAGCTGGTTGCTTGTTCCACCACTCGCGAACATTGCGTTGGATCACGAGTGACGCAAGAGCGTGTGCTTTCATACGTGCAAAGTTTTTGCGGCACAGCACACCACGAGTGGCTGCTTGAAACTTAATCGCCACGTGCTTGGTTTGCAAAAAGCTGCGTCGAGCCAACATACTGCGCGTTGCTGCTTGGACGGTCACGGCTGCGCGTTCACGTTCTGAGACGTCCCTGGTCATCAAAGAGCAACTTTCATCGGCTTCTTGTTGCTTCTGCTGGTCCTCAATACTTTGCGTGGCTTCGCGAAGTTGTTTGGTCGTCTCCCGCATGTTCTTGCAGTTTCGCTTCAGCAACCAGGCACGGATACCGTGCTGCAGCACCTTCACTTCATCTTCCAGCGACTGTCGTTCCTCTGGGCCCATGAGTTCCATCGCTGCTTGAAGCTTGTTTAAACTCTCCTCGTCTTCGGCAATCACACTCTGAACATCCGAGTCGTTCTCAGCTCCAGACAAGACTAAGCGTCCGCCAACAAGATTGGAGTCCATGCCGACCATACTTGCAGGCGATGATCCAAAGCCCACCGACGTCCCGGTGCTACTGCTACAGGGAGAGATTACAACGTCTTCACCAAAGCTACTTTCACGACGTCGGGCTACGTGACCCGCCGAATCTCTTGAAATGCTCAATGAAAGAGCGCACTTGTCGTGCAAGCTCATGGTCGAGAAGGCTCCAAGTAGAAGCTTGCGATTGTGCTCTTGATTCTCTCCTACCTGTTATTTCGAAGATAAATTCCATCAGTAAGCACTTTGGCCCGCCAGCAAAAATATGAAGATTACTTACGTAAGATGTCGCCTTTGACGATAAGTTTGCTTCACAAGGACTTTCGCAACTGCTCGAGTGAGAGCGCGGTGGGCGTATAACAGGAACGTGGTCATCGCCTGCCAAGAGGCCCATGTCTCCAGCATCCGTGTAAGGTGTTGGGGCATCATCAATCTCCATGGGAGATCCTCCAAATCCATAAATCTCATCGATTGCACCTAAATCACCGGTGTCACCCCCCATGTGCTGGTGCAATTTTCCAGCAACCTCTAAATGTCTAGACTTCTCAGCACGGTCGGCAGCAGTGAGTCCATCGAAGTCGCGCACTTGTAAATCAGCTCCAGATTGTAGAAGAACGTCGACAACTTCGTTGTGTCCGCATCCTGCTGCAAGGTGTAGTGCGGTCTGTCCTTGGGTACTTTGTTGGTTGATGTGAGCGCCATGAGCTATCAATACTGGCACCAACTGCGAATAGTTGTAGAAGCTCACATAGTGTAACAAGCTCAAACCAGTCTCGTCCAGGGAGTTGAGCTCCTCCAGCAGCTCTTCACTCGTGTGAGCGACTGTAACAAGCTGACGCACAACACGCTCGAGTAATTTCTCTGAAAGCTGCTCCAAATCGTTGTCACTTAGGGCTTCAATTGTGCAGTCATCCAATGCGATCGATGTTTCGCTGGAAGAAGTTGAGGTACTCGAAAGCTCAGTAGAGCCACTTGATTGAGCAATTTGCTGGCTAGATTGTTGCACTTGCCTAGTTGATGAGCCCGAAGCCGGTGATACTGTCAATAAAGGCGCTGGATCTTCCCTTTCTGGATTATTTTCATTTTTGAGGCCTTCGGTACCGAATGCTGCTGGAGATTTTAATGGAGATGCTGCCGTCTTGGTGCGTATTGCTTGGTGAAACTCAGATAATCGCTCTACGACTCGAATCTTGCATTGCCTCTCGTCCACTAAGCAAATCAACCAAAACCACAAAACGTAAGTACCTAGGAATGGAATGCAAACAATGCATTAAAGATCGAGAACTTACAATCCGACTCGACGTATGTCGATAGATTCCTGTTGGAAAATCTGTCCTCTGATCGGTTCATCCCAATAGTTTGTGATAAAACAGTTGGAGAGCGACCTCTCTTGCCAGTGCCGAAAGTATGTACAGGACTTGATGCAGTAAGTTCCAACGGATCAATGGATTCTGTTTCCAAAGCACGTTTGTCTTTCGCAATTTCGCCAACAAGCGAAGGTGACACCAAATAATGACTTCGGTACGTGAACTGCCTCTTGTGAGAAAGCAGAATGCTCTCTTGGTGCAGTGACCCACCCCAATGACACACGCAAATGTCAACATTACCAAGTTGTCGCGAGCTTGGAGCTGCAGACAACACATTCAGCAATTGTTAGTGCCACTCCCAGTTGAGTATTAGAAACGTCGTCGACGCACCAGTGCAACGCAGTACCGTGTCCGAAACCTTCTCTGCACGGACTCTCTTCGTGCCAAACTGGATAAATAATTTCAATGGATCTTGAGCCAGTCTCTCAGGAAGTTTAGCTGCAAGACAGATGAGGACCTTGGCTCCTCCATCTCCAAAGTCCCAGTCAGGCGAGAAATCCGATATTTCTGCCAGCTCAAACGTTTGTTGGCCTCCTAAGCCGGAGACGCCTTCTTCAGATGATGTCGCTGAAGACAGATCGTTAAAAAGCTCGTCAGGTTCAAAGCCAGTTATGATCCCGTCCATTGCGCTGTCCTTTAATAACAGCAGATCCGCATCCGAAATATTAAACGAAGAATTGTGATCTGATGCGGTGTGGGGCTCAACCTCCGCCTCGAAACAGTCTAAACACCACAGGACAGCACAAAGATTAGGCACTCGGTATCTCAAAACAGCAAAAAGGTTACCTGCATACTTTTCATGATGGATTCTACTGTTTCATCGGGTGACAAAGTCTTGAGAGGACTTAGCTGCCGGAACGGCGGCATAAATCCTGAGGAAGCACCACTAGTCTTGACGGATAGAGATCGCTTCATCCCTTTGCTCGAGTTTACGTCGTTCTTGCTCGAGTCTGAGGGCAATTGACGATTCACAGGTTCCTTATTGACCTCATCGAAGTAGTGGACGAGGACAATGTTCTCTTTGGAGTCGCGCACTGAATAAATCCTCCGATGGAATGTCTGCAGCAGCAGCAAGTTACTAAACACACACCTTGCAGCCCAATTATCACTATTTCAACGCACCGACGTCTCAGCAGAGTGCACATACGTCCCTAGAATAATTACTTGACGATTGATCACAAGTTTGGCACGATCTTCACGCACGCGTCCACTCTTGTCTTTGCGTTTCTGCCAGAACCACCCGTCCTTCTTGTAGTCTGAGACCTCCTGTGTATTATAGAACAGCAAAGTTCCGCCTATCAAGCACAAGAGAAGGCGTTAGTGTCGTTTTAGTGGCGACGAGCGACGGACACCTACTTATCGGCTGCAACTGCAGCGCATGAGCCACCGGCACGCCCACCGACTGGTAATGCTGCAGGAGGAACACCAGCTCGTCCTTCACGAGCCACCGCCGAGTCGCTTCCTGGCGCAGAGAGGCTGCGCGCGCTTGGATGCCATCGCCCGAGTTCATTCGCAGGTGTACCGTCGTCTGTCGCTGGAAAACTTTTTGGCTTCAAGACGTGGATACCGGTATCAGAATCAGAAACCGGTTTTTCTCCCTTTAGTAATACACCCCCCCCCTTCAGTAATGTTCCCCCTTCGAGAAATTTAGGCCTAGGCCTCTGATTGGCCGAAACACAAATGAGTCGGTTTTGTGTCGGTAATGGCCCGTCTCAATACGCACTTGTCACTTTACCATGAGGCGGGTTTGTTTTAACGTTAAAACAAGTACATGACGTAATCACTCAGCCAATCAGCGATCAGGAGCGATGTTGACGTAGACGACCGTGTGCAGACCCTGCACAAGCGCCGCGATTTTGATCCCGTAATCATTGCTTTAAATCGATGGTGCGCTCGCTGCAAGCGCTTCTCCACTGTGAGGCGAGGCAGGTATGTTCGTGAAGATGCCTTCTAAATGTATGCCAAGTTTCGGCCAAGTTTCGCCGCTTGCTTTTCGTTATGGGCTGGCTGAGTCTCCTGCACATATTGCACAATTATTATGGCAATGATTATGGAGATGGTTTGTCGCGGCTGTCCTGACGAAGTCTACTGCATCGTGTTTGGATACTCTGCTCTCGAAGAACCTCTGCGTTGGCAACTTCTGCTCTAGGCGCATTTCGCCCGACTTCAAGCGCGCGCATGAAGTCCTGGAGCGCGCCCGCTATCCTGTTACCCGTTTCATCCATGCTTACGAGCTCAAATTGCTCAGCAAAGGCGTTAGCACCCTCTAGCTGTCCAGGACCTGCCGGCAGCTTGTCACCCTGATGCCAGTCATCCAGCGGCCAGTCATCCGCCATCGTAGGGTAGCTCCGCAACGCCGCAGTAGCATGAACGTGGGGATCCCAAAGATAGCCGCTTCAAACAAGGGATCTATTTCGCTTGCAACTGGAAGTTGTTGTGTTCGGCTTGACCGACGATCTGCTTAAACCGATCGATAGCAGGCTGCGTAGTGCAGCCATACTTCCCCACAAATATCCCCTCGAAGTCCTCTGGTTGGTGGGTTGCCGCTATAAGCATCTGCCTGCCAGTAGCGGTCCACCACACTACGCCATCGACTCGCTCGGTCAGAGGAGCTAAGCGTATCAGGTACAACATCACGCTTCGAGTTAGCGCATCGTGAGGTACGAATCTGCGTTGACGAGGTCGGGGTCTTAGGAAGGCATGTGCCCTGACGAAGAAAACAGTGTTGTGTGCTTGCGAGGGTCCATGCTCGAGTTCCGATGTAGCACGAGTGACGCTCTCGTAGATGTATGAGCACTGACTCAGCCTTCATACATCTACGAGAGTGTCCTGCCAAGGTCCCATTGAAGCATTGAAGCGAGTTCAAGGTGAAGTTGAAGTTGAAGTCTCCGCTACGAACGCAACACGAGCCGCCGTTATCATTTGGCTTAATGTCCATTGGCCATTGCATCTACACGAAGGATCTACATTAATTCGAGCTGCCATTTCGATGTCAAGGATCTATGTGGTATACGTGTCCTGAAGCTACGCCACCGAACTGAGCCATTTGTGCTGCTGTGCGCTGTTTTTTGCTTCGCATTTTTCGAGTATGCCATGCTTCGCGCTCGGGATCCTTGAAATCGGCCACTTGCCAGGTGACACCAGGCACTCGAAGAAGCTTCGCTCTCGTAGGAGCTGTTGTGTTCGCAAAAAGTTGCTGGTACATCGAGATTGTCGAGACCTCTTCATCTCCGCCAGCAGGACCGACACCTTCAACTTCCAGACGCAGTGCGTCTCCCATTAGAGCGAAGCCAATCTTCGTTAGTTGCTTCAAATTCCAGAGTGCCAGTGTATTCCAAGGCGATGTCAAGCCACTCAACTCCAACGGTTGGAGAGCTGGATCGGGCTGGAAAGTGTGTCCAAGAAGAGACGCGCCTACAACAAGATCATGTTCCAGATCGAGGTTCGACAGTAGCAATGCTACTCCAGCAGCATTCACCTCAACCTCTAGGGACTGGAGTAGAAGTGTGTCAGCACTTGGATAATGGTCGGCTGCTGTGCCAATGAGAGCATTCAACGCTGGCACAAACTTTCCCCAGAACAGCATCGGGATGATCTCCACTTTGCCTACAATAACTCCTGTAGCCACTTCGTTCTGCAGTCTCGTCATGAACTCGCGCACCGAATCAACAAAGACGCTTGTGGCCTTGGAGGACATCGAATTTGGAGCACTCGAGACAGACGCCATCGCATCTCCTGTGATCGTTGCAGCGGTTGGAAGGCCCACTGCGATGAGGATACCACCGTCAGCATACGTCGCTGCACGCGCACAGAACTCCCGCAACTGAAGAAGCAACTTCTCCACATCGATCCGCTCATATTGCGTGTGGCTCTGCCAGTGCAACCTCGTGCCGACCACCGTCATGCCACGCATGTTCGCTTCAGGTCGCTACTCGGAAGTGACTGTGTCACGTCGTGCGGTATCAGATTCAGAAACGGACCTGCTCAGCAACGCTTCCAAAGAACATGGAGAGGGCTATGCAAGCATAGTTCTCTCCTATCGGCGAAGCCTTCGTCGAGAATCCCTGCTAGACTACTAGCGTTAAAGGCCCAAGAGTATCTAGGCTAGCTATAGCTATAGTTGTAGTTGGTAAACTAGGTAGACTCCTAAGACGACCTGCTCAGCAAAGTCACGCAAAAGTTTCATTCGTTACTGGGATGTTTGCTTATATCGGATACGTGTAGCTTGGCAGGGTTCCTCTCCATGAAGCTTGCTGTGATGAAAGCTCATTTCTTCCCTCTCACACCTCCAAATGATACACGTGGCCAGGAGCTACACCACCGAAGTGTGCGATCTGGGCGGCAGCGCGCTGCTGCTTGCTCGCCATCTTCTTCTGGTGCCACTCGAGCCGCTTTTGGTCTTGTAACCCGTCCAGTTGCCACGCAATACTAGGCACCCGTACTAACTTGGCAACCGTAGGTGATATGCCATTTGCGTAGAGTTGCTGGTACATTGCGATAGTGGCGACTTCTTCGATACCCGCAGCGGATCCAATCCCATCGACTTCAAGGCGTAATGCGTCTCCCATGAGAGCGAACCCCACCTTTGTCAATTGCTCGAGATTCCAGAGTGCCAGCGTGTTCCAAGGCGACGTTAGACCTGTCAATTCGACTGGTTGGCTAGCTGAATTCGGCAGGAAGTCGTGACCAGGTAGAGCCGCACCCACCACCAGGTCACGCTTGAGGTCGAACTGTGAGCGTAGAGCTTCCACACTAGCAGCATCCACGTCAATTTCCAATGATTGCAGGATCAGTGTATCAGCACTTGGAAAGTGGTCTGCCGCCGTTCCGATCAAAGCATTTAGGGCTGGTACGAATTTACCCCAATGCAGCATCGGGACAATCTCCACCTTGCCGGCTAGAGTTCCTGCATCAACCTCTCCCTGCAGTTTTGTCATGAACTCGCGCACAGAATCGATAAACGCAGCATCTCCGTCCGACGAGCGAGCGGATGTGAGGGAGTCAGCTATCGCCTCGGGCAACCCCACTGCAATCAGGATCCCGCCATCCGAGTACGTGGCTGCGCGAGTGCAAAACGCACGCACTTGGTTCAGCACCTTGTCAACATCGACGCGGTCGCGCTGCGAGTGGCTATGCCAATGCAGTCGCGTGCCAACTACAGTCTCCCCTCCCATTCTTGCTGATTCTCCTCAGTTGTGAAATATCTGATTCCAAAATCTGAGACTACCACTTCAACATAAGTCTCAATGCTATCAGGCACATATCGGACATTATCAATGGGGTTTTATTACGCTTTATCACTGCCGTGGAGGCCCTCGACATGGCTGGAGGGGATGCAGTTTGCCACTTATGACTTTAACCTTGTTAGTAGTAATCGCGGTGCGGTGGGGGAGGCGGTGGGCCATATCCTGGTGGCGGTGGGCCATATCCTGGTGGCGGTGGGCCATATCCTGGTGGTGGAGGACCATATCCTGGTGGGGGTGGGTGATCATAACCTTGTTGTACGACTACTGGTTGAACGTACACTTCCCTGGGAGGAGGTGAATCGTAGTCGCGGCGGTCACGACGATCGTTGTCTGTTGCAGAGGCACCTGCTAGACAGCACGAGGCACAGCACAAACCGGCCAAGCAACCGCAGCACTCGTCTCCACAACCGTCATCTGGCCCGCACATGGTTGCCTTGGGCTCTCTTCGTTCACTGAGTCGCTCACTGTCGGCAATTGCTGCAATGGCAACTGGGGAGTTCTGCAAGGAGCAGCACTTTGATCATGCCTGCGACGTGTGCACTCTTTGATAATTGTATTGCGTTGTGTCTCAGAAACAAGCACAGCAACACGCGGGTCATTTACCCACGCTCAAACGTATCATAATCGGCCAGCAGCGTTCGAAAGCGTTTATGGCGCCCCGTCAGCTGCTGGCAATGCAATTTATTCATTATCCGGTCTCGATTCTTCGTTGGCAGCGACACTTTGAACCGACATTCAAGCTGCTCTTGCGAACTGCATGTACATCCAACATGAAGGAGCTTGAGCTGTGCACTCTTTTCCGCCTCATGCTTAGGAATTTGAGCGCACTTGAGGCTGCGGTGGGCGGATCTGGGACATCACCACGGGCTGCACGGTCACGTCGCGCGAAGTATCGTAGTCGCGGCGGCGAGGGTCATCGTCCGCAAGGCGTCGGCGGTTGTTGTCATTGGTAGAGGATCCTCTACTGGAACAGCACGTTGCGCAGCAACTACTGGCGAAGCAAGTGCCTGCATTCTCGGGCATGGTTCTCTTTGCGATTAGAAATGTTCTTCTGAAGTGTGGCATGAAGAGGGAAAGATGATGCCATCTGGACTGGAACGCAAAAATGCTAGCAAATCGTCAGCTGATACTATACTTCAGGAGGTGTCCGAACCTCCTCCATCGTACAGTTCGCGCCAGCGTTAAGGATACGAGCGATACTCACCCGATCGTGTACTCAGAGATGTTGCTAACTACTTCGAAAAAGATAGTGCCCTTATATCAACTACAAACTCTTCTCAGTCCTTGTGACCATTCTGCTCGAGGAAAGTCTTCATGACCGAAATCACTGCGGACGTCAAGGCTTGACGGTCCTTCTCGCGCTCTTCACGTTCTACCTCCAGTTCCCGCTCCCGCCGTTCCGCTTCCAGGCGGCGCTCTTCGCGCTGCAGCAAGATCATTTGTTCCGTGGTCCGCGACTGTTGCTCCACCAATTCTTGAAGCAGTGCCTTCAGCTCGGTGATACTAGTAGGATCCGTGCCAGACAACGTCGCAGCTGAACCCGTTGATGCCGAAATCACAACTGGCCTAGCTGCCGGGGCGATGAAGCTCTGTGTCGAGGATGAGGCCACTCCAGAGGAGTTGCCGACTGGTGACAACGGTTCGCTTGGCGTGCTACTAACTGAATCCTCGTCCTCATCTTGATTCGACGATGTATGAGAAGCATTCCGTGCAGCCACGGCATTGACTGCACCAGTAGCGATCGCAACGTTCTGAGCAAGTAGAGCAGCGCTGACCGGATCTCCACCATCATAGAGCGTCACAAGTTCCGTCATAAGCACTTCAAGTTCACCTGCAGGAGCACCCTTCGGTCCTACAACACTACCGTTGTTCAGCTTAACACGTTCACGGTACTTGGCCATGAGATTTTCAAAACGGTAGCGCACGATCGGACCCTTGACGTTGTCCTTTGAGAATTCCGGGCTATTGTCCAGCTTGTACGCAACATCTTCCCACGCCGCCGAGATCGCGCCGAACTTGGCACGGAACGGAAGCACCTGCTTCACGTACTTGACGAGCAAGAGGTCATCTGCATGAGTGAATCGTTGGCGTGTGGCCTTGTTGGCGATAGGCAACGCTTGGTCTTCAGAATCCACAAGGAGAGAGGTGGCCGTTGATGGCTGCGGCCCAAGAGGCGACGGGGCGATGGTCACCTGTGCTGTTCCCAGCGCCGGTTTCTTCTCAGCAGGTTCCTCTCCGTCCTCCGACTTAATCTTTCGAGGACGGCCACGCTTTCCAAGCTTCTGGGACTGCGGGTCCGCCTCGGCAGCATCCAGTTTGGGTACCACCTCGGCCATGACTTTCTGGTAGGCCTCGTCATGTGAAGGTACGTCATCCGGGTGGCTGCCATTCTTGACCCAGTTTCGGTGGCGAGCCACAAGACGTTCGAAGCGGTTCTTGGCGATGGGGCCCTTTAGGTGGTGCATCTTGAAGGCGCTGCTTCCGTTGAGAGTTGTGGCGACCTTCTCCCAGCCAGCCATAAGTCCACCGTACGGCGCGCGGAACGGCAGGTCCGTATTCACCTGAACTACTAGCAGGTAGTCCTGGCTGGGCCCAAAGCGCTGGCGGATTCGCGGCTTGGGTGACATCGCTTCCTCCCGCGGTTTTTTCGATTTTGATTCCAAGGTCTGAAGCGCCAGAAACATCCAAAACCTCTTTGTGCGAATATTTATACAATGTTATATAAAAGGTATGTCTAATCTAAGGCTGTTTTCACATGGATTGCTATTGAAATAGTCTTAAGTAGACAGATATGCGGGTATAAGAATAAACAGTATGTAGGGATTCAGTTTCAATAGACCAGCTCAGGAGAAGAACTCTATTCAAAGCTTGGTGAGGCCATACAACGAGACATTCGGGAGCAATTCCTGCATCAACATTGGTCAGTTCTCAGCGGCGGAAGCGGCACCACAAATGAGTTAATAATCAGAAGACAACCGTACCGTCGAATGCAGCGAGTTGATCACGCAGCCGCACTCTACAACTACCCCACCGAGTTTTTCAACAAGCTCGACCGTCACCTTGAGTGTTTTGCCCTATACAACAAACGACAGTGAGCATATTTCGACTACCGAAAAGATTACCAGGAAATGCTGTACCGATGCAACCAGATCATCGATAATGACAACGCGTCCTCCGCTCGTGATGGCATCCTCATGAATTTCCATCCGCCCTCTGTAAAAGCCCGACACGTAATCCACACCAACGACATCCCCAGGCAGTCTCCGAGCTCGACGAACCGGCACAAATGCGGCCTGGAGAGCTAACGCCAATGGTGCCCCGAAGATAAATCCTCTTGACTCGGTACTCACTACGTGAGTGATGCCTTGGTCCACATAACGCAACTTGAGAGCGTCAATGGCTACTCGGAAGGCAACGGGGTCCAGAAGCAGAGATGTGACGTCGCTAAAATCCGCTCCAGGCTTGGGAAAGTTGTTGTACACACGAATCTTTGCCTTGATGTAGGCTGAGACTTCCTCCTCGCTCGTCAGGTCAACCGGCGGTGACTCCATTGCGAGCTTATACTTGAATGCGAATTGGCTGGAACTAAATTTAATGTAAATTTACTATAATTATTAGCTAAAAAAATTCACTTTGTGACAAATACAAATTGTCACGGCATGTTTGCATCTGGGCGGGATGCTGTCGCGCAGAGCTTCACTTCCGACGCCAAAAGAAGTGCTGAAGGTATACAGATAGATAAACTGTTAGTCTGTGCACGCGTTACTATACTAACGACGTGTGGTGTGGCGGATTAGATTGGCTGAGCGTTGGTAAGAGTTTTGCTGGCACCAAAAGCGAAGGTAAAGGAAAGCAAGATGAGTCCTCTGTATCTGCATTGCAAGTGTACACGCATCGACACAGTAAGAAACACAAAAAGGAAAAGAAGTGGCATAAGGAGAAGAAGCGGCACGACAAGGAGAAGAAGAGTTGGCATCTCGAAAAGAGGACGAGCAAGAACAAGAAACGGCGGAGATCGCGGAGTCTCTCCGATAGCAGCAACGATGACGAAGACAGGATGCGTTCTAGACATCGATATCGACGGCACCGACGCCGTAGCCGGAGCCGGAGCAAGTCGCGCTCCAGGTCAAGATCCAGGTCGCTCAGCTCCAGGGCTGAGAGTAGAGTCGTGAAACAGCCAACAAGTGAAGTTGTCGTTCACGACCAAAAAGAAGCAGATGACGACAAGATATTTGAGCTTGATCGCGTTGGTGATCGAGAGAATCAGTTCTTTGGATCTGTGTACGCCAATGACCAGCCGCTCTACAAGTTGGCTACACGACGGAGCCTTCTGACGGGAGCAAAGCTAGCTCCAGTACGACCCCAATATACCACCAACGAGGTGACAGACAAGCAGAAGGAGGAGCGAGACTCGAGTCGATATTTCTCGCTGATAGCACGGAAAGCAGAGCGAGATGGTCGACAAAAGCGACTTTATCTGGCCTACTCAGAGAAGAGGTTGTCTCGTATCGATAGCAACACAAATCGTGATGCTAGAGCTGTCTGCAGTCGCCAAACTGAAATGGATTTTATTCCACTTGATCCAGTGCTCGATGGTGACGAGCTTCGGACTAAGGTTGCAGAAAATAATAATTCCCCAGACCGAAACGATGTGAGCAATGGAGTGCTGCTATCCGACGGGCAAAATGTTGAGCAACACCTGGTGCAACGCAGCAAAATACTCAACGCTGCTGTCACAGCAAATCCACATGACATTGATAATTGGCTCGACTTGATGGTCTTCCAAGAGGAGACGATGCGTCTTCACACGAAAACCGCCAAGTTAAGCTCAGCCATGAACACAAGCGTTGCGGAAAAACAAGGTGCAATTCTTGCGAAAGCGCTAGCTACTAATCCGCAGTCACGAGTGCTACATCGAATCAAGCTGAACATGTTAGGTAGCGGCGCTGATGTTGATTCATTTCAGCAGCAACTTGAGACCCTCCTATCTGAAGACTCTACGAACAGAGAGCTCTGGCTTAAGCTGCTCCAAAGTCACCAGCAGCATTTTGGAAGCTTTTCGATGCAGTCGGTGCGTGATCTCTACGCACGTATTCTTACCGTGCTCAGACAAAATCGCACGAGTGCTACAGCAACGAAGGATACACGTTTACCCTTAAGTCCTGACTCAAGAGAAGGTGGCGATGCGTCAATAACGCTCCTGGATTTCCATTTTCTTATGTGCCAGTTTGAGAAGAAGGCAGGCTTTATCGAGCGCGCGATAGCTCAATTGCAAGCTCTCCTTGATTTTTGCCGCAATTTCAATGGAATTGGAGGAGATCGAGGTGGTGTTGGCTCGAGCCTTGAGATGTTGGGAAAACAAGCTCCTACGCTGTCTGATGCTGCATTTCGAGACTATATAAAGGGAAAAGTTACCACGGCTGACAAAGTAAATCCTTCTGAAGTGCTACGTACTGAAGGACACAAGCAGAGCCTATTATCCACTTCTGCAGTATACCAGCGCCGTTCGCGCATAAAAAATGGATCGCGAGGTGTGCATGGTAAAGATGGCGTCGCACTTTTGAATGAAAACTCCCCGTTGAATGACAGTTCGGAAGAAGATGCGAAGCAAGACCGTAAAGCTGTCTATAGCAACATGCACGGGTATCGCATTAACATCGATGAAGCTGACGACGCTGGGAATTATGAGCGCATCCTTCGAGAGCTACGCGGCACTGAACGTGCTCAATCTCGACGATACGAACAACTTGAAAAGGGGAAGATGAAACTGGTAGAACTGGCAGTGACAAAGGCTCAAATTGAAGACCAGCGTGCCAACTACGATTTAATTGACGAAGATGACCGCTTTGTACATTGGCTTATGCTCGAAGAAGAGCAAGCAGAGATACAATGGGCCCCACTAAATCCCCACAACCCTCTGCATCAAGACTTGATCGAGCAACAACCGGATCGCGCCATACTCGCGGAAGAGATCCAGCCATTTTTGTTTCCTGTTCCGGTGGTGTATCAGTGGCGTATTGTTGTCGAGCTGTTGCAGATATGTGGTGTCGATTGGGGAGGCGCATGTTCATGGGAAACAAGTTTTTCGACTGGAAAGTCAATGTACGCGGATTGCGCTGAAGACTACGAATTGCTCGTGGCTCCGATCCTTTCCGTGCTTGACCCTCAACCAAGCAACCCCAACAGGAATAAGTTGTTTCTTAATCCATGTGACCGGAAATTACTTCTCGGGGATGCCCTTCTTCAGGACGTTTCGGTAAAGCAGGGACTACTCCGAGATCCCAGTAAGGTGGACTTTATTCGTCAAACATTCGCGCAAGCATTGGATATTTTCGCCAAAACGGATCTAGAATTTGCGAGTGCACTAAAGAGCTTGTGGGTTGGATTTGAAGCTGAAGTTGTGCACACTGTCGGCGTCTTAGAGGAAAGTCTCGCGTATGTTCGACATTTGAGTCAACAATTAGCTCGAAAAGATGCTGACGGCAGTACGGACTTCAATGTACTGTATTCCTATGCCAAGCTGGAGCTTAGACTAGGCAATGAACGCCAGGTCCGACGTATTTGTGACAATACGCTCAAGTCACTTGGTCTTCCCTCTACAAACGATGCGGTTCAAGCTAGAACTTTTCACCGGTTTCTATATCTTCGTATGCGTCTTGAGATATGCCCATCGTTCGGTGACAAATCAAAAAATCTAGCCAAAGGGGAGCTCCAGAAGTTGCGGTGTTTGTATACGTTGTGGAATGCATTTCAACCTGTGGAGTTTGGTGACAAGAAAAAGGAAACGCTAGAGACGACTACGAAAAAGCACCAGAAGTGGCCCGATGATTACTTGTCGGGGCTCTTGATGTCGGATCCGGCGATGAAATCTGACCTTATTGCAAGATACCGTGCCGAGCTTGGTTTTGCCGTTCAGCATTGTGGAGAATCAAAGCATCCTGGGTGTTGTGAACCTCTCTTCCGGTCGAGCTGTTGGGTTGGTGATTGCTTGCACAACTTGGTACTCGTAGTGTACGCCTATGATGGATTTGACGCAGCTTGCCACGAATATCGACAAGCCTTGACTTCTGAAGAGCATAAGGATTGCGAGCATGTGTCACGGATGTGGACTTGCTTCCTTGATTTCATGCAGCAGCATCAAATCTCGGGTTTATTCCCCCCGCTTTCTCCTCGCGTATGGCGGTCGGCTGTGGGTGAGGCAGTCGCGACATATCCGAGGAACAAGCTCTTTCTGCGGCTCTTTGTCGATTCCGAGACTGGAAACACTATTTCACAGGTGCTCCGCAACTACTTTCTTCAAGTCGAGAAACGCTGGCGGCGACATTATGATTCGCCGGAATTGGTGGAGTGGTTATTTGCATTGCTATGCGAATTTTGTCGTGCCGAGCGAGCTGCTACACTCAAGGGGTTATCAATGGCCACAGAGTCCAGCATCGACAGATCTTCTTGCCTTAACTGCTGCCTCTTTCATCGCTGGGGTATGAATGCGACCGCGGTTTCCCGTATCCGCCACTTGTTTGAAAAGATGGTTACTCAAATCCGGACAAAAGGCAACGCGCTTTGCTGGGGATTATACATGCGCTTCGAAGTCGCTCTAGGGAAAGTGGATGCTGCGAAGAAGATTCTTTATCGAGGAATTGCTGCGTGTGCATGGAGCAAGGAGTTATACATGGATGGCATCCGTATAATGCGTGCCTACTTGAGTGAGGCTGAATGCCAGGAACTTCTTACGTTCATGGAGGCAAAGGAATTAAACTTGCGGGTCGAGCTCGAGTAAATACCTCCCCCCCCCACCACCACCACAGTAGCCCATTTGGCGCAGACATGATAAGCTAAGGGCAATTGGTGAAGGAAATAAACTATTATTGATGAAGAAAGGTGCTGGAGGGATGAACTGATGCGCATTTCTTCCGACTATTGTAGGTCTCGTGGACCTGATGGAGCGCCTAACTGCTTGGGCTAATGGAACGAAATGGAGTGTGGCTAGCATTTTAGACGAAGTCGTGCCAGAGCACAGAATTTATGTGAAGCACGTTCTCTGCTGACGCCCAGCCTACCAAGTCCTGTCGATGGCAAACGGCGGAAAACAAGGGGTCTTCGTGATAACAAAAAACAACTACAAGCAGAACACTCTCGGTCTACTTCAAGAGTTTATATTCCGACTAAACAACAGTGCTCTCGTGTTCAAGGACACGCAATGACAATCTGGGAGGACAAATTTCGCTTGAAATGCCTGACTTCAGAAGACATTTTATTCTTACTTGTACATCCTAACGTGGCTAGTACTCTAGAAAGTGCAAGCTTTCTGCGGGAGTTGGGTCTATCCTAAGACCAAGTCGTGGAGCTCGAGATAGCTCTTGTCATGCTTCGTCAGCAGGACGAATGGATTTATAGTCATTCTTCGAAAGTATCGACGACTTCGTTATGCGATAAACTGACGCAAAATGCATGGATTCATACCCGAGTGCTACATGTACCCGCCTTGAGGACTACACGCCTTAGGAGTCTACCTGTACAGCTACGGCTCTTGGGCCTGTAACATCCACCAGAAGCTGGTGGACAGGTCTCCGCGACGAAAGCTTCGCCAGTAAACGAGTTCGTGGGACACTATGGAAGCAATGCCACATTCTTGTGGAAGATGTTCCTCGCGCCGTTCACGTCGCGGTCGTGTCTCGCGTGGCAGGACAAGCACCGAAACACGTCGCTCCCACCAAGGTTTTCTTTGATCTCGCCGCAGCTGGAGCAAGTCTTCGAAGTGTACTCTTCCTCACAAGTGGTTAGGCACCCGCCAGCTCGTTCCAGCTTGTACTTCAGTAGCATCTTGAACTTGTAGTGTGCCTGCGCCATCATTGCTCTAGCCGTGGGGCTCCTAATTTTTCTACTTTGGAAGGTGGCAGGGGTCTCTGGGGTGGCGTCTGATGCCACCTTTAATTCATACCTGCGCACCATCTCAGATGTCTGGAACGACGGCAGGAGGACATTTTGATTTTTTGAGGCCAGCCAGCTAGATAGTTTGTGAAGCATGTCGTTCACCACGCAAGTTGCCTTGCGAGACGTATAGCGGATACGTCTGCGCATGCGATACCGAAATCGATGCTCTGCTGTCTTGCAGCTCTTTGACCCCTTCTTCGCCTTCGTTCGAACTTTCGTTGGGTGCCTCACTTTGCACGCCTTGTCCATCACCTGTACCTTGGATTTCATCTTGTCCACCGCTTCGAACTTCTTCTTCAAGACATTGCTCGAGTCCTTCACGCTGAACGTCCGGTCATTCGGATCGTACACCGTGACGAAGTTGCGCACGCCGGGATCGATCGCACATGATCTTGTGCACTCCGGCTGGGGGAACTCGCGCAACCTGTGGACGATGATGTAGAACTCCCCTTCTCGAAGGCGCTGCAGCCGAATGGATGTCGCCACCTCGGAAAGCGTCTCGTGCAACACGATGCCCTCGTTCTTCTTAAACCCGAAGAACGTTTTGTGGAATCGCACAAGTCGCTTTCCGTCCCGATCAATTGCCCTAACATGTCGATTTCTGATCTCGATCGTGTTGGACGGAGCGAACTTGCTCTTGAACTTCATGTCCGGGTACTTGGTCTCCTCGCCCTTCCCCTTCATCGCAAAGAACAACGCCCGTGACGACTTTACTGCCTTCTTAAAATCGCGGTACGCCGAGTCGCGTACCTCGTCGTGGACCTGGCAATGTCTCGCAAGAGCTTTGTTGTTCTTGAAGTACTTGGACATGCTCGTCAAGATAGCGATCGGCCTGTACTCGAAGCACAAGGCTGACAAAGAAATTCTCTTCCCTGTTGTGATCCCGAGCCTGTCGGCTTTGGAGCACGCGACCAGCTTGTTGTAGATCGCACGATTCGAAGCGAACAATTGGTCCAGCTTCTCCTTCTGGCTGGAGGTCGGGAATAACCGCAGCTTGAGTATGCTGTTCACTGGCGTACTGTCTTCTTCATCTTCGTCATCGGTGTCGGCCATTTCTTCGTCCGGTTCGACGGTGTTAGCAGGAGGCGGCATGTTGTTCGTTCTCCAGTCTCCGTGGATATCGTCGTTAGCGAAGTTCTCGATGTCAAACCAGGAAGTAAGCAGAGACTCCACCACATGCAAGGGATCCTGAATGGGGCCGCGGATGAAAGTCGGTGGTCACTTCGGATAAAGACCTCTCTTCTGTCGCTTGCGCCGCTTGAGCGTCTTCGAGCGTACCCGACGGTATCTCCGTCTCCGCCGTCTCCTTCCCGCATCCTCAGTGACTTCAGGCATCCAGAGGTCGTCTGCGATGGCTCGCTGGAACCACTCACTGGAGTGTACGAAGTCCTCGCACTGCCGAGATCGAGGCCGCGCCGAAGCCATCGGTTGCTTGTTGGTGACTTGGCAAATCCTGAAGTGAGAAGAGCTTTGCTCACTCGAGAGTGAAAATCAACCCACCTGAACGATACTGTTGATGCGATAGGTTCGCTTACAGTACAAGGCTGGAGAAGGGTAGATAACCCTTTCATTCTACGACATACGCATGGCTTCCACTTCGAAAAGAATTTGCATTCAATGAATAAGGCTAACATTTGTGTTGCTATTGTAGGAAATGTGCACTATGGATTCTACAGCGATCACGAAAGAGGATGGAGTGCACAATATTCCCCTTGTGGGGTCGATGGATGTCAAACGTTGTTGGTCAGCGCGAGAGCGAAGCTATTGCGGCTGCGATTGCCGTGCAAAGCTGGATCCGCGAAGTGAGAGGGAAACAAGCTGCAGCTGTGCATCACCTCAAGGTGCGACACTGATCCAGTCCGGGTGGCGAGGATTTCAATCAAGAAGACTACTGAAGCGAAAGAAGCGCTTCATAGCGTATAATAAGGCTGCTCATCGAGTCCAGAGATTTTACCACCCGTACATTTTCCGAGTGCGCTGTGCCGTTTAGATGCAGCAGCAACAAGCAGCACGTATGGTCACTCGCACATTTGTGCAGTACATCGAGAGAAAGCGGGATATCATCGCTTGGGGCCATCACTTAGCCAGATACCATGCTGCAATCTCCATTCAGCTTTGGATTCGACGCACAAGAGGACGGATTGCAAAAGCCAAAGCGAAAAGTGATAGACAAGCTAACGCTCGATTTTTACGCTCATTTGAACTACTGTACGCGTGGAAAGCGCTTTAAAAGCGAGAACCGCAGCAGCTGTATTGCATGTTATGAGTCTACCTAGTTTACCAACTACAACTATACCGTCCGCGCCAGGTTTATATGACCACCCACATTTTAGGGCGCCGCTCCGTCAATTTGGGAGTTGAGCGGCGCCATTTAGAAATGTTGTTTGTGTCGTTAAAGCGCGTTTGAGAGTTGTTTTAACACGCGGGATATCCCACTTTAAGATAGGGTTAGTATACAAGTGACCATATTTGCCGGGTAGCCCATTATTAAGACCGGCCTGACCCAATACAAAATGCAAGATAAGCTGTTAAAATGGCTACACTAGTAGTCTATTTTGTCTCCACGTTTCTTAATGACTTTATTGCATCGGCGTGGCATGAACTCAATCAGCGCTAGCAGTGTTAAATGATCAATCGAATCCCAAGTGCTAAAAAGAGCTGTTGTTAGCTCTGCGACGCTGCTGTACTGTCGTCCGTTAGCGTAAACACCTCGACTCATAATTGACCACAAATTCTCGATCAGATTTAAATCCGGGGATCTCACAATCCAAGGTAGCACACGCACTTCCTGCTCTTTCAGAAACTCTGTTGTCCTCTTGGACCTGTGAATGGACGCTCCGTCCTGTTGGTAGACGAAATCAGTGCCATAATGCAGGTGGGCGAATGACAGTAGGTACTCGGACATGGTGTACACGTAGTCGTCCGAGTTCTGCTTGCCATGTAGCACCGCAAGCTTCGTCTTGCTGGCGGCGCTGAAGCCCGCCCACACCATTACTGATCCGCCACCTGCCTGTCGACGATTTGTCTGCCGAGGTGGCCGGCGGATGTCCCGCCAGTAGGTCTGGAAGCCGTCGGGCCCATCGAGATTCCACTTCTTCTCGTCAGAGAAGTTGATGGAGTCCCAGGGCCCGCAGCTATCCGTGTTGAATATTCTAGCCCACGCCCACTCCTCCCGCGTGACCTTGTCCTCCGCCGAGACCGGCAGAGTATTGTCCATTTTTGTGTAAATTAGCCAGTCGACATCGGCAAGCACGCGCTGAATTGTGCGCACCGATGCCGACAGGCTAAGCTTGCTCTTGAGCTGTCGCGCAGAGAAGTTACCCTTGGCCGCTGTCCGCAACAGTAAGTGTGTCTGCCGCTCAGTCAACACAGCAGCTGGACCCGGCTTTTTTGTGTGCACTTTGTCGACTCCAAACAGCACCCGGTATACAGCCCCACGTGCGCGGCCCACACGGCGCTCGATCTCACACTCGCTGAAGCCAGCCTCATACAATCCCTTGATTCTCTCCTTCTCTTCATCAGATAATGCTGTTCTCCTCCCCATTGTAGTGAATAGCACAGTGAGGGGAGAGCGCAACAGCAGTGGGGAGCGCAGCAATTAGTGGTCAGCCATTTTAACAGCTTATCTTGCATTTTGTATTGGGTCAGGCCGGTCTTAATAATGGGCTACCCGGCAAATATGGTCACTTGTATACTAACCCTATCTTAAAGTGGGATATCCCGCGTGTTAAAACAACTCTCAAACGCGCTTTAACGACACAAACAACATTTCTAAATGTCGCCGCTCAACTCCCAAATTGACGGAGCGGCGCCCTAAAATGTGGGTGGTCATATAAACCTGGCGCGGACTGTAGCTCGAATAATTTTTCTGTGATCATATACGGTACAGATCAGCTTCTGTACAACAGTACGGTTTGCTCCGGATCCCGTGATTTGATCAAGGCCAACCATTGCTAGTCTACATGCACATGTACATGTACTTCATTTAGCTATCGACCAAGCTCTGCGCACTGCCCACTTGACTACTACAATGTCCAACGCGTCTACCGACCATCCCCGCACGCGCTCAATTACCTCCAAGGTGATGGCGGCCTGTATGGCTATCCACTCTAATACATCGCCACCACCCGTTGTAACATCGATGAGCACACCCGAGCCACTTCACTCGATTTCTCCTGCTGCAGTAGACGTTCCAACGGTGGTGGCAAGTCTGCCGACCCCACTCCACTCAGAGCTAATGCAAACTCCAAGCCCAGCCTCAACGGTAGCCATGGAAGAGTGGCTAGAGACGCCTGACGATGCTACAGCAATGGAAGATGTGGTGGCGGTGGCGACGGCGCATTTACCACCACCTGAAGGAGACCTGAATCCACCGGAGTATCGGGTTGCCCGTCACAACACAAAGACAGTCATCACCGTGAACGGTTACCCCTTCACACGCTACCATAAGTCTAGCATCAAGCTCTCATTCCGTTGCAGTTCATTTAGAACTCAAAGCGCAAGGCGAAGGTGTATTTCAAGATAGGGGCGTCTAGATACGACTTAGTTGGTGAGCACACATGCAGTGCAAGATTCGACGCAAGGTCACCAGTCACCAGTCACCAGTCACCGATGTCAGCGCTGGTATGCGTGACATCACCGACAGGCTGGCCGTGACAGACATGAGCATGCCTCCTGAAGATATTTGGCGTCTGGTGAGAGAGCGTGTTTATCTGGGCAACACAGACGAGGTGCTACTTGGGTTAACGCGCGAACAAGTCAAGCGGCGTGTGCATCGTGTGCGACACACGCATTATGGGGGCAATTATCATGGCGTTGTCGAAGTACCTCCACTGTCACTGACGTCGGTCGGTGGATTCCCCTTTTTCAAGTTTCATCAGGTTTGTATGGTTGGTATGAACTTGGAGAGGGTTATTGGTTGGGCGCATCCAGCTCTTCATGAACGACTAAAGTGCAAGAACAGCTCGCTGTTTATAGATGGAACATTTCGATGCGTGTTTCTTGGATTCTGTCAGTGTATTATCTTTATGGTACACGACTTTGCTACCGACTTGTTCTTACCTGTCTTCTTCGTGCTGTGCACGTCGAACACCCAAGACCTGTACTGGAACGTGATCAACGCTGTCGTCATTGCCTGTAACGAAAAGCTCCTGCCTGAAACAGTTGTATGCGACTTTGAAAGTGCTTTGATTGACGCAGTGAGCGTTCAGTTCAAAGACACCCGTGTTGTCGGGTGTTACTTCCACTTCAAACAAGCGTGCAAGCGGTACATGGAGACAAAGGTAATGATTGCGATGGCGCCGGGTTTCCTCGGCCTTCTAACTGTAATTCCACAACACAAGATTGGTGGACCCGGGGTTCGGCGTGTTGCGCGAAATATTGAAGCCAGGTGCTTGGAGCTATTGGTTGTGTACTCCAGAATGAAGTGGGAGAAGTTCTGGCGCTATTTTAAAAGGACATGGCTTACGAAATACAAACCGCAGGACTGGAATGAACACGATATCGATAAACCACTGGTCAGCCGCACCAACTACCCTTTGGAGCGTTTAACCGCGAAATTAACGCTGCTGTTGGTAGTCCACATCCGAGCTTGCCACGTTTCGTCAGTGCGATAGATGGTCTATCAACCCGTTACGCTCAGCGGCTTGAGGACACGTCGAAGTTGCGGTCAGCAAAGCGGCGCCGCCGCACACCAGAGTCTTGCTACATCCCTGATGACGTCGAACTGTCGAGTGACGAGGAAGGTGCAGATGAAAATGGAGAAGACGCGGAGGCGAGTAGTGACGATGATGTAGTGTCAAGACTGTAGTGATAGTTATCAATGTTCCAAGTATATAAAGTTGTCAACGGGACGCTACACCACAAGCGTAGGTGATTATGATAATATTTTGATCAGATCCCGCGGTTTGATCAGCTGATCTGATATTGATCTGTACAGGATATGATCAGATTAAAAGCGCACCCTATAGCTATAGCTAGCCTAGATACTCTTGGGCCTTTAACATCCACCAGTAGGTGGACAGGTCTCCGCGACGAAGGCTCGCCGATAGTAGAGAACTATGCAAGCATAGCTCTCTCCATGTTCGCAGCGGCGTTCACGTCTCGGCTGCGAGTCTTCCTCTTCTTGGACAGGACCTGGGTCTTCATCCGGGGTAGACTCGGGTGGTAGCGTCTGATGCTACCCACATCCACTACACGTCTGCCGTCGTCTGAATTGGCAGCAGAAGCACGTTGTTGTAGTGGGCCGACAGCATGCTGACTAGGTGGATCATGCCGGAGGCGACGTCGTGTAGCCTCTCGAGACGTGGTTCCGAAAGCGCCGCCGTTGACCGCAGCATCGCCGCCGGCAGGGCTGGGGATGCTAGGTCGTCGAACTTGTTGTGGGGTGTCGCTTGTGGGGGGCTTGGCAAATCCAGAAGTGAGGAGAGCCTGGCTCAGAGTCATGAGGAAGCTCAACCCACCTTCCTTTGGCAGCCTTCAAGGCTTCGATAGATACTAGGTTCATGATGAACACTGCACAATATGCCTACGGCAGGTGTGACAGCTCTCTTGACCAACAGCATCGTTTTATTGCTGCAGAACACGTATCGAACGAAACGAGCACGGGCCCACTTCTACGAGTTGAAAGTGCGTTTGGAGGACCAGCGTCGTCAAGAAATATTAACGACCATGTGGAATAACGCGTATGCTACAACCATCCAAATATGGTGGCGAAAGCGAAAGCGTTTGGCAGATCGTATCCTGATTGAATATCTGCAATACTTCCTTAAAGATTGCAATCTTTTTCAATTGATTGTCAACTTTTTAGTTGAAGTACACTCGTACTTATACGAATTTCTGAGTCTGACTCAGACTTTAAATCCACATCCTTTCTCCCTAAAGGAGTGAGCAGACATGGTGGACAAGAGCGAGCTGCGCGTGCGCTGGCTAGTGCTGTTCCTGTCGTGCGTGTTGATGATTGGCAACTACTACTGCTTCGACAACCCTGCGGCGCTCAAGAGCCAGCTCCAGCAGCACTTCAACAACATCCCCAAGGATCGCTATGAGTTTTTGTTCGTACGTTTGTCATTGCAGACGAGAATTGTACATTGGACATGGCAGAGAATAACTATTGTTGCTCGCTTTTTTTTGCTGTAGAACTTGATGTATACGCTGTACTCGATCCCCAACATCCTGCTGCCATTCTTTGGCGGTGTGTTGGTTGATCGATTCGGTGCGCGAGTGATGCTATTCGCCTTTTCAACGGCGATCTTAGCAGGACAATTGATCTTTGCAACGGGCTGCTCTCTCTCTAGCTTCAATATGATGCTGGTAATGCAGTCATTGTTTTCTTCCACTTGTAATCTATAAAGGAGGCTAACGTTATTTTTTTCAATGTCGCAGTTTGGTCGAGTTGTGTTCGGTTTCGGTGGAGAGAGTTTGGGTGTGGCACAGGGAACACTCGTCGCCTCGTGGTTCAAAAACAGTGAGCTTGCACTCGCTTTGGGCATCAACCTTAGTGTGGCTCGGCTGGGGAGTGTCATCAACAACGAGCTCAGCCCAGTTGTCGCTGAAACCTCAAATGTTTCGACAGCGCTTTGGGTGGGTGTCATCATGTGTCTCGCCTCCACTTTCACTGTGCTACTGGTGATTCCGATTGATAAACGAGCTGAAAAGATGACGAAAGAGAACCAGAAAGACGGAGTGGTTGCAGCGGAGAGCATCCATTTCAGTGACGTGAAGCATTTTCGCCCCGCCTTTTGGCTACTGGCACTAAGTTGTCTGGTGGTCTACGGCTGTGTTATTCCCTTCAACAACGTTGCCAGCAGCCTTTTAATGGAACGTGACTTCTTCAAGGAGCCCCCTGAGCCTTGTCGTAGATGCGGAGAGGGGTTCTACGATTTTGAGATCGATTGCCGAGAAATCGTCCCTGGATGTCCCAGTGCTCCTCCCTACGGTTGGCCCCTCCCTCTGCTGTCAGTAAACTGCACTATTAAAGAGCCTCTAGACCAGTGGAATTGCTCCACTTCACCCCCGCTAATTCTTGGCGACAAGATCAATTGCGACGACGAGGCTTGGCAATTTGGACCGCTGACGCAGATTTACTGTGCCACGAAAACCGATGCAGCCAAGAAGGCCGCTACCCCCATGTCCATCCCATACATTATCAGTGCTGTTATCTCCCCGTTCCTTGGGTTCGTGGTGGATCGGATCGGTCTTCGAGCTTTTTTGGCACTGGTGGCACCACTAGCGCTGACAGCGGTCCACTTCATGCTCGGATTGACTCAAGTTTCTCTTTACGTGCCGCTGGTACTGCAAGGCCTCGCTTACAGTGTGTTTGCTGCAGCATTATGGCCTTCTGTGCCATGTAAGTGTGCTGCGAGGGCTTTTGTGAGGTTTAGAACTGTCTAACTGTGTTTTCTTGCCTTTGCAGACGTGGTCGAGGCAAAGCATGTTGGAACTGCGTACGGAGCGATCACTGCCATCCAGGTGCGGCCAATTTTTTAACGGCGATAGCTTTGGCACTCGAATCTAACCAGGCATATCTTTCCAGAACATTGGGCTTGCTCTGTTCCCGCTGGCAGTGGCAGCCGAATTCAACCACGACGACCGGTACATTCCGGGGGTTGAGCTATTGTTCGTATCGTTCGGCGTGCTGGGCAGCCTCGTGGGTATTGCCTTGAACGTGGTGGACTACCAGAACGGATCCATTCTAAACCACACGAATACTAAGAAGAGAAGGATCTCGCTAATGCTGGATGAGGACGCGCTCGACCAGGAGGCGCTGCTGGCTGCGGAGCACTAAAAGAGGAGTGTACATGTAGCCATTCAGTGTATTACCATCTTCAACCTTGAGCTAAAGATAAAAAAAAATAATCGTCTTCGAACTGACATATGTGTATGTGCTCAGAGCGTGAAGCAGCGATCGTATGCAAGCACGACGCCCTGAAAAGCAGTACACGAGGCGCGACCTCGACTTTCTTTCCGCCTCTGGTGTGTGGGCTCTTGCACGACATGCCTGGCCACGCGGGGCTGGCTTTTTGATCTGACTTGCCTATACCGAGAAATGCATCTGGGTAGTCAAATTGAACAGGCACAGGCAGTACAGTTGCCAGTGTGGCGTTGTAAACAACCGTCTGAAACGACAGGAAACGCCGGATTATTTGAAATGACCATGACATCTTTAGTACTTAGAGCTACAAGCAAGACATCACACCGCCTTCAGTACCCCGGCCGTTTGTAAGATGCGTGGAAGCCTCGATTTCTGTGAACCTCAAATTATTTTCTCTAGAAATTTAGCCATATGACGGATAGGACCTATTTGCCAAGATTCCTCGAAGACTTGATTTTAGTATGTGACGTGGAAAAGGGGAGACCGTTTTGACTACCCGGACTTCACAAAAAGGGGGGAGAGTTTGGCTGGCGTTTGCTGTGGCGATAAATTGCAAGGAGCAGGCCACAAACCGAAGAACAGCGGAGAGGAGAGAAGTCCTGCAGCGTTTGGGTCGACCAGTCACTACGACAGTCGCTCCTCCTCGCCGCGAACTCGCCTCAGTCTCTCGCGTTACAGGAACAGCTCCCCCCCCCCCCCCCTCCCCCCCCATACTCTTCTCCTACTCAGAGAACCAATTTCACAGCTCCAGCTAGGCCAACATGGACGCGTACGAGCAGGTCCGCATCATCGGCAAAGGCTCGTTCGGCGTCGTCACGCAGATCGTACGCAAGGCCGACCGCAAGGTGAGTACTAGACACGGGATGAAGAGATCGAATGCGTATTAACTTGAGCTGAATGAGCAGATGTTGGTGTGGAAGGAAGTGAACTACGGCGCCATGAGCGAGAAGGAGAAGCAGCTTATCGTGTCCGAGGTGCGTTGACCTCTAAAGCTGTCGCTTTGAGTTCGAGGGTAGAGGTTTTGACTTTATTTCGTGTTGCAGGTGAACATCCTTAGGGAATTGCGCCACCCGCACATTGTCCGCTACCTGGACCGAGTGATCGACAAGCAAGCTACCAAGATCTACATCGTCATGGAGTACTGCGAAGGCGGTGATCTTGGCCAATTCATCAAGAGGAAGAAGCGGGAGGGGTACGCCACAATCGATGCCTATCCCAAGAGAATCATCTTGTGTCATTTCGGAAACATGATTTTCTGACTTTGTGGGTGGATTATATTTTTCTTTTCTAGGTCCTACATCGAAGAGGGCTTCATCTGGCACATTTTCACGCACATCTTCCTGGCACTGAAGGAGTGCCACCGTCACCGCGAAGGCAACGTCATCCGTCCCATTCTTCATCGTGATATCAAGCCTGGCAACATTTTCTTAGACTCCAACGTACGATGGTGTTTTATTTCAGCCTTTTCGTAGCTGTGTATGGCTTTCTGACAGGTTATCCTTTATTTATTCCCAGAACAATGCCAAGCTTGGTGACTTCGGACTCGCCAAAGAGCTTAGCAGCGAATCTCGTTTTGCCCAGACGAACGTCGGAACCCCTTACTACATGAGTCCGGAGATGGTGAACGAGATGACTTACGATGACCGTTCCGACATTTGGGCGCTGGGATGTTTGTTGTACGAAATGGCAACACTCGGCCCTCCTTTCGATGCGACGAACCAGCTCGCACTGGCAAAAAAGATTAACGCAGGCAAGTTCACGCGTATCCCGTCGCAGTACTCGGAGGGTCTCTTCCAGGTCATTCGTTGGATGCTCCACAGACAACGCTCTCGGCGACCGAGAATTGAAGACTTGGAGCGTGTTCCGCAGCTGCAACAGAGATTACGTGCATACACAGCAGCCAACGCCCCGCAACCGGCTGCCGATCAGAACCTGCAGACATCCTACAATCAGAAAATGAAGGAGCTGTTGGGAATTGAAGAGGATCTTCGTCGACAGGAGGCTGCCTTGATGGCTCGGGAGAAGAAATTGAAAGGTATGTCATGCTGGCATGTGTTTGTTTATTTGGCAAACGTCTTTACACTGTTTATTTGTGTTACTTTGCAGAGCTGGAGGTGGATTACATGCGTCGCGAAGGAGAACTAAAGAAGCGAGAGCAAATGGTAGAAATGATGACGCGAAAGCTTTCATACAATGCGGCTAAGGTCGGATCTCCTACAACTTCGGATGACTCAAATTCCAGCGCAGACAACAACTTCAGCCACGGAGGTGAAAGCCCAAGCCGCCGGGGGGATAACAATGGTGGCAGTCCGCCTGGGCGTGGCGGTCGGCAACCTACTCTATCTGATATGCAGTCGCAATCTTCGGGTGACCTGAACGCCAAAGTCGCTGCAGAGGAAGTTCAGCAGACAAGATCTCAGCGGGGTTATCCTGCCAAAGGCCAGGGCAGCCCTTACTACGGCTCACCGGGTGATGTCAGCTCGACTCCGTCGACGGCCAACCGACTCCGCGACGCCCCCGAACAAGTCGCCAACTTGGTAAGTCGTTTATCTATGAAAAAGGTCCGATTTTGGTGAGTACGCTCGTGTATTGATTTCTCTAATTGACTTTGATGTTTTGAAAATTTGCAGATGAAGGGAATGTGGAGGAAGAACAATTAGCTGGAGTTAGGCAGCCCATGGACTTGGGACCTAACGAGAATGGCATCGACTTAATAGTCTGCGGGACGGAACACGAGCACAGGCAAGGACAGCGAAGGGGATGCGGTGCGACAGTAACGTATTATCTGCATGTGTTTTGGTGTAACTAATCGACAATGAAGGGCGGAAGCTTTGCGAACAAACCCTTGTTGTCGATTTTTTTCAACGCCGAACACGTACCGTCAGGCGTCACCAGTATTTGTACAAGATAATCAACCAAAACGAACAAGAAAAATCAAGCGCACGGAACCCAATCAGCTACAGGACCGTGCGCGGCAACGTGTCACTAGCGAAGACGAGGTCTGCTCGGATAGAGAACCTTTGGATGCGTTAATGGGTGGCCAGGTCGGAAGCCGAGGGGTAACTTTTGATTCTGGTTGTCTGTCACGCAGCGAAAGGAAAAGGATGAGGTAGGAAGGAACCAGTAATTTGATAAATTCTTTCGTTATGCTTCAGATATTGTCAATTCAGTCTACATCCTATATGCCATGCATCATACATGTACAATGGGTATTCCACAGAAATTTGGCAAAGAGTACTTATCCATAATTGACTTGCGTCGGTTGTTCCTAAGTTTTTATCACTTGACATCCTCCACTTCAGTCTTGTCTTCCTCAGCTTCCGTTGTCGTGGTTTCCTTTGTCTCTACACGAATTTGAAGCAATGCTTCAACGGGTGTTCGACAAATGGGGCACGTACTGGAGCTCTTGCGTAATGCTTCAGCGCACTCACTGCAGAGGCACATGTGCCGACAGGGGAGAACTGTAGTGTTACGCGGTTCACACAAGCAGATAATGCACTCGGCACCTTCAGGGATTTCAATTTCCTCCTTGGCAGTCTGCGTCGTATTAGCTTGGTCATCTCCATTTCGTTCTGTCTTTGGTGCTGCTGCCACTGATCCATCAATACCATAGATCTCCTGCAACTCGTACGTCAGCCCTTCAACCTAAACAAACAAATACGACAGTTGCAAAAGTCAGCACTTAACATTCAGATCGACCTCTGACAGTTGTTCTTGCCAAGATTTTCTGCTTGAGCAACTTGATATCCCACATATCTTCTCCTTTCTTGACAAATGTGCAGAATGTTGACTGAGATTGTGGGCTTTTCCCTATCAACAACACAACAGACAATTAGCAGAAGATTTTATCAAGTAGATCAATGAAATCGTTCAATGCACACTCACTGGTTGAAGATACTTCAAGCACAACGATCAACGGGAACTGAGTCGTGCCGGGATTGTACACCAGTTCATCCGGACTGTAGGGTGACAAGTCCAAAAGTGGCAAAGGATCCTCGTGATTCTCTTCTTCGGTATCAACGACGACCTCACCCTTCTCACCTCCTTTAAGAGCGAAAGTCTGTCCTAAACCCGACTTGAAGTGACGAGTCAGTACCGGGTTCCTGTCTGAATGAATCAGCGCAAAGCTGGACCCGCCACTGTCTGCATCGACTGTCTCTGATGCTACCAAATAGACACTGATGACACAAGGTTTGGTGGCGTCGAACTGGAATTCCAGGGCGTACTGTTGCCCCTCCGATTGCTGTAGCTTCAGACTGGTCTTCTTGAGGTTCACGTGGTTTTTCACGGTACACGTCTGCTGTAGCTCGGGGACATCAACGGGCGCGCGGCCCTGGTTCGACATGAAAGCCATATCTGGCCTTCCTCGACTCAGATACAATGCCTGCATCTGCGCAGGCGTGTAGCTCCCACGTGGCGCCGCAGCTGCACCTGCAGGCTCTCCATACAGCGTTCCTGTAGTGCTACGTCGCTGTCGATTCACGCTAGCTGTGTGGCCCATGATGCCGAATTGAGTGGCGCAGTTTTCTGCTGTCCTTGTTCGCTTATTATAGCCTTGACTTGTTTTATTTTTGAGGTATTTTTTATTGCGCCTTATGAGTCTACCTAGATTACCAAGTACAACTATAGCTATAGCTAGCCTAGATACTCTTGGGCCTTTAACATCAGTTATCTGACAGGACTCCTCGACGAAGGCTCGCCGATAGTAGAGAACTATGCAAGCATAGCCCTCTCCATGTTCATGCCTTATGAGTCTACCTAAACTACCAACTACAACTATAGCTATAGCTAGCCTAGATACTCTTGGGCCTTTAACATCAGTTATCTGACAGGACTCCTCGACGAAGGCTTCGCCGATAGTAGAGAACTATGCAAGCATAGCTCTCTCCATGTTCGCAGCGGCGTTCACGTCTCGGCTGCGAATCTTCCTCTTCTTGGACAGGACTTGGGTCTTCATCCGGGGTAGACTCGGGTGGTAGCGTCTGATGCTACCCACATCCACTACGCGTCTGCCGTCGTCTGAATTGGCAGCAGAAGCACGTTGTTGTAGTGGGACGACAACATGCTGACCAGATGGAGCATACCGGAGGCGACATCGTGTAGCCTCTCGAGACGTGGTTCCGAAAGCGCCGCCGTTGACCGCAGAATCGCCGCCGACAGGGCCGGGGATGCTAGGTTGTCGAATTTGATTGGGGTGTCGCTTGTGGGGGGTGGCTTGGCAAATCCGGAAGTGAGGAGAGCTTGGCTCAGAGTCATGAGGAAGCGCAACCCACCTTCCTTTGGCCCATTGCTTTTCAAATGCTGCTTGTTGAACTTCGCTGGGGCTTTCGTAGTCGATTTGTCTTCAACATCGTTTTCTGCTTGGGAAATTCTGCTTGGGAAACTGGGTATCCGACCCAAAATCTGGTCAGTCTGTACCCAAATGCGCACGTAGCGATGTGTCGACAAAGGATTGGCTTGAAGTTGCCAGCCACTCGAGTGTCATGTCCAATGTTCCCCCTGCGTCAGCGGCGCAGGCCTCATCAAGTTTATCGAGGAATAATGTGGCGCTTGCCGTGCTGTCCGTCGTTGCTGCAGTACTTGTGACCGCCTGGTCGTAACCTGATTGGGCTTTCAACCACAACTGGAATGAGACAAGCGCAGGCGAGTCCACACCCTGCGCGTCAGACAATGTTGATTGGTCGAGATCCTAGATTAGCGTAAAGCCAGGATTTTTCAGCCGAAATTGATGTGCAAGGGATGGGCCTCCGCCCATTTCTGTGTGCAAAACGTGAATTCTGGTGCTATGGGAGCGTGCATCCTATCGGCATCGAATCTTGCTGCAACGTCTGCGCCCCTCGATGGCCAACGGCCACTCGTCATTTCCGCTTTTGCTGTGTATCGCCGTCACAAGCCCCCAAGAACTAATATCATGCAGACTGCCGTGCTGAATACCTGTCGTCGTGCTGCCTCCGCTGGACGTGTGCGCTCTGCTCGCGCGCTCACGACGTACTCGGGTGGCCAACCCTCCGAGGGCCAGGGTGGCTTCTACGGCTCGGCCAAGACGCGCTCCGAAGCCAACTCCAAGTTCCACCCTGGTGCGCGCGCTGAGCCGCAGGATCTGACCAAGCTGCAGCAACTTATGAAGCAGTGGGAGTCGCAGAAGGCCTCGCTTGCTGCCGAAGAGCAAAAGAAAGCTCTTGCGCGGATCGCCAGCGAGGAAGAGACGCTGATCCAGCGGTTGCTTATCCGAGGTGCGCCTGTGTGGGGCCTCTCCACGCAACAGCGCGAATTCGTGGCTGAGTGCAGTAAGGCCAGTCCTTGAAGCACATTGCGTATCCAGTCCGTCGATTGTCGACCGTCTGCTGAAGAAATCGAGGCTTTAACCGCCCCCTCCCTAAATTGTCGTCACCTTTTGCTCTGCATCTCGGAGGAATAAAACGAGATTCGAGCTGGTAAATGTATCAGTTTCTCTTATTATGTTTGGAGGGTGCAGCTTAATTGTAGCGTTCTACTTCCTTGTACATGTATACAACACAGCAGCATCTTGGCACATAGCAAACTTGCATAATTGCGCCAGTGCTCACGACAGCCATTCCAATTCGGGTTCCAATAGTCTGGCAGCCCTTGGATCTGTGAATTCGCATCTGACGAAAGTAGAACTCAGAAAAGATTATAGAGGATGATTTTGAAGCGCCCAAGTAAGTAGGAATGACAGTAAAGCATGAGCTGCAGATATTCAATCACGGCTACGATCTGCCAAACGCTTTCGCTTTCGCCACCATATTTGGATGGTTGTAGCATACGCGTTATTCCACATGGTCGTTAATATTTCTTGGTAACGCTGGTCCTCCAAACGCACTTTCAACTCGTAGAAGTGGGCCCGTGCTCGTTTCGCTCGATACGCGTTCTGCAGCAATAAAACGATGCTGTTGGTCAAGAGAGCTGTCATAGCTGCAGTAGGCTTATTGTGCAGTGTTCATGTGAGCATCAGACGCTACCACCCGAGTCTACCCCGGATGAAGACCCAAGTCCTGTCCAAGAAGAGGAAGATTCGCAGCCGAGACGTGAACGCCGCTGCGAACATGGAGAGAGCTATGCTTGCATAGTTCTCTACTATCGGCGAAGCCTTCGTCGAGGAGTCCTGTCAGATAACTGATGTTAAAGGCCCAAGAGTATCTAGGCTAGCTATAGCTATAGTTGTAGTTGGTAATCTAGGTAGACTCATAAGGCGGGAGGCCAAATAAGCAGCACTGGTGGCAAAGATCACATGTGACGAGTCGAAGGCCCGTCACATTTTTGGTAACATTTCTTCGCGCCATTCACTCACCTCCATCTCATCCGGCTAGAATGGTATTAATGAAGGCACCTTACATGTTCAACTGGGTGACCGATTTGACTCGCTTGGAGCCATACGTGGGTGCATCTGCAGTATCCAGCGACTGCTGCCGACGCATGTTTCGTAACGGACCTACATGGTCGCCCCATGCAGAATCGTCTGTGCTGCTCATGGTTCGTCGTAAGGTCGGGGAGTGCCCTGCGTCATCGCAGTTGACTTTTAACAAGTCAGAGAGTGCGTTTGGCGCCTCGATCTCATTGCCATTTGAGCTGGATGCGTCCGTCAAATACATTCGCAGAGTCTCCAATTGTACGTTTGGAGGCGCGACGGCCATCGGCGACAGTTTGTCTCCATCCAACTCTATAGGTCTGGACTCCAGCTCGTTGTCCGAGTCGACAGCTTCTTCATCGAGCTTCTCAGCAAACCACTCCGTTTTCAACGAAATATCGGCACGTTCACTGGCTAAAGCGCCGAGCTGCGCCACTAACCGCGCTCGAATATCAGGGTGCAATCCGCTTTTCACGATCATCTTGTGGTAGATCTTTTTTGATCGTGCACCCGATACGATGGCACAAAGCCATTTCACCACGCGCCGAAACTGAATGACATTGTCGTGACAAATATGACGACGAAACAGTTCAAAGAGCTCCGGATACTCACCAAGTAGATGATGCTTTTGTACGGCACGTTGCTCCACACGGCGACAGAGTTCGTTGCTCACCTCGAAACCATGGACGCCTGCAGCATAGCAGCCGTCGCAAAGCTCAACGTCATCGCACGTATTGCACTTCCACTTGCTGCCGACGATTGGACTCATACCACAACCATCACACAGAGCGTCTTCATGGACGTGATTCTTGTGGTAGCGGGCGTTGAGGCGTATTTTGACGTCACCAAGCATAGCCCCAACTCCGGTCTTTGTACGTAATCTACTAAATACTCCACCTCTGCTTGGACTCGATCCAGGAGCAGGGGCACTGAACGAATCAAATGGAAGCGATGGCTTCCTAAATAACTGTGGGGAGCTGCGGGGCGCTTCCAACATTGACTTTGACTCGATGATACTGGCATTTAGATCCACAGGAACAGACTTGAACCGGTCCTTTGTCGTAGCCAGCGTTCGGCTCCCGTGAAGCACAGATGGACTGGAAGCATCACTCCGGGGCCCGTAAAATAAATGATCTCTAGCCCAAAGCAGTGACGACACGCCCTCTGTAGCTCCGTCGTCGCTAGCAATGTCATCTGTAGCTTCAAGACGTACTTCATCCTTATGTTTGTGATCGAGCGTGATCTTCAAGTCCGAAACCAGTACATAGCGTGTGCGAACATAGGACTGGACCTTGAGATCGTGGCGGTTCTTCAGCAAAGGAACAATCAGCCGCCTCATATCACGGTTAACCTCCTCGCTGATTCCTTCAATTGCAATCTCCGGATGAAAATTTGAGCGAATGTCGCGTCCTTCCAGCACAAATCCCAACCACTTCGATACCTTCTCTTGGCTTTGCTCTGGCAAATTTCTTATCAAGCGCTTCACAACCACCGACTCCATATTAATCGGTGCAATAGGGAATACTTCATCGTCTACTTCCCACTTGCTTTGCAGCTTGTCTGACCCAGTGCTGCTTTGACGCTGAGTATCTGGCCTGCACTCCTGAGAAATGGAACTTGATCGACCAGTCAACGGGGTGGGCTGGCTACCACCACGAACGGAGCGTAGCATTCTCGTGTTCGCAACCAACAAATCCAAGTGCGAAGCTTGACCCCCCAGCCCACGTACATGGATATCGTACCCACGCAATTTTTCTTCCAACGCCTCTATCTGATCCTCATACTTGCTGCGGTGTGCAGCCATTTCGTTTGTCAGCTCTTCAACACGTTGTGTGCAAATCTTCAACTCGTGAGCCTTTGCTGCTAGCTGCTGGCGTAACAGCTCGTTTTCAAGTACCGAGCTTACAGCACGTGAACGTTCCACCACAGGCACCGTAGATGGAGCAATTTCAATGTGACTGAGCTTTTCAGGGCACAATTCACAGTTTCCATCAATTGTCGCTTGTACAGACACCGCACTGTCTGCAGTACTAGCTGATGACAACGGAGGTGTCTCGCCGGTGAACGTTTGGTTTTGACGTCTAGCCAGCATTTGGTTCAGCTCTTCACATTCCTTGGCCTTTGCTTCAAGGTCATTCTCTAGGAATGCCAGCTTCTTCACAGAGTCTTCGTTTTGACTAACAAGTGAGGAAAACTCACGCTGGTTCTCCTCAAGATGCCTGTTCTTTGCTTCCAATTCGACACACCGATCTTCGAGGCTCAAAAATTCTGCTGCCTTAGACGCCTGATCATCTTCTAGCTCTTCCACCTTTGCGATAAATATTTTCAACTGCTCCTCTGCTGTTGAGTCCGCCGGCACACTGGCATCACTGGTTTGGTTCTCACGGAGAAGTGCTTCCAAGGTAGCAATGCGCTTGTCCTTCTCAACAACAAGAATCTTGTACTCTGCCACGGTTCTCTCTTCATTTACCTGGGCTTGTTTTTGATGTTCTTGGCTCGAGTACCAAATCGGAGAGTGGAGATTGTTTCTTCACTGTTGTAGCTACTAGAACTAGCACACACCAGCAGAGTCGTCTCTGAATTACCTCCAAGTGAATCTTGCAACAGGCGCGTCAGCTTCGAGTCGCGGTACGGAATGTGCGTGTTAGCGTGTCCACTCGTCAGTGCATTCATCACACTACCCAACGCACTGAGTGACTTGTTAATATGTTGCGCTTCCTTCAATGTCTGTCCTTTAGCGTGTGTCTTCCCCACTTTTTCCGATCCTGCCAAGTCCACAAGAAAGAGCTTTCCACTCTTCATCGAACCTGTCGCCGTGTTCCGCTGTTCAATAGTGATGATAAAAACAGAGTGACTTCGACTGGACTCATTGTTCATCCTCGTAGATGAAATAACACGATTTGCTCCTCCCAAGCGCATAACAGACTGCATTTCTTCTGCAGACGCACAGCACACCTCCGTTGCACCAGCGATCCATACACCGCGCTCACGGCTTTCGCGGACATTCAGGTTCGTCGACGAAGGTTTGAGCAGGTCACGGATTTTCTCCATATAAATCTCAACGTACGACACGCGAGCAATAAACTCCAAATCTGCCTGCATATTTTCGATACCGTCGAAGATATCGGACATGACGCGCGGGATAATTCCTTCGTAGTCTTTGTCGCCCGGAACTCCCTCCATGGAGAAGGTCTTGCCTGACCCGGTCTGCCCATACACGAAGCATGTGCAGTTGTAACCACGCAGAGCGGACTCCACCAGCGGCTTGGCCGTTGCCTCATACACATCCAGCTGCGATGACTTGGTACCGAAAACTTGGTCGAAGGTAAAGGTGTGATCATCCGGCACGCCGCGAGCCTCGCTGTGTACGTGCACGGCACTATTGCCTTCCTGCCGCACGCATTCCACGGCCTCGTGCTTCAGTTCTAACTTGTTCTGCGGACGGAAGCGCGCGCACACACGGATACCCGCGCGAGTTTCCGCTGCTGATCCCATCCTTTTTTTCAACACTGAGTTGATGATGGCTACGTGTGTCTGATTCCGATCTGATCCTCACCAGTCGCCATATTTGGCAGAGCCACTGTTAAGCTTGTACCTGTACTCTACGTTAGCTGGCCTTAGTAGCGCATCTCTACAACAAACAATAAAAGAGATATCTCTTTGGCAACCAGGTAGCCTGCTGCAACACGCAGGCTTCCTAGCTGGTGTATAATACCCGCTTTTTTGCCTCTATTCGCCATTGACATTGAAATTGAAATTGTTGCGGTTTAGTCGGCTACCTACACCCAAAGACGCGCACAGCTGCATCTTCGCCTACGGAAAGCATTAGTCTCATTGACAGTGTCAGTAGATACTATTAATCCTTGTAGCGAAGACGCTATGAGCCCTGTACGGCTCCTTCAGGTTTACCGTGCCCTTGCTGGCAGGCAACGATCCGGTGGGCATGACGGTGAGCATGACGGCGCGCTGGCGAGCGCGACAGTGAAGACGGAGACGATGTCGACCCTGGTTGGATGGAGAATTCTGGGCATTCTAACGAGGTTTGGTTGCCAACGTAACTATGAATTGAATTATCTGCCATGGATTCCAATGTGGATTTACATGTAAGGCTAACTAACATTGTTTGCTCTACGTTGAAGTGCGATCACCAAAGCGAGCTCGTTTGCCGTTGTACAACAACGATAACTTCCAGAGTGGTGATCATAACGATCGATAAAATCGGCGTTCGGCGTGCTGCCGACTCAACTATCCAAGTTGGACTTGCAAGTTGCCCAAGACTTGGGCCAAGAGCACACCACCAGAATCTGCACCTTTATTTTAATTTTCTCTTAACTATTGGTTTTCAACCCTCGTGTTGCATAATAAGCGATACACTTCCCATCTTTCATCCTTATTTCCAATCCCGCAGCTTGTATTCAGTAAGCCAAAAGTTCGGAGGGCTCAGAGGAAAAGGGGGATCAGCGTCTTTGTGCCCACACTTCTCTAAATTTGTGAATCCCTACCTGAAATATCGAAAAATCACCCCTGCCAAACGTGGGGTCTCCAACGCGTACTGGTGGTCTCCCATTCGTAGCCTGGAAGCGAAGCTCAAAGCACCAAGCGCCCCGCCCTTCCCCAGTCAGCAAGATGATGTCCAAGCTGAACCTCGTGCGCCAGCCGCTCGCCCGCGCGCAGTCGTCGGTGGCGGCCGCCGTGTCCAACTACCCGTCGTACGTGCTCAACGCCCCGGCCACTGAAGTGACGACGCTGCCCAGCGGCCTGCGTATCGCCTCCGAGGGCTCGCACGGCGAGACTGCCACTGTGGGCGTGTGGATCGGCGCTGGCTCCCGCTACGAGACGGCGCAGAACAACGGCGCTGCCCACTTCCTGGAGCACATGGCCTTCAAGGGCACGAGCAAGCGCACGCAGCAGCAACTGGAGCTCGAGATCGAGAACATGGGTGGACACCTTAACGCCTACACGAGCCGCGAGCAGACCGTGTACTACGCTAAGGTCTTCAAGAAGGACGTGCCGCGTGCCATGGACATCCTGAGCGACATCCTGCAGAACTCGAAGCTGGACGAGGCTGCCATCGAGCGTGAGCGCGACGTCATCCTGCGTGAGATGGAGGAAGTCAACAAGCAGCAGGAGGAGGTCGTTTTCGACCGCCTGCACGAGACCGCTTTCATGGGCAACGGCCTTGGTCGCACCATTCTTGGACCCATTGAGAACGTACGTCTCGTAGATGCTAGTTATTGGAAATTCTGCTTTGACTAATTGTGTGATGTTTGTCTAGATCCGTAACCTCAAGAAGTCGGACCTGCAGGACTACATTGCCACGCACTACACGGCTCCCCGCATGGTGATTGCCGGCGCTGGTGCTGTGGACCACTCGCAGCTTGTGGAGCTGGCCCAGAAGTCGTTCGGCGACCTGCCCACGACTCCCGCAGTTGCCCCCACCCTCGAGCCTGTGCGTTTCGTCGGATCCGACGTGCGCGTCAAGGACGACAGCATGCCTCTGGCTCACGTCGCCATCGCCTTCGAGGGCTTCAGCTGGACTAGCGAACACTCGTTCCCCCTGCTGATCATGCAGACGCTGCTCGGCAGCTGGGACCGCACCTCGGGTGCCGGCATGAACATGTCGTCCAAGCTGGGCCAGGTGGTCGCTGAAAAGGAGCTCGCACACTCGTACATGTCCTTCAACACGTGCTACCAGGACACGGGTCTCTTCGGTGTGTACGCTGTCGCTGACAAGTACAAGCTGAACGACCTGACGTGGTACACCATGGAGGCGCTGGTGCGCCTTGTGCACAAGACGTCCGACGAGGAGGTTGAGCGCGCCAAGACGCAGCTGAAGGCCAACATGCTGATGCAGCTGGACGGTTCGTCGCCTATCTGCGAGGACATCGGTCGCCAGATGCTGACGTACGGCCGCCGCATGACCCCCGCCGAGATCTTTGCTCGCATCGACGCTGTGGATGCCGCTGCTGTCCGTAAGACGGCTGACGAGGTCATTAACGACAAGGAGCACGCCCTGGCTGCTACGGGCCCTATCCACGAGCTGCCGGACTACAACTTCATCCGTCGTCGCTCGTACTGGCTGCGATACTAAGCGAGTCGTGTGGCACCCGCATCCCGTCGTCGTCAAGAAGGGAGAATGAGGCATAGAGGCTGAAAAACGAGATAATCAGGTGAGTTTTCTGGCTGGGAAAGCGGATGGGCCGTACGCCACTTTGCCACAGGGGAGAAACACGAACGAATGCAAAAGAAAAATGAATCGACTACGAACGCAGTGTCTTCATTTCTATCAATGCTGTTTTGAAACGATTTCACGCACAGTTAGAGGGTCAAGGTTGCTGAAGATGATAAATCGCCGAGTTTGCTGCCGTGAGTTGCACGTGGTGCACGCTTTCCCAAAAACTGCGATTCGTGCGCGAGTTGTAGTAATACCATGCTTCGAAACCCACGTCGTACACTTTTTTCGAGATTTCCATGTTCGAGATCTTGCACAAATACTCGCAAAGCTCGCTGGCGGAACATGTTTTGAATGATTTTAGCGGCCGCATGAAGGCTTGGATTGCTGGTTCTTAGGAACTCGTTGTCGCTTTAGGTTTTGCGTCAAGCAGAAAATAACGATGACGCAGCAGCAATGGAGCTTCCCAGTGGCACTGCCTCGTGATCCGGTTGTAGTAGAAATACTGATCGGTGCCACGATATAAAATGCGTTGGTACGGTTTTGCTAGCAAATCGGCTAGATGCCGGCGTGCTCGAAATTTCCGATAGGCACATTGTAGCGTTAGCGCTGCCGACACTACCGTGAGCTTCTTAGATCCTGGAACTTTGGTTTGCTTTTCTCCGCATGAAAACTGTGACGATTGATTCTTGTTTGGCGTGGTTTTTTCGCACTGCTGTCGGTGATTTCAGGCCTTTCATCCAGGCCAACAGCCAAACAAGATGGCTCCCCGCCCATTACTGCGATCCTCTCTCGAATCTGTGCGAGTTTTTCTTGGTTCATTCGAATTTTCCAATCCAATGCGCGCAACTTGTACTGAAATTGACGTTGGCTGGAGTCATCTCCATCACAATATGGACGCATCGTTTTTCCTGTTGCTTTTCCACGAAGAAAGATTGCACAGTGCTCATCGGAGGCAATCGCTGCTAAAAGGATCGTTTCACTGCTTGAGATGATGCAAGAGTGTCCTCGGAAGTTGAATGTTGCCGTTGCAATGTATAACTGTGGACCGAATGGGAAACCCTGGGCTTCAAACCTCTATTCCAAGTCCGTCGATCGTGCAATTTTAGTAAGGGTAAGCTCAGCTTTAGTGGTGATGGAACAACAGTTTTGGCAGCAATAGGAGGGAGAAAATTATCGCTAAGATCAGCTGAACATGACCCCACTTCCCGTCCAGTTCTTGTGTTTCTCTTGCCTTATGAGTCTACCTAGATTACCAACTACAACTATAGCTATAGCTAGCCTAGATACTCTTGGGCCTTTAACATCAGTTATCTGACAGGACTCCTCGACGAAGGCTCGCCGATAGTAGAGAACTATGCAAGCATGGCTCTCTCCATGTTCGCAGCGGCGTTCACGTCTCGGCTGCGAGTCTTCCTCTTCTTGGACAGGACTTGGGTCGTCATCCGGGTTAGACTCGGGTGGTAGCGTCTGATGCTACCCACATCCACTACGCGTCTGCCGTCGTCTGAATTGGCAGCAGAAGCACGTTGTTGTAGTGGGACGACAGCATGCTGACCAGATGGAGCATGCCGGAGGCAACGTCGTGTAGCCTCTGGAGACGTGGGTCCGAAAACGCCGCCGGTGACCGCAGCGTATCCGCCGACAGGGCCGGGGATGCTAGGTTGTCGAATTTGATTGGGGTAGTGCTTCTTGATGGCTTGACAAATCCGGGAGTGAGGAGAGCTTCGCTCAGAGTCGTGAGGAAGCGCAACCGACCTTCCTCATGAAGGCTAGGTTCATGATGAACTTTTCAAGTGATCTTACTGCGTTGATTGCCTTATGAGTCTACCTAAACTACCAACTACAACTATAACTATAGCTAGCCTAGATACTCTTGGGCCTTTAACATCAGTAGTCTGACAGGACTCCTCGACGAAGGCTCGCTGATTCAGTAAGTATTGCTAGCTAGGCCAGCAAACTTACGTTCTTGTGAAGGATATTCTTTGCAGCACTAACGTCGCGATCCAGAACAGCATGACAGCTTCCACATCGAAAAACACGAGATCCGCCCAAGTTTTGTTTGATCACTCCGCAGCTTGAACACGTCTTCGACGTGTACTCTTCTTCACAATCGATCACACGACCGCCAGTGCGTTTCATCGTATACTTCAGTAGCTGTTTGAACTTGAAGTGTGCTTGAGCCATCAGCGCTCTTGCAGTCGGGCTTCTAATCTTTCTCTTTTTGGTTGCAGCCTTGTCAGTTTCCGAAGCAGTCGCAGACGTGGCGTCTGATGCCACCTCCTCTAAATGCTTCGCGACCATCTCTTGAGTCTGGAAATAAGGCAATAGGACCACCTTGTAGTTCTCGGACAACCAGCAGGACAGCTTCTGGTGGAGGTCATTCACACAGCGAGTCGCTTTTCGGGACGTGAAGCGCATACGTCTGCGGAGTCGGTAGCGCAAGCGATGTTCCTCGCCCTTAGGGCCCTTCCTACCTCTCTTCTTCTTTGTTCTCACTTTCTTCTTGTGTCTAGCCTTGCACACGTTATCCTTGAGTGCCAACTGAGATTTCAAGGCGTCCACTGCCTCGAATTTCTTCATCAGGACGTTGTGCGCGTCCTTCACGCTGAATGTACGACCGTCGGGGTCGTACACTGTCGCAAAGTTAACCACACCGGGGTCTATGGCACACACCCGTTCCTGCTTAGTCTCCTGAAATATACGCAGCCGTGGAACACAGATGTAGTAGTCTCCTTCTCGCAAGCGCTGCAAGCGAACGGACATCATTAGCGGGGGAAGCTCCTCATGCACTACAATCCCGTCGTTCTTGGCGAACCCAAAAAAGCGAGCATGGAACCGAAGAGCAGTCTGAGCATCTTGCTCTACCACGTTGATCTCTCGGGCGCGGATTTCAATAGAGTTAGAAGCCGCAAACTTGCTCTTGAACTTTAAGACTGGAAATTCTGTCTTGTCACCACGCTTTAAAGCAGCAAAGAAACCTGCGATAGAAGACTTGGTGGCTTTCATGAAGTCTCGGTATGCCGAATTACGAACTTGGTCGTTAACCTCTTTGTGGCGCTTCAGTCCTCTCTTGTTTCGAAAGTACTTGTCGATTGTCTCCAGCGTTGCAATAGGTCGATACTTTAGGCCGAACTCTTTCAGCGTCATCTTTACTGCCTTATCGTGAGATGCTAGTCTTGTTTTTCGATCATCGTTCGAGAGAGCCACCATCTTGTTATAGATGGCTCGCTGGGCCGCGAACATTTGGTCGAGCTTCTCCTTCTGTCCGTTCGTAGGATACAGGCGAATCTTTATTACACTATTGACAGACTCCTCGTCTTCGACGTCAAGTGCCTTTAATGTCTCGTCCATCTCGAGATAGCGATGTCCTACCGCCATACAGGGCAGTCTCCACCTGGACGGTAGTTCAGATTGAGCCAAATTGTCGACGTCGAACCAGGACGTGAGCAGTGGCTCCAGCAGTCGTTGAGACTCCGGCACGCGTTCTCGAACAAAGGCTGGCGTTCGTCTCGCATGTCTTCTTTCGCGTCTCTTGGTTCGCTTCCGTTTCTTCCGGTGACTCGAGCGAACGCGCCTCTCCTTTTGCAAGCGTCGTGGTTTAAGCACGGAAACCAGGTCAGCCTTCTGAGGCATCCACAGCGCCGTCGCTATCTCCTGTTTAAACCAAATGCTCGGATGTAGGAGCTCCGATGTTTCCCGCCTCTTCTTGCGTTTAGATGGACGGCGCTTTGGAGCTGAGCGTTTACGAGAAGACTTGACCATGCTCGGGGGAAGAAAGCAAAATGCAAAATGACTGACTGTAGCCGCCATCGGACTTCCAGTGGGTTAGAAGTTCTGTAGCCATCGGAGTTCTAGTGCAGTGGGTTCGACCTCAGAACGTTTGCAGTCGTCACTTTGGCTTCCAGATACTTGGAAGCCAAAGTTTTCGAAGTGATGGTGGGAAGTGGCTGTGCGCATTTCAAGTGGCTGTCTTGTTGCCTTTGAGCCTAGCGTGCATTATGACATCACCATGATGAAGGGCGCGAAAAATGTGCTCTTTGGCGGCGAAGGCTTGTTCGTGACGACGCTTACTGGACCTGGCAAGATCTACCTGCAAAGTCTTCCGTTTGACCGCGTGGTTGGAGAAATGGCTGCTCGTATCCCTCGTGGCGGACCCGGCGCGTTGATTGGTCATTTCAAAAATACCATCAAAATACATTTTTTTATCAGTGGAGTGCTTTATTGTTACACTCACCGAGTATGGCTGGCGTCGTCGAGTGCGTCTACGGCGGCGATTCGTCTGGGCAGGACACCCCGGTGGGGTTCCGAGATTCTCCAGGCCAATGGTATACGGCCAACTACCGTAAACGCAGCGCGTTGTCGCAACTGGAGGGTGAACAGACGCAAACGCAACGCGAAAGCCAAGCAACAGAAGTAGCCACGGAAGTAGCGACAGAGGTGGCTACTCAACCGGATGGAGAGCAAGCGCCGTTGTTCGTTGCTGCTACACCCAGCCAAGATGATGTACATGATGAAGAAGAGGTGGACGAGGAAGAGACTCAGATTCGCATGACAAATTCTGAAGAGCAAGACGGTAAGATAAAGTCTGGTGGAATGAACGATGGAAGGTGACTAACGCGCTTGAATACTTCTAGGTGCTCCCAAGCCAGAACGAACGATCTTTGAGGAGGCGGTGCCACTACCGATAGCATCTGCAGAGAGCGGCACGTATAGAGCCTTTGGCGGTATTGGAATTGGGAGCAGTGATGATGACGTTGATTCGGACATGTCCGACGACATGTTGGAACAAGACGGCTCTGTTTCTGGATTCACATCTATCGCTGCTTCTTTTCAGTTGAGAGAGAAAGAACCAGAGGTTGTGAAGAAGCGGATCTACAAGCCGCGTACACAGTTTCGGGCATCCCCAGCTCTATCAGTTCGCGACAACTCAGAAAGCAGTGGTGGGGAGACAGAGATTGAAGGCGAACCAAAAGAGGAATCACCTGTGAAATTCTATGCCATAAAGGAGAGCGACAGGACGATGTCTAAGGGTGGCTTGAGACCACGCTTAACCAAGAGCGCCAGCTACTCAAAGTCAATCGCTTTTGAGGGTCCTGCATCGGACACAGCACATATGGTTCGATCACTATCGACACCTGAAACGGCACAAACTGGATCACGTCGCAGCTCGAAGCGGGACCACAGCGAATATCCTACAGAGGTCTACACAGACCCTAAACGGCCTCGACATAAGTCGACTTCTTCACGGATTTCTTCACGGAGTTTGGACTTGGCAGCTTTTCAAGACAATCAAACCGCATCACCAAATCCGTCCGCCGCATCTCAGAGTTTATCGGACGAGGAGGTTGCTGATGATATTCAAGTAGATAAAGGTAACCCAGCTGCGGAAGCTGCTTTAGATGTACAAGAGTCCTCGCCGCCACGTAAGACTCCGATTTCTAGCCGCGGAAAGAAACGAGCACCAAGCAGCCGAACTGCTACAGATGCATCGACAGGGTCACAAGCTGAAGGTGGGTCAATCCGGATTATCCTAACGGGACTAGAACCCACTGCTGCAATCCGCAAGAAGATTAAGGCGATCAGTGGCGCTGTATATGAGAGCAACATCGAGAAGGCTACGCATGTGATAGCTCCTCAAAACCAGCTGAAGCGAACGGTGAAACTGCTGTGCGGAATCTCGTGCTGCGGACATATTCTTGGCGAACGCTGGCTAGACGAGTCGGCTCGGGTCGGCACCGGAGTCGATGAGCAAGCGAACTGCCTCCATGACGAGAAAGCGGAAAGCAAGTGGCAGTTCAACTTGAAAAGCACAATATATGACGTACCTGCTGCTCAGCGTCAACGTCTACTCGCCGGGTACAGCGTATTTATCACTAACCACAAGTCAGTGCTGCCCCCAGTGAAAGATCTGGTGAAGATCGTGGAGTGCGCAGGCGGAAAGGCTTCATCAACGGGAAAGCCTGGAACTAACGACTTAGTGATCACAAGCGAGGCGGCTTTGGCCGTTGCATCTGTGCGGAAGCAGCTCGGGGGCGCGAATCCAGAGCGGGTCTACTCCCCAGAACTGATCCTCAGCAGCGTCCTGCAGCAGAGCGTCGACCTGGACAAACACCGCTTGAAACTTCCTGAAATCGGCAAGACGTGGGCTACTAAGCGCCGGAAATAACGCTGCTCGACTTCCGACAGAGCAGGACAATGGCACGAGGAGCGAGCGGGCGTAGATAACAGAACGATAAAGCTTGTGAGCAAATTATGTTCATGATGAACCTAGTATCAATGGAAGCCTTGAAGGCTGCCAAAGGAAGGTCGGTTGCGCTTCCTCACGACTCTGAGCCAAGCTCTCCTCACTTCCGGATTTGGCAAGCACCCAAGAAGCACCACTTCATCAAGTTCGACAACCTAGCATCCCCGGCCCTGTCGGCGGATACGTTGCGGTCACCGGCGGCGTTTTCGGACCCACGTCTCGAGAGGCTACACGACGTCGCCCACGACATGCACCAGACGCTGGCCACCTGGCTAGCATGCTGTCGGCCCACTACAACAACGTGCTTCTGCTGCCAATTCAGACGACGGCAGACGCGTAGTGGATGTGGGTAGCATCAGACGCTACCACCCGAGTCTAACCCGGATGACGACCCAAGTCCTGTCCAAGAAGAGGAAGACTCGCAGCCGAGACGTGAACGCTGCCAACGAACTCATTTACCGGCGAAGCCTTCGTCGCGGAGACCTGCTAGACTACTAGCGTTAAAGGCCCAAGAGTATCTGCTAGCCATAGCTGTAGCTATAGTTGTAAGACAGGTAGACTCCTAAGGCGCTGAGGTGTATTACAATAATAAGTTTGTGTCTCTCTTGAGCGATACACTGATAATAATTAGTACTGGTACATGTGCCTACTTGGCGGTCTGGCGAAGGCCGATGAGCGCACAGCCTAGCAACGAGACCACACACATGGAAAGCAGATGCTGGCAAGCCATTGTTTCTTCGATCCACTTGTCGAGACTGCTGCTGCGACGGCGCGTCAGGCGGCTGACTGTAATCTCGGTTGGCACGTCGCAGTAGCACACAGGTGCGTCCTTGGGGCAGAACTCGCGCTCCAGCACAAGGTGCTGGCCGCGCTGATCTGCGAAGGATAGAGTCTTTTTCGGAGCGGCTGAGTAACTGACTGTGATCATCTTGGTTGTGGACAGTTCATCTAGTCTTGAGCCGCGCGAGGAACCGCCGCATGTGAAGGCACTGTCCTTGCGCAGACAGGAGCGTTGACGCAGCTTGCGCGGCGTTGGCGGGGGGTAGTAGTGATGGCGGCGGCCACTTCCTGCGTACTTTTGTCCGATGGTCATTGGCTGCTGCATATGCAGCGAGCGTGTACTGGAGCTCGTGCACGAAGTCATGTTTGATGGATAACGCTTTTTCGTAAATGAACTTGGTTGGGACTGGCACGAAATGAAGCCGGTGACGACGGTCTGCTGGCGACGGGCGCTTCCTGTTGCAATAACAATAGACAGCCGAAAATCGAACAATAGACGGGACGATTGCTCATGAAATGGGTACGATCTAATTAAATGGGCGCCATAAATGGGTAGCTACTAACAGCTCGCAAAGCCACGACTGTTGTAAACTGTTTACTAAACAGCACGATGGCATACAAAACTGTACCAACAGAAGCAAAAGTACGGGCACATTTACTAATTCCACGTTAAGTTTGTGGTAGGGCTCGTTTGTATCAGTTCCGTCCGTTTCCTACTGGAGTTGAAGTGGCCAACGCCGTTTCATGTCGTAAGACTTACCCATAAGTTTAGCTCATTTGTGTGGTGTACATGAATTGTCGGCGGTACTGATGTGAAAACATGCGGAGCGACAAGCATAGCTTTACGCGACTTGAAGCAGATCTAAATACTTTAGCCAAGTGTGAACTTGGCGTCACCAGAGCGCATCAGCTTGCGTATCAACGACGCCAATGGCTGCCAAATTCCACCAGGGTCTGCCGCACTGTCGCCGACATGTCGGCGCTTCGCAGCGCTGGAAGGACAGCCAGAATTAAGTGTCCGATAGATTTGGTGCATGTAACCAGGGTTATGTTGATAACTTGCAGCATCTGCCTCCACAATAGTATGTCGTCTTTCAGCGCGGGTTATTCATACTCTGCACCGCCACAAGTAGCGTATCATAGCGTGCGAATCCTGCTTGACCAAGCAGAATTTCATCAGTCATCTGCTGCTTGGTGAAAAGGTGGGCTTCGAAGTTTTTACTTGTACATGTAGCCAATTATACGTACCATGGCATACCACCAGAAGGCGCTAAGTGAGATCCTGGTCCCGGATCCAGGGTAACTAGGCGCCTTAGTAGTCTACCTGTCTTACAACTATAGCTATAGCTACTGTATAGCTACGGCTAGCAGACACTCTTGGGCCTGTAGCATCCACCAGAAGTTGGTGGACAGGTCTCCGCGACGAAGGCTTCGCCGGTAAATGAGTTCGTGGTGGCGTTCACGTCTCGACTGCGAGTCTTCCTCTTCTTGGACAGGACTTGGTCTGGGGTAGACTCGAGGGTAGCATCTGATGCTACTCACATCCACTACGCGTCTGCCGTCGTCTGAATTGGCAGCAGAAGCACGTTGTTATAGTGGGACGGCAGCATGCTAGCCAGGTGGCCAGCGTCTGGTGCATGTCGTGGGCGACGTCGTGTAGCCTCTCGAGACGTGGGTCCGAAAACGCCGCCGGTGACCGCAACGTATCCGCCGACAGGGCCGGGGATGCTAGGTTGTCGAACTTGATGAAGTGGTGCTTCTTGGGTGCTTGCCAAATCTGGAAGTGAGAAGAGCTTGGCTCAGAGTCGTGAGGAAGCGCAACCCACCTTCCTTTGGAAGCCTTGAAGACATGATGAACTAACTAGGCACAAGCATACTTTCAAAGAGCCGAATAAATTTACGTTAAGAACCGAGATCAAAGTGTTCGTGATGTCTACCTGCGCCGGCGACTGCCGCCACCACCTGACTGCTCGAGGTGGTTCTTGTCAAAATGTATGTGCTGCTGCAGGATACTGCTCAAAACCAGCTCGGGAGAGTAGATCTTTTGCGGATTTGCTTGCGTCAGCGTCTTGCGAACTGAGGCCGTGGTCAGTGCAGCATCACTCGTTATCACCACGTCGTTCGGGCCAGCGCTGCCCTTCGTCACAGCAATTCCACCAGCGCACTCGACAATCTTTGCTAGATCCTTCACTGGCGGCAGCACCGATTTGTGATTAGTGATGAACACCTGAAGGCCAGCGAAGAGTTGCTGCCGCTGTTCCAGGGTGACGTCGTACATTGTTTTCAGGAGATCAAAATGCCATTTTGCCTCGGCTTTTGCATCCTTCAAGCAATGCGCTCGCTCGTAAACTGGAGCACCCACACGAGCTGACTCGTCGAGCCATCGCACGTCCAGAATGTGAGTGCAGCGGGAGATACCACAAAGCAGCTTCACGGTTCGCTTAAGTTGGTTCTTTGGGGCGAGGATGTGCGTAGCCTTCTCAATATCTTCCTCGTAGACTGCCCCCGCAATTGAATCAATTTTCTTTCGGATCGCAGCAGTAGGCTCAATACCGGTGAGGATGATTCGGAGTTCCTGGGTTTTTTGCTCTTCATTAGCGGATTCATTCGCAGGAATCTGCGTAGCATCAATCTCGCTCGTAGACTCGTCGGTTGGAACGGTTGGACTTGGTTGAGTTGGCAGTAGAGTGGTGTCATTTGGGTCTTCAGACTTCCTCGTCAGCCATCTTCTTTTCGGAGTTTTCATCGGTGGCGAAGCGATGGTAGCGGCAGACGAACTAGTTGAAGGCTGTTTCGACTTTTCGGCTAAACGTCGCGATTTCTTCTTGGCCGGAGCTGCAGCATCGATAGTAGGTTCTTCTTCCGTAATAGTGACTGAAGTACCCCTGATCTGCTCACCACATTCTTCGTCCGTCTTATCATCTGGCTTGGAGGTATTGGACTCTGTCGGACTTTGTCTTATGCTGGGCTGTTGTTTTTCGTCTGCAGAGGTTTCACCGCTGTTAGATATAATCTTGAAAGTGCGCTTCTTCCCTATATGTCCACCTCGCCTTCTGGTGTCACCACAAGCGTGGGCTTCTTCTTGTTCCATCTCTTCTCGCTCTCTTTTCTCCCTTTCTGCCCGTCGAGCTGCAGTTTGAGCACTGTCAATGGACTTCCACACTTGATCAAACCAGAAATCAATTCTTGTCCTCTTTTTCGATACCAAAGTAACTCGGTTTTCAGCTCCGTTGGAAATAACCAAGCTCCACTCTTTATCTCCTCGTGGTTGTTCGCCAATTTCCATCTCAGGCGCACAAGTGTCAAAATGGCACAAAGATGAGTGTCTCGCCCACCCGTTTAGCTTAAAAACGAGTAGCCATCTAGCATAGAAGACAATTTCGACCAACTCACAGGGGGTCGTTGTTGGTTTCGAGTCCTTGCTGGGTACCATCCAAAAAACTCCAGGAAGATGATCGTCGTAAAAGGATGGAAACTCTGTAGGGATAATATCTGTTTCCACAAGTTGATTTGTAATCTCCTCCGGAATAGGAATGTTGCTGATCGCTCGGCCTTGATGGAGTACTTCAAGACGCGACCCATTCATTTCCAGAAATCCTCCAATGGCATCAACCCATCGTTGTTTCTCCGTAGCGTCATCCCAAGCAAAAACAAGCGTTGTGTCTTGCAAAATTAATGCCAAAGCACGGTCTTCATCAGTAGACTCCAGAATTGGCACACTGGTGGGAATGTGCTCGAGAAATGTAGCATCCTGCTTGAGATGAAGACATTGCAGAATCGTGAACAAGTCCCCTGATTCAGATTCCTGGCGTTTGCTGCACACTAAAGTCCCGTCCTGAAAGATATGAGCGTAGATTTCATCTGGCTCAGTGAGCCACCCCTTTGCCGATAAGCCAACTTCAGAGGGATCACTTTGACGCCTTACTAAAAGCAAAACTTCTCCGTGAAGAAGTAGCTTGTTATCGGACAAATCGATAAAAGCCTCAGCCCCGTCACCGCGAAATTTGGTTTGAAGCGCAATCAGCTCGCTTTCTGCTTCAACGTCGGCCTTGGCGAGATAAATGAAGTGTTTGTTCTCCTGTGCAATATGCATTAGCTGGGGAGCATAATTGACCTTGGCTCCATCGCTGCCATTCGTCGTGGAATCATCTTTACCCTCCACTGAAAGGGCCTTGCTCAGCGCTTCTACAAACTCCACCAGGGCATCAAAACGCTTTAACGGCCGCCCAACTAGCTTCTCAGGAGTGAGTTGCTGCATTGTCAAATACCGTTCTATCACGTTCCTGTCTGCCGATTCCCTCATCAGCACTGCTTTCAAAACTGCTTGCGTAGCTTCACTTCTGCAGAATAACTGTTTGTAGACGACACGGAGGACGCACAGCATGTCCCCAAGAACTCCCACGACGTCACTGCATCTTTCATCAGCTGATTGGCCATCTACAGACAATCGATCCTCCAAAATCAACTTCAGCTTCGCTTGGAAAAACGCATGAAGGTACCGAAGCTGCTCTGCTGCCTCCACGAACCGATCGAATGTGACGGCTTCCACGACAGATTCACCGAGCTGTCTGCACTTAAAGCGCAACTTACACGCTAGGTCCTGATTTAATCTCTCCAAGAACTGTACGTATTCACCGTCCTCCTCTAAGAACACGCGAAGTCCCGCCTGTGCGGCTTCCCACCGTTCTCGCATCACCAAAGTTGAATGAAATGGCGCCATTACAGTAACGGTCGATTTGGATGAATATCATTAAGTCTCCGACTACAATAGGAATTACTAAAAACCCATTTCGGCCAATAGAATGCACCATAAATCCAATTTCGCAATATTAGCGAATAAACAGTCACAATCTACTTTATTTTAACCAATCAAAGGCGTATCTAGATTGCAAAAGACGCGTGTCCACGCCTCCGACGTATCGTGTCGGAGGCATACAGCAAAATATTGATATCCTCTTACATTTCCCTAGCCATTCACATATTTTACGAATAACAATCACCCTCCGACTTCTCCGACCACCCATGAGTCTTAGCGACCTTGCACCTACCAACACGAAGCGTGCCCGTGAAGGTGCGGCGAAAGCGTTCTTGAAATTCTTAAAAGGCGAAGACGTAAGTATCTGGGGGCTTGTATGCGGCGGGAAAACGCTGCCGTCATTCTCGAAGCCGTAGTGGACAAGTTTGGTATGCATCTCGCGTTCAAGGATGGCCCCAGGGGACAGCTCCTATCCAGACACTCGGTGATGCAGTACTGCCGGCAAGCCAAGAATTGGCTGCTCGAGCAGTTTCCTCAGTATCGCACCGCCGTGGACAAAAATCTGCTGAAGAAGGCACAAGTACTAGAGCGACACTGTATGAAGCGCGAGTCAGGCACGTTTGTCAACAAGGCACCGGCCTGCACGAAGAAGGCGCTTAAGTGTTGAATGGTGAACTTCTTCTTCGAGTAAGGAAGGACGGCTTTGCGAGAAGACTGTAGATTGAGAACTAATGTATTTTAGCTATTACTGCCTGATCTTCTCCGTTGGTTTCAACGCCCAGCTTCGCTGGAGTCCAGTAGCTATTCCCGAATGCAACGACCATTCTTATGGTCCAAATGAAAGTTGGCTCCACCGCCATCTCAACGTACCGATAGTCAGTGTAATCTGATCTTGCATACGTTTTCCAACATTAAGAAGGTGACCGAGCACCTATATTCGACTGCTGTTACCGCTACTGACTATCAAGATGCTGCGCTACTCTGCTTACTTTGGTACCTGTTTGGCCGTGCTTTGGACTTGACGCTTCTTCGCAAGGCAAACCTATCGATTGGCTCCGGTGACATCTTCTTCGTTCGCTTCATCCGTGTCAAGACTTCCGAAGAACAGGGCTTGTCGCTCTTCCCGGATGATGATTTTGCAACCTGCCCTTTACTCGCCATCGCCCTTGCATTGATCACCCAGCAGTCTCCAACGGTGGCGCTGCTCAGTCAACTTCCAGAGCAACAGCTCGCGTCTCAAGCTGCAGTCGCCCCGGCAATTCCGTTACTTGACTTGATCGACCATCCGGAATCTATGGCTCAACAATCATGCTGGAGACAATGTTAAAAGCGTCAACGCGTTACCCGGCATCCACAGCTATGTGAACCGAGTTCTGGATCGAGTCGCCGCTAGGGCAGGTGTTGCTGAGAAGTTGACATCGCACTCGTTGCGCCGTGGAGGGGCTCAACACGCTAATGGAACAGGCATGTGCGTCCAGTGGATCTTCGACAGAGGAGCGTGGAACATGACTGCGACGAACAAGGCTTTCGCATACGTCTTCAATACTCCGGCAGAGGTCACAAGCTCCTTCTAGTTGTGAGATTTAGCAATGGGTATCCCGTAGCTATCGCTGGTATGGCTTACGCTGCTGGCGAGGCTCCCAGAAGGACAGCAATTTGCGGTTTAGGTGGAGCTGGTCTGGATCGTGACGCTCAGTGCGTTTTGTATCCCGTGATGATGGAGAAGTATATACTACTGATCGCTCGGTAATTGGAGTTATGTTTATCGCCGGTAAGTTTAGCCCTCTTCTGTAGTACCAGTGGAACAATTTGTTTTGAAGTTTGAACAAGGGGAGCGAGTACTCACGGAGACTGGGTACACACCGGATTGATTTCATTAAAGAAGTTTCGAGCTCCTAGATCTGTTGTCAGCAAGATATTTCATCAAATTGCTAGTGTAACGGGGTTACACGTACAAGTGGCTACACCACTTGTAACTCTAACAGTCTGTTAGAGGTTGGAAATGGACCTCAGACCTTGGTGTGCTGTACACACCAATGGCTACATGGGCGAGCCACATCATTGAGTGGCTCGCGTGCATTTGTGCATGTTATTGGTAGAAAGCAACGGATTTCTACCAATCAATGCCCTTCATGGAAGCAGAGATTCTGCCAACCACACGTTGGCTGATCCTTTAGAAATAGATTAAACAGTTTTAGGAGGTTCCATAATGGCTTTGTGCCAATTCAATAACAGTTCTCATTTTACGGTATTTTTGCAGTTTAGAATAATTATATTTGATTTAAATATACTTATCAGATTAAGTATATTAAAATTAAGGCTATCCTAATTGCACGCTTCCTCATACACGTAAGAGCACGTGTACGCCACCTAGTGGGTCTAAGTAGACCCATTACATCCTGTACTCTTGTATTTAGAAACCTAGCGACCTTGTCTGCGTCTTGGCACGCCTCCCATGACGTGCTTACAGTCGCTTGGTCGCTTGATCCTTTGGTCCCTTGGTCCCTTGGTCCACCCAAGAAGCGTCGGTGTAGCTGGGCTAGGTCTAGCACGGCCCAAAGGACGTAGAGAGCAACCGTCGTGTCCCGCGACCAGGCCTCTGCTTCGATGTTGTTGCTGGTCCCAATGTATCCGAATGTGTGTCCCAATGTGTCGGAATGTGTGTCGGAATGTGTGTCCGAATGTGTCGGAATGTGTCGGAATGTGTCGGAATGTGTCGTCGTCCGAGCCATCCGGTCGGTATGAGCCTTGCCTTAACATCGTGGACACAACGCGTAAGGTCGATAAACCTGCGGAGAGAGCGAGCAGCCGCGAAACGGTGTGGGACATTGTTGGGCGTGTCCGATTTGTGTGGCGCGAGTATGTCGGTGCGGAAAGTTTGTAATGGTTGCGCAGTGGCATTGTGGAGCGTGTGGTATGGGAGAAGGTGGTTTGTAGCGCGTGGTGTGTGTGTAAAGTGTTTTTTGTTTGTGTTGTGTGTGTGTGTATGGTATCCGGGGATGTAGCTCAAATGGTAGAGCGCTCGCTTAGCATGCGAGAGGTACAGGGATCGATACCCTGCTTCTCCAGGCGTGTGTAGTATAGTGGTCAGTACCTCACCTTGTGGCGGTGATATCCTCGGTTCGAATCCGGGCACGCGCACTCTTATCTTCATTATGCTGCCCTACACCTTGCTTGCTTTTTCACCGCCCCGCAACAAGCCATGCTCTCTATGCTACAACCCCATGCGATCTCCACATGCGCCACGTCCCACTTATCGGTTGCTGTATTACTGTATCGCTGTATCGCTGTCTGCATGCCTCCTGTACTCTTGTATTTAGAAACCTAGCGACCTTGTCTGCGTCTTGGCACGCCTCCCATGACGTGCTTACAGTCGCTTGGTCGCTTGGTCCTTTGGTCGCTTGGTCGCTTGGTCGCTTGATCCTTTGGTCCCTTGGTCCCTTGGTCCACCCAAGAAGCGTCGGTGTAGCTGGGCTAGGTCTAGCACGGCCCAAAGGACGTAGAGAGCAACCGTCGTGTCCCGCGACCAGGCCTCTGCTTCGATGTTGTTGCTGGTCCCAATGTATCCGAATGTGTGTCCCAATGTGTCGGAATGTGTGTCGGAATGTGTGTCCGAATGTGTCGGAATGTGTCGGAATGTGTCGGAATGTGTCGTCGTCCGAGCCATCCGGTCGGTATGAGCCTTGCCTTAACATCGTGGACACAACGCGTAAGGTCGATAAACCTGCGGAGAGAGCGAGCAGCCGCGAAACGGTGTGGGACATTGTTGGGCGTGTCCGATTTGTGTGGCGCGAGTATGTCGGTGCGGAAAGTTTGTAATGGTTGCGCAGTGGCATTGTGGAGCGTGTGGTATGGGAGAAGGTGGTTTGTAGCGCGTGGTGTGTGTGTAAAGTGTTTTTTGTTTGTGTTGTGTGTGTGTGTATGGTATCCGGGGATGTAGCTCAAATGGTAGAGCGCTCGCTTAGCATGCGAGAGGTACAGGGATCGATACCCTGCTTCTCCAGGCGTGTGTAGTATAGTGGTCAGTACCTCACCTTGTGGCGGTGATATCCTCGGTTCGAATCCGGGCACGCGCACTCTTATCTTCATTATGCTGCCCTACACCTTGCTTGCTTTTTCACCGCCCCGCAACAAGCCATGCTCTCTATGCTACAACCCCATGCGATCTCCACATGCGCCACGTCCCACTTATCGGTTGCTGTATTACTGTATCGCTGTATCGCTGTCTGCATGCCTCCTGTACTCTTGTATTTAGAAACCTAGCGACCTTGTCTGCGTCTTGGCACGCCTCCCATGACGTGCTTACAGTCGCTTGGTCGCTTGGTCCTTTGGTCGCTTGGTCGCTTGATCCTTTGGTCCCTTGGTCCACCCAAGAAGCGTCGGTGTAGCTGGGCTAGGTCTAGCACGGCCCAAAGGACGTAGAGAGCAACCGTCGTGTCCCGCGACCAGGCCTCTGCTTCGATGTTGTTGCTGGTCCCAATGTATCCGAATGTGTGTCCCAATGTGTCGGAATGTGTGTCGGAATGTGTGTCCGAATGTGTCGGAATGTGTCGGAATGTGTCGGAATGTGTCGTCGTCCGAGCCATCCGGTCGGTATGAGCCTTGCCTTAACATCGTGGACACAACGCGTAAGGTCGATAAACCTGCGGAGAGAGCGAGCAGCCGCGAAACGGTGTGGGACATTGTTGGGCGTGTCCGATTTGTGTGGCGCGAGTATGTCGGTGCGGAAAGTTTGTAATGGTTGCGCAGTGGCATTGTGGAGCGTGTGGTATGGGAGAAGGTGGTTTGTAGCGCGTGGTGTGTGTGTAAAGTGTTTTTTGTTTGTGTTGTGTGTGTGTGTATGGTATCCGGGGATGTAGCTCAAATGGTAGAGCGCTCGCTTAGCATGCGAGAGGTACAGGGATCGATACCCTGCTTCTCCAGGCGTGTGTAGTATAGTGGTCAGTACCTCACCTTGTGGCGGTGATATCCTCGGTTCGAATCCGGGCACGCGCACTCTTATCTTCATTATGCTGCCCTACACTTTGCTTGCTTTTTCACCGCCCCGCAACAAGCCATGCTCTCTATGCTACAACCCCATGCGATCTCCACATGCGCCACGTCCCACTTATCGGTTGCTGTATTGCTGTATTGCTGTATTGCTGTATTACTGTATCGCTGTCTGCATGCCTCCTGTACTCTTGTATTTAGAAACCTAGCGACCTTGTCTGCGTCTTGGCACGCCTCCCATGACGTGCTTACAGTCGCTTGGTCGCTTGGTCCTTTGGTCGCTTGGTCGCTTGGTCGCTTGATCCTTTGGTCCCTTGGTCCCTTGGTCCACCCAAGAAGCGTCGGTGTAGCTGGGCTAGGTCTAGCACGGCCCAAAGGACGTAGAGAGCAACCGTCGTGTCCCGCGACCAGGCCTCTGCTTCGATGTTGTTGCTGGTCCCAATGTATCCGAATGTGTGTCCCAATGTGTCGGAATGTGTGTCGGAATGTGTGTCCGAATGTGTCGGAATGTGTCGGAATGTGTCGGAATGTGTCGTCGTCCGAGCCATCCGGTCGGTATGAGCCTTGCCTTAACATCGTGGACACAACGCGTAAGGTCGATAAACCTGCGGAGAGAGCGAGCAGCCGCGAAACGGTGTGGGACATTGTTGGGCGTGTCCGATTTGTGTGGCGCGAGTATGTCGGTGCGGAAAGTTTGTAATGGTTGCGCAGTGGCATTGTGGAGCGTGTGGTATGGGAGAAGGTGGTTTGTAGCGCGTGGTGTGTGTGTAAAGTGTTTTTTGTTTGTGTTGTGTGTGTGTGTATGGTATCCGGGGATGTAGCTCAAATGGTAGAGCGCTCGCTTAGCATGCGAGAGGTACAGGGATCGATACCCTGCTTCTCCAGGCGTGTGTAGTATAGTGGTCAGTACCTCACCTTGTGGCGGTGATATCCTCGGTTCGAATCCGGGCACGCGCACTCTTATCTTCATTATGCTGCCCTACACTTTGCTTGCTTTTTCACCGCCCCGCAACAAGCCATGCTCTCTATGCTACAACCCCATGCGATCTCCACATGCGCCACGTCCCACTTATCGGTTGCTGTATTGCTGTATTGCTGTATTGCTGTATTACTGTATCGCTGTCTGCATGCCTCCTGTACTCTTGTATTTAGAAACCTAGCGACCTTGTCTGCGTCTTGGCACGCCTCCCATGACGTGCTTACAGTCGCTTGGTCGCTTGGTCCTTTGGTCGCTTGGTCGCTTGGTCGCTTGATCCTTTGGTCCCTTGGTCCCTTGGTCCACCCAAGAAGCGTCGGTGTAGCTGGGCTAGGTCTAGCACGGCCCAAAGGACGTAGAGAGCAACCGTCGTGTCCCGCGACCAGGCCTCTGCTTCGATGTTGTTGCTGGTCCCAATGTATCCGAATGTGTGTCCCAATGTGTCGGAATGTGTGTCCGAATGTGTGTCCGAATGTGTCGGAATGTGTCGGAATGTGTCGGAATGTGTCGTCGTCCGAGCCATCCGGTCGGTATGAGCCTTGCCTTAACATCGTGGACACAACGCGTAAGGTCGATAAACCTGCGGAGAGAGCGAGCAGCCGCGAAACGGTGTGGGACATTGTTGGGCGTGTCCGATTTGTGTGGCGCGAGTATGTCGGTGCGGAAAGTTTGTAATGGTTGCGCAGTGGCATTGTGGAGCGTGTGGTATGGGAGAAGGTGGTTTGTAGCGCGTGGTGTGTGTGTAAAGTGTTTTTTGTTTGTGTTGTGTGTGTGTGTATGGTATCCGGGGATGTAGCTCAAATGGTAGAGCGCTCGCTTAGCATGCGAGAGGTACAGGGATCGATACCCTGCTTCTCCAGGCGTGTGTAGTATAGTGGTCAGTACCTCACCTTGTGGCGGTGATATCCTCGGTTCGAATCCGGGCACGCGCACTCTTATCTTCATTATGCTGCCCTACACTTTGCTTGCTTTTTCACCGCCCCGCAACAAGCCATGCTCTCTATGCTACAACCCCATGCGATCTCCACATGCGCCACGTCCCACTTATCGGTTGCTGTATTGCTGTATTGCTGTATTGCTGTATTACTGTATCGCTGTCTGCATGCCTCCTGTACTCTTGTATTTAGAAACCTAGCGACCTTGTCTGCGTCTTGGCACGCCTCCCATGACGTGCTTACAGTCGCTTGGTCGCTTGGTCCTTTGGTCGCTTGGTCGCTTGGTCGCTTGATCCTTTGGTCCCTTGGTCCCTTGGTCCACCCAAGAAGCGTCGGTGTAGCTGGGCTAGGTCTAGCACGGCCCAAAGGACGTAGAGAGCAACCGTCGTGTCCCGCGACCAGGCCTCTGCTTCGATGTTGTTGCTGGTCCCAATGTATCCGAATGTGTGTCCCAATGTGTCGGAATGTGTGTCCGAATGTGTGTCCGAATGTGTCGGAATGTGTCGGAATGTGTCGGAATGTGTCGTCGTCCGAGCCATCCGGTCGGTATGAGCCTTGCCTTAACATCGTGGACACAACGCGTAAGGTCGATAAACCTGCGGAGAGAGCGAGCAGCCGCGAAACGGTGTGGGACATTGTTGGGCGTGTCCGATTTGTGTGGCGCGAGTATGTCGGTGCGGAAAGTTTGTAATGGTTGCGCAGTGGCATTGTGGAGCGTGTGGTATGGGAGAAGGTGGTTTGTAGCGCGTGGTGTGTGTGTAAAGTGTTTTTTGTTTGTGTTGTGTGTGTGTGTATGGTATCCGGGGATGTAGCTCAAATGGTAGAGCGCTCGCTTAGCATGCGAGAGGTACAGGGATCGATACCCTGCTTCTCCAGGCGTGTGTAGTATAGTGGTCAGTACCTCACCTTGTGGCGGTGATATCCTCGGTTCGAATCCGGGCACGCGCACTCTTATCTTCATTATGCTGCCCTACACTTTGCTTGCTTTTTCACCGCCCCGCAACAAGCCATGCTCTCTATGCTACAACCCCATGCGATCTCCACATGCGCCACGTCCCACTTATCGGTTGCTGTATTGCTGTATTGCTGTATTGCTGTATTACTGTATCGCTGTCTGCATGCCTCCTGTACTCTTGTATTTAGAAACCTAGCGACCTTGTCTGCGTCTTGGCACGCCTCCCATGACGTGCTTACAGTCGCTTGGTCGCTTGGTCCTTTGGTCGCTTGGTCGCTTGGTCGCTTGATCCTTTGGTCCCTTGGTCCCTTGGTCCCTTGGTCCACCCAAGAAGCGTCGGTGTAGCTGGGCTAGGTCTAGCACGGCCCAAAGGACGTAGAGAGCAACCGTCGTGTCCCGCGACCAGGCCTCTGCTTCGATGTTGTTGCTGGTCCCAATGTATCCGAATGTGTGTCCCAATGTGTCGGAATGTGTGTCGGAATGTGTGTCCGAATGTGTCGGAATGTGTCGGAATGTGTCGGAATGTGTCGTCGTCCGAGCCATCCGGTCGGTATGAGCCTTGCCTTAACATCGTGGACACAACGCGTAAGGTCGATAAACCTGCGGAGAGAGCGAGCAGCCGCGAAACGGTGTGGGACATTGTTGGGCGTGTCCGATTTGTGTGGCGCGAGTATGTCGGTGCGGAAAGTTTGTAATGGTTGCGCAGTGGCATCGTGGAGCGTGTGGTATGGGAGAAGGTGGTTTGTAGCGCGTGGTGTGTGTGTAAAGTGTTTTTTGTTTGTGTTGTGTGTGTGTGTATGGTATCCGGGGATGTAGCTCAAATGGTAGAGCGCTCGCTTAGCATGCGAGAGGTACAGGGATCGATACCCTGCTTCTCCAGGCGTGTGTAGTATAGTGGTCAGTACCTCACCTTGTGGCGGTGATATCCTCGGTTCGAATCCGGGCACGCGCACTCTTATCTTCATTATGCTGCCCTACACTTTGCTTGCTTTTTCACCGCCCCGCAACAACCCATGCTCTCTATGCTACAACCCCATGCGATCTCCACATGCGCCACGTCCCACTTATCGGTTGCTGTATTGCTGTATTGCTGTATTACTGTATCGCTGTCTGCATGCCTCCTGTACTCTTGTATTTAGAAACCTAGCGACCTTGTCTGCGTCTTGGCACGCCTCCCATGACGTGCTTACAGTCGCTTGGTCGCTTGGTCGCTTGGTCCTTTGGTCGCTTGGTCGCTTGGTCGCTTGATCCTTTGGTCCCTTGGTCCCTTGGTCCCTTGGTCCCTTGGTCCCTTGGTCCACCCAAGAAGCGTCGGTGTAGCTGGGCTAGGTCTAGCACGGCCCAAAGGACGTAGAGAGCAACCGTCGTGTCCCGCGACCAGGCCTCTGCTTCGATGTTGTTGCTGGTCCCAATGTATCCGAATGTGTGTCCCAATGTGTCGGAATGTGTGTCGGAATGTGTGTCCGAATGTGTCGGAATGTGTCGGAATGTGTCGGAATGTGTCGGAATGTGTCGTCCTCCGAGCCGTCCGGTCGGTATGAGCCTTGCCTTAACATCGTGGACACAACGCGTAAGGTCGATAAACCTGCGGAGAGAGCGAGCAGCCGCGAAACGGTGTGGGACATTGTTGGGCGTGTCCGATTTGTGTGGCGCGAGTATGTCGGTGCGGAAAGTTTGTAATGGTTGCGCAGTGGCATCGTGGAGCGTGTGGTATGGGAGAAGGTGGTTTGTAGCGCGTGGTGTGTGTGTAAAGTGTTTTTTGTTTGTGTTGTGTGTGTGTGTATGGTATCCGGGGATGTAGCTCAAATGGTAGAGCGCTCGCTTAGCATGCGAGAGGTACAGGGATCGATACCCTGCTTCTCCAGGCGTGTGTAGTATAGTGGTCAGTACCTCACCTTGTGGCGGTGATATCCTCGGTTCGAATCCGGGCACGCGCACTCTTATCTTCATTATGCTGCCCTACACTTTGCTTGCTTTTTCACCGCCCCGCAACAACCCATGCTCTCTATGCTACAACCCCATGCGATCTCCACATGCGCCACGTCCCACTTATCGGTTGCTGTATTGCTGTATTGCTGTATTACTGTATCGCTGTCTGCATGCCTCCTGTACTCTTGTATTTAGAAACCTAGCGACCTTGTCTGCGTCTTGGCACGCCTCCCATGACGTGCTTACAGTCGCTTGGTCGCTTGGTCCTTTGGTCGCTTGGTCGCTTGGTCGCTTGGTCGCTTGATCCTTTGGTCCCTTGGTCCCTTGGTCCCTTGGTCCCTTGGTCCACCCAAGAAGCGTCGGTGTAGCTGGGCTAGGTCTAGCACGGCCCAAAGGACGTAGAGAGCAACCGTCGTGTCCCGCGACCAGGCCTCTGCTTCGATGTTGTTGCTGGTCCCAATGTATCCGAATGTGTGTCCCAATGTGTCGGAATGTGTGTCCCAATGTGTCGGAATGTGTCGGAATGTGTCGTCGTCCGAGCCATCCGGTCGGTATGAGCCTTGCCTTAACATCGTGGACACAACGCGTAAGGTCGATAAACCTGCGGAGAGAGTGAGCAGCCGCGAAACGGTGTGGGACATTGTTGGGCGTGTCCGATTTGTGTGGCGCGAGTATGTCGGTGCGGAAAGTTTGTAATGGTTGCGCAGTGGCATTGTGGAGCGTGTGGTATGGGAGAAGGTGGTTTGTAGCGCGTGGTGTGTGTGTAAAGTGTTTTTTGTTTGTGTTGTGTGTGTGTGTATGGTATCCGGGGATGTAGCTCAAATGGTAGAGCGCTCGCTTAGCATGCGAGAGGTACAGGGATCGATACCCTGCTTCTCCAGGCGTGTGTAGTATAGTGGTCAGTACCTCACCTTGTGGCGGTGATATCCTCGGTTCGAATCCGGGCACGCGCACTCTTATCTTCATTATGCTGCCCTACACTTTGCTTGCTTTTTCACCGCCCCGCAACAACCCATGCTCTCTATGCTACAACCCCATGCGATCTCCACATGCGCCACGTCCCACTTATCGGTTGCTGTATTGCTGTATTACTGTATCGCTGTCTGCATGCCTCCTGTACTCTTGTATTTAGAAACCTAGCGACCTTGTCTGCGTCTTGGCACGCCTCCCATGACGTGCTTACAGTCGCTTGGTCGCTTGGTCCTTTGGTCGCTTGGTCGCTTGGTCGCTTGATCCTTTGGTCCCTTGGTCCCTTGGTCCCTTGGTCCCTTGGTCCCTTGGTCCCTTGGTCCCTTGGTCCCTTGGTCCACCCAAGAAGCGTCGGTGTAGCTGGGCTAGGTCTAGCACGGCCCAAAGGACGTAGAGAGCAACCGTCGTGTCCCGCGACCAGGCCTCTGCTTCGATGTTGTTGCTGGTCCCAATGTATCCGAATGTGTGTCCCAATGTGTCGGAATGTGTGTCCCAATGTGTCGGAATGTGTCGGAATGTGTCGTCGTCCGAGCCATCCGGTCGGTATGAGCCTTGCCTTAACATCGTGGACACAACGCGTAAGGTCGATAAACCTGCGGAGAGAGTGAGCAGCCGCGAAACGGTGTGGGACATTGTTGGGCGTGTCCGATTTGTGTGGCGCGAGTATGTCGGTGCGGAAAGTTTGTAATGGTTGCGCAGTGGCATTGTGGAGCGTGTGGTATGGGAGAAGGTGGTTTGTAGCGCGTGGTGTGTGTGTAAAGTGTTTTTTGTTTGTGTTGTGTGTGTGTGTATGGTATCCGGGGATGTAGCTCAAATGGTAGAGCGCTCGCTTAGCATGCGAGAGGTACAGGGATCGATACCCTGCTTCTCCAGGCGTGTGTAGTATAGTGGTCAGTACCTCACCTTGTGGCGGTGATATCCTCGGTTCGAATCCGGGCACGCGCACTCTTATCTTCATTATGCTGCCCTACACTTTGCTTGCTTTTTCACCGCCCCGCAACAACCCATGCTCTCTATGCTACAACCCCATGCGATCTCCACATGCGCCACGTCCCACTTATCGGTTGCTGTATTGCTGTATTGCTGTATTACTGTATCGCTGTCTGCATGCCTCCTGTACTCTTGTATTTAGAAACCTAGCGACCTTGTCTGCGTCTTGGCACGCCTCCCATGACGTGCTTACAGTCGCTTGGTCGCTTGGTCCTTTGGTCGCTTGGTCGCTTGGTCGCTTGGTCGCTTGATCCTTTGGTCCCTTGGTCCCTTGGTCCCTTGGTCCCTTGGTCCCTTGGTCCACCCAAGAAGCGTCGGTGTAGCTGGGCTAGGTCTAGCACGGCCCAAAGGACGTAGAGAGCAACCGTCGTGTCCCGCGACCAGGCCTCTGCTTCGATGTTGTTGCTGGTCCCAATGTATCCGAATGTGTGTCCCAATGTGTCGGAATGTGTGTCCCAATGTGTCGGAATGTGTCGGAATGTGTCGTCGTCCGAGCCATCCGGTCGGTATGAGCCTTGCCTTAACATCGTGGACACAACGCGTAAGGTCGATAAACCTGCGGAGAGAGTGAGCAGCCGCGAAACGGTGTGGGACATTGTTGGGCGTGTCCGATTTGTGTGGCGCGAGTATGTCGGTGCGGAAAGTTTGTAATGGTTGCGCAGTGGCATTGTGGAGCGTGTGGTATGGGAGAAGGTGGTTTGTAGCGCGTGGTGTGTGTGTAAAGTGTTTTTTGTTTGTGTTGTGTGTGTGTGTATGGTATCCGGGGATGTAGCTCAAATGGTAGAGCGCTCGCTTAGCATGCGAGAGGTACAGGGATCGATACCCTGCTTCTCCAGGCGTGTGTAGTATAGTGGTCAGTACCTCACCTTGTGGCGGTGATATCCTCGGTTCGAATCCGGGCACGCGCACTCTTATCTTCATTATGCTGCCCTACACTTTGCTTGCTTTTTCACCGCCCCGCAACAAGCCATGCTCTCTATGCTACAACCCCATGCGATCTCCACATGCGCCACGTCCCACTTATCGGTTGCTGTATTGCTGTATTGCTGTATTACTGTATCGCTGTCTGCATGCCTCCTGTACTCTTGTATTTAGAAACCTAGCGACCTTGTCTGCGTCTTGGCACGCCTCCCATGACGTGCTTACAGTCGCTTGGTCGCTTGGTCCTTTGGTCGCTTGGTCGCTTGGTCGCTTGATCCTTTGGTCGCTTGATCCTTTGGTCCCTTGGTCCCTTGGTCCCTTGGTCCCTTGGTCCCTTGGTCCACCCAAGAAGCGTCGGTGTAGCTGGGCTAGGTCTAGCACGGCCCAAAGGACGTAGAGAGCAACCGTCGTGTCCCGCGACCAGGCCTCTGCTTCGATGTTGTTGCTGGTCCCAATGTATCCGAATGTGTGTCCCAATGTGTCGGAATGTGTGTCCCAATGTGTCGGAATGTGTCGGAATGTGTCGTCGTCCGAGCCATCCGGTCGGTATGAGCCTTGCCTTAACATCGTGGACACAACGCGTAAGGTCGATAAACCTGCGGAGAGAGTGAGCAGCCGCGAAACGGTGTGGGACATTGTTGGGCGTGTCCGATTTGTGTGGCGCGAGTATGTCGGTGCGGAAAGTTTGTAATGGTTGCGCAGTGGCATTGTGGAGCGTGTGGTATGGGAGAAGGTGGTTTGTAGCGCGTGGTGTGTGTGTAAAGTGTTTTTTGTTTGTGTTGTGTGTGTGTGTATGGTATCCGGGGATGTAGCTCAAATGGTAGAGCGCTCGCTTAGCATGCGAGAGGTACAGGGATCGATACCCTGCTTCTCCAGGCGTGTGTAGTATAGTGGTCAGTACCTCACCTTGTGGCGGTGATATCCTCGGTTCGAATCCGGGCACGCGCACTCTTATCTTCATTATGCTGCCCTACACTTTGCTTGCTTTTTCACCGCCCCGCAACAACCCATGCTCTCTATGCTACAACCCCATGCGATCTCCACATGCGCCACGTCCCACTTATCGGTTGCTGTATTGCTGTATTGCTGTATTACTGTATCGCTGTCTGCATGCCTCCTGTACTCTTGTATTTAGAAACCTAGCGACCTTGTCTGCGTCTTGGCACGCCTCCCATGACGTGCTTACAGTCGCTTGGTCGCTTGGTCCTTTGGTCGCTTGGTCGCTTGGTCGCTTGGTCGCTTGATCCTTTGGTCCCTTGGTCCCTTGGTCCCTTGGTCCCTTGGTCCCTTGGTCCACCCAAGAAGCGTCGGTGTAGCTGGGCTAGGTCTAGCACGGCCCAAAGGACGTAGAGAGCAACCGTCGTGTCCCGCGACCAGGCCTCTGCTTCGATGTTGTTGCTGGTCCCAATGTATCCGAATGTGTGTCCCAATGTGTCGGAATGTGTGTCGGAATGTGTGTCCGAATGTGTCGGAATGTGTCGGAATGTGTCGGAATGTGTCGGAATGTGTCGGAATGTGTCGTCGTCCGAGCCATCCGGTCGGTATGAGCCTTGCCTTAACATCGTGGACACAACGCGTAAGGTCGATAAACCTGCGGAGAGAGCGAGCAGCCGCGAAACGGTGTGGGACATTGTTGGGCGTGTCCGATTTGTGTGGCGCGAGTATGTCGGTGCGGAAAGTTTGTAATGGTTGCGCAGTGGCATTGTGGAGCGTGTGGTATGGGAGAAGGTGGTTTGTAGCGCGTGGTGTGTGTGTAAAGTGTTTTTTGTTTGTGTTGTGTGTGTGTGTATGGTATCCGGGGATGTAGCTCAAATGGTAGAGCGCTCGCTTAGCATGCGAGAGGTACAGGGATCGATACCCTGCTTCTCCAGGCGTGTGTAGTATAGTGGTCAGTACCTCACCTTGTGGCGGTGATATCCTCGGTTCGAATCCGGGCACGCGCACTCTTATCTTCATTATGCTGCCCTACACTTTGCTTGCTTTTTCACCGCCCCGCAACAACCCATGCTCTCTATGCTACAACCCCATGCGATCTCCACATGCGCCACGTCCCACTTATCGGTTGCTGTATTGCTGTATTGCTGTATTACTGTATCGCTGTCTGCATGCCTCCTGTACTCTTGTATTTAGAAACCTAGCGACCTTGTCTGCGTCTTGGCACGCCTCCCATGACGTGCTTACAGTCGCTTGGTCGCTTGGTCCTTTGGTCGCTTGGTCGCTTGGTCGCTTGGTCGCTTGATCCTTTGGTCCCTTGGTCCCTTGGTCCCTTGGTCCCTTGGTCCCTTGGTCCACCCAAGAAGCGTCGGTGTAGCTGGGCTAGGTCTAGCACGGCCCAAAGGACGTAGAGAGCAACCGTCGTGTCCCGCGACCAGGCCTCTGCTTCGATGTTGTTGCTGGTCCCAATGTATCCGAATGTGTGTCCCAATGTGTCGGAATGTGTGTCCCAATGTGTCGGAATGTGTCGGAATGTGTCGTCGTCCGAGCCGTCCGGTCGGTATGAGCCTTGCCTTAACATCGTGGACACAACGCGTAAGGTCGATAAACCTGCGGAGAGAGCGAGCAGCCGCGAAACGGTGTGGGACATTGTTGGGCGTGTCCGATTTGTGTGGCGCGAGTATGTCGGTGCGGAAAGTTTGTAATGGTTGCGCAGTGGCATCGTGGAGCGTGTGGTATGGGAGAAGGTGGTTTGTAGCGCGTGGTGTGTGTGTAAAGTGTTTTTTGTTTGTGTTGTGTGTGTGTGTATGGTATCCGGGGATGTAGCTCAAATGGTAGAGCGCTCGCTTAGCATGCGAGAGGTACAGGGATCGATACCCTGCTTCTCCAGGCGTGTGTAGTATAGTGGTCAGTACCTCACCTTGTGGCGGTGATATCCTCGGTTCGAATCCGGGCACGCGCACTCTTATCTTCATTATGCTGCCCTACACCTTGCTTGCTTTTTCACCGCCCCGCAACAACCCATGCTCTCTATGCTACAACCCCATGCGATCTCCACATGCGCCACGTCCCACTTATCGGTTGCTGTATTGCTGTATTGCTGTATTGCTGTATTACTGTATCGCTGTCTGCATGCCTCCTGTACTCTTGTATTTAGAAACCTAGCGACCTTGTCTGCGTCTTGGCACGCCTCCCATGACGTGCTTACAGTCGCTTGGTCGCTTGGTCCTTTGGTCGCTTGGTCGCTTGGTCGCTTGATCCTTTGGTCCCTTGGTCCCTTGGTCCCTTGGTCCCTTGGTCCACCCAAGAAGCGTCGGTGTAGCTGGGCTAGGTCTAGCACGGCCCAAAGGACGTAGAGAGCAACCGTCGTGTCCCGCGACCAGGCCTCTGCTTCGATGTTGTTGCTGGTCCCAATGTATCCGAATGTGTGTCCCAATGTGTCGGAATGTGTGTCGGAATGTGTGTCCGAATGTGTCGGAATGTGTCGGAATGTGTCGGAATGTGTCGTCGTCCGAGCCATCCGGTCGGTATGAGCCTTGCCTTAACATCGTGGACACAACGCGTAAGGTCGATAAACCTGCGGAGAGAGTGAGCAGCCGCGAAACGGTGTGGGACATTGTTGGGCGTGTCCGATTTGTGTGGCGCGAGTATGTCGGTGCGGAAAGTTTGTAATGGTTGCGCAGTGGCATTGTGGAGCGTGTGGTATGGGAGAAGGTGGTTTGTAGCGCGTGGTGTGTGTGTAAAGTGTTTTTTGTTTGTGTTGTGTGTGTGTGTATGGTATCCGGGGATGTAGCTCAAATGGTAGAGCGCTCGCTTAGCATGCGAGAGGTACAGGGATCGATACCCTGCTTCTCCAGGCGTGTGTAGTATAGTGGTCAGTACCTCACCTTGTGGCGGTGATATCCTCGGTTCGAATCCGGGCACGCGCACTCTTATCTTCATTATGCTGCCCTACACCTTGCTTGCTTTTTCACCGCCCCGCAACAAGCCATGCTCTCTATGCTACAACCCCATGCGATCTCCACATGCGCCACGTCCCACTTATCGGTTGCTGTATTGCTGTATTGCTGTATTACTGTATCGCTGTCTGCATGCCTCCTGTACTCTTGTATTTAGAAACCTAGCGACCTTGTCTGCGTCTTGGCACGCCTCCCATGACGTGCTTACAGTCGCTTGGTCGCTTGGTCCTTTGGTCGCTTGGTCGCTTGGTCGCTTGGTCGCTTGATCCTTTGGTCCCTTGGTCCCTTGGTCCCTTGGTCCCTTGGTCCACCCAAGAAGCGTCGGTGTAGCTGGGCTAGGTCTAGCACGGCCCAAAGGACGTAGAGAGCAACCGTCGTGTCCCGCGACCAGGCCTCTGCTTCGATGTTGTTGCTGGTCCCAATGTATCCGAATGTGTGTCCCAATGTGTCGGAATGTGTGTCCGAATGTGTCGTCCTCCGAGCCGTCCGGTCGGTATGAGCCTTGCCTTAACATCGTGGACACAACGCGTAAGGTCGATAAACCTGCGGAGAGAGCGAGCAGCCGCGAAACGGTGTGGGACATTGTTGGGCGTGTCCGATTTGTGTGGCGCGAGTATGTCGGTGCGGAAAGTTTGTAATGGTTGCGCAGTGGCATCGTGGAGCGTGTGGTATGGGAGAAGGTGGTTTGTAGCGCGTGGTGTGTGTGTAAAGTGTTTTTTGTTTGTGTTGTGTGTGTGTGTATGGTATCCGGGGATGTAGCTCAAATGGTAGAGCGCTCGCTTAGCATGCGAGAGGTACAGGGATCGATACCCTGCTTCTCCAGGCGTGTGTAGTATAGTGGTCAGTACCTCACCTTGTGGCGGTGATATCCTCGGTTCGAATCCGGGCACGCGCACTCTTATCTTCATTATGCTGCCCTACACCTTGCTTGCTTTTTCACCGCCCCGCAACAAGCCATGCTCTCTATGCTACAACCCCATGCGATCTCCACATGCGCCACGTCCCACTTATCGGTTGCTGTATTGCTGTATTGCTGTATTACTGTATCGCTGTCTGCATGCCTCCTGTACTCTTGTATTTAGAAACCTAGCGACCTTGTCTGCGTCTTGGCACGCCTCCCATGACGTGCTTACAGTCGCTTGGTCGCTTGGTCCTTTGGTCGCTTGGTCGCTTGGTCGCTTGGTCGCTTGATCCTTTGGTCCCTTGGTCCCTTGGTCCCTTGGTCCCTTGGTCCACCCAAGAAGCGTCGGTGTAGCTGGGCTAGGTCTAGCACGGCCCAAAGGACGTAGAGAGCAACCGTCGTGTCCCGCGACCAGGCCTCTGCTTCGATGTTGTTGCTGGTCCCAATGTATCCGAATGTGTGTCCCAATGTGTCGGAATGTGTGTCCGAATGTGTCGTCCTCCGAGCCGTCCGGTCGGTATGAGCCTTGCCTTAACATCGTGGACACAACGCGTAAGGTCGATAAACCTGCGGAGAGAGCGAGCAGCCGCGAAACGGTGTGGGACATTGTTGGGCGTGTCCGATTTGTGTGGCGCGAGTATGTCGGTGCGGAAAGTTTGTAATGGTTGCGCAGTGGCATCGTGGAGCGTGTGGTATGGGAGAAGGTGGTTTGTAGCGCGTGGTGTGTGTGTAAAGTGTTTTTTGTTTGTGTTGTGTGTGTGTGTATGGTATCCGGGGATGTAGCTCAAATGGTAGAGCGCTCGCTTAGCATGCGAGAGGTACAGGGATCGATACCCTGCTTCTCCAGGCGTGTGTAGTATAGTGGTCAGTACCTCACCTTGTGGCGGTGATATCCTCGGTTCGAATCCGGGCACGCGCACTCTTATCTTCATTATGCTGCCCTACACCTTGCTTGCTTTTTCACCGCCCCGCAACAACCCATGCTCTCTATGCTACAACCCCATGCGATCTCCACATGCGCCACGTCCCACTTATCGGTTGCTGTATTGCTGTATTGCTGTATTACTGTATCGCTGTCTGCATGCCTCCTGTACTCTTGTATTTAGAAACCTAGCGACCTTGTCTGCGTCTTGGCACGCCTCCCATGACGTGCTTACAGTCGCTTGGTCGCTTGGTCCTTTGGTCGCTTGGTCGCTTGGTCGCTTGATCCTTTGGTCCCTTGGTCCCTTGGTCCCTTGGTCCCTTGGTCCACCCAAGAAGCGTCGGTGTAGCTGGGCTAGGTCTAGCACGGCCCAAAGGACGTAGAGAGCAACCGTCGTGTCCCGCGACCAGGCCTCTGCTTCGATGTTGTTGCTGGTCCCAATGTATCCGAATGTGTGTCCCAATGTGTCGGAATGTGTGTCGGAATGTGTGTCCGAATGTGTCGGAATGTGTCGGAATGTGTCGGAATGTGTCGTCGTCCGAGCCATCCGGTCGGTATGAGCCTTGCCTTAACATCGTGGACACAACGCGTAAGGTCGATAAACCTGCGGAGAGAGTGAGCAGCCGCGAAACGGTGTGGGACATTGTTGGGCGTGTCCGATTTGTGTGGCGCGAGTATGTCGGTGCGGAAAGTTTGTAATGGTTGCGCAGTGGCATTGTGGAGCGTGTGGTATGGGAGAAGGTGGTTTGTAGCGCGTGGTGTGTGTGTAAAGTGTTTTTTGTTTGTGTTGTGTGTGTGTGTATGGTATCCGGGGATGTAGCTCAAATGGTAGAGCGCTCGCTTAGCATGCGAGAGGTACAGGGATCGATACCCTGCTTCTCCAGGCGTGTGTAGTATAGTGGTCAGTACCTCACCTTGTGGCGGTGATATCCTCGGTTCGAATCCGGGCACGCGCACTCTTATCTTCATTATGCTGCCCTACACCTTGCTTGCTTTTTCACCGCCCCGCAACAAGCCATGCTCTCTATGCTACAACCCCATGCGATCTCCACATGCGCCACGTCCCACTTATCGGTTGCTGTATTGCTGTATTGCTGTATTACTGTATCGCTGTCTGCATGCCTCCTGTACTCTTGTATTTAGAAACCTAGCGACCTTGTCTGCGTCTTGGCACGCCTCCCATGACGTGCTTACAGTCGCTTGGTCGCTTGGTCCTTTGGTCGCTTGGTCGCTTGGTCGCTTGGTCGCTTGATCCTTTGGTCCCTTGGTCCCTTGGTCCCTTGGTCCCTTGGTCCACCCAAGAAGCGTCGGTGTAGCTGGGCTAGGTCTAGCACGGCCCAAAGGACGTAGAGAGCAACCGTCGTGTCCCGCGACCAGGCCTCTGCTTCGATGTTGTTGCTGGTCCCAATGTATCCGAATGTGTGTCCCAATGTGTCGGAATGTGTGTCCGAATGTGTCGTCCTCCGAGCCGTCCGGTCGGTATGAGCCTTGCCTTAACATCGTGGACACAACGCGTAAGGTCGATAAACCTGCGGAGAGAGCGAGCAGCCGCGAAACGGTGTGGGACATTGTTGGGCGTGTCCGATTTGTGTGGCGCGAGTATGTCGGTGCGGAAAGTTTGTAATGGTTGCGCAGTGGCATCGTGGAGCGTGTGGTATGGGAGAAGGTGGTTTGTAGCGCGTGGTGTGTGTGTAAAGTGTTTTTTGTTTGTGTTGTGTGTGTGTGTATGGTATCCGGGGATGTAGCTCAAATGGTAGAGCGCTCGCTTAGCATGCGAGAGGTACAGGGATCGATACCCTGCTTCTCCAGGCGTGTGTAGTATAGTGGTCAGTACCTCACCTTGTGGCGGTGATATCCTCGGTTCGAATCCGGGCACGCGCACTCTTATCTTCATTATGCTGCCCTACACCTTGCTTGCTTTTTCACCGCCCCGCAACAAGCCATGCTCTCTATGCTACAACCCCATGCGATCTCCACATGCGCCACGTCCCACTTATCGGTTGCTGTATTGCTGTATTGCTGTATTGCTGTATCGCTGTCTACATGCCTCCTGTACTCTTGTATTTAGAAACCTAGCGACCTTGTCTGCGTCTTGGCACGCCTCCCATGTAGTGCTAACGCGAACTTCCGTTATGGTGTAGTTCAGATACTTCTTTTATCGTATTACGACTTAAGAGTAGCATAATAATCGATTGAGAAGACGATAAAGTGGTCACACCAAACGTTTTGTGGTGATCAATTTTTTAAGCGTGACATATCGTGAGGGTTTGGAGGGCGTCATTTGAACAATTACGTCAGTGGGTGCTGTCCTCACTGGAACACTTGGACGCTTTGTGAAGCTGGAGCTTTTCGAACGCATCATGGGGAATCTGCATCTTTTTGACAACGAAGCACCGGCTGTCCAAACCGACAAGGCGTGGTGGAAGGTTCGACCGATTGTCGACACTCTGTAGAAGACGTCCTCAATGGCTATCGTACGCTACCTGTTATGTCGTTTGACGAAGCGATATTACCCTGTTGTGCTCAGACAGCGTACAGTCTAAAGTATGTTCATTATTTTGCAAGTCTGCCTAACGGCAGACGATTTTGAATTTACAAGCCTGACATCCTCTATGTTTTGTGTGTGCTTCTGGTGTCCATGATGGATGGGTCAAATCGTGTATGTGGAATGATTCACACGCGCGGTATATACCGGGTGTGAATGGAAATTTATTCTGGCAAAAATGATCAGACGAATACCGGTGGTCAAGAACCAGCTGATGACAATACTGGACCTGCGGCGACTTTACGGAACTTGAGTGCTGTACTATCACGCAAACAAGATGCAGTTTATTACGCAGTTGTTACTGATCGGGTCTACACGTCGATCCACATCGCTCTACAGCTACTCGAGCGAAACGTCTACTCTGTCGGAACTATCCAGACAAACTAGAAAGCCCCCCCCCCCCCCCCCCCCCCCCCCCCCCCCCTCCCCTCCCCTCCCACAGCTCAAGCAAGAAAGGTCGAAGTGGCTGAAGGATGTTGCTCGGGGAACCACCAAGTTTGTGGTGTCGAAGTCGGTCCCGCAGCTGAGTTCACAGGTGTGGTTAGACGATACCATCGTCTACATGTTGGGCTGTGGGGCCAGCACGGCAATGTCAACATGCGGGAAGTATCACTGCAGTATATAAGCATCTTCAAGCTAACCACATGATGTATGTGTGATCTTGCAGAGCGGCCCTTCCACGAAATCAAGGTCAAATTGAGACAGTGCCCAGCCCATCAGCGATACAACCGCTGGATGGAGAAGGGAGGTGGACGTGCACGATCAACTCAGGCTCCAGCGGTATTCACTGCAGCTGTCGCTGCGGTTTCGCAAGTACTACAAGAGCCTTGCTTTGGACCTTACCGATATGGCTATTGTGAATTGCTTTATAGTCTTCCGGGAGTCTGCCAAAATGCAGGGAGAGTCGCCTCCTGACCACACCAGCTTTATCAGCCAGCTACACGCGCATCTTTTGGGTGTCGGAGCCGCAGAGTTCGCTGCCAACACGTATCGCAAAAGTGTGAACTAGTACAACTTTTAACGCTGGATTTTGTTATGACTTTAATTTGAGCATGATGTACTCACCAGGACCGATCACACCTGCTCGGTCTAACTTTGATTCCGTCGGCAGAATTCACAAGTTGGAAATGGACGACGAGTGGGTCGAAGTCAATAAGATCCGTAAGAGACGGCAACGGCAGTGGAAGGTCTGCACCATTCGCAAAACGGTTTGCACGAAGCGTCAAATGACACGGTTTTGCTGTCCAAGATGCAGTGTAGGTGAAAAACAGTAAGTGTTTTATGCGTAATCTCATACGTAGTTTTGATTTACTAGTGCTTGATGCCATGTTAGTGTTTACTTGTGCGATAAGGTGCGCCAGGACCACTATCCGGGCAAAAACCTGACGTGCTATGAGATTTGGCACAAATTGGAGGAGCGGCATTGAGTGCCCACAACCTCGTTGTGGACGTGGTATCTAGATGAGGGCTCCAGGAAAGAAGTGAGATGAAGTTGCGAGTGATGCTGAGGACGGGAACGATGAAGCTCACGATGAAGGCACCGAAGCTGATGACGACACTACAGCTCGTGAAGAACAATATGCTCACAACGAAGGCGCCGAAACTGGTGTAGGCAACACTGCTGCTCGTGCGGAAGTGGCTACTGGTGGCGGGGATGCATGGTGTGTTGGTGTTGGCGAGGAAGACAACGCTACTGCTCGGCACGACGGAGAAGATACTGCCAACGCCGTGGAGTGGTGAAGGATGACATTGCGTAGCTGCGCTGCTGAAATTTTTGTCACAGGTTGAGGATTGGTAACCGGACAGTAGCATTGCATTTCGTACGTTTTGCTTGAAAGTTCAACGCTCTAATTGGCAATAGTAAGCATTTTGCACACTTTCATCAACACAAAAACCTGGCTCTTTGTAAAAGGGCCATTCTATTCCTGCAGCATCAAGCATGAATTCTGCCAGTTCTGAAATTCCACGCTGGATTGGCAATGTGTGGTCACATAACCGCGTCATTGACAGTATTTTGAACTGAGATTCGGTAGTGTTCTTTTTTTCGCCTATAAAATGTCTAAGTATCGCATTTTTCTAACATGCTTGATATCAAGCATGTTAGAAATAGTCCGTGCCACTTGGATTTGGCAAGGATTTGCTGTCGTACCAGAGGGGGGGGGGGGGGGTTAAGTAAGTCGTAGTTCTAGAAGGGAGATTTGTCAAAGAAGGCATATTGAGTTGTGATTGGAAGAATTAGGCGGAGAAGCTCGTAGAGTACTGAGAACACCCTCATAGCCATTCAGAAAGAGTTAGCTACATTATGTGGTGTACACGTTCTTGTGTGGTGACCACAACTTATCGTAAATAATGAATATGCAGTGTTCTCATGTGGATCAGACAGAGAAGCCCCGTCGCGTTCATTTCATTTCTTTGACAACCTCTCAAAATGGAGGCGGAGGGTGTCCTCATGTGGTTGCTTCTGGTAAAGCTCAGCTACATCAACTTTGCCTGCACACCTGAAAAGGAAGGGCTTTCACCATTCTCATTCTTCAATCTACCAAGACGAAGACCAAGTTTTTCTAAGCCTTTACAGTAAGCGCACACGTGTTGGCCGGATTCGAACCGAGGATATCACTGCCACAAGGTGAGGTACTGATCACTATACTTCACACGCCTGGAAAAGCAGGGTATCGATCCCTGGACAGACAACGACGGAAAATCCGGCATGACTGAATACCATCCTCCGTACAAAAATCGATTTAGCACTAATGACACAAACATCCAGCAGTAAAACATGATTGACTAAAAGTTTCACTTTTGTGTATAAAAGAATCAAATACATCAAAATATAGAAAAAAAAATAAAAGCCTTTTAAGCATTCACCTCGAGGTACCGAGGGATTGCTTTTTCAAAACTACTTAATACTGTTCTAGTAGAAATCGCTTCCCATGCAGCGATTGGCGGCTTAATAGCACGAAGTCGCTTCTGTTTTGCACCCCCCACCTGCACTTTTAGTACTGCGGCGAATCTTAGCCTCAGTGGTCCCATTACCCTAACATTCAGTGGTTGACAAACAGCTGTACGATTTGGTGGTAGTGGAACCACAGTAGCCTTAGCCACTTCGGCAACGACGCTCTGTCCTTCTTCTGAGACGTGGCAGCCTAAACTGTCCAGGGGGAGAACAGACAGACCATTGATTTCGTAGATTTAAAGATTTTCTACACACACCTTCCCAACTTTCTTGTCCATCCATGCACTCTCCTGCACGGCGTGAAAGTATCCTTCACGATAGCAGGCCAGATCACTATTCTCAATTACACCACCATGAACACCACGAAAGACAAAAGTATCGGTAGCTTCACACCTACGTACATGTAAAGGGTTTAAAAAAATAGAAAATATAAATGTTCACTTTTTTTTTTTACCATAGCCTCGAACTGTGAGAACAGCGGTCAAGCGACCGGCGTGTTTTAACACACCAAGGACTCATGCTGAGTCCTTTCTCTCTTTGCCAGCCTAGTTCTTAATGGGTGGCATATCAAACAGAATGGCAGTTTCATCCAAGTTTAAAATGCCACCCCCAGCATAATCTGCATACGTTTCCCAAAATTATATGAATTTTGTGTGCACTTCTTGTAGCTCTTCAAATGACTCTTTTTTGCTGCTTGAGGTTTCTGAGAAGAAACCCGTAACTTTTGAGAAACAAAAGGTAAGAAATAGAATCAAAAGAATAAAAATGCAATTACCGTTTAGCAATGCGCTGTGTCATACGTTCCAGAGCGGCTCCACCACGTTCTTTAGATGTAGTCGGTCATCCACTAAGGCTCAGTCTTCCACATGAATTGTATAATACCTGCAGTCGAGAGAATCTTATAATAACAAGTATTAACAAATGCAATAATAAATAATCGGAATCGCAACGGTTCCTTACCATTTCCACGCGCCTGGTATCCTTTATGAGCGTTAAAATATCAGGAACGCAAGGAAAATTTTCTTTGCGTCTCTGACCCTTTAACGTCTTTGATTTGGCGTTACCAGGGAAGGCAAAGAGGCTGCCGGGCTTGTGTAGTCCAGCCATACACCGTACCACGCTTGATATCAAGCTTGTGTGCAGCTTCATCGATGCCGACACGGTCGACTACCGAATTCGTCGATGAACCCCCCGTCTGGGTGTTCAATAATAAGTGATGGGCAGAATTTTCAGCCGCTTCATCGAAAAGCTATCCCCGACGCTGAATATTATCCAATCACGCAACAATAAAAGATGACACCCAGAACAATGCGTTAACTGTAAAGTGGGAATTCCATGGTAGATATGCGCTGCTACTGCGTTGAACTTCACTTTTCTAACTTTATCTCTACTTGAACAGGATCGTCTGCCACAAGCACCTGGAGTTGGCGCTGTAGAATGTGATGAGGGAGTGGGAGGGCGAACTGGATAAAGCTGGCCTACTGGCGACACTTAAACTCGTCCAACATCAGAAATGGCGTCTGATGTAAAGCCACGTAAGGTTCCCAGATCTTTTCGATCCACAGCTGACACCCACTTTTGTCCAGCCAGCCTTTTTCTTGACAGCAACCACACCAGGCGGCAGTAGTTTGTCAAGTGTTTTTTTTTTTCAATAGTCGCGCCAGGTTTTCCCTTAAAAGCTAGAAACAGAGGAAACTTGGACCCGTCCCCAGCGCATGTGATTCACGCAGTCTGTCTACGTGTGTTCAAGCCAGATCCGTGAAAGGAAGCCATTCGAGCACCTGTCTCGTTGATGGTAGAGCTTGACGTCATTTCAAAACACTCTGCTGTTGTGTCCATGTTTACCCTTAGAGACGCTGGCGCCCTTCTAATGTCTCCCCTTCCTGGAAGCGCTCGTTCACAGCAGTAACGAACTCACACCGCACTTCCTGTAGATTACCACTGAGCTTTCGGCCGACTCGCGTCCGGCGACGTATACTTAAATGATGCCGGCAAAGAAATAGGTACACCCAACTCCACAAAGCACTGCGCTTCCCTCCTCAGAATGATGAGTCGAAGGACAGTGCCTTTGCTATTACTTGGCGCGTTGTCACCGCGATATTGTAACTACGACGCCCCCGTATCCACGCTGCTACCTGTACTTCGAGAGCAGGAGTAGATCTTTCACGTCCAGTATTTAGCGATCTTGCTCTAGGATACTTTCGCACTGCTGCTTCAAGTTGTGCGAGTTTCTTTCTCCACTGTCGGATCTGGCTGGGATTGACATTCCTTCGTCGGGCAGTGCCTTCTCACAGAGCCACCTTCTGCCTCTACCAAGATGGCAAGCTTGGCCTTGACGGTTAGTATTACGGGGTTGTGACGGTTGACGAAATGTCGGAAACTAGAAGTATTATACGGTACATAAACTATGCATGAAAAACCAAGCGTATCTATGTGGATACCCATTCTGGGTGTACCCTCGTGTAACCCTGTTACAAAAAATATCTTTGACAAAAAGATGAAGAATATGTGCCGAACATCTGTAAAAAAAACTTGGACGGGTACTTCTTGGACAGGATCGACCATGCCTTTCTGTTGGCAATCTCACTATCCGTGCATACGCCAACTATCGCTGTATCACTTGCACTTATTACTCAAGCAATATCGCGCGCAGTCCATTCCCCCGTGTGACGCTGTTCACCGGTAGATACCGACTCGAAGTACAGAGTGGCTAACGGTGTGGTCCGCATGTAGTTAACCACTGGATCTTCAGTCACGTTTGTGAATGAGTCGGTCGTTAAACACGCCATCAAATCGTCATTGGCGACATAGTGCTCGATGTTCATTTTCAGATTATTGCAGCACGAAGTGAGCAGGTAGCCACCAAGCTGTTTTCTACTCGGGAGTGTCGCATCATACCAACAAGATTGGAATGATTTGATCAGTAATGGATCTTCAAACCGTTGAAAAGATGTTCCCGTCGCGTAAAAATTCATTGCGATGTTCTTAAAAACGAGGTCTTGTTCCGCCTTGGAAATGTCAGGAAGACAAAAATCATGTTTGACGTATGGTGGCTGATTTCTTCCTGTCGTAGGAAGTTGGATATGTTTCTTATGTCTGTTTGTAGATACAATCCAGGTCGGACTATCCTCGATGCTTGTACCCATCATCACCTTCTTTCTTTAAAACATTGACACTTGCTCACGTGATGTACTACTTGTGCCTTTTCTTGTGGAAATGCACTAGATTTTTACTGGACTTGCAAATGGGGGGGGGGGGGGGGGGGGTAGTGTTTTTATGGTGATGGCTCGTCCGTGAACAGATCCCAATATTGAAGAAAATGGACTACCAGGGCGTCGTGTACTCGAATGCAAAGTCGATTGCAATACTGCGGGTTGTACAGCGACTACAGCAGTCTCTACTGCAGTCACTGTGCTCTGGTCGTCGTCGCTCATGGTATCGTAGAAGTAGTTTCCGAAGTAAGCTTCCTGGGTTGCCTTCAACTGTCTATTAAAACGTGTGCCAGGCTGAGAAAAACCTGTAGGTGATTTTTCAGATGTACAGGTTCAATATGAAACCTTTAGTAAAACCAAGCAATCTGTTTTGCCAATACCCCTTTATGAATTCATGTTGTACAGATTGTACTATATTTTAGAGGTAAACTTCTTATCACAAGTCCGTGGTTTATAGAAGTTAGTTGCAGATTTAGGGGTAGTTGCCGATTTCCCTACAAAGTCCGAGCATCGAGTTTCACTTGATTTCTGTATTGATTTCAAACTCGCGGAGGGCCTTCCAAAAAAGAAGACTCAAGCCTTCAGCTGAGTGAGAGAAGGCCAAAAGGGCGGCGACAAAGGAGGAGCTGGCCATGAGTCGTGCTCGTGTGTACTGCGACGTGAATGAGACGCGCCCACGCGAGTATTGGGACTACGAGACGCTGAATGTTGCTTGGGGGTACGTGTCCTCTCTCTGCCTTTGCTTTTAACTTCTTTACCTCGCTTCCCCCTTCGAAATCTTTTCGCTTTCGAGGGGAATCGGCGAGATGAGCAGAACTTTGGCTCTACTGGGAGTATTATGTGATCTTGTTAGCCTTAAGAAATGCTCATATATCCTCTTACTGTACAGGGACCAGGACAACTACGAGGTGATTCGCAAGATCGGCCGGGGCAAGTACAGCGAAGTGTTTGAAGGCTACAATGTGGCCAACAACTCTCGTTGTGTCATCAAGATCCTCAAGCCTGTGAAGAAGAAGAAAATCAAACGGTGTGTCCGTCTGTAGAGCTATTTGGTCATGGTATAAAATTCTCTGACCATTGTTTTCTTTACATCTGTGCAGTGAAATCAAGATTCTGCAGAACCTGTCGGGCGGCGTGAATATCGTGCAACTATTGGATGTGGTGCGCGACCCGCAGTCCAAGACCCCCAGCCTTGTGACTGAGTATGTGAACAATACTGACTTCAAGACACTGTACCCAACACTGAGCGACTTCGACATCCGCTACTACCTGTTCGAACTGCTGAAGGCGTTGGACTACTGCCACTCCAACGGTATCATGCACCGTGATGTCAAACCTCATAATGTGATGATCGACCACGAGAAGCGCCAGCTGCGCCTCATCGATTGGGGCCTCGCCGAGTTCTACCACCCAGGCCGCGAATATAATGTCCGTGTAGCTAGTCGCTACTTTAAGGGACCAGAGTTACTTGTGGATATGCAAGAGTATGACTACTCGCTGGACATGTGGAGTCTGGGCTGCATGTTTGCTGCCATGATATTCCGCAAAGAGCCGTTTTTCCACGGCCACGACAATTGCGACCAGTTGGTGAAGATCGCCAAGGTGAAAGGCACAGACGAGCTGTTCGACTATCTCACGACCTACGACCTGGAGCTGGACCCACAGTATGACGGCATTCTGGGTACGCACACGAAGAAGCCGTGGGAGAAGTTTATCACACAAGATAACAAACACCTGATTTCCCCGGAGGCCCTCGATTTCCTGGATGGCCTGTTGCGTTACGATCACCAGGAGCGACTAACAGCGAAGGAGGCGATGCAGCACGCGTACTTTCAGCCCGTGCGTGATGCGGCCGAGCAGAAGCTGCGTGGTAGCGCGCATCACACCGATGAGATCACCAGCGTATCCGACTCAAGTGCGTAAGTCGTGGTGAAACCCTCGTTCCTAGAATGAGAAGAGCTTGAAAGAGAGCACAGATCAGTACTGCTGTGGAGGTGGTGCTGAGTGCGTTTCGAGTGATGATCAGCCATTGACCTTCTTTGAAAGTTGCTCGACTTCCGACAGAGCAGGACAATGGCACGAGGAGCGAGCGGGCGTAGATAACAGAACGAGACACAATACAAGGACATGCCACGTATAGAAGGAAGATGAGCACGAAGAGAGATCTTCGCGGACGACGACAACTAGCGAGGCAGGATACGTTTGCCTTCTTTGAATTTTGACGGCGTGATAGGAGGCAATAGCGTGAGTGTGGCGGTGTAACGTGTATACGAACTTTTTCATTTTCTATCCATCGCTGCTATCGATACTGAGCTCGATACATAGTTACTCTTTCGCATCTAGATCTTGGCGGATACTTGCTCGGTCTCTCGAAAAAAACTCGTAGGCAAATGTGCTTGGGTTGGCTGGCCTGTTGCGCAGAATGCCTCGCATTAAGGCACGCATGAGTTTGGCCACATCCGGATGGTCTCGCAGATACTGCTCGTTGTCCATTCGGATCACGACCTGCGTCACCAGAAAACAAGTAAGTTTATCACCACTACATTTTATTCCTTTTTAAACGTAGTGACACCTGACCTTCGCCTCATTGAGAGCCGACAATTGCTGAGGCGTCAGCACCTCCATTTTCCCGACCGGAGCCACGACCTCCTCCTCCATCATTTTCGTCTTTGCGTCTTTTCAGTATCATTTTACACTATGTGGTGCACATTAATTAACACATACTTAGTTCAAGTAAATATTTGGACCATTGCCCACCGCTCACTCCTTACGTTGGGAGCTTATCAAAGCGCAAAGAGACCCAAGCTCCGCAGTCAATCTGCTGCTTAGTGTCCTCGTATCTGCTTCTCCAGTCAAAGTATGTGGCGTGCTTGTCGTGTTGCTGCGCTACGCCAGCTGCGGAGTCAATCTGCTCAAGCGCCTACGACCCACGTGGCAATGGCGTTGCAGGTTCTTGGATCTACCAATCGCAGCTTTACCAACCTCGCCGGAGTTGACCGCAACGTGTTGCTTACTCGCTCCGCACGCGACCTACGTGATATTCTAGGTGATTCACAGATCGGAAAAGTGTCTAGGGCGCTCAAGACCGAGCTGAATGAGGCCATGGCACGCGAGAACGTTACCAGCGACGAGATCATCGACCTATTCACGGTGGGACAGAAGACGCGTGCTGTCACCGTCATGCTGGACGCCTTCGCCTTCCTGGAGAAAACATACCCGTCGCACATCAATTTTGCAGTGTATGGCGAGATGTTCCGCATCCTGCAGCGCAAGAAAGACAACAAGCGTCTCATTCAGATCTACGAGACGGCCAAGCCGCGCTTCCAGGCGGTGCCGGAGATGATCTACCGTTTTGGCATTGTTGGTCATTTGCAGGCTGACAATATGGATGAAGCTATCAAGATCTGGCAGGAAATGAGTGATGCTGGCCACGAGACCACCAACGAAATCACCTCGCGCCTCATGATGGCATACGCGCGTAAGGGCAATGTGGAGAAGGTGCAGGAACTGTACGACATGGTGGACCCTCAGATTGGATACTGGCACGAATCGTGCATCGACCGCGTCATTCTTAGTATGGGCATTATCGAGAAGCCTGCCAAGTCCTTCGAGTTTTACAGCAACTCGAGCATGAAACTCAACGGTGGCACACTGATTGCTCTGCTGAGTGTTTGCACCAACAACAACTGCAGGCAGCAGGCTTCTGATATCCTTGCCAATCGTAAAAAGTTCGACCTTCGCCTCGATGCTCGTGGATATAACCGCATTATGACGACGCTGGAGTTTCTGGAACGTAATGATGAGATCAAGGAAATTCTGGAGGAGATGGATGAAAACAATGTTCGGTTTGATACCAGAACAAATTCCATTATCGACCGCAACGCAAATTACCTTAAAGGCACCAAGTTTTTTGCTGATCCTCTCAAGAGCAAGGCTGCAGGATACACTTTGAGTCCGCGTATTCGCGAGATGCTTGCTGAAGGAGATGCAAGTGGTGCGGCCGCTCTGGCAGACTCGATCGTGAAGCCGGTGGAGCAGTCGCAGGTGCCGGAAGATTTTGAAGGTGAAATTCCGGAAGGCGCGCTGTTTGTGAGCCCTTCTGTGGCTAGGGATGTTGTCCAAGCCTACATCCGGACAAACCAGCACGATAAGGTGGGTGCTCTGGTTAAGGGCTTCTCTGTGGTGCATGGTAAGTATGCGCATGCTCTGGCCGAAGTGGTTGTAAACTACCTAAAGCTGAGAACCAAGATGGGAGATGAACTCAGCTACGCTGCCAACAAGGCAATGCTTTACCAAGGCATTCGGATTTACCGCGTGGATGACACACTGACACTTTTCCGTCGCTTCCATGACCCTGATGCTTCGATCGCATTGTTCAACCAGATTCTAGCCGCATATTGGGGCAAGGAAGGCAGAAATGAACCAATGGTATCTGAAGACAAGGAGGAGGGCGAGGCCAAGTCAAAGCCGTACTACGTGAATTTCAGCATCGGTAAGGTCAGCAACCTGGTCTTGCAAACACTGGTAGAAAACGGGAGACTGGAAGAAGCTCTGGAAACGTTGAACAAGATGGAAAGCCGTGACCTGCAGGTATCGTCACCCAACTACGTCACGATCTTCAATTCATTACGCAGGAACATTCAGAGCTCCAACGGCGACAAGAAGAAGAAAAAAGGGATGTACGACATCAACAGCGTTCAGGCCGCTCTTGAGGACATGAGAAGCCGTGGTTTGAAGGCGAGCAGGGCCGTCGTGGGCAATTTGTGCCCTGTCTATATTGGAGCTAACAAGCAGCAGCGCCTGGAGCTACTGGAGGCTTTTGCCGAGGCTCAACAGAATCCCGACGACAGCTACGTCTTGCCGCACCTATGCTACGATGTGTTGATGCAATTCATGGCAAAAGAGGGTGACCTCTCTGACGTGAAGGCGCTATATGCTGAGGCCGTGACAACCCTGAACAACAAGGAGGAGCTCGGTGTTCCGCGTGGTTGGGTGACTAACATTGTATTGAAACTCGTCAAGGATGGCAACATTGAAGAAGCTGATCAACTCACAAAGCAAATGCTAGAGGCATGTGGCGGATACACATACCGAGCTGTGGTATCGGTGCTGCGCGGAGCTGTGGAGTGCCAGAAGCCAGAGACCATTGACTCTATGTTGGAGTTGCTGGACAACCGTAGCTTCCATATGCCACTGAAGGACGCCTACGAGCTCGTGCACTTGTGCCAAAAGAACGACCTTGCGCTAAAGATGCTGGATATCATTCGCATCTTCGAGAAGTCCAACCTGAAGGAAGTGCCCCCTGCTGAAGATGGAAAGGGGAACCTGGAAGCTGCTTTCTTCAAGCGCCTACAACACGACGTTTACGCGCTTCAAAAGGTGAAGACCATGTACAAGGTGGCTTTGAGATCGTGCGAGAAGAGCGGCCTCTGGAAGCAAGCGTTTGCATTGCGCGACCAGATGACCACGCTTCTGGGCCAAGAGGCAATGGACGAGATCACCGTGAGCCGCAGTGCTCCATCAAAGAAGATCCAGGAGCGTGAGGAAGAGCAGAACCAATAGACCAGGATAATCTTTAGTGGCTCATGCAACATATCGACATTGCGGCGATACTGTGCATAGGTGACGAAGTGATCGATGTAGGTAGTCAGCGGATAGACAGTCAGCTAGAAACCAACAATAAAGGAAAAAAAACAACAGCAGTTCTCAAGCAAGGTACTGGTGTTGTAGAGTCTTGCCGGCTTGTACAGCTAGACCTGTTGTACGGTCTCAGATAATACTCGTGTGTTGATTGGCTCAGTTTGCATTATTGTTGATCGGATGTGGACGCGAGTGGCGAGGAGCTCCGCGTCTGTAGCTCGCTACGCATCGACTGCGCGCTACACTAGACCCCACACGCTTCTGCGTGTACCGGTAGCTGCACCAGACGTCCATTATCTGACGCCAGCAGGGCGAGCGTTCATTTCCTCCTCCAATGATCGCTACGGCTCGCGCGTCAATGTCGTCAAAGTGCGTGGCATGACGCTACACGAGCTGGTTCAGAGGCCATGGATCGAACTGCAGGAGTACTACGGACCTGTAGAGATGTCTAAGGTTTGCCAGAGTCTGCATTCGGTGTGGAAGGAACTCAGCAGCCACCCAGAAGGATTCGCACAAGTAGCTCCAGAGATCGTCGAGGACTTTTACGAGGCAGCGCGGTGTTGCAGATTGCCTAAACTCCAGCGAGATGTCTTCAGTTACATGGAGAAACACTACCCACTACGTTTAAGCTTTGAGATGTATGGGCAAATGTTCACTAATCTCATGGCTACGAAGGACTGGCGGACAATGCGAGCAATTTTTGAACGCGCCAAGTCCAAATATGACCCTGAGCAAGGCTTGGCCCCGCCGGAGATCGTGTACCGCTTTGGTATTAGTGCTGCTATCGCACTTGAAGACTATGAAGGGATGAAGATGTTGCTACGAGAAATGGAAACCAGGAAAGTCAAGCCTTCCATTGAAATCGTGTCACGAGTGATGGTTGCTCAAGCGATGAAGGGCGACGTGAAGACAGTTTTGATAGCTGCGGAGAAATTAGACCCACAGGACGATAGGAAATGGCATGAAGCCGACGTGAACCGGATTATCACAAGTCTTGGAATTGCTGGAGCACCGGATAAGGCCTTTGACTTCTACCGACGGTCTCAATTGCGCTTGTCACCGAATACATTCATGAAACTGATGCTTGTTTGCCGCGGTAATGCGCGGCCTAAGCATGCACAGGCCATCTTGGCAAACCGTCGCCGCTTTGGAATGAAGTTGTTACCATCGCAGTACTCGACACTGCTCGAAACGATCGAGGAGCTGGATATCGCTGGTGCACCTGCAAACGAAATGGCGCTCATTCTGGACGAGATGCGCGACAACGGTGTGCCATTCAACGACAAAGTGCATGGTCTTATTGCCCGTAACCAGAAACATTTGCATGGCACACCGTTCATGTTGACACCACTCGTCACAGGGAAGAACGATGCACATGCACAAGAAGTAGGGATTCAGCCTCGAACTAAAGCAGCAGATGCGCCATTGTTGCGGGAGTTGCTGGATGCACGGCAAATGATCGAGGCTGCAGCTATCGTGGATTGTTATGTCGTACCCGTAAGCGATGACATGAAGCCAAGCGATGGACACGAGGGTACACATTTTCCTGACGAAGAAGCTACTATAGTTCCACCCTGGTTGGCAGATATGGCAGTGGAGGCATATTCACAGAACCAGGATACTGACAAGGTGCGTTCCCTTCTTAGGGGGTTTCGGTGTGTGCGTGGGAACTTCAAACATGCAATCTCGCGGATTGTCGGACTATACGGAGGCAAGGGCAGAATGCGTGACGGTGGCATGGCCTATGAGGCATTTTTGGCAATGCAGTTCCAGGGGTTTCCGATCTTTCGCGTTCGAGACGCTCTAACGCGCTTCAAGCAGCACCAAGATACCGATGGTACCATGTTGTTGCTCGGGCAGATATCCAAGCAGATTGCTCAGGCATTGGCGGAGACAAAGTGCAGCGTAGAAAAGCATGAAGACTTAATGCGAGTCCTGGAAAAATCAGGTGCGCTCAACTTTGATCCAGTACGCACGGTGCGTGATGTCATGGGAATTTTTCTGGCATTGAAAAGGCTGGATATGGTTGTTGCTGCATTGGATCAGCTTGAGTCGGATGGGGTACCTGTCCGATCTGTCGATTACGAGAAAATTTTCAGCTCAATGACGAAAACTACAGACCAGGGTGACGATGTATACGCCGCAGAGGACCTCATGTCGATGTGGGAAGATATGGTGTCGCGCAGCGTAGTACCCAGCAAGGCGGCGTTGCGCTTGGTTATCCCAGTCCTGTGTGGAAATGTGGACATGAATGATGATGATCGATGGAAACGCAGGAAATTGGCTGTGATAGAGGGCTATCACGTGGCTGCGAAAGATCGTTTTGATAACTACGTGCTTCCGATCGGTTGTTTTTCGACATTACTGGAAGCTGCTGCGAAGGTTGGCTGCATTGAGGATGTGAATGCGATTCATGCGGATGCAGTCAAGTCGCTAGAAATGGCTATGAACAAGAGGCATCACAGTCCAGGCGATCGCTCTACCATACGGAAGACTTGGAATGCGATCAAAACGAAAGCGACAGCTGAGGCCAACACTCGTCCAAGTCACACTAGCAGTGTTGCTTAACTGTGTAAATACCCAGCAGAAGCAATTGCGTGGCCTGTTCATCAACATGATCTTGGCGTTAGATTCATCTAGAATAATTCTTCCTTGTTATTCCTTGATGGTGTTCATCCATCTTAAATACTACAGAGACTTTTTGCCTCTTGACTTTTTACACGCTTCCTAACCCAGACTCTCAACTGACGTCAAAACCATCGATCCATTGGTGCTACCACAAGGCGGATGGCTCGCGGCGTGGCGTCTGTGCTGTTTCGTCTTGGTCGAAGATTCGATTCCGTTCTCTCGCTGCTTCCGAAAACCCAGGCGTGCCATGACCTCGTCGAACGAGCGGCACCACCACGTTGCCGTGCGATACTTGATAGAACCAACGCAGCCGAAGCGGCCATCACGAGTGCGGAAGGCGTGCATGTGCACGTGGTCGATGCTGTTGAAGGGAGGGGAGTGGAACGCAAACTTAAAGTCCGACTCGAAATTGTCGTCGTCGGTGCAGTCCTCCTCTGTGGTGTCGTGGACCCGCTCTACCTTTGGAGGGGATAACACCACAGGGGGACGTGGCATTTCACGAAGTACACTGGCGGCGACCTCGTGCATGTGACGTAGCAGCGCTGTGTCGTCCGGCGTGAGTTTGTTAACATTACGGATGTGACGGCGCGGCACTACCAGAATGTGGCTGACAACCACGGGGGCCAGGGGGCGAAACACGACCACATCCTCATCCTCGTAAAGGAAGGGCTCGTCACCGGACTGCAGGATCTCGCAGAAGCGACAGTGGACGAGCGCGCCGTCGTGACCATACTTGACACCCTTGTGGGATACCGAGAACGTCGAAGACGTCGATGATGACGAAGAAGAGGAGACCGACGAAGGGGACGAGCACGGGGACGCACTGTGCTGACGACGCTTGCGCACGGACCTGGGCTTGATGGACACCGGAGACATATCCTCTGTGTCGGACCACGAGTGATTGGTGTCGACGAGATCTGCGCTGCGGGAGGGCGTGGGTTCGCTAAGGCGGCCGGGTATCTTAACTGAGGGGCTCTCATTCTCTCTCTGCGTGTCTGCCGCTTCAGTTTTAGGCTCCGTCGCATGAAAGCGTGGCAGACACGCGCGTAGGCGCTTGCGCAGACGCCGCTCCTTCTTGGGCGGGTTGTTGGTGTTCCTGCGGGGGGCACCGCTCACCGACATGACCGTGAGCATGGGACGTGTCCTGCGCAGTTCGCTGTAAAGTGGAGAATGAGGAAGAGGTGGCCGTGCTGTAAGCGCCTGCCTCAGCCGCCACCTGCTTCTTGCTGCTCCGTTACTCGACAAGTGAACGGTTCAGCGCCCTGCTCAGTGTTGCCTATCCGAATTATCATCATTGCCCATTTCTCCTACCCAAATCGCCAGTTGCCGTTCCCGACGACGACACCACCCTCGAATGGACTTCTCGTCGTAGATGTATATGCAGATATCATGCATGGAAACTACAACTAGAGCATGTATGCATCGATGCCCTACTGGTCTTGAGGCACTAGCCAAGTGCAGCAAAACGTTTGGCCCGCCTCAATTGACCCATTTTACTGGAGAGTGACTATTGACACAAGGGGAAAATTACTTGGCTTTTATATGTGGGAAAGATTTGGCGCTCTTTTGCAGCTCAAATGAGGAGGGGGTGAATGCTCGCCTTAGGAGTCTACCTGTCTTACAGCTATAGCTATAGCTATGGCTAGCAGATACTCTTGGGCCTGTAACATCCACCAGAAGCTGGTGGACAGGTCTCTGCGACGAAGGCTCGCCGATAGGAGAGAACTTTACTAGCATAGCCCTCTGTGACGTGCTGCCAGTTTGGGAGCTGGAACTCCCTGCAAAATGCAACGTGTATTGGTTGCTTTGGTAGTGCAAAGTAAATTGCAAAGTGATCGATTCTAATGCTAGTCTTTGGGCGCTCTCGCCGGCCGCCTTGGCCGTCCAGGGAGCAGCGTCCTTGCGGTTGTTCTTGTTGCAGCCGTGTGTGCAAGTCAGCCTTGCCAGCTGAGCTTGCGTGCGATCTGGCCTGCCGTCTGTGTACTTGTGTTGTTGGCGATGAGCTCTGGTCATCCCAACGCTTTTGGCTGCGGGATTGGTAAGCTGTCAGCAGATGCCTGTTGTCGCCAGGCCATCGTCACACTGCCCCCCAAGCTTTCAATCCTCAGTCTAAATCGTCCCTCCAGCGTACATGCGATTCTATCGTCCGGTTGTGACTGCCTCGTCACATACTGTACATGACCGGTCCTCCAACTTCAACGCGTTGCAGTGTTATAGGTTGTGATCTCTCGGATTTGCAACAAATCTCTCCTTGGCCTTTTTGCCCAATCAGAACCGAGAAATCCGAATATCAGCCAACCAGATTGTAGAGTTGCTTGAAACTTGAATGCACTTGTTGATGTGAGATCCAACGCCTGAAAGTTGACTAGAACATGTGTCTGAGGTCGGACTCAAGATACCCATTGCGGCGCGACTTGGAAATGCTTGCAAGATCTCGAAACTCTCATACATCATATGCAATTGGACAGGAAATGCCTGTAACTCAGTTCGTGCGTTGCCTTGGCGTCTTGGACTTCGTCTGGGAGGTAACAGCGAGTAGGAAATCATCATCGTTTGCTTTGTTCGCGTACTGTAGCAGTAGTTGTGGTACATCTTCATGCATGGTCTTCAGCGGTTCCCAAGAGTCCTCGATAGTCTCGAGACCCATCCACTTGACTTTGATCTCGTAGGCTTCCATGTCAGGGTTCATTCTGTGCTCCAAGATAGACTCCACGGCCATCAGTGTCCCTTGCGAGGCAATATGGTCCAGCAGTTCTTCGGTCACGTTGAGTGAGTCGTCTGCGTAGAGTTTTAGGCGAGATGGGTGCACATTCACTGTAGTCCCGTTGACTAGATGTTCAACTGTAAAGTAGTAGTCAGCACTGCCAACCACTTTGTATGGACCGACCCACATCACGCGTAGCTTATTTGCATGAGGTTTCTCATCGACACGTGAGCGCAACACGTAGTCTCCGATCGAGAAGTTCACACGCTGATGGTAATGGTATCGTGCCCGGTACCGTTCAGCTTGGCGTTTGCGTTCTGCCTTGACAGGTTTGTGCATTTCTTGGAGGTCAGCTCGTAGCTTAGCAAGTTGCTGTTCCGTGCTGGGTCGCGGCTGGTCCAGTGTGGCTACACGTCCCTTCCCTCCCGGCAGGAATATGGAGTCAAGGGCATTAGGGCTGACGCAACTGGAGAGTGATTGATGCTTGACTGCACTAGTGGTAGTAGGTACGGCCAGTCGTGCATGCTCACTTTGAATTCCAGTGCCAATGCCTTCAGTACTTGGGTGATGTCGCGGTTCACCCGCTCTACAGAGCCATTCTTCCACGGGGTGTATGCGAGGATGAACTCGAGACGGCTCTTCAGTCGTCGACCTAATTCAGATATAACCTTGCTCTTGAAGTGTGATCCTGAATCGCTGACCCACACACTAGGTGGCCCGAATCGACTGTACCAGTCTAGGATAGAAGTAGCTGCAACTTCCGATGTAGGTCCGTCGCATTCAACCAGCTCCGCGAAATGTGTTGCTTCATCTTTCAATACTAGTACGTAACGCGACGTTCCAAAAGATTCACCAAGTGTGAGGAAATCCCAGTGCAGGGTGTGGTTGCGTTCGTAGGTATGGTGTGTTTCGCTAAAAGGCCGTGGAATCACCACGCCGCCCTTCACGTGCAGGCAGAGTAGGCACTTCTCGCAGAAGTCGCATACCATCCTGCTAAGTCCACCAATACTGAACAGCCGGCGGATGTGGTTCGTCATCACATTCATGCCGCGGTGTCCGTTGTGGCCACAGTGAGCAATGATCAGCAGTCTTTCAATCAGCTCGGTTGCATCACTTGGTATCCAGATCAAACCATTGACTCGCCACAGATCATCATTGCCCGGCACAGCACCTTTTGGCGTTACATGCAGAGCCTGAATGCTGCCGATCTCGTCGGTCGTGGGCCACACGAATCCATTCTGGTCCAGTGGACGAAGTGGCGTCATGTCATTCTTGGTCATTGCAACACTCTCTGCATGTTTCCGTTTTGATCGAGTAAATCGTTTCGCCGAGTGAATTCGTGCTGCTGGTTGCTGCTTCCCGCCCCACCGTGAGATGAGGTCTGCCCACACGTTATGGACGCCGGCAATATGTTCGATGGTATATCGGTACTCTAGCAGCTTCGTGGACCAACGAAGAAGTTTGCCACGAACGTGCTTTTTTAACTCCTTGCTTGGCGAGAAGAGAAAGATAATGTTCCGATGGTCGCAGTAGAGTCGAAATCCTTGTGGCCTTAGAAGTAGGTACTCCAGTCTTTCACACGCGTGCACAATTGGATGCGACTCTTTCTCAATTACACTCCAATTGAGCGCCGATCCGCTGAAGTTGCCATCCATGCAGATCAAGAGTTCATGGTCCTGCTCTTGGATAGGTACATCGGGTTTCCACTGTCGAACTTGCGAGACAACCAGTCCCCATCCTCTGTCAGAGGCGTCCGAGAGCAGACACAACTGCTTGTCTGGGTCCGGGTATGCTAGTGTCGCCGAATTGCTCAGGAGTTCCTTCACTGCTTCAAAAGCTTGTTCTTCTTCGGTCGTCAACTCGATACGGATACCCGCAGCAGCTCTCTTCGTCTTTCGTGTGCCCGCCAGTGCAGCATCAAGACGCTCCTGTAATGGCCGAGCCACACGAGCATAGTCTACAAGCCCAGCACGCATCCAGGTGCTGGCGCATAAGAACTGTTGGAGTTCCGCCGCAGTTGCCGGAGTCGGTATTTCCCGTAGTGCACGGATTCGCTCGGGGTCGTGGCCGATACCATGTTTGTTGATGATCCTGCCACACCATCGCACTTCCGTGAGAAATACAGCACTCTTTTTCGGATTGAGAATGAGGCCGTGTTCATCGAGCTTTTTCAAAACAGCCTCAGTTGCATCCACCAGCTCTTCTTGCGAGTTGGCGAATACCAGCAAGTCATCTATCCACACAATCACACATTTGTTGACAAGGTTCCCTAGAACCATTTCCACAGTTGATTGAAAGTGTAGAGCCGCATCACTACTGCCTTGTGGCACTCGAGTTGGCGTGAAAACACCCTTGTCCGTCATGTATGACAATAATTCTTGGCTGCTCCTGTGGAGAGGAAGCTGCCAGAATCCCTTCAAGAAATCAAACATCGCGTAATACATCATTCCCTTGCAATGCTCGAGGGCAATCTCCAAGCTTGGCATCACACCAGCGATAGGCTCCGTCATTCCGTTGATCGGCCTGTAGTCAGTAGTCTGCCGGAACTCGTTGGTGCTTGGCTTGCGGACTGGCAACGCCGGGCAGCACCATCGACTCTCACGGTTCTCGAACACCCAGCCTAGTTCCACTAGGCGCTTGTTGAATGCTTCGAGGAAAGCGGATTTGTCTGGGCTGTATTGCCGTACCTTGCATCGGTACGGTGTAGCATTCTGCTTCAACCGAATCTTGAGTGGCGGTACCCTCGCAGGCGGATCATCGCCCAACTCAAGTCGCCAGCCGCTGTGCTTGTGGAGCACCTCGTATAGTCGCGTCGTGATATAGTCGTCAATCACACCGCGGTCGATAGCATCGTGTACGAGAGCGTCAACCACATTCTGTACGACCTCGACTTTATTCGGCTTGCATGGTGGCATACCATCCGGCCCATCGAAAGAGTCATCATCGTCTGGTCCCCGACACGCAAGGTACTCCAATTGTTGCTCAATGTCAATCCCCAGTTCGACGAGCAAAAGCTTGCCTACAAGCATCTCGTTCTCATCCGACTCTATGATCAAACATCTCTTGGGATCTTGACATCTCACGGGACCTGCAGCGGTGTTGATCGTAAGTCTCACGTCGATCGCGTGAGTAGAGATCAGAGTTGTTCCTCCAACTGCCTGCGAGTGCACAGGCTCATCTAGCTCAATTAGTTCAACGGTTGAGTCCTGTGCTTGGAGCAGTTCAACGTGTTTCCGGGAGATGATGTTTAAATCGCAGCCACTATCAGCACAACATGGTACCTCAACCGTGTCGTTGAGCAAAAACGTTGTGCGGCCGTCACTGACTGGGACAGTAGATTGTTCTAGGCGCTTGGTTCGGTAACGCTTCGGCCCATTGCCATTGGCTCCTTTCTTGCTTTTTCTCTCAGCAAGTAGCGCCTCCTTGGCTACTTCATCGAGGTCAGGACACTGGCTCAACCAGTGGTCTTTGCCACAGTGAAAACAACCTGTTCTTGGCTTGCTCTCAGCTGACGGCTGGGATTTCTTCGTTGCGCTTGATTTCACCACCAAGCGGTTCGATTTCGCCTCATTGTGCCTTTCGGCAGCGAAACCTTGATTGTTACTCGGCTTCGGAGGCTTTTCACTGTTCCTCATGGTTCTCGTACCGTCGTCAGTGCGTCGTGGTTGCTGACGATTGCGTTTCGATAGTAGATGGAAAACCTTTTCCTGTTCAAGCGCTTTCTCCTTGACGAGGCTGTACAGTTTAGTCTCGTCCGTCTTGCTAGACGGGTCGACGAGGCGATGGTGCGTGTCAATTGCGTCACGCAGTGCTGCAGGTTCAAGATGACGTTTAAGTATCTTGCACTTTTCCTTGATACCAGCGATGGTCGAAAAAGTACCAGCTAACCCATGCTGCATGATCACCTCATCGCATTTCATGAAATACTTAATCACCCGCGCTTTCACATCGCGCTCTCGCATATCCATCTTCAACTCGGTCTTGAAGATCGAGTCGACGTCGATGATGGCGTCGTTCATCACGTTGCTCACAATTTTGTCGAGCTCCGCAACGATACGAGCTTCCGTCACATCCTCGATCGTCGTGTTCCACTCGAACTTGCAAAGCGTCTCCAGCAGTTGCCGATTCAACGAATATTTGACGCTTATCAACGCCTTCGTTCTGTCTTCGCCTGTCGTGGCGCAGTGAGCCTCGACGGCGTCTTCATACTCTTGACGCTCTCTCTTCCATTTCACTAGGGCCTGGTGGGAGACGTCGGTCAGGTACGGTGGCATCAGCGCAGACGACGTGACGGGCATCACCGTATTAAAGTCGGTGTCCGTCATTGTCCTGCTTGCATCCGGGTTGGTTACTCCAGCGGCTTGGTCGACTTGCATCCTTGTATTGCCTTGAATCGATCTTCCGCTGCGAGTTCTCATCGTTCTTGCACGAATGACAACTAAAGTTAACTTTGTGACGTGCTGCCAGTTTGGGAGCTGGAACTCCCTGCAAAATGCAACGTGTATTGGTTGCTTTGGTAGTGCAAAGTAAATTGCAAAGTGATCGATTCTAATGCTAGTCTTTGGGCGCTCTCGCCGGCCGCCTTGGCCGTCCAGGGAGCAGCGTCCTTGCGGTTGTTCTTGTTGCAGCCGTGTGTGCAAGTCAGCCTTGCCAGCTGAGCTTGCGTGCGATCTGGCCTGCCGTCTGTGTACTTGTGTTGTTGGCGATGAGCTCTGGTCATCCCAACGCTTTTGGCTGCGGGATTGGTAAGCTGTCAGCAGATGCCTGTTGTCGCCAGGCCATCGTCACACCCTCTCCATGTTCATGGCAGCGTTCACGTCTCGGCTGCGAGTCTTCCACTTCTTGGACAGGACTTGGTCTTCATCCGGGGTAGACTCGAGGGTAGCATCTGATGCTACCCAAATCCACCACGCGTCTGCCGTCGTCTGAATTGGCAGCAGAAGCACGTTGTTGTAGTGGGCCGACAGCATACTGACCAGATGGAGCATGCCGGAGGCGACGTCGTGTCGCCTCTGGAGACGTGGGTCCGAAAACGCCGCCGGCAGCGCCGGGGATGCTTGGTCGTCGAACTTCATGGGGGTGGTGCTTCTTGGGTGCTTTAAAACCCGGAAGTGAGGAGAGCTTCGCTCAGAGTCGTGAGGAAGCGCAACCGACCTTCCTTTGGCAGCCTTCAAGGCTTCCAAAGGTTCAAGTTGAATGCTCGGCAGTCCGGAATGACACCAGGGGTTTAAACCCGCGTGCTCCGCGTATGGATCTTAAACCCCTGGGCCAAGCATGGCTAGATGCAGCTCGACCTATTAGGGTCCTGCCTCCCTCACCAGAGATTTTTAGTTAGAAAGGCAACATTATTAAGAACTTACGATTTGAAGGTCCATGACATCCGTTTTCATCTTGTGTCAATATTCTCTGCCCAATTTTTGAAACCCAATTGAGACAGGCAGAGATTACGGTTCCCTATCCCCATGGCGGTAAGACTCTGAACTTTCACGCTCGTTTCTGATTGGTGGAAACGAATTCTGGAAAAAACGGGATAACCATGAAGATAACTTGGACAAGCGGCCGTTGGCTCCTAGCTGGTATCCATGTATTCATTTCCTTTGAGGGCCACCTGTATCATACCAGTGCCCGCGTGTGTCAACGCATGCACGGTCAGCACCAACACACCATCCGCACAGTCATACTGCATTCAATTATACATGGTACTTGAAACTGTCTGTAGTAGGCAAGTGCACTTGAATCAAGGCGTTTTGATCTATGGCATTAGCAAATATGTCAAATTCAGCGCAAGGGCGCCATTAGGACTAGTGTCTATGATGGCTTGTGGCTCACTTGTCACGAGAGAGGTAGGAAACGAGTCGTGAGACGGACGCTCGTCAACTTCACTTGCAAAGAAGAGGCTGTTCCACTTGGATCCTTGCAAGCAGGGGCGGAATGACGATCGATCGAGCGACCACCAGCGACGTCGCTACCAGAGCTCCGTGACGATGAGTTCTCCGGCCAATTTCTGTGTCACGACGCGCTCAGCGGCTTCTTGTGTGGTGATCTCGCCGTTCGAAAACTTTGGGTGCTCAAGTAGCGCTGCAGCAATGGCCTTCTTTACAGCACGGCCCATGGCCAGACTTCCACACACGAAAATATATCCTTCGTCTGCTAGCAGATGTCGAGCCACGAGCTCACTCTGGTCATATAACGCGTCCTGAACATACTGTCGTAAACAAGCACAGAATGGCAATGCGATGCGTTAGAGTTCCTCTGAATCACCCCCTTTTAAGTAAATACAACAAGCACATACTCGTTTCGGCCGGCCGCTCTCACCAGAAAATTCCACGTGCAGTTGGTCCAGCGCACCCGCGTCTTTGGCTTGCTGGAGATCACCAGCATAGAGAAAATCCAAGTCTGCCTTACGGCACCCATAGAACATGTAGGCCGGCCGATGCTGGTGGGGCGAGGTCCTGTTCTCATGCTCTAGATCCTGCAGAAACGCCCGGAACGGCGCAATTCCTGTGCCCGCGCTGATGAGCATAATGGGGCGGTAGTCGTGGAACGGAAACACAAACGAGGACTGGTAGAATGATGCTCGAATAGCGTCACCCGGTTTCAACATTGCGAGATAGCTGGAACATCGCGGCAGCGGCAGTGATTCTGTCTTGCGAAGGCCCAACGTGATTGAAACGGTATCTGGGATAAATTGTCGCGACGAGGAAACTGTGTAGTACCGCGGGGCATTGGGTGGCGCGATCTGGAAAAACTCAGCGAAGCTTAGGTGTATCGATGGAAAGCGGTCAAAAATGTCTGCGATGGCCACTTGCTGATGCGGCCTAGATAACGAATTAGATTAGCAAACAACACTGGATGAATGAAACTTTGCTGAGTACAGGGCGTACCTTTCGGCCTGGATAGCATCTGCGGTCTGGGGTGCCATCAAAGCAGCAATATCGTTCTCATCCGAAGCGTATGCGGCAAGACTGCGTAGGAAACTGGGGCGGGGTGTCGAGTCTAAATCGAATGTCCACACTAGTGCATCATCCACAGTACCAGCGCGAGCAAATGGACGCTGCTGAAACCCATTGTGTTGAAGCAATGACTGTTGCTTACCATTCTCTGCTAGACCGAAAAGAGGCTCGGCAGCGTAGACAACGTTAGGGTCGTCAACGTGCAAGTGGGCAAGCATTCGCTCCACCACAGACTGATCGTTTGGTACATATACTCCAATATTCGACGCTTGTTCGCTGACAAGCTCTTGTTGGTCGTCACGAATGTGGAGGTCAATGTGGCGCACCGACCGACATGCTCCATCCGGTGTCTGATGTGGCGCACTGATCACATCGTTAGCTGCAACCTCGAGCACTGCCCGATCGGCCTCTGCTAGAAGCTTCTGCCGTGCATCAGATAACTCTTCATCGTATTTGCTCGCGTAGAATGCCAAGTCGTATTTGGGTGCTGGGGCCTCCGGCTTTTGTCTCTGGTTTTGACTTTGTAAACTGAGCTCGTACTCCAGCATTTTTTCCTGCACAACAACCAATTAGCGCTAATGCTGTAGTCATGCACCTAACTATCAACAAACCTGGTAGACTAGGAGTACGCAATTGGGGCAATCCAAGTGGCAACACTCGTCGTCCTTCGGTTTGACTGGAGGAGTCAATGGACCTACCGGAACTGGGAATTGATCAGGCTATAAAGGAGTAGCAATGAACCATCGCAAACATTAAATAACGGTGCAAATACAGCTTCGTATGATGACTACAATGTACTTACATTCTCTTTTCTTCGTTTGAGTGCCATCTCTCTTTCGAACTCCATGAAGGCGTCCATGCCATCGCTCAAGAACCGTCTCTGATGCTGAGAGCCACCTCTGGTAGATGTCCGTACAAATCCTCCATTGCTGCACAACGATACAGCGTGGAATGCACAGAATCGCCCACAACGGAGCACTCGCGTCGCCAACATGACGCCTTCTCCACCTCACAATTAACGTCTATCAAAAAAATGTACCAATTCTGTACCAGTACGTCAGCAATGCGTTTTATTGATCGCGGCATTTTTTTTGACTTCAAGTTGTTAAACCCGACTTGCATCTGCGTTTTTAAGGGAGGAGAGAGATGGTTTCATCACCACCGCGCATTTCACGCAGTCGGTTGCGTCGAACCTTAGCACGCAGAGCGAGAAGACCAGCTACACCAACCAGACCCAACAGCAAGAAGCTTCCGATGTAGTCTGACACTTGGAATCCTGCCTGGCCGTCAGCCATCGTGTTCATCAAGCTTGAGGAGTGGCCTTTGCTTTTCTTTTTCTTGGGGAGCTTGCAGTCGTGCTCAGTACGTGGCTTGCGTGCAAATGTAAAGGCCTCGGCAAACTCTTCGATCTCGCACAAAGCTGCAGTAACAAAATGAGCAAGGTTAGAGATGGAAGCTTCCAACTCTAAACTACTTCAAGCTATAGCAAGTGAACAAAGACGTACTGTCCTGACACTCAGGGATATGCTGCGGTTCTCCATGGAAGATCATTCGAACTGCGTGCGAGCCACTCTTAGTCTTGTACACTTCAATCACTAGCATTCCTGCGTAAGGAGTCCAGAGGCGGTCCCAGTTCTCCTTCACAGAGGCGGCTAGGAAAGGCATGATGGTCGAGTCGTGTGCTATAGGCACGTAAAGCAGTTTGTGAGTAAGTATATCCAGCAGACAGCAAACTCGAGAAAAACTTACCCATCGTGACAGACAGCTTGTACGCATTCGGATCAGCGTCTAGTACTGGGTCCAACCGCTTGAGCATGTCATGGGCTAGTGGTTGCATAGCGAGCTTGGAGTACCACGAGTTGTTATACGACAAATAGATACCCTGGCGCACTTCAACCTCATGATACGTCTTGGTGAATGTTTCCTCATCAATCCCAGTAGGCAACTCCAGGTCGTTGCACCGAGCTGTACTTAAGCATTCCAAGGCTGAGCCCCAGGAAAAGTTGCCGACGAGGTCATGGAAGTGGTGCTCGATCTCGACGGTGGCAGGGTCTCGCATGTGCTTCCAAAAGTCTGGCGAGTCGTTGGATAGCTGGCCGATGTGACCCATGAACGGACAGATCTGCTCGTTGGCATTAATGTAGTCCACGGAGATATCTGCAACGTCCCATGAAAGCATGCGGTGAAGTTCAAGGGATAGAGTGCCATCTACCGGGAAAAGCCCATCGATAAGAGCTTGGCCCGACCCTAGCGTTCGCTCCTGGTCATCGCTACGGAGGTAAATCTCACTTAGCTCCAAGTGCTGGTCACGGCGAAAACGGTGGCAATTGTCAGCACAGTAAAGTTCCAGTTAGCTGCGCAAGAGCTTAAGCAGTTAACGCACCGACAAGTTTGAAGTGGGGAAAAGCTTCAAAGGTCCGTCTCCCACGTAGGAGTCACGCAAAAACCTACCATAAACAAGTGGTAAGGAATTACATACTTCATAGCAGCCATAGCACAGTATCTGACGCACTGTCCGTTAGTCTTGTGCTGCTGACGTCCCAGCGGGAGCAATCCGCCGATGACACAGTCACCCTTGAGAATGTTGTGTCCGTCCATGTAGGATTTGCGGTACAGTCGGCCGAAGCCCTTCGCGTGCTCATTCGGGTTAATGTCCTGAGACTGTAGAATAACAATATTGTACGCTATTAGGCTATATGCAAAAGAAAACAGAATCAACACTTCTGGTGTTTTGTACCGAAACGGAGGTGGTAGTGCAGTCCCACTCGGCATTCATGGGGTTGTGTTTCGGCGAGTCCCAGCAGAAAAGTCGGGCGTACGGCGCACGAGCTCCATGACGAGCAATAATCTGCACTTGCTCCAGAGATTCGACACGTTCGGCCTGCTCCGGGGTCAGTGGCGGAATGCGTGAGGTCTCGATGCCGTCCAGGTCGTTGCAGTAGCGGTGTGGCGCCCAACCGTCATACGGACCAGCCGCGGAGGTGCCCACAAGTGCAGCAATTAGCACAGCGAATCGCATCAGTCAGTGCGTATGTAGCAGCGCCAGTCTCGCTCTGCAGGAAGTCGTCGACCAAGCGTCCCCTGCGAAACAGAATCTTGCTGGAAGATCGGCTACTGATCTTTGTCATACCGGTTCTGATTCATAGATATACCGGTACCTAACTGAAAATTCGTGTGTGCCCATTACACAGTAGGTACTGAAGGGGGAGAAGCTTCTCCTTTACGCCCTTCCTTTTCTCTGCCGTCGTTCGTCAAAGGAAGACTCTCGTCTCATAAATCTTCTCTTCCCCTAAAAGATTCAACGCGTCCGATATGGAGAGCGGCTCTGATGACGAAGACAACGTCGTATTTCTGCGCGAAGAGCTGCGTAAGAAGACGCAGGAGCTCAAGCTGATGCAGGACGAGTTCGATGAGTACACGCAGTCCAGCCACGAGCTGGAGCAGGAGCTGGAGCAGGAGCTTTCTCGTGTGGAGAAGCGTAATGCACATCTGCTTAACAAGAATCAGTACTTTGATCGCGACCTGCAGCTCGCACGTAGCAAGCTCGAAGAGGCGCTGGTTCAGACACGCCAGTTCGAGGACGAGCTGCAAGCCACGCGTACTGAGCTGAACACGTCTGTACAGGCGTGTCGTAAACTGGAGCAGCAACAGGATGAGCTGGAGACACAGGTTCGCGTGCTGCAAGCCACCGAGTCCGACCTGAGACACAAGATGGAGCGGGAGATGGAGGAGAAGGTCTTCCTGCTCAGTGACCAGGAGGAGCTGCAACGGGAACATGAGTTAGCTACAGAACGCTTCCGCACCGAGATTATGGACCTCAAGTCGGAGCTGTATGCACTGCAGCAGAAGTACGAGGACGCCACGGCGGTGTCGGAAACATTCTCTAACAACGACAGTATGGCTACCACCCGCAGTCAGTCAGAGGATGATGACGATGGATACGACTCGAGTTACAACGAGAACGCACTGCGTCACTCGACGGCGCACGAGAGGGATGAGATCAGCCGTGAAGTGCTGATTGAATCATTGCGAGAAGAGATTGAGGCCCTTTCGTCGAACGTGCAGGACGAAACGGAGGCTCGAGCCGCAGCTGAAGCGGAGATGCAGCAACTTCGCGAGAGCCTTGCTCACATGGAGGCTATGGAGGCTGAGATGACGGAAATGACCGATGAGCTGATTGCCAAGTCGCAAGAAATCCGTACCCGAGATGAACAGGTTGAGGAGTTGCAGGAAACTCTGCTGAAACTTCAATCCGAGATGGCAACTGCTAATGACGGAGGGATCGAGTTTGCAAACGAAAGAGAGACTATGCAGAGTCGACTCGAAGAGAAAGACAGTGAGATTTCCACCATCAAGGAAGAACTGGACACCCTCAAGTCGCAGTACGATGATCTAGCTGAGAATGAACGCCAACTCAAGGCCAGCTTTGAACACGACAATGAAGAGGTGGACGAGTTGAAGGAGCAAATCGAGACCTTGACAAGAAACTTGGAGGAAAGCAAACAGGAGCGCAGCGAGCTGGAAAAAAGGATGCAGTTTGACAAGGGTGAGATGTCACAAAACCGTAAGGAAGTGGAAGAGCTCAGCAGCTTGAATTCGGATCTTCAAAAGCAACTAGAAGAAGCCACGAAGAGAACTTCGGAGCTGGAACGTGCTTCAGCGTTGTCGACTGCTTCCACTGTGTCGTCTGTCTCTGATAAGGAGATTGCTGAGTCTAAACGCCTCACAATGGAAATTCAGAGTATGCGGGCATCTTTGAACTCCCTGTCGGCGGAGAACACACGATTGAGAAACCAAGAGGGCATGTCGGCAAGTGTCGCTCCTGCGAAGCGGGTGTCAGCTGATGTGCTGCAGGTGAACTTCACACCTGAGCAGCTTGCGCGCAAGTATCTAGCTGAACGTACGCGCAACGCATCGTTACTTTCGCGCCTGCAGACTGTGTGCGGTAACATCCAAGTGTTCTGTCGTGTACGACCAATTATTAACGAAGAGTTGGAAAAGGCGTGGGGTTCGAAGTTAGCGGTGAACGTGGTAAACCAAGCTGATCTGGCAGCAATGGATATTCGACCGGATCGTTCGTTTTCGAGTGACTCTGACGGCAAAATCGTCGGTAATGGGAATATGGAGGCATTGGCGAATAATAGCTCCTGGAAAGTATTCACGTTTGATCGAATCTTGGGACCGGAAGAGACTCAGAACGATGTTTTCCGAGAAGTGGAGCCGATCGCACAGTCTGTTGTTGACGGGTTCAAGGCGTGTATTTTCGCCTATGGCCAAACTGGCTCGGGTAAAACGTACACCATGGAGGGTACTCCCAGCGATCCTGGTCTCAACTACAAAATCATCAATCACCTCTTCCAGTCAGTTCAGCTGCGTGGAGCTATCTACACGCCTGAACCTGAAACCAAGGAGGACCAGGACGATGAGATGAACGGTCTGCATGGCGCTACAGACTCTTCCATGTACCATGTTCAAGTGGGCGTGTTGGAAATTTATAATGATTCCCTGCGTGACTTGATCAACACCAACAACTCGAAGACCCTCGAAATTCGTCACGACTCCGCGAGTGGCGATATTTTCGTTCCTGATCTGACTATGGCTACCGTGTCATCTCCTCAGCAGACGATTGACGTGCTTCGCAACGCTCAAACAAACCGTGTGACTGGCAAAACGAATTCAAACATGCACAGTAGTCGATCGCACAGTATTGTCATTGTGCAGATCTCTAAGCGTCGGTCAGAAAGTGATGATGTTGACAAGGACCCAGCTGAGTTCGAAGCAGATGAAGAGGGATGTGGCAAGTTGTATCTTGTGGACTTAGCTGGTTCGGAGAGGGTCAAGAAGAGCAATGTGAGTGGAGACATGCTCAAGGAAGCTGCTCACATTAACAAGTCTCTTTCGGCCTTGGCTGATGTAATGGAGGCCCTGGACAAGAAGATGGCGCACGTTCCGTACCGTAACTCCAAACTCACGTATTTGCTACAGGATGTACTAAACTCGTCGTGCAAGACAGTTATGATTGTGAATGTTGGCCCGACGATCGAGAACGCGAGTGAGACCTTCCGATCGCTTCAGCTGGCAGAGCGTGTGCGCAATATTGTGGTGGGCAGGAACCAAATTGTGAAGAACAAGAAGGATATACTCTCCGCGAAAAAGGCGTTCGCTGAACTTCAGTCTTTAAAGCAACAGATGCAAATCTCCAAGAGGAAGTACATGCAATCACAACAGTCTGTGGTCGCTTTGGTAAGTCGCTGTCGATCTGCTTTATATTCGAGGAGGCATGTGTTCTCACGTCACTCCGATGCCTCCTCTTCAGAAACGAGACCAGAAGAACCAGTCAGAAAAACAGTCGGCAACCCTGCAGAACCGGCTTAGGGCGTGGGAGACACAGAACGAGAGTTTGAAGACTCAAAATGATTCGCTGAAGAAACTGGTGGATGATCTAAGCAATCAACTGAAGGCTGAACGAGAGACCAAGCAAAAGGAGGCGGAACAACGCGAAGCTGCTCAACGTTTGCTGCGACAACAGAACGCCAAGACTCGTGTGTCTTCGTCTCAACAAGAGGCGCAGCAAAAGCTGCTCCATGAGCGCGAAGAAGAGATCAAGAAACTACGACAGCAACTAACAGAAGCCAGACGACGAAGTACTTCCTCCCTCATTCCACGTTTACCGTTAACATCGCCGCCGATGAAGAAGTCGAAGAGTACTCAGCCTGGAAGTTCACATGGCAACAACCAGCAAGACGGCGATACAACAGAAGTGTCAAGCGCAGGTGCTAGTCGGGTTACGAAGACGCGCACAGTTGCCCGAAGGTCCGCTGGATCGCGATTGCAGCCAACCAGCTCTCCTGGAACCAATACAGATCAAAGCCCACTAGGTACCAAACGCGCAAGTTCGTTGGGCTCGACAAGATCAGCGCGGGCAGCAAGTAAATCCAAGGCAGGTGTCTGGAAGTAAGTGGCGGGGAAGTCATAGAAGGCAAGGCATGATGATCGATCGTAGATCATCGTCTTAGATCATGGATCCAGTGAGTAAAGAAGTACTTCGAAGTACACCAAATCGGTGAAATTGACGTGTTTCTTTATTCAGCGTCTTCAACTAGGAAGCCACCTCCGAGTCAGCCGCTGCATTTGTGTAGTCCGCCAAGCTCCGCAGCACTTGCCGGAGCAGGCCTTTATGTTGACTTACGTTATCAAACACGTGCAGCAGCTCGAAGAGAAGATCTTCTTGAACCTCAGTAGCCGCCTCTGCAGCATCGCGATGTGTTGGGGACATGAACCCGACGTTAGGCGGGTTAAGAACACGCTCCAACACGTCACTGATAGCTGGCTTCACAATGCTGGTAAATGCCTCATCTTCTTCCACGGCTTCATCCTCGTCCTCAATTTCATCAAGTGGGGCCGTCAAATTTGACGTCGCTACTGCAGACGCCGGTGCAGCTTCGATTGTAGATGCAGTTGCGATAGACTGTTTACTTTCCCCAGACATTACTTGGCTGCTTTGGCTAGCATGCGTCATAGCCGCCGCTGCAGCTTCTGCTTGGGCCTTTAACTCTTGCTGAAGACTGGTCGACGACAAACGAATGGTGTTAAAATCCCACCCGCTACCCACTGATGCATCTCGCGCATGGGTCTTGCTGTTATCCCTTTGACCGTATAATGACAAAGTGTCATCACGACCGCCACTTAGAGGTGGACGAAGAGTATCGTCTAAGTGGCCAAAACCGTTCTCGATATGACCGTTGTTGAAGCTGCTTGCTTTGCTATGTGAATCTCCAGTTGCAAGACGATCTTGTTGCTGATCCTCTAACTGGTTTCGGTCCAAAAGCTCCGTGAGATGAGATATATGCTTGGCTGACCGGATAAACGGATGCTGCAGCAACTCGGACGCTGTTGGTCGATCATGTGGGGCCTTCTGCAAGCAGCACGAAACAAAGTCGACGAATCGGGGAGAAAAGCTTCCATCTAATACGGGCGGATCCATCGTCGGAATCATGAAAAGCACTTTCATCGGATGGATACTGTGGTTTAATACAAAGACGACGTCGAAAACACGTCAATTACATGTGAGAAGATTTTCCCCGACAACAAGTGACACGTACTCTGCTAGTGGTGGTGAGCCCTTGGCCATCTCGATAGCAGTGATACCCAACGACCAAATGTCTGCCTTAAAGTCGTACTCGGACTCTTGAATGACCTCAGGAGCCATCCAAAACGGTGTTCCAACCGCTGTGTTGCGCTTCGTCATCGTCTCTGTGATCTGTCCCGTGACGCCAAAGTCTGCAAGCTTCACGTGACCGTCTCCACTGAGCAGTACATTGGCAGCCTTAACATCGCGATGGATTTTTTTCTCCGAGTGCAAGTACTCCAGTCCCTTCAGCAGTTCACGTAAAATAATGGCAATGAAGGCTTCATCCAACGGACCATTGCGCATGACGTCCAGCACTGAACCGCCAGATAGAAACTCCATAATAATCCTACAAGTCACGCCTGTATTAGCTCCATAAATTCTACAATTAACAAGACAATTATTCAAATACCATAGCTTCGTCCCCGCAATAAACGAGCCCGAGTACATCGTTAGCTGATCACATGAACACTGCGACAGAACATGGATCTCCTGTATCAAAATTATTAGCCCAACGCTTTAGAACTCCCTCACTAGAAAAACTTTCGCACCTGCTGCACATCTTCGATCTCATCAGCTGCAGACTCGAGGTCAATGATCTTAATGGCGACAACCTCATCCGTCTGGATGTTCAGTCCCTTGTAGACTTCCCCGAACGCTCCACCCCCAATGCGCTCCAACAGCTCGTACTGCACCGTCGGGTCTAGACTCCCGCTCATTCGTGCCGAAAATGATAGTGCCTCCCCCCTTTCACCGAAATTAATTGTCGACTTTCTATTGGCTAATCGCTTTTATTTGACAATTTTTGTAGCCATCTGCTGGTACTGCTCTTCCAGACTCTGGTACTCGGCTTCAAGGAAGGCTTTGCGACGGTCGGCACTGCCCATGCCGTCCAGCTCCTCAGTGTGTAAGCGGAACAGCCGCTTCTTCACTTCAAGCCGAAATTTCTTGCGTTGAGCTTCGTCGTTCGGGTCTACGAACGTGAATTTGCATGCCTCGTAGCACGTTTGCACCTGTTTCTGAGTCACTTTGAGTTTCTCCTGCACTGCGTGGATATCTGCAGTTGTTAGTGCTGCTGTGCCGCGCCCAGTACCACCAGCTCCTTCACTCTCCTCTGGGGATAATGAGAAGAATCCATGCTTGATGCAGTTCTTCAAGTCTACCAGGTCGCGTAGCTAAAACACAAGATCGGGTAAACATCAATACAATAGGAGGCGATACAGAGGTTACGTACACGAGAGAATGCTGGCACTGGATCTTCTACCGTGACTTCGTAAACGTGCTCGTTGGCTACAGCTTGTGCGTGAATACAATGCACCAGACGCTCGGCATGTCCTACGTGAATACATCGTGGTTAGAAACTTCTCATTAAGCGTAACAAAAGGTGACGAAAACCCACCTTGTCGCTGGTACGTAGGGAAGATGAGAGCCTGGCAAATACGATGCGTCTCGTTCTGCTCCGGTTTGCAGTATGCAGCCTTCCGTCCAAGCGGATTGAAGAACTTGAACACGGTGATAAACCCCACCGGCTGGAAAGCTCCACTTCCAGCATTTGACCGCTCATAGATTAAATACACAATCCATCGCGGATCCGTGACGTCAACAGAGTCAGCTCCTATATTTCCACAAATTAACGTCAGTTACCACTATCCATTCTCTGGTGGCAAGTCAACGCACCTTCAATGAACCAAAGCGACAGTGTCTGCAAGTTGGCAAGGAGCTTCTGCGCAGGCTCGTTGTCTTCCAGCTTACATTCGTAAATTTCAAAGTGTCGTTCTGCTGCCGATTGCCCTTCTTCTTTTACTGGTACCTTTAAACTGTACGACTCGATGCGCTTTCCAGGAGGACCGTCAAAGTCCGTTGCAGATTCGCGTAGTGCAGCAACAAATTCGCCTTTGTCTTGAACAAAATCTTGTGGTAGCGATGGTGTCAACTTTGTGATAATATCTCCAGCCCTTTGTCATTACAAATGGTACACAATCAGCAATGCAGATAAATCCCGACGAATTAATACATCAGAAGACACTCACGTGTCGTCCTTCTCCTTGAACTCAACATCCAGCAACGCTTTGAAGTCAAAACCATTGAAAGTCACTGATATCTTAAGGCCTTCGTAACCATCGATAATTTCGTCTGTACCGAACGCGTGGTACGTGAATTTGGGGGCGAAGCACTCAAGCGCCTGCGCTTCAACATGGGTGGCGTCGGTTGCTACGAACAAGTACAAAAGCCATTAAAAATTGTACAACGAACGCAGCCAATAACAATGCAATAGAATACCAATTGCTAGCGACGTAGCTTCATTAGAAGACACAGAGTGAGCGAATCGAACGCGTTTAATGACGGGCAAATGGCCTTCCTCCGCCGGCCTCTTGGTTCCTACGGGATCAGTTGGCGCCATCTAAACTGGAATGATGTACTGACACACAAACCCGTAAAAAGTGGAACTGTTGCATAGCATATTTAGTTTGGTAAATACTAAGACTTAGCATATTTTGTATTGGTGGCTATGCGAGAAGCATCAATGTGCGGCACAACTGAATTTGCAGTGAACAAGACCGTTGAACAAGAACAGAGGAACACGTTGTTTTCTGAGGCGGTGTACCTCTTTACATGTTATCCTGGAACTGCATGTGTATTCGTCGGATTAAAGTATGCTCGCCAACTTAGCCTTGGGCAAGCAGAAGTCGTACGACGAAATAGTGAATGACACGATCATGGCGACTTTAAACCAAGCGTGGGCTTTCTAATGCCCGCGTCTTGACCTGTCTCAACGCTACATCCCCATCAATGCATTGTTAGTGACGTCCTAGAGCAAATATGCTGGTAAGAATAGCTCTGGCAACGACATCAACGTCTGTTTGTGTTGCTTCCAAAAGCATAATATGTAGTACGCTATCAGCTAGTGTTTGGTTGCAAAAGGAACGGAACCACATCTAGTAGAAAAGTTTGAACACTCTTCTTCATCATCCTTACGACGAGATCACTAGCGCTGGTGTAGAGCTCTTCGCCTTTTGCAAGCTCTTCCATCCACAATTATTGTAGCACCACACCCAACCCTGCCCCGTCTGTTCTTGCCTTTTGCGGCACGACTGCCTGAACTTCAGTTTTGATTCCGCCATAATGGGGATGATCTGCGTGAACCAGAACGACGAGGCCAACGTCACCACCAGTACACCTCGCTGTGTGGCGGACTGGGCACATACTCAGGAGCAGGTGATCCACGCCTCCTACCTCCTCACTGGCCTCGTGCTCGTCGCTTTGCTATGGACAGTCGCCTCTCGCCGCCAACGTAAAGCCCTGCGCAAAGGCGAACTCGGTTTCTCGCTCAACTGTCGTCGATGGGCGCGAACGTCTCGTACAGCTGCTATCATTGTAGGACGTATAGTAGATTATCTAAGATGGTTGTTTAGTAGTTATTCTGACTTTGATTACTGTGCTTTTGAGCAGAATCGACCTCTTCAATTGCTCGTGTCCTTCGGGATTCTGGGACTCACTTTATCTAGACTTAATTCATACGACGTGACGGAATGGTCCTACTACACTGTGCTGGGGCTCTACGCCATTGCTATTGTGGACGACATCGTGCGCTTTCTCGCGTCGCGATACAAACTGCTCTTCTGCTTCTCGCCATTGACATTGCTGGAGCTTTTGTGTCTGGCATCCAACTTCGGTGTTGGCTTTGGCTCAGTGAAAATCATCGGAGGAGTGCGGACGCGCACGTATTTGGACTTCTCGGTGATGCGACCAGTGTTTATCCTGCGAAGTTACTTGGAGATGGAGAAACATGTTCCCAGGTCTACGAAAGGCTGGATGATGGTCCGACTTGGCATCAAGATCTTGCTGATGATCATGGTTGGTGCGTCCATCATGTTTTTCTTTGAGACGCTTGGAGAAATGCCCTTCTTCACGGACAACGGATTCGCGCATTTGTACAGCTGCAGTGACGGGTCTGTCACGAGACACGAGTCTTCAGATTGCTCTGACGCTACCTGGTCCGTCATGTTCGCCTTCTATTTCACTGTTGTGGTACGTTATCGGTAAAAGCACTTTGCAGTTTGATAGTTTCGTTCATTAACGGTATGGATCTCGTTCACAGACACTTGGTACAGTTGGCTATGGCGACAACGCACCCCAGACGGTTCCTAGCCGGCTTTTGGCCATCATGTTTATTGTGATGGGCATTATTCTGTTCTCGATGGAGATTGACAATCTCATTAGCTTGTACAAGTTGCGCCAGATTGGAAACCCGCCCTACACGCTGAAGCCAGACTCCAAGCACGTGCTAATCATTGGCAATCCTTCGTTTGCTCAGCTCTCTTCCATTCTTCGAGAACTCTTTCATGCTGATCACATTTGCGATACCGATACACAACAACTCGAAGCTGTTGTACTAGGTGAACGCAAGTCAAAATTTACCAAACCGCTCATTGCAAAGCTGAAAGGTGACCCCATCTTCACGTCCCGTGTCACGTACATTGCTGGCAATGCCACCCGCTCCGAAGATCTGGAACGAGCTCTGGCTCGCAATGCCAGAGCAGTTTTCGTCTTTCCGGACAAGCTGACAGGCGACGCTGCCACTGAGGATGCGATGAATATTATGCGAGTGCTGTCAACTAAGCGCTACGTCGGGTGAGTGTCTAGTCGTTCTAGTATTTACCTTTCTTTTACTAACTCGAATTTTGCTTGTAGACCAAACGTGCGCTTTGTGGTGATGGTGTTGCGTGCTGAAAGTGCTCGACACATGCTAGCGGCTGGTGTACACCCGGACGATATCATTTGTGAAAATGTCATCAAAATGGGCTCGTTAGCTCAGAACGCGGTGTCCAACGGCATTTCCACGATGCTGTCGAACCTGGGGTCGAGCCTTTCCGTTGACATGGGCAACAACCCGGACGGTAGCTCAGCCCCGCTGCTCACTGTTCTTGCAAAGGATAAATCAATGGGGCCCGACATCCTGACAACTGATGTGGCTGAGAAGGAAATGTCGGAGAGCAGCTGGATAAAAGAATATTACGCCGGTGCAGCGAAGGAAATGTATCTGATTCACCTGTCAAAGGTACGGGCATGTTATGGCGGCATCTCACAACAAGAATGGGAGCTAACAAACTCGTATTGTTTGTCGGAAACAGAGATATGCTGGGTTAACGTTTTCTCAGGCGGCAACTCGGATTTTCCAAGAGACCTCAGGCACTGTGCTGCTTATTGGTGTCGAGGTGATGTTCTCCAACGAGGAGTCAAGCTTTGAATCCAACGCTGAGTCGCGCGTTTTACTGAACCCTGGTGAAAGTTTGTTGATGACGGAGTGGATTCAATGCTATTGTATCGCTGATGATCTCGACCAAGTGATGAATTACAAGATTTGCCCCGAGGAGGTCAGTCTGGAAGAAATGCGTCGACCTGCTAGTACCTCAACATTTATGAATCCAAGGGGAGACATATTTCAGCCTATCCTCTCAGCCGACCACGACGATGACCTTCCTTGTGATGAACTGCGGAGCTTAACGACGTACACAGCATACATGACCCCGAATTACAACTCGATAAAGCACCAAAGTCCGGTAAGTTTGAGAAGCCATTACGTTCGTGGAACGGAACTGACATGTTATGTTGACCGGGTAGCTGGCAACATCTAGGACAGGATCACTTGTACTGGTGGGACCACTGGGAGTTATCAGCGCTAAGAGCACTTTGAAATCTAACATTTTGTGATATTTTCTTGTTTAGGATCGCTCGCTGGAGACTATTGCCCTCAGCTTCAAGAATTCCAGTCAGAACGTTACCAGTGGCAATCCCTACGAAAACCTACGACACCATGCTGGATTCCGCAGTAGCGATGTAACTCGGAACTCCATTACGTCCGAAATACTGCGCACCCCACCACTCGATATTCTCTTGCACCCGAATCACATCGTTATCTGCAGCTTTCTGGGTGAAGAAGCGTTGGAAAGTCTTCAGTGGTTTATTCTTCCACTTCGTAGCCCATACGCTACATGTCAACCTCCCATTACAATTTTGGATACAGCAGAGCCGTCAGATATTTTGATGAGAACTTTGGCCGCCTTCAAGAATGTGGTGCGTATACATGATGCAACTCCCAATGCCATTGAGGTCTAACAGCTTTGACTTGTTTTGGTTCAGTATTACGTGCGTGGAAGTCCTCTGGTTTACTCGGATTTACAACGTGCAGGTGCAAAAGCCGCTGCATCAGTTGTGGTGCTCGGAAAGCGAGCACGGAACAATATCGTTTCTGAATCTGCTTCGGATGCCGAGCTAGAATCCAGCATTGCTGATGCGGAGGCTATATTCGCAACGATGCTTGTGGAACTGAAGATGGATTTCTCAAAAATTTTCACCATTACGGAGCTTGCCAATGAGGCCAACTCGAAGTTCATGGGCATGTCGTTCCAGTTGAATCAGCTTCAGAACACAATGGCAACCGATAGTAACTCAAGCAATAGCTTCGCAGTTGACACTTCAGGCCTGGAAGTGCTGAAGTTGTGGGATAGCGTTCTGCAGCATGATGCACCCGAGCAGAAGTCCGAGAAAGAGATATTCGGTCTTCCTCTTTACATGTCTGGAAGGATACTGCACCCTGAGCTGTGTGAAAACATGGCTGTGCAGACCTATTTCAATCCGTCAATTCACAAGATTGTTCGCCAACTAGTCGGAGGTCCTCGCTGCACCGGTGTGATCCACACTTTCTCGGTTCCACGCACGTTTCGAGTAAGTCGTATCGAAGATTTGATTTGGGTTTTCTGTTGCTCATTATCCATTTATTATGTTCTGTGTCTGCAGGATGATTGCACTTACGCCGAAGTTTTTCATGCATTCGCTGCGTCGTCGTTCTCAGGAATTTGTATTGGAATATACCGAATGTCAACGCAAGCAATGGGGTCATCAAATCAAGTGGATCTGCCTATCGTCATCACCACACCTAAGGCCGAACTTGAGATTTTGAGCACCGATCGACTCTTTGTTTTGATCGGAGCTCACACGCTGGAACGTGCAGCCACAAGGATCCAGAAGCGATACCGGAGGTTCAAGGGCTTCCCAAATCTCGAGAAGGATGGCAAGAGTTACTTGTAAAACAAACGTGAGAGAAGCATGAAAGTGTCTATTGGGTGAAGAATGTCTTCGCTAAGAGTACGTGTCATCATCATGATCTACGACCTTTCTTCCGCTTACCACCGCTCACTTGACCAGAAGGCTGCTTACGCTTATTGTTTTTGCCAGAAAACGAGTTCTTAGCCCTGAGATCGCTTTTGTCCTTGGTACGCTGTTGGCTACTGCTAATGTCCACCTGGTTGGCGTTGACGCTGGAGAGGCCCTTGGATCCCTTCCTCTTCTTCTTAGAGCCCAGCATATCATCAAGCGATGGTGTAAGTAGCAGATAGAGTTTCTTGAGGATATCCATCGTAACTGGTTCGATTGGAACACTGTTCACTGCGTCTCTCGCTTCATCGCCTTCCTCTGGTGTCTCGGGCTGGGAGCGACTTTCAGGCACGAAAATGAACGTCAAAGAGTCCCAGATCGGGAACGAGCCCTTCGACAGCACCTTTTTGTTCGAATAACCTGGGTACAGGCATCGATCAAAGACGATGGACTGCTGGTGGCAGAGTTTGTTGGTTTTGGCGATGTTCTCAATTCCCCACTGACCGAACGGCTTTTTGGTTTTGTGCGTCACGTGTACTTCACCCGTGGGCGTCAGAATCTGCGCCACATGTGCGAAGAAGTCACTCAACAGCCTCTTGTTGATCTCCATCTCCTTGTTCTGTCCGTCTTCTCCGCGTGGAGCTCGGACACACGGGAAATTCCAAATAACGCGGTCGAATTGCCCCAGCGACTTCATCTGCTCGGCATCTGTAGCATCCACCTCATGCTTCACCGTCACATGAGGCATCGCATTTAGCTCCTCGAGGATCTTTTCACCGTCGGGATACGTCTCTACCACCGTCTTCATGCTCTCGTGCGACGTGGTGACAAGCTGCACGCCAGAGTCCGGACCCAGAGCTCGGGCGAGCGCCAAAGAGTACGAAAAGTTGCCGTCTCCAACAGTCAAAATGCTCTTCACCTGCTTGGCATCGTACAAGCCAACCTGATGGCTTGCAATCTCAGTTTCACTCTTCTGGTCGTCAGACTTGGACATCCGTGGACACATCTCAGGTCGCACATTGGGCAACAGTCCAGGACGGTTATGCAGTACAATCTTGTAGCAACAAGCGATGCATCGTGTAAGCGCACAGCGCAGCGTGTCTTGATGCACGTGCAGCAGATGCAAGTCGCGCCACTGCTCGGAGCTCTTGACGTCCATTGTTGGTATGACTGGTCTACGGCATTCAGTACTCCCTCTCTCGAGTGACGTTCTGCTATCTGATGTAGTGCACACCACTGCTTCAACGTCAGAGAAAAACCTCATTTGTATTTTCCCGAGGTTTTTCCAGTATAAATCAGACTCCCCAAGCTCAAAAGCTTTCCGCATCCAAGAAGGCGGAAGAGGAGCTAAAGCTTTGGCGTTCGTTAAGGCATTCTTAAAGAAGACACGAAGCGCCATGGACCAGCTGATCCCCATCATTAATAAGCTACAGGACGTCTTTAGTGCCATTGGACAGTCCCCCATTAATCTGCCGCAGATTGTGGTCATTGGCAGTCAAAGTAGTGGCAAGTCGTCTGTGCTGGAGAATATTGTGGGCAAGGACTTTCTCCCTCGAGGCTCTGGCATCGTCACACGTCGTCCACTTGTACTACAGCTTTACAACTCGTCAGGTACTGTACCTGTTGACGAAGAGGGAGGTGAACCGGTGGAGGAATGGGGAGAATTCCTTCATATACCTGGTCAAAAGTTCGCTGACTTCAACGAGATCCGTCGGGAGATTGAGAAGGAGACAGACCGTATCACTGGCAAGAACAAGGGTATTAGCAACAAGAGTATCAACCTCAAGGTCTTCTCTCCTCATGTGCTCAACCTCACGCTAGTGGATCTTCCTGGCATCACTAAGGTGCCGGTTGGAGATCAACCTGTCAATATTGAGGAACAGATCCGAGACATGTGCACAGAGTTCATCTCGAACCCGAACTCCATCATCCTCGCTGTCACCTCAGCCAACACAGATCTGGCCAACAGTGACGCTTTGAAGATGGCACGAGAGATCGATCCTGATGGACAACGTACCATTGGAGTGCTCACCAAGCTCGATCTGATGGATGACGGTACTGATGCCATGGATATGCTGCAAGGACGCGTCATCCCACTCAAGAGAGGATATGTCGGCGTCGTGAACCGCAGTCAGGCGGACATCAACTCCCAGCTGTCGATTCGCGATTCGTTGTCCAAGGAGCAGAACTTCTTCAAGACGCACCCTGCCTACAGAGCCATCGCCTCGAGGATGGGCACACAGTATCTGTCCAAGACACTTAACACGATCTTGATGCACCACATTCGAGACTGTTTGCCGGACATTAAGTCCAAGATCAGCAGTATGATTTCCGATCTTGACCAAGAACTGGGTGAGATGGGATCCCCTACGGAACAGATGACGCCCACTGAAATGGGCGGCTGCTTGCTCAATCTGCTGTCGCACTTCTCGAGCAATTTTACCAATTTTGGAGCAGCCTGGCTTACAGTGTGTGGATCTTGTGTTTGATGAGCTGCAGCGTGTGACGTCGCAGTGTGAGACAATTGAATTGACGCGTTTCCCTGAATTGCGAGACCGTGTCATGGAGGTGGTTAATGGTATGCTGCGTGGTTCGTTGATTCCGACGCAAGCGATGATTCAGAACCTCATCCAGATTGAGTTGGCCTACGTGAACACAAACCACCCTGACTTTATCGGTGGAAGCCGCGCAGTGGCTCAATTGATGGAAAGAATGCAGCGTGAAACCATGGCATCTGCTGGAGCACCTAACAACAATATGATTAATCAAGACCCGCGTCGTGGGGGTCAAGCACCAAAGCAAAATGCTGTTCCTCCGGCTCATTCTGGAGCTGCCGAGGAAAAGCAAGAAGGCAACGGACTCCTGTCATTTTTCGGTGGCGGTCGCAAGAAAAGTGGTGCGGATACTTCCACGAGCTCGAAGCCAGCAGTTGTGAAGCTTCCTCAGGTACCAGTGAACATGCGCCAAGGGGATGACCCAACAGATCGAGAACGCATTGAGACGGAAATCATCAAGAGCCTGCTAGCTTCCTACTTTGATATCGTGCGGAAAAACTTCCTCGACTTGGTGCCGAAGGCCATTATGTGCTTCATGGTGGGAAACGCAAAAGAAAACATTCAGAACGAGCTGGTCTCCTCGCTGTACCGTGATGACAAGCTTACGGAGCTATTGGCAGAGACTGGTGATATTGCGGCGAGACGCTCTAACTGTGATGAAATGCGGACGCTACTACAGCGTGCGCTAGAGATCGTGAATGAAGTTCGCGATTTCAATACGTTTAAGTGATCAAGTTGCCAAGAACGTAGAAGAGAACGCCCGTAGCCTGATATTGAAGAGGAGATATCTGGAGCAGTGTCGTGTCGGCGGAGCCTCCTTTAATATACCTTTCGTTTGCTTTATCATTTTGCTATTGGTGTTAAATCGATGCCTCACTACATGTGCGTTTAGTTAAGGCTGAAATCTGACGCCGGTGTCCCTGTCCGTACCTCAACCTCGAGAGTTGCCCTGCTGTCTTCATCTAGACTGTGTTTCTTTCCGCTGTTGGCAGATGTGGACACCATGTTTTCGAGGTCGGCAGAAGTAGCAGTACCTTCCCTAGCTGAAGCTTCTTCGCCGAAAATGTCATCAAACTCTGCGTCATACTTCCCAGTGCTGGGCAGTAAAGTTGGGATTTCGCCAAAGTCTGCAGTTGGCTCGGATGTTGCAGCAGACGAATCGCCAAAAATCTCGTCAAACTCATCTACACTTGCTGGTGGACCATCATTGCTTGCGGCTTCGTACTCAGCTATATCATCAGCCACACCTACCAATTCATCATCACATGTCCCTTCAACTTCATCACCACCGATTGAAACCTGGCTGACATCCTTAGAATTCACATCAAAATCTGTCAAGAACGCAGCCGTCTCCGGCGTGCTCGCCGAGACGCTCGACTGTGGTGCGTCGGCCGTGAAGCTTGACGCACGACCTGCCGTATCTGCAGTGAACGATGTCCGTCGCTCTGCGTCGGTGCCGCCGTCGAACGCCGGGGTGTCTGCGGGTGAACCGAAGTCCGCCGTCTCCGCCGCGCCAAAATCTGTCGAGAACGCAGCCGTCTCCGGCGTGCTCGCCGAGACGCTCGACTGTGGTGCGTCGGCCGTGAAGCTTGACGCACGACCTGCCGTATCTGCAGTGAACGATGTCCGTCGCTCTGCGTCGGTGCCGCCGTCGAACGCCGGGGTGTCTGCGGGTGAACCGAAGTCCGCCGTCTCCGCCGCGCCAAAATCTGTCGAGAACGCAGCCGTCTCCGGCGTGCTCGCCGAGACGCTCGACTGTGGTGCGTCGGCCGTGAAGCTTGACGCACGACCTGCCGTATCTGCAGTGAACGATGTCCGTCGCTCTGCGTCGGTGCCGCCGTCGAACGCCGGGGTGTCTGCGGGTGAACCGAAGTCCGCCGTCTCCGCCGCGCCAAAATCTGTCGAGAACGCAGCCGTCTCCGGCGTGCTCGCCGAGACGCTCGACTGTGGTGCGTCGGCCGTGAAGCTTGACGCACGACCTGCCGTATCTGCAGTGAACGATGTCCGTCGCTCTGCGTCGGTGCCGCCGTCGAACGCCGGGGTGTCTGCGGGTGAACCGAAGTCCGCCGTCTCCGCCGCGCCAAAATCTGTCGAGAACGCAGCCGTCTCCGGCGTGCTCGCCGAGACGCTCGACTGTGGTGCGTCGGCCGTGAAGCTTGACGCACGACCTGCCGTATCTGCAGTGAACGATGTCCGTCGCTCTGCGTCGGTGCCGCCGTCGAACGCCGGGGTGTCTGCGGGTGAACCGAAGTCCGCCGTCTCCGCCGCGCCAAAATCTGTCGAGAACGCAGCCGTCTCCGGCGTGCTCGCCGAGACGCTCGACTGTGGTGCGTCGGCCGTGAAGCTTGACGCACGACCTGCCGTATCTGCAGTGAACGATGTCCGTCGCTCTGCGTCGGTGCCGCCGTCGAACGCCGGGGTGTCTGCGGGTGAACCGAAGTCCGCCGTCTCCGCCGCGCCAAAATCTGTCGAGAACGCAGCCGTCTCCGGCGTGCTCGCCGAGACGCTCGACTGTGGTGCGTCGGCCGTGAAGCTTGACGCACGACCTGCCGTATCTGCAGTGAACGATGTCCGTCGCTCTGCGTCGGTGCCGCCGTCGAACGCCGGGGTGTCTGCGGGTGAACCGAAGTCCGCCGTCTCCGCCGCGCCAAAATCTGTCGAGAACGCAGCCGTCTCCGGCGTGCTCGCCGAGACGCTCGACTGTGGTGCGTCGGCCGTGAAGCTTGACGCACGACCTGCCGTATCTGCAGTGAACGATGTCCGTCGCTCTGCGTCGGTGCCGCCGTCGAACGCCGGGGTGTCTGCGGGTGAACCGAAGTCCGCCGTCTCCGCCGCGCCAAAATCTGTCGAGAACGCAGCCGTCTCCGGCGTGCTCGCCGAGACGCTCGACTGTGGTGCGTCGGCCGTGAAGCTTGACGCACGACCTGCCGTATCTGCAGTGAACGATGTCCGTCGCTCTGCGTCGGTGCCGCCGTCGAACGCCGGGGTGTCTGCGGGTGAACCGAAGTCCGCCGTCTCCGCCGCGCCAAAATCTGTCGAGAACGCAGCCGTCTCCGGCGTGCTCGCCGAGACGCTCGACTGTGGTGCGTCGGCCGTGAAGCTTGACGCACGACCTGCCGTATCTGCAGTGAACGATGTCCGTCGCTCTGCGTCGGTGCCGCCGTCGAACGCCGGGGTGTCTGCGGGTGAACCGAAGTCCGCCGTCTCCGCCGCGCCAAAATCTGTCGAGAACGCAGCCGTCTCCGGCGTGCTCGCCGAGACGCTCGACTGTGGTGCGTCGGCCGTGAAGCTTGACGCACGACCTGCCGTATCTGCAGTGAACGATGTCCGTCGCTCTGCGTCGGTGCCGCCGTCGAACGCCGGGGTGTCTGCGGGTGAACCGAAGTCCGCCGTCTCCGCCGCGCCAAAATCTGTCGAGAACGCAGCCGTCTCCGGCGTGCTCGCCGAGACGCTCGACTGTGGTGCGTCGGCCGTGAAGCTTGACGCACGACCTGCCGTATCTGCAGTGAACGATGTCCGTCGCTCTGCGTCGGTGCCGCCGTCGAACGCCGGGGTGTCTGCGGGTGAACCGAAGTCCGCCGTCTCCGCCGCGCCAAAATCTGTCGAGAACGCAGCCGTCTCCGGCGTGCTCGCCGAGACGCTCGACTGTGGTGCGTCGGCCGTGAAGCTTGACGCACGACCTGCCGTATCTGCAGTGAACGATGTCCGTCGCTCTGCGTCGGTGCCGCCGTCGAACGCCGGGGTGTCTGCGGGTGAACCGAAGTCCGCCGTCTCCGCCGCGCCAAAATCTGTCGAGAACGCAGCCGTCTCCGGCGTGCTCGCCGAGACGCTCGACTGTGGTGCGTCGGCCGTGAAGCTTGACGCACGACCTGCCGTATCTGCAGTGAACGATGTCCGTCGCTCTGCGTCGGTGCCGCCGTCGAACGCCGGGGTGTCTGCGGGTGAACCGAAGTCCGCCGTCTCCGCCGCGCCAAAATCTGTCGAGAACGCAGCCGTCTCCGGCGTGCTCGCCGAGACGCTCGACTGTGGTGCGTCGGCCGTGAAGCTTGACGCACGACCTGCCGTATCTGCAGTGAACGATGTCCGTCGCTCTGCGTCGGTGCCGCCGTCGAACGCCGGGGTGTCTGCGGGTGAACCGAAGTCCGCCGTCTCCGCCGCGCCAAAATCTGTCGAGAACGCAGCCGTCTCCGGCGTGCTCGCCGAGACGCTCGACTGTGGTGCGTCGGCCGTGAAGCTTGACGCACGACCTGCCGTATCTGCAGTGAACGATGTCCGTCGCTCTGCGTCGGTGCCGCCGTCGAACGCCGGGGTGTCTGCGGGTGAACCGAAGTCCGCCGTCTCCGCCGCGCCAAAATCTGTCGAGAACGCAGCCGTCTCCGGCGTGCTCGCCGAGACGCTCGACTGTGGTGCGTCGGCCGTGAAGCTTGACGCACGACCTGCCGTATCTGCAGTGAACGATGTCCGTCGCTCTGCGTCGGTGCCGCCGTCGAACGCCGGGGTGTCTGCGGGTGAACCGAAGTCCGCCGTCTCCGCCGCGCCAAAATCTGTCGAGAACGCAGCCGTCTCCGGCGTGCTCGCCGAGACGCTCGACTGTGGTGCGTCGGCCGTGAAGCTTGACGCACGACCTGCCGTATCTGCAGTGAACGATGTCCGTCGCTCTGCGTCGGTGCCGCCGTCGAACGCCGGGGTGTCTGCGGGTGAACCGAAGTCCGCCGTCTCCGCCGCGCCAAAATCTGTCGAGAACGCAGCCGTCTCCGGCGTGCTCGCCGAGACGCTCGACTGTGGTGCGTCGGCCGTGAAGCTTGACGCACGACCTGCCGTATCTGCAGTGAACGATGTCCGTCGCTCTGCGTCGGTGCCGCCGTCGAACGCCGGGGTGTCTGCGGGTGAACCGAAGTCCGCCGTCTCCGCCGCGCCAAAATCTGTCGAGAACGCAGCCGTCTCCGGCGTGCTCGCCGAGACGCTCGACTGTGGTGCGTCGGCCGTGAAGCTTGACGCACGACCTGCCGTATCTGCAGTGAACGATGTCCGTCGCTCTGCGTCGGTGCCGCCGTCGAACGCCGGGGTGTCTGCGGGTGAACCGAAGTCCGCCGTCTCCGCCGCGCCAAAATCTGTCGAGAACGCAGCCGTCTCCGGCGTGCTCGCCGAGACGCTCGACTGTGGTGCGTCGGCCGTGAAGCTTGACGCACGACCTGCCGTATCTGCAGTGAACGATGTCCGTCGCTCTGCGTCGGTGCCGCCGTCGAACGCCGGGGTGTCTGCGGGTGAACCGAAGTCCGCCGTCTCCGCCGCGCCAAAATCTGTCGAGAACGCAGCCGTCTCCGGCGTGCTCGCCGAGACGCTCGACTGTGGTGCGTCGGCCGTGAAGCTTGACGCACGACCTGCCGTATCTGCAGTGAACGATGTCCGTCGCTCTGCGTCGGTGCCGCCGTCGAACGCCGGGGTGTCTGCGGGTGAACCGAAGTCCGCCGTCTCCGCCGCGCCAAAATCTGTCGAGAACGCAGCCGTCTCCGGCGTGCTCGCCGAGACGCTCGACTGTGGTGCGTCGGCCGTGAAGCTTGACGCACGACCTGCCGTATCTGCAGTGAACGATGTCCGTCGCTCTGCGTCGGTGCCGCCGTCGAACGCCGGGGTGTCTGCGGGTGAACCGAAGTCCGCCGTCTCCGCCGCGCCAAAATCTGTCGAGAACGCAGCCGTCTCCGGCGTGCTCGCCGAGACGCTCGACTGTGGTGCGTCGGCCGTGAAGCTTGACGCACGACCTGCCGTATCTGCAGTGAACGATGTCCGTCGCTCTGCGTCGGTGCCGCCGTCGAACGCCGGGGTGTCTGCGGGTGAACCGAAGTCCGCCGTCTCCGCCGCGCCAAAATCTGTCGAGAACGCAGCCGTCTCCGGCGTGCTCGCCGAGACGCTCGACTGTGGTGCGTCGGCCGTGAAGCTTGACGCACGACCTGCCGTATCTGCAGTGAACGATGTCCGTCGCTCTGCGTCGGTGCCGCCGTCGAACGCCGGGGTGTCTGCGGGTGAACCGAAGTCCGCCGTCTCCGCCGCGCCAAAATCTGTCGAGAACGCAGCCGTCTCCGGCGTGCTCGCCGAGACGCTCGACTGTGGTGCGTCGGCCGTGAAGCTTGACGCACGACCTGCCGTATCTGCAGTGAACGATGTCCGTCGCTCTGCGTCGGTGCCGCCGTCGAACGCCGGGGTGTCTGCGGGTGAACCGAAGTCCGCCGTCTCCGCCGCGCCAAAATCTGTCGAGAACGCAGCCGTCTCCGGCGTGCTCGCCGAGACGCTCGACTGTGGTGCGTCGGCCGTGAAGCTTGACGCACGACCTGCCGTATCTGCAGTGAACGATGTCCGTCGCTCTGCGTCGGTGCCGCCGTCGAACGCCGGGGTGTCTGCGGGTGAACCGAAGTCCGCCGTCTCCGCCGCGCCAAAATCTGTCGAGAACGCAGCCGTCTCCGGCGTGCTCGCCGAGACGCTCGACTGTGGTGCGTCGGCCGTGAAGCTTGACGCACGACCTGCCGTATCTGCAGTGAACGATGTCCGTCGCTCTGCGTCGGTGCCGCCGTCGAACGCCGGGGTGTCTGCGGGTGAACCGAAGTCCGCCGTCTCCGCCGCGCCAAAATCTGTCGAGAACGCAGCCGTCTCCGGCGTGCTCGCCGAGACGCTCGACTGTGGTGCGTCGGCCGTGAAGCTTGACGCACGACCTGCCGTATCTGCAGTGAACGATGTCCGTCGCTCTGCGTCGGTGCCGCCGTCGAACGCCGGGGTGTCTGCGGGTGAACCGAAGTCCGCCGTCTCCGCCGCGCCAAAATCTGTCGAGAACGCAGCCGTCTCCGGCGTGCTCGCCGAGACGCTCGACTGTGGTGCGTCGGCCGTGAAGCTTGACGCACGACCTGCCGTATCTGCAGTGAACGATGTCCGTCGCTCTGCGTCGGTGCCGCCGTCGAACGCCGGGGTGTCTGCGGGTGAACCGAAGTCCGCCGTCTCCGCCGCGCCAAAATCTGTCGAGAACGCAGCCGTCTCCGGCGTGCTCGCCGAGACGCTCGACTGTGGTGCGTCGGCCGTGAAGCTTGACGCACGACCTGCCGTATCTGCAGTGAACGATGTCCGTCGCTCTGCGTCGGTGCCGCCGTCGAACGCCGGGGTGTCTGCGGGTGAACCGAAGTCCGCCGTCTCCGCCGCGCCAAAATCTGTCGAGAACGCAGCCGTCTCCGGCGTGCTCGCCGAGACGCTCGACTGTGGTGCGTCGGCCGTGAAGCTTGACGCACGACCTGCCGTATCTGCAGTGAACGATGTCCGTCGCTCTGCGTCGGTGCCGCCGTCGAACGCCGGGGTGTCTGCGGGTGAACCGAAGTCCGCCGTCTCCGCCGCGCCAAAATCTGTCGAGAACGCAGCCGTCTCCGGCGTGCTCGCCGAGACGCTCGACTGTGGTGCGTCGGCCGTGAAGCTTGACGCACGACCTGCCGTATCTGCAGTGAACGATGTCCGTCGCTCTGCGTCGGTGCCGCCGTCGAACGCCGGGGTGTCTGCGGGTGAACCGAAGTCCGCCGTCTCCGCCGCGCCAAAATCTGTCGAGAACGCAGCCGTCTCCGGCGTGCTCGCCGAGACGCTCGACTGTGGTGCGTCGGCCGTGAAGCTTGACGCACGACCTGCCGTATCTGCAGTGAACGATGTCCGTCGCTCTGCGTCGGTGCCGCCGTCGAACGCCGGGGTGTCTGCGGGTGAACCGAAGTCCGCCGTCTCCGCCGCGCCAAAATCTGTCGAGAACGCAGCCGTCTCCGGCGTGCTCGCCGAGACGCTCGACTGTGGTGCGTCGGCCGTGAAGCTTGACGCACGACCTGCCGTATCTGCAGTGAACGATGTCCGTCGCTCTGCGTCGGTGCCGCCGTCGAACGCCGGGGTGTCTGCGGGTGAACCGAAGTCCGCCGTCTCCGCCGCGCCAAAATCTGTCGAGAACGCAGCCGTCTCCGGCGTGCTCGCCGAGACGCTCGACTGTGGTGCGTCGGCCGTGAAGCTTGACGCACGACCTGCCGTATCTGCAGTGAACGATGTCCGTCGCTCTGCGTCGGTGCCGCCGTCGAACGCCGGGGTGTCTGCGGGTGAACCGAAGTCCGCCGTCTCCGCCGCGCCAAAATCTGTCGAGAACGCAGCCGTCTCCGGCGTGCTCGCCGAGACGCTCGACTGTGGTGCGTCGGCCGTGAAGCTTGACGCACGACCTGCCGTATCTGCAGTGAACGATGTCCGTCGCTCTGCGTCGGTGCCGCCGTCGAACGCCGGGGTGTCTGCGGGTGAACCGAAGTCCGCCGTCTCCGCCGCGCCAAAATCTGTCGAGAACGCAGCCGTCTCCGGCGTGCTCGCCGAGACGCTCGACTGTGGTGCGTCGGCCGTGAAGCTTGACGCACGACCTGCCGTATCTGCAGTGAACGATGTCCGTCGCTCTGCGTCGGTGCCGCCGTCGAACGCCGGGGTGTCTGCGGGTGAACCGAAGTCCGCCGTCTCCGCCGCGCCAAAATCTGTCGAGAACGCAGCCGTCTCCGGCGTGCTCGCCGAGACGCTCGACTGTGGTGCGTCGGCCGTGAAGCTTGACGCACGACCTGCCGTATCTGCAGTGAACGATGTCCGTCGCTCTGCGTCGGTGCCGCCGTCGAACGCCGGGGTGTCTGCGGGTGAACCGAAGTCCGCCGTCTCCGCCGCGCCAAAATCTGTCGAGAACGCAGCCGTCTCCGGCGTGCTCGCCGAGACGCTCGACTGTGGTGCGTCGGCCGTGAAGCTTGACGCACGACCTGCCGTATCTGCAGTGAACGATGTCCGTCGCTCTGCGTCGGTGCCGCCGTCGAACGCCGGGGTGTCTGCGGGTGAACCGAAGTCCGCCGTCTCCGCCGCGCCAAAATCTGTCGAGAACGCAGCCGTCTCCGGCGTGCTCGCCGAGACGCTCGACTGTGGTGCGTCGGCCGTGAAGCTTGACGCACGACCTGCCGTATCTGCAGTGAACGATGTCCGTCGCTCTGCGTCGGTGCCGCCGTCGAACGCCGGGGTGTCTGCGGGTGAACCGAAGTCCGCCGTCTCCGCCGCGCCAAAATCTGTCGAGAACGCAGCCGTCTCCGGCGTGCTCGCCGAGACGCTCGACTGTGGTGCGTCGGCCGTGAAGCTTGACGCACGACCTGCCGTATCTGCAGTGAACGATGTCCGTCGCTCTGCGTCGGTGCCGCCGTCGAACGCCGGGGTGTCTGCGGGTGAACCGAAGTCCGCCGTCTCCGCCGCGCCAAAATCTGTCGAGAACGCAGCCGTCTCCGGCGTGCTCGCCGAGACGCTCGACTGTGGTGCGTCGGCCGTGAAGCTTGACGCACGACCTGCCGTATCTGCAGTGAACGATGTCCGTCGCTCTGCGTCGGTGCCGCCGTCGAACGCCGGGGTGTCTGCGGGTGAACCGAAGTCCGCCGTCTCCGCCGCGCCAAAATCTGTCGAGAACGCAGCCGTCTCCGGCGTGCTCGCCGAGACGCTCGACTGTGGTGCGTCGGCCGTGAAGCTTGACGCACGACCTGCCGTATCTGCAGTGAACGATGTCCGTCGCTCTGCGTCGGTGCCGCCGTCGAACGCCGGGGTGTCTGCGGGTGAACCGAAGTCCGCCGTCTCCGCCGCGCCAAAATCTGTCGAGAACGCAGCCGTCTCCGGCGTGCTCGCCGAGACGCTCGACTGTGGTGCGTCGGCCGTGAAGCTTGACGCACGACCTGCCGTATCTGCAGTGAACGATGTCCGTCGCTCTGCGTCGGTGCCGCCGTCGAACGCCGGGGTGTCTGCGGGTGAACCGAAGTCCGCCGTCTCCGCCGCGCCAAAATCTGTCGAGAACGCAGCCGTCTCCGGCGTGCTCGCCGAGACGCTCGACTGTGGTGCGTCGGCCGTGAAGCTTGACGCACGACCTGCCGTATCTGCAGTGAACGATGTCCGTCGCTCTGCGTCGGTGCCGCCGTCGAACGCCGGGGTGTCTGCGGGTGAACCGAAGTCCGCCGTCTCCGCCGCGCCAAAATCTGTCGAGAACGCAGCCGTCTCCGGCGTGCTCGCCGAGACGCTCGACTGTGGTGCGTCGGCCGTGAAGCTTGACGCACGACCTGCCGTATCTGCAGTGAACGATGTCCGTCGCTCTGCGTCGGTGCCGCCGTCGAACGCCGGGGTGTCTGCGGGTGAACCGAAGTCCGCCGTCTCCGCCGCGCCAAAATCTGTCGAGAACGCAGCCGTCTCCGGCGTGCTCGCCGAGACGCTCGACTGTGGTGCGTCGGCCGTGAAGCTTGACGCACGACCTGCCGTATCTGCAGTGAACGATGTCCGTCGCTCTGCGTCGGTGCCGCCGTCGAACGCCGGGGTGTCTGCGGGTGAACCGAAGTCCGCCGTCTCCGCCGCGCCAAAATCTGTCGAGAACGCAGCCGTCTCCGGCGTGCTCGCCGAGACGCTCGACTGTGGTGCGTCGGCCGTGAAGCTTGACGCACGACCTGCCGTATCTGCAGTGAACGATGTCCGTCGCTCTGCGTCGGTGCCGCCGTCGAACGCCGGGGTGTCTGCGGGTGAACCGAAGTCCGCCGTCTCCGCCGCGCCAAAATCTGTCGAGAACGCAGCCGTCTCCGGCGTGCTCGCCGAGACGCTCGACTGTGGTGCGTCGGCCGTGAAGCTTGACGCACGACCTGCCGTATCTGCAGTGAACGATGTCCGTCGCTCTGCGTCGGTGCCGCCGTCGAACGCCGGGGTGTCTGCGGGTGAACCGAAGTCCGCCGTCTCCGCCGCGCCAAAATCTGTCGAGAACGCAGCCGTCTCCGGCGTGCTCGCCGAGACGCTCGACTGTGGTGCGTCGGCCGTGAAGCTTGACGCACGACCTGCCGTATCTGCAGTGAACGATGTCCGTCGCTCTGCGTCGGTGCCGCCGTCGAACGCCGGGGTGTCTGCGGGTGAACCGAAGTCCGCCGTCTCCGCCGCGCCAAAATCTGTCGAGAACGCAGCCGTCTCCGGCGTGCTCGCCGAGACGCTCGACTGTGGTGCGTCGGCCGTGAAGCTTGACGCACGACCTGCCGTATCTGCAGTGAACGATGTCCGTCGCTCTGCGTCGGTGCCGCCGTCGAACGCCGGGGTGTCTGCGGGTGAACCGAAGTCCGCCGTCTCCGCCGCGCCAAAATCTGTCGAGAACGCAGCCGTCTCCGGCGTGCTCGCCGAGACGCTCGACTGTGGTGCGTCGGCCGTGAAGCTTGACGCACGACCTGCCGTATCTGCAGTGAACGATGTCCGTCGCTCTGCGTCGGTGCCGCCGTCGAACGCCGGGGTGTCTGCGGGTGAACCGAAGTCCGCCGTCTCCGCCGCGCCAAAATCTGTCGAGAACGCAGCCGTCTCCGGCGTGCTCGCCGAGACGCTCGACTGTGGTGCGTCGGCCGTGAAGCTTGACGCACGACCTGCCGTATCTGCAGTGAACGATGTCCGTCGCTCTGCGTCGGTGCCGCCGTCGAACGCCGGGGTGTCTGCGGGTGAACCGAAGTCCGCCGTCTCCGCCGCGCCAAAATCTGTCGAGAACGCAGCCGTCTCCGGCGTGCTCGCCGAGACGCTCGACTGTGGTGCGTCGGCCGTGAAGCTTGACGCACGACCTGCCGTATCTGCAGTGAACGATGTCCGTCGCTCTGCGTCGGTGCCGCCGTCGAACGCCGGGGTGTCTGCGGGTGAACCGAAGTCCGCCGTCTCCGCCGCGCCAAAATCTGTCGAGAACGCAGCCGTCTCCGGCGTGCTCGCCGAGACGCTCGACTGTGGTGCGTCGGCCGTGAAGCTTGACGCACGACCTGCCGTATCTGCAGTGAACGATGTCCGTCGCTCTGCGTCGGTGCCGCCGTCGAACGCCGGGGTGTCTGCGGGTGAACCGAAGTCCGCCGTCTCCGCCGCGCCAAAATCTGTCGAGAACGCAGCCGTCTCCGGCGTGCTCGCCGAGACGCTCGACTGTGGTGCGTCGGCCGTGAAGCTTGACGCACGACCTGCCGTATCTGCAGTGAACGATGTCCGTCGCTCTGCGTCGGTGCCGCCGTCGAACGCCGGGGTGTCTGCGGGTGAACCGAAGTCCGCCGTCTCCGCCGCGCCAAAATCTGTCGAGAACGCAGCCGTCTCCGGCGTGCTCGCCGAGACGCTCGACTGTGGTGCGTCGGCCGTGAAGCTTGACGCACGACCTGCCGTATCTGCAGTGAACGATGTCCGTCGCTCTGCGTCGGTGCCGCCGTCGAACGCCGGGGTGTCTGCGGGTGAACCGAAGTCCGCCGTCTCCGCCGCGCCAAAATCTGTCGAGAACGCAGCCGTCTCCGGCGTGCTCGCCGAGACGCTCGACTGTGGTGCGTCGGCCGTGAAGCTTGACGCACGACCTGCCGTATCTGCAGTGAACGATGTCCGTCGCTCTGCGTCGGTGCCGCCGTCGAACGCCGGGGTGTCTGCGGGTGAACCGAAGTCCGCCGTCTCCGCCGCGCCAAAATCTGTCGAGAACGCAGCCGTCTCCGGCGTGCTCGCCGAGACGCTCGACTGTGGTGCGTCGGCCGTGAAGCTTGACGCACGACCTGCCGTATCTGCAGTGAACGATGTCCGTCGCTCTGCGTCGGTGCCGCCGTCGAACGCCGGGGTGTCTGCGGGTGAACCGAAGTCCGCCGTCTCCGCCGCGCCAAAATCTGTCGAGAACGCAGCCGTCTCCGGCGTGCTCGCCGAGACGCTCGACTGTGGTGCGTCGGCCGTGAAGCTTGACGCACGACCTGCCGTATCTGCAGTGAACGATGTCCGTCGCTCTGCGTCGGTGCCGCCGTCGAACGCCGGGGTGTCTGCGGGTGAACCGAAGTCCGCCGTCTCCGCCGCGCCAAAATCTGTCGAGAACGCAGCCGTCTCCGGCGTGCTCGCCGAGACGCTCGACTGTGGTGCGTCGGCCGTGAAGCTTGACGCACGACCTGCCGTATCTGCAGTGAACGATGTCCGTCGCTCTGCGTCGGTGCCGCCGTCGAACGCCGGGGTGTCTGCGGGTGAACCGAAGTCCGCCGTCTCCGCCGCGCCAAAATCTGTCGAGAACGCAGCCGTCTCCGGCGTGCTCGCCGAGACGCTCGACTGTGGTGCGTCGGCCGTGAAGCTTGACGCACGACCTGCCGTATCTGCAGTGAACGATGTCCGTCGCTCTGCGTCGGTGCCGCCGTCGAACGCCGGGGTGTCTGCGGGTGAACCGAAGTCCGCCGTCTCCGCCGCGCCAAAATCTGTCGAGAACGCAGCCGTCTCCGGCGTGCTCGCCGAGACGCTCGACTGTGGTGCGTCGGCCGTGAAGCTTGACGCACGACCTGCCGTATCTGCAGTGAACGATGTCCGTCGCTCTGCGTCGGTGCCGCCGTCGAACGCCGGGGTGTCTGCGGGTGAACCGAAGTCCGCCGTCTCCGCCGCGCCAAAATCTGTCGAGAACGCAGCCGTCTCCGGCGTGCTCGCCGAGACGCTCGACTGTGGTGCGTCGGCCGTGAAGCTTGACGCACGACCTGCCGTATCTGCAGTGAACGATGTCCGTCGCTCTGCGTCGGTGCCGCCGTCGAACGCCGGGGTGTCTGCGGGTGAACCGAAGTCCGCCGTCTCCGCCGCGCCAAAATCTGTCGAGAACGCAGCCGTCTCCGGCGTGCTCGCCGAGACGCTCGACTGTGGTGCGTCGGCCGTGAAGCTTGACGCACGACCTGCCGTATCTGCAGTGAACGATGTCCGTCGCTCTGCGTCGGTGCCGCCGTCGAACGCCGGGGTGTCTGCGGGTGAACCGAAGTCCGCCGTCTCCGCCGCGCCAAAATCTGTCGAGAACGCAGCCGTCTCCGGCGTGCTCGCCGAGACGCTCGACTGTGGTGCGTCGGCCGTGAAGCTTGACGCACGACCTGCCGTATCTGCAGTGAACGATGTCCGTCGCTCTGCGTCGGTGCCGCCGTCGAACGCCGGGGTGTCTGCGGGTGAACCGAAGTCCGCCGTCTCCGCCGCGCCAAAATCTGTCGAGAACGCAGCCGTCTCCGGCGTGCTCGCCGAGACGCTCGACTGTGGTGCGTCGGCCGTGAAGCTTGACGCACGACCTGCCGTATCTGCAGTGAACGATGTCCGTCGCTCTGCGTCGGTGCCGCCGTCGAACGCCGGGGTGTCTGCGGGTGAACCGAAGTCCGCCGTCTCCGCCGCGCCAAAATCTGTCGAGAACGCAGCCGTCTCCGGCGTGCTCGCCGAGACGCTCGACTGTGGTGCGTCGGCCGTGAAGCTTGACGCACGACCTGCCGTATCTGCAGTGAACGATGTCCGTCGCTCTGCGTCGGTGCCGCCGTCGAACGCCGGGGTGTCTGCGGGTGAACCGAAGTCCGCCGTCTCCGCCGCGCCAAAATCTGTCGAGAACGCAGCCGTCTCCGGCGTGCTCGCCGAGACGCTCGACTGTGGTGCGTCGGCCGTGAAGCTTGACGCACGACCTGCCGTATCTGCAGTGAACGATGTCCGTCGCTCTGCGTCGGTGCCGCCGTCGAACGCCGGGGTGTCTGCGGGTGAACCGAAGTCCGCCGTCTCCGCCGCGCCAAAATCTGTCGAGAACGCAGCCGTCTCCGGCGTGCTCGCCGAGACGCTCGACTGTGGTGCGTCGGCCGTGAAGCTTGACGCACGACCTGCCGTATCTGCAGTGAACGATGTCCGTCGCTCTGCGTCGGTGCCGCCGTCGAACGCCGGGGTGTCTGCGGGTGAACCGAAGTCCGCCGTCTCCGCCGCGCCAAAATCTGTCGAGAACGCAGCCGTCTCCGGCGTGCTCGGTGAGAAGCTTTTTTCACTGGTTGCCCATATACCGAACGGAAGGTTGGTAGATACTTCAGAAACCGAAAAGTTTCCGAAGAAAGGGTCGTCGGTCTTGGTTGTCTGGAACGCCTCTGTTACAGTGTTCTCTCCATCCCAGCTTGAAAATGCTGGAGTTGATAAAGTTTCTGGTTTGGTACTTATAAATCCCTGTGTGTCGTCACTATCCCCCCAGAAGTTGTTGGTAGAATTTCCCCCTAGTGTCTTGAAATCGCTAGACGAAGGGGGCTCTGTGGCAGATTTAATAGTAGACGTATCACCACTCCAATTCGAGAAGCTCGAGTCTGCCATACTTGAAGCTGCAGCTACATCAGCGAAGGGGTCATCATGAATCGTACTGTTCGTTACCTTTGATGCTGGCGCTTTTTCGGGCGCTCTGAAATCCGAAAACGGGTCTACATCGGTAGCAGCTCCACTAGTGACATCCTCAAATGGGTCTTCATGTAGAGAGAATATGGGCTTATCCACTCCGTCAGTATTAGCTTGCATAAGATGTCGCGATTTTTTCTGCAGGATAGACAGAGCTGCGTCTATTTGTTGAGCAAGTTGGGTAAATTCCTGTGCCTGTGCCTCGTCTCGCATTTGGGTTAATGCTCGTGCACTCATACGCTGGGAAGTACTGGTTTCTAAAAGCGCTTGCTTTGTAAGACGCAATACCAGAGGTCGACTCCAAGTCTCGGAACGAACAGCATACTTCATACCCCCTTCTCGGTGGCTAAGAAATTGTAAACCACTTTGTTTCACTACAAGACAATCTGGGGCAGCGCTGTTTGAAGGATCGCAGTGATAATCAAATAGATCGTTGATGGACGAAAATACATCATCACCTAGCGACACAAGGCATTCTCGAAGAGCAGTGTGCCAGATTGCAGTTAGCATAGCAGCATGCCACACACAAGGTCGGAGCCGAAACCACGCAAGCACAACGCGAAGGCAGCCCGAAAGTAACGGAGCTTCAACGTTGTATCCATACGCTTTTAGCGTTGTCACACAGCGTCGAAACAACGTCCAGGCAATAGCAGCGCGACGTTCGGGCTGAATACGGTTGAACGGAAGACTTTCCAGCTGCCAGAATACATTTTCCCAGTCGGCTCCGATTTCCACGCTATTCCCACCGCGTGGAAGTAGCCACACAAAAGCACGGAGAGCTTCGCATGCCACAAAGGCATTGCTGTGGAGCGTTAGAGAGAGAATACGCTGCTTGAGCTCATTTAGGAAGAGTGGAACCACAATCATCTCGCCTGCTGCCGCACTCAACTGAAGAACAACAGCGTCTAGACGCTCGGCTGCAAATTGCACAGCTCGGCATATCCGATGCAGCATGACAGTACTGTATGCCAGTCTAGTTGAATCTTGAGAAGCTGGAAGCAGCGACAGTAATGCGGCCGCCACTAGTTCAAAAAGGCATTTCGAGCCCCAGTTAGGCTGTTTTCGGAAGCTAGCCTCTGGTGAAGTTCCGCGCAAAACCTCTTCTACAGCCACTAGAAGAACTGCAGGACCAACCGTTGGTTTTGCCGTTGGGTCATTGGGAACAGCAGCTTGAACAACATCTATCAAGTACTCCTGGATTTGTGCCGACAGTGTGTTGGAAACAAAATAGCCGTGAAGCGCTGGATTCTGGTCCGTCGTTGGTTTCGGAATTGCACTAGACGATGACTCAAGCAGTGTTGGTTCAGGAATCGTGCTTGCTTCACTGTTTGTTGCAGAACTCTGTTGCTGCTGATGAACTGGCAATCGATACAACTGTCCACATAGCCGTAGCAAGTACACCGACGTCAACGAGTCTCCATTGAGCAACACTCTTGGCCGTGTCTTCAACAGATACAATTCAACTGCCTTGGCCGTAGTAACTGCATTTGTCTGCTTGCCTTCTTTTAGCACTGACGACGTGACAAGTGACAATAGAGTTTTCGCTGCATGTCGGGATGCTGCACTCGCTGGCGTCATAAACGCGAGTTGTGTTAACTTGTCCACTGCAAAGATTTGCTCGTCAGGAGCTGTATGGAAACGTAGAGCATGGCAAGCTCCAGTGATAGCCCCGTATTGGGCCGGCGCAGGAGGAGGAAGGCGCTTCCCCTTTGCATCCATCGGATTTTCGACGTAAGCAAGCACTGGCGACTGCTGCAGTAACGTTGTAGCGTGCGTTACAAGTTGTTCTCTCTTGCTAAAGACCCGACAGAGTTGCGCATACACTCGCAACGTGGCTCGTTGTCTCGGTAGCAGCAGCCCTGGCGGTGTCGTCACGGCCGTCTCCAATGTTAAGAGGAAGCTAGTCAGCACCTGTTCCGCTGGATCAACATTCTGCTCCTGTGAGTCCATTAGCCTCGTCGTCATCTCTTTCTGGATTTCAAACTGGTCGATCAGTCGCCCTAGGAGACACAGCGCAATCCGAGCGATGCGCTGGTGCTCATCCTTGAGTAACGTGATCTCCTTCTTGTCCTTAAGTTGCGGCAACAGCGAGCACAAACCGCTGAGCAGCGACTGCGGAATCCGCGAACCACGAGCCGCTGACGTGTAGAAAAAAGTGAGAGCACGAAGCACATCCGCCATCTTGCGCGACGCCACGTCCTTAGAGCCCAACAACTTGGCCAATTCATTCAGTAGCTGCTGCTCCGACGAGCATTTGCTGCGCAGATACCCGTTCATGGCGGTTGGCCGAGTATGAGAGAATGGGGAAGGATCGCGTCGCTTAAAGATCAGTCAGTGGAACGGGGCTCAACCCTCATTTGAGTGTCACAACCGTTACGTGACATTGTGTGAATATAACACTGCTGCATCCTGACAAAAGAAGCATCTACTGCTCACGGAGTTCGATCTTCATGCGCTCCTCGTAGCTTTGTTTCTTCTTCTCCTGCTTATCCCCGGCAGCCAATGCTGCGCCACCAGCAACAGCAAAAACGGTGGCGGTCTGAGCCACCACGCGCGCTTGCATGAACCTGTTGCCCAGTTTGGATTGACCTCGCTGGAATGTCACCAGACCTCCCAGCAATACGGCCGTGGTGAATGCACAGCCTAAAGGGACCAGCGGATCCTCCTTCACGCGCGTCCAGAGAGACTTCTTACCGCCGTAGCGCTCGTCCTCCATCCAGCTGAAGTCCCCAACTGCATACACGCGCGGCGGCTCAGCCTCTTTGCGGTCCGACGGCATCGCTACTGATTGAACTCTGTGCAAATCGTCACCCCACGTTTAACAGTTTTCTTCACGCAACCTTCAGGGAACCTATTCTCAAAGTGTAGGTTGACAGGGCAAGTTCATCTTTCTGTGTACTATTGTTACGAACCCTCTTCTTCATGATGATCGTCATCTTCGTCATGTTTGTACTGGCTTGCTTTCGCCATCGCCTCAGCAGCACGAAGTTTGCGCTCAACATTAGCACGGCGTCTATCAGTGCGTGGAAGCAATCTACGAGCTGCTGTCAGGTGTTTCACGGCTTCACCCCAAGCTTCATTTGGCGTGAGGACACTATCAGCATAAATCAAATGCGTCTCCCAGTTCTTCGGACGCAACTTGAACGATCGTTGAAAAGCTGCAACAGCTTGCTGGAAATCTCCCAATGCTGCGAATGTACGGCCGTATGTGCACATCAAGATACTCCAGCTGGTTTTCTCGTATTCGGGGACCTCAGACAGAGCGCTCTCCACAATTGTCTTGGCACGTTCAGGGTCCAGCGGCAACTCCAACAACGCACGGATATTCCATACAGAAGCATCCGAAGGATCGATCTTCAGTGCCTTTTCATATGCAGAACGAGCTGCTACAAATCGACGATTCCGCTGTTCAATCTTACCCAATTCAATAAGCAATGGAGCATCGTTGGGCACATGCTGACTTGCTCTGGTGAGGACTGAGCGCGACGCTTCATAATTTCCCAGCCTAGCCTCCACACGTGCCAACGCCCGCCACGACTCGACGGATGTTGATTGTACTTGTGTAGCTTCGTCGTAGAGTTCTCGAGCATTATCGAGCTCTCCGTGTTGTTCCTCAAAGTCTCCAAATGCCTGCAACACTGGCCCAGTGTTCTGCAAGCTTTTGAGCGCATTTTCGAAAATCTTGCGCGCATTCCGCATACGACCACGTCTTTTGTATAAAATTGCAAGCGACATCATGGAAGGCACGTGATCCCTGAACTGTTCCAAAGCCTCGATGTACAGGCCCATAGCTGCCTCCTCGTTACCCAGCTCTTCCTCCATTTTCGCATACGAGTTGTATGCCGAAGGCTCCACGTATAGTCCACCGTCAATGAGCCGACGATACGCTCTACGAGCTTCGTACACGTCTCCAAGCTTAAAATGAGCCATAGCACCGAGAAGAATAAGCCACTTGTGTGTCGGGAAACGTTCAAACGCAGTCGAGATCACAGCCAGCGTGTTCTTGTACAGTCCAGCATCGTACTCTGCTTTGGCCCAGGCATGCCAAACTTGACCTGTCACTCTCGGGTGAGAGACCGCACTCTGAAAAATACTGCGAGCTAATCCAACATGCTGGCATTTTGCCTCAAAGACACCATAAGCCTGCATTATAAGCACGTCCTTTGGGTGCTCCTCCAGCAGCTCCTGGAATCGTTCTCGAGCTTCATCAGGGTGACCAGCCTGCACTTCCCACAAAGCCATTCCAAGTCCCGCCATTGGATTATGCGGGTCCGTTGCTAAAATCACTTTAAAGATTCGTTTCGCTTCCACAAGGTTTTTCGTCTCCAACTCCATGGAGCCCCAAGATGTCCACAACTCAGCATCAAATGAGATCTTGGATGCTTTTGAGAAGATCATGCGTGCCAGCCCGTAATTGCCTGCTTTCCACTCCTACAATCATCAATTTCAGTTGACAAAACCATCATTATTATACGCTACACCCGCATTACGAAAAATCCAGCGTACCATGACGCCCCACTTGTTCCACATGCCCATATCCTTCGGATAGCGGCGCTGAAGCACATTGCGGAACAGATTTCGAGCGGTAGGAACGTCCTCGCGCACTAGTTCATTCAGTGTAGGCTCAGATCCCTGCCAGCGGCTCTTGAGGCCGTCCAGATACTTCACATCAGGCTCCCACGGTATTTTGCCGGACAGCTCGCTAAACTTCTTCTCTATTTGTCGCGAGTAGTCCTGTCCTTCATACAACGCATCCATTGGTCGATAGCTGGAGAACTGGCGTGGCTTCATCTGTAAGAGAGCTGAAGATACACCGCCATGCCTCGCCAGCACTTCGGGACGCCGCAGCGCATGCCCCACAGCAAGCTGCAAGCGCCCTAGTCCTCTCATTTTTCAGATTGGCGGAATGCATGTTAAACAAAAAAGAGTGACGTGGCACTGAAATGAGAGATGAATTATCCGTACTTGTTTATCCGGATATATGATGTAGCCCACATGATTCACGATCGACGCGTTTGAACCAGTCAAATGCCTTGAGTAGCTCCTGCTAGGCGGCAATCGATGCTCATTACGTAAAAGCTTCTTTCCGAGGACTCCACCGTTTACAAGAATCATGTCGGCTGAGGAAGTTGTGGCGGAGGTTGAAGTGCCCAAGGAGCTGGGAGAGATGGATGCCCTCAAGGAGGTGCTCAAGAAGGCGCTCATCCACGACGGCCTGAAGCGTGGCCTGCACGAGGCTGCCAAGGCCCTGGACTCGCGTCGCGCCCGTCTGTGCTGCCTGGCCCAGGACTGCGACGAGCCCAGCTACAGCAAGCTGGTGCGCGCTCTGTGCGAGGAGCACGGCGTGAACCTCATTCTGGTGCCTTCGGGCAAGCAGCTCGGCGAGTGGTGCGGTCTGTGCAAGATCGACGCTCTGGGTGAGGCCCGCAAGGTCGTGTCCACGTCGTGCGCCGTCATCACGGACTTCGGTGAGGAGACCCACGCCCTGAACGTGCTGCTGGACTACCTCAAGCGCCAGGGCGAGAACTAAGCATCATCAGGAACCGGTGAACTAGGAGACCCAAGTGTGTAACTACGCGCAATTATAACATGATCTCCTGGAAAGCTGCTGCTGCTGCTAGCGCTGTCCATTGGGACTGAGGCTTCTGTCGGAAGCTTTTACACTCACGTCATGTTGTTGAGAAATGCTTCTTGTTGATGCTCTGTTGTGTCTTAGCCTGCAGAAAAGATCGTCTTCCTTATCAAGCACTCAATTAATTTTTGATGTCACTTACTGTTGCAGTAATTTTCGTACTACGTAGTAGCTTAAACACTTTTGTCCGTTTTGCAGCGAACGCACGAGCTTCTCGCCCTCTCCTTCATCCGGAGAGCACGAGATTGAGCATGGGCGTATTTTTCTGCGCCACCAAACCTAATGGCCATGTTTGGAGCTGCTGAAGATGGTCTGAGTTGAGATGTTTCCTCGTATCCATCGATGCAGGTGAAAGAGGCCTTGTCGCCGCACGCAGCAACTACGTCAGTTTGACTGACGCTCCAGTTGCCATCTTGGCAGCAACACACGCCACCATGTCCGCTAAGGTTAGCATACCTTTTCATAGTCCACTCGTATCGCAAAGTTCAGCGATCCAGAGGCGCGATGGGCTTCGTGATTTGCCCACCGCTTCGTGAGTATAGGGCATTTACCCGATCATCGCTCGTGGGGCGACTTGTCGAGGAAGCGACGTTGTTTGGCCCTGTTCAGTGGTGGCATTTGAGTATCGGCGTTGCGACCGTGAACGTCGTGCATTGCAGACGCCCTCATATACTTGAACTTGCCTTGCGCAACGGGTTCCTCCATCGTTTCATCAGGCATCATTTGCCGCATGCTCATCAGGAACGGATGCTGCATCGCTTCGGTCGGCGTAATGCGAGTATCGGGACTATAAAGGCATAAACAATGTTAGCGCTGCTGAACTTAGTATCAAGGCATTACATCGTGAGTGGTAACGTACTTGAAGTCCAACATGCGCATGACCAGATCAAGGAATGGCTGATACTGCTCGGGACTATGATTCAGCGTCCCATATTTTGCAGAGCTGCCAAGGATCTCAGCAACTGTCTTGGTATTATCTGGAATCTGCAAATGAAAGTGTTAGGTTACCGTCCATATACAAGGAAAACTTTAACGCCTACTCACCACGTCAACCCCCTTCGGTGGCGTCACCTTGTGCACTTTCAACTGGTAGTCGATCCACTTATTGTTGCCCTCAGTCGTCACAATCTCGTCGAAGTATTCTCGTCGATAACTGGGGTTGGCACGAGCGATTAGCTCATGTGGTGGCATTCCCAAAATGTTGATGATTCGGTGGAGCTGATCGGTCGAATCGTATCCACAAAATAATGGCTTGCCAGTGTGCATTTCCACTAAAATACATCCGAGACTCCACATATCAATAGCAGCAGTGTAGCGCATGCCCAGCAGAACTTCCGGTGCGCGATAGAATCGACTTTGCGTATATCGATGAATCTGACGACAGTAACACGACTCGTCATTCTCAAAACTCTTCTTCAACACAGTGAAAATCACCACCAAAACTCACCTGATTGCGGGAAAGGCATGAGCTACCAAAGTCAATGAGCTTCAGCGAGCTGTGTCCATGAGTGACCAGCAAGATGTTCTCCGGCTTCAAATCGCAATGAATCACATTGACGTTTGGGTGACGCATGTACTCGAGCGCCTTCAAGATCTGTCGCGTGAATTTCTTCAGCAGTTTCAAGCTAATGCCACGGAAGTTGGTTCCGCGCAGAACGTCAAATAGGTTCGGTCCAAGACGTTCAAATACCAGACACTGATGCCCCTCGTGCATGAACGAATCCGTGAGCCTCACTATAGAAGGTAATAAAACAGAAATTACGACGCAACAGTCAGTAGTCACATCGCATAAGCCTGAGAATGCCTCTTGGGTAGTTATTCTCTCTGAGAATAGATCCCGAAACCAAAGTCCTGCATGCGACCGGCTAGAAAACATGAAGAAGCACGTACCTATATGGTTCGTGGCATCATGTTGTTGCGGTACATGCAACTGCTGCAGGATGTTGATTTCGGTCTGAGCCTGTTCCGTGTACTGTTGTTTCTTCTGCACGATCTTGATAGCCACTAGCCTCTTGGTCATGAGGTCCTCAGCTTCCACTACCTGTCCGAACGAGCCCTGTAGTAGTAGTAGCAGTAGTAGTAGTAAGAAACAAATTGTCAGCCTCCTGCTTTTATCCGTGTAATAGACCCAGCACGTCCGTACCGCGCCAAGTTTCCTGCCGCGCACGAGGTAGCGGCCATTGTTGAACGTCTCCTCGCCCGTCTCGGAGAAGACGTAGTTGGCAGGCACCTTCTTCTTCTTCTTCGTTAGCACACCTGTATGCTTAGGGTTGTGCTTACGGTAGTAGTTCTAGCACCAGGAAGTCATCAGGTCAGTTTTCTAAGACTTCTACCACTGCTAGCGCTCGTTTTTTAAAGCGAAAAGCGGCAAACTACACACCACATTGATGACGTTCAGCGTACGCAATAGGCCGCGCGTGAGCTGATGGCGGGGTGTCTCCTTGAGCGGCCGCCTGGGCGCGGCGGCGCCGTCCGTGATCTCCATGGCCTGCGGCTGCTCTGGCTGCTGCTCTGTGTCGGTTTGAGCGCCAGAGAAGAAAAAGGGAGCGAGCGCATTCGCGGTTTTTCTGCGAGGTTTTATCAATTTCCGAGGTTTTTCAGAGATTAACCTGTCTTTTAGAATAGTATGCCTGTAGATAGGATCTCGGTTTTGGGTGGTCGCCACGATGCTTTTTATAGTGAACGTGTGGCGGAAAGTGATTCCTGCAGTTGGGAAGTGCGCTGGCGTATCGATGCGATTTAGCTAACTCGACTCTATCGCGTTTGTGGGCAATTTGGAGATGTCAAACCAAGGTGAGCAGTGTTGGCGCCTTTTCCATAACGGGGCCAGTTTTCCCGCGCTCAGTCAGCATACAAACTTTCATACTAAAACTCAGATTATCGTCGTCATGCCGGCCCCTCTATGCTAGGATCGCGATACAACTTGAAGCGGCGTTTGAAAAAGAGCAAGAGAAGGGTTACGTTGCCGGTGATCGACACTGTGTCGATCACTCCATGCCAAACCGCTTACATTATTATCCGGAGATTTACGGCAGTTGCTGTTGCTGCATTAATGAGACCGACGAAGTCAACGCGGGAATAAATAGCGACGAAGTCGTTGCTAACGGCTTGGTCAATGCATTCATCGTCAATAGTGCTTCCGTCAACCAGGAGCGCGTTTCACAGACCAGAGTTGTCTGCTCTAGCAACTTGCTAAGTACGTGTAGTAGCAAGCCTACTGTGATATGCATTGTCGATAGCAGTCTCTTGCTATTCCGTAAAACCGGCTACGGTAGAAGAATACCATGTAGTTAGTAAAGCTACTGTTTCCGAGGCTCTGATCAACATGGTCAAATACATGTATTGACGTTGTCTAGAGGAGCCTGTGGGGAGTTACCGCGGTAAAGATAGGTTATTGTGCTGCGGTCATCGTAGTGTACTTGTTCCTATAAATTTAAGCATGCAGTACTGTACGGCTTCGTACAGTACAAGTTGCAAGTGCCACGTCCTCGATGTCACGCGTACCCATCTCCATTGAATGCGAAGTGACAAACACCTCAGGCGACTAGCACTATCTACTTGCAGGAGGTCATTCCCCAATCTTCCGTGGTCTCCGCACAACAGAACTTGCTATGACGTCACCTTCACCAGATGAAGTTGAGGCCATGACGGACCTGGCCAGCGCCACGTACGGGTCGCGCGTGCTCTTCGCTACCGACGAGTGGTTCGCCCCTGCGAGTTGCCTACTGCAGCCTGAACCTCCAGTATTCATCGCTGACAAGTTCACAAGCTTCGGCAAGTGGATGGACGGCTGGGAGACTCGACGCAAGCGCATTGCCGGTCACGACTGGTGCATATTGGCGTTGGGTGTGCGCGGCGCTGTGAACGTCATAGACGTGGACACCGCCTTCTTCACAGGCAACAACGCGCCGCGCGTGTCGATCCAGGCCGCCGATTTCTCCCAGGGTAGCGATGGTGAAGCTGCAATGCGCGTCTTGACCACAAATGCCACAGACGACCGTCCTATGGGCGTGTGTGCGACACCCGAGGAGTTCAATCTGGTCGAGCAACTCCATTCCGACAAATGGACGGAGATCGTACCACCAACAACGCTAGGACCTGGATATGCCGAGACACGTCGCAACCTACTGCAAGTTCAGTCGTCCAAGCAAGGCCCATGGACGCATTTACGAGTTAATATGTTCCCGGACGGAGGTATTGCGCGTCTGCGTGTGTATGGGGAGGTGGTGATGGACTGGCTGCACGTCCCGAGCTCCAAGCTGCTGGATCTTGTGAGTGTTGCTCACGGAGGGAAAGTAGTCGGCTTTAACGACGCTCACTACGGACACCCGCGTAATTTGATGGCACCAGGACGCAGCAAGACGATGGCCGGTGGCTGGGAGACTGCTCGTAAGGTGACACGTCCTGCCATTTTGGAGGCGGATCCTACGACTGGACTGCTAGAAGTACCTGGCAAAGACTGGGTCGTGCTCAAGTTGGGGCATTTAGGAGTGATCCAACAAGTTGAAGTAGACACGAACCACTTCAAGGGGAACTTCCCGGAGAGCTGTGTGGTGTATGGGACTCGATTCTATGGCAGCGATACAAGCGAACTCCTGAAGGATAGCGCTGTCCAGTGGGAAGTCGTGCTGCCTCGGGTGAAGCTACAAGCTCACAAACAGCAACATTTCACTGTTGCAGAGGGAAGTGTGAATTTCATTCCCGCTGGTGTCAACTATGTCAAGCTTGAGATGTTCCCCGATGGAGGGATTAGTCGTCTCCGGTTGCTCGGATTCAAAAAGGAAGCTGCAGCACGGCTGTAAGATGTTCCTAGATTCATCCTTCAGAACGAGTCTTCAGCCCCCATGGCTTGTGCTTGTGTGCTGTTTATTTCGACTTCACGGCGGTACAATTCCCCTCTTGGCGGCCGAAAGTAAATGCCTTCCCTGATCATATACCCAAGAAATGAATCTACTGTCAGTAAATTGGAAGCCTCTTTCGTTTGATCATCGCTTTGTACCTTATTAGATGAGAAATTGGCAGGTTCCGAATGCGAGCAAGGTGGGTATTCGCTGACGCACGGAGTTTTGCATCCGAATTATTTCCGTGGTTCTTGCTAGAACGTTTTGCTCGTGCAGCAAATAGTTTCTGCACAGCGTTGCTGGACGTAAATGACTCGATGTTTGGTCGGCGGTGGCCGTTTGCAATGGCAACTTTCAGCATTTTGTTCATGTTTGGCGTCTTGGTTTCACTCGCCTTCCTGAAATCGTATTTTTCTGTGGCTCTGTCAATTTCGCCTAGAGAGTTCAACAGCGCTTCTTGGTAGTTTTGGACTGAGATTCGTCCAACGCCGTATGTATCGAAACGATAGAGGAGACGACAACAATCCGATGGCGACGGTAAACTCAGTCCAAGCGCGTTATGAAAGCGTCTCACGCTTTCTATAAAGTCTGGCCACGGTATTAGCGTATCATCATCGAAAGGTTTCTCACTACGTTCGTGATCATGGTTGTTCCAGTGTACTCCACTCGTGGGTTCGTCTACATTGAAGCTGTCTGTCAAGATCCGGATTATCATTGCACGGTCTGACTTTGTTTTCTCCCGGATCTGATGAGCTTGTTGCTTCCAGAAGAACTACACAGAAGACAGCGTTAGGAATGTGGGGAATTAAACATTTTAGTTGTGTGTTTTACCTGGTGAAAGGGGTCTATCAGAAACGTACGAAATGTGCTGAACGTGACCCCAGTGCTATTACGTGGGGATTGGGATTGAATCCCACGGAATAGCGCAAACCATTCTTGCTTCGAGACGGCGACCACCTCAGCGAAGCCTAAAGCTGTTGCGTGGAATATTAATTCTCGTAAATGGATGACACCACGGATACCAGCATACTCAGAAGGAACCTTCAAGCCTGACTTCGATGGACTGGTAAAGAGAACGAAAAGCTCCTCAATTTTCTTGCCCTCAGCCTTTTGCCACAAGAAATCGCTTAATTGAGACCTCAGCTGGGTGATTCGTCCGTTTTGAGCAGTCTCAGGGAACTCGTGGCTTTCGTGTCCATATCGTCGTACCAACAACTCATTAACTTGAAGACTGTAAAACAAGTCACCATTCAGTCTCCTCCATGATACGATCGAGGCGTAAGCGTTGACGATGTTCGGGTTGAGAGGTAGCAAAGCACTTCGGACAGCACTTTGGTGCGGATGAGATACACTTCCGAGGAAATCAAATGGAATTTGCTGTACAGATAGGCCGAGGGTCGCAGCTGTTATCCGAGCTTCCTCGAAATCAACAGGAGGGTTCTCAGTGTCTCGATGCTGTTCAGCAGTAGGTTTCTCTAGCCAAGTTTCGATACGCAACGCTACTTTCGATGATAATATTGTGGCCCATTCTGGTAGGATTGAATTGAGACTCAACGTTCCTTTGTCATGTTCAGTAAAATGCTGGGAAGAGCTCACAATTGGTGGGAAAATCAAGTAGGAATCCCACAGAATAAAAGGATATTCAGGGTGACGCAAAAGTACGTCTCGTGCGTGATGTTCACGATCAAAATCAAACGAAGATTCGCAGGACTCTTCATCGTATGTGGATATCCAGGGAGAACAAACAATGGAGTCTCGTAATGATGGGTGTTGTAGAACCGAAGCCAAAAAGGATGAGAAATTAGCAGACTGTGGAGTGTTTGCTAAGGCAAATTGATACTTCGACCATACATATTCATGCTTTTCCACCAGAATCTCGTGTCTCTGTTGAGTGGGCAAGCAGCAGCTTACTGCCAACAATGGTGTACAACGCTCCACTTCATCTACACGAGGCCTTGTGCAAACGAAGTATTGACCAGGAGAGGGAAAGCGTAACTGCATCACACTTAGAGTTTTACGCCGAGACTTATTGCCACCCACTACATCAAGATGCGTTAATCCGTACTGCCAGATATTATCGCGGTATTCCACCTGAACGACTAGGTCTGTATCGGGTATTGTCGACTCAACCAGCACTATTACCGTATCTTCGGCGTACACTCGGATCCGTTTCGAGAGTAACTTGTACCATTTTGTATCAATTCGCTCTTCATTTTCAGCCTTAGTTCCTTCAACGTGTATTCCTAGGACACGGATAGAGGAGTGTTGATTTTCGTGCGTAGTACCCGTCGAGTCCAGCATGAACGCGTCTCCCTCGTCAGATTCAACGTCAATTACAAACTTATTCCCAAAAACTTCCCCAATCGAACTCTTCAGCGAACAGACAAGTCTTCCGTGAACTTGAGCATTAACAACTACCTCGACCGTAAGAAGGCCATTACCATGTGCCACTTGTGTAATACTTGTAGAAGAAATCACTGCTCCAGTTGAGGCCGAATCATGTTGTGTCATTGATAGCACAAATAAACCGTTCGTACTTGTATCATCATGATTACTGAAGGTGGGTGTGGCAGCCAGCGCGCGTTTGTTTATCGGCTGCACCTGAATGCAGACTCTTGAACCAACGTCGACCTTCAAACAGGTAAACCCTTTCTCAATATTCTGGAGACTTTCGTTATCGGCAACAACTTCATTGACAATCCAAACAGGTTGATCGGAGCTTATATTACGGGAGTTCAGCAGCCACACAGAGTTTTCCAAACCCAGATCACAACCCAAAAGTCTGCTTTGGAATGAAGATACTTCAGAAGGCAATAATATGCCAATACCTGGAGCTGCAACACCCCAGAGATATGCCTGCTGAATTTCGGGGTAGTTTGCATTAACGCACCGAATTAGCAGACTGGACGAGTTCCCTCTGCAGCGAATTTCTTCGGGTCGATGAGAAGAATCTGCTCTACATCCTTCAGGGTGCGGTATCATAACAATCGCAGGTTGGAAATAGTCACAAAATTTGCTTTTAGTACCGCATTGCCCGTTAGAATTACTTCCCCAAGTATATACGTCGCCACTTCTTGATATTGCTGCACAGTGATTCCAACCGCATGAAATTTTAGTAATGAAATTACTAGGCCCTTGACGAAAGAAGTCCACTTGAGCAGGCTGGTTCTCAACGTTTGACACAACCAAAGGTCCCAGTCCAAGTTGTCCAAAGCTTCCATATCCCCACGTAAAGACGCAGCCTTCATCAGACAGCAGCATCACGTGCTCCATACCCACAGCAACATCAACTAGCTTAGTGTTCACATTTATCAATGGAAATTCCACGGGAACGCCCTGCCGCATAAACTGAGTCTCACAGCCAGCATAAGGCAACAATCCCCAATACCACAATACTGAAGATCCACGACAAAATAGATATGTTGAAAATGGTCCACAACGCAAGAGTGCAGGGTGGATTTCATCTGAACGTTGCAAAAGTTGGTGAAATTCATTGGATGCTTCCACCGGAGTCATTGTAGTGACGAATTGACAATCTCCCAGACCTAATTGTCCATATTCCCCCACTCCCCATGAAAATAATGAATGATTTCCTCCATTCACAGCGCCCAGCGCTACACAATGGGTAACTCCACACGCAACCTGTGTCACTTGGATTTTACCAGGCACGGAGACCTCAGTTGGACAACAGAATGCGTCACACATATGTCCACTATGCAACTCGCGTTCTCTCATTGACATCCTTTTTAAAGTTGCTCCAACTGCATGCGCTTTACTTCGTCTCTGGCCATGACGTCGTTGAAATTTCTCGAACGAAACTCTTCGGGGAGTTTCTCCACACAGAAGCAATTGGCCCGAAGCGGTCAAATATACCACAAAGTCTCTCCCACTCTCCACTTTTTCGATCTCCATTTCATCTTCCAGCATCCAGTTAGCAGCTACAGTCCATCTCCACACTACTCGGTTCTTCCTAGCGACGAGTTCACACCGCAGCGGCACATTCTTCATCTCTGGCCAAAAATGTTTTTCACTTCAAACCCATCCATTTTCATGTATTCTGTTGACCAGGTTGATATGATCCTAATTTGGAGACTTTCCTCATAGCGATGTCAGGCGTCGAGTCTGTAGACGTGCGCGAGCGTCTGCTGCCTGATCGGCCCCGCCAAGATGAAAATGAGGAGCAAGATGTATTCACGCATGAGGAATTGCTGCATTCCATTGGCTCATTCTCTGCTGTAGTGTGGCCGGTGGCCGTCACTATGCTGCTTGCCAGGTTTGAGCAGCTTAATTCTTTATGATGAAGAGCTCTACTGATTTTACTGCACTGCATTGCTTGTCTTGTATTGCAGTTTTGTGTCGCTAAATGTGGTGGATCCAGTGTCTGCTAAAGCCCTTGCGGAGTACGTTGCAATTTGACAGTATGATTTCACCAATCAAATGGAGTTTTTTTTTACAGTGGGCTGTCATGCATGTAGTGCGTACCTGGTATATGGGCCAGACAAGGACAAAGGAGCTTCTACAGGGACGAAAGTGGAGAACGCACTTGTCAATGCACTAGTTATCGTTTCATTTTTCCTCGTGGCCACTTTCGTCATCGTTTGCTGCTACAAATTCAACTTCAACAGAGTGAGTAGTTTGGATATTTTGTTTGCAAACCATTTTCTGGTTGCTTTGTTTGCTGATGCTGTTATGTGCTGTAGATGTTGATTGGATACATGATGTTTTCGTCAGCTATGCTATTGGGCATGCTGGGAGGCAACATGATGGTTATCGTCATTGCCAGATTGGAGGTCCCTGTCGATATCTTCACAATGCTGTTTGCTATGTACAATTTCTCGGTTGTTGGCGTGCTGTCGATCTTTTACCAGAAGGGAACGCCAATGTGGCTGACACAAACATACTTGGTGGCCACTTCAATCATTATGGCGTGGCAACTTGGACAATTTCCGGAATGGAGCACCTGGGCACTTGTAATTGTGCTTGCGTTTTATGACTTGTGCGCGGTGCTGACACCGTGTGGACCGTTGAAGTGGCTTGTGAATCTGGTGCAGCAAGAAGGGCGTCCACTACCTGGTATGTCTGCGGAAACGCCGCGTATACTGGCTACTGTTTCTCACTGAGCTCTTGTTCTCGTATATGTAGGATTGCTTTATGAGGCAGAAATCCGTCGCGACCACTCTGGTCATACTGCTCAACCTATTCATGAAAATGTGTATTACCAGTGCGAGTCGGAAATACCTCTTCGCCTTGGTTCACCTCGGGGTCCACCAGAAAACGCCGAATCTTCTTCTGCCCTAGCCTCTCTGACGCCTCGTCAGGCTCAACTGCGCGCTCGACTGGTTGACTTCTATGCAAAACACAACCCATCGGCAATTGCCCGTGTGGACAAGATTTTGGAACGTTATCAAGGACGAGAAGCCGAACTTTGGCACGATCTGTACCAGAAGTATATCACTGAGGAAGGCGGTACGATGTTTATATTGGCCCATGTTTCTTGAGGTTGAGTGCTAACATGTTGTTTGCTAAACCATAGAGGTGGATGAAACGATTAAGCTAGGCTTGGGGGATTTTGTATTTTACAGCGTTTTGGTATCACGGGCTGCCAAGTACGACTTCTCTGCGATGATCGGATGTATGGTGTCTGTCCTGATGGTTAGTACTTAACTTATCACACTGTAACGAGAGCCATGATGTTGCGTACTGACACTATTTTGTCTTTTAGGGTCTTGGAGGCACACTTCTTCTTCTTGGAGTTTATCAAAAAGCACTTCCAGCACTTCCGATATCCATTTTGCTTGCTGTCGTGATGTACTTTTGGCTTCGAGTGGTGTTCGTGGACTTTGCCAGCAGTGCGCTAAACCTTGGCGTTCCTCTGTAATACACCTGCTCGATGGGAGTCCAAAAATGCTTCGATAACTTGCTATTAGAAGAGTTTATAAAAAGTTCCCTTCCTGGATACAATTTTTGAGGAAAGAGGTCAAAAATGTAAATCCTAACAAGTGAAGTGCTTCAAGCTCGATCTTCCACGGCAGCGTGTCTGCCAGCCACATTTGGACCTCGTGTTTGAAGTCTTCGTTCGTCTGAATCGCCACAGTAATGGTCAGCAGTGATGTCATAATATGCTTTAGTGAGTAGAGCCGCACCTGGATGAAGCTTGCTCGCATCAACGAGCCTGCTACGGCGATATCTTTTCGCGTAAGTAATTTAAAGGCTGAGTTTGGCAAGCCCAAGGCTGCGACTTGAGATGGTCGAACTCCAACCCACTTAATGTCGACAGCTGTACAGATAAAATACAAGTCGACGGAATGAGCACATACCATCCACGGTGTGCGATACTCATACATACCATATTGAAGCGATTCTAGAGGCATTCGAGCTGATCCCAGTTTATATGTTAGCTGTCAAATACACTGTTAGAAAAACAAGCATTTCGTTTTGAAAACTCAAGCTTACCATGATGGAGAGGCCGAATGGATTGCAGTCACAGAGACCGAGGACTGGAATGTTTAGAGCGTTGCTCAACAGGCTGATAAACATTCTAGACGGAAGAACTTGCGGTGAATGGCTAGCATACCTGTTTCTTGCGCAAAGCTTACCTCGTAGCTAGATCCGGGAATCCCCTACCCGTGATCAAAATGCTTGGAACCATCTCAAAAAACTTATCTTCTCTGGTACCGATAAGTACAAAACTAACGGTAAATGCATATGCAAAGGCAACAACAAAAACTAAAACACCTCCTTGTAATACCTGAGACGATTAAAGATGCCTACAAGATTCACAAACGAAATCAACTAATCTCATACGGTATGAACTATAAAATCTGCTCCATCCCAGTTTAACTTACCATCTTTTTCGATCACAAGGATGAACTTTGCGTTGCTTTTCCTGTATATCCAAGGTATAACACCTCGTTAACGACTTGGTTGTGAAAACCGTGTCATATATGACATACAGATCGCTTGGTTTCAACTGCAGAAGTTCTTGAGTAATAGAAACCTCTTCTCCGCTCACAAAACGCCTCCACTGTTCGTCTCGCTTCAAGCCAAAGGTTAAAACACCGCGCATAAGCATCATACATGCTCTTGTGTTGACGCACAAACATGCTGATGTCACCTGTGAAGCACCCTTTAGTTGCACCGACAATATTTAAGTGCCCTCTTGGGATGCCTAGAATGCTTCCAGCATCTACCAGGTGCGAACACCACGCACAAATGAAAACAAGGTATAGCAATGGACAGTAAAGAATGGTTTACCTAAGATTGCTTCATCCGCCTCACTTTGCCCTTTGAAGAACGAGTGCAGATAATAAACATCTCGCTACAATACGGGAAAATATTAAATTTGAAAGCAAAGAGTAGCAGAGTAGCAATAGAAACCTGCGTTGCCGTCTTGTTTTCTGTGAGAAGAGCATGAGCCGTCTGCAAAATCAGCCAGATACCAGTGTATCTCCTTCCACCTTTTCGGTTCTAAGCACACATCATCAAACCATCAGAATAGCAATTATTCAACTTGTAAGATAGCAGTGTGGCGGTACCAGTTTGATCAAACGCGTCTCGTTGCCATGAAATTGTTGCTGTTTCTCTTGGTCGTAAATCATCGCTGACGAATCGCGCTTCAACTTGATATCCAGTCAATATATCTCCCCATATAGCAACCTCACAATACATACCGCCTCGAGTTCTAGTATTTTTCCATCCTGTACATCAAAATTCTTAACCATTGTTCACCAAAGCCGCACTTATGCTAGTGTCGCACCGCTAGGCACTCCAAGAATTCAGCTGCTAGCGCTTCGATACGATGCAAAACCTGCCCAATTACCACCATCAACATGCCATTCACACAGGAAGGAGAGATACGCAGCTCTTACATCATCTCTAGACAGCTCGTTCGATCCTGTGGCCATTTGCTGTCTCTTTGCCGTGGCAAAATGCGGAATGACCATCACTCCTGCAACTTCAACGTCAACAACTTCATGGATTCCGCACTCGAGCACATTGACAAATTTCAGAAAACTGGTGGGACAAAAAATGGTTTGCTTGTCATTGGCGTTAGATCAGGCGGATGCCTGAGAATGATTCGCCGTTCGGCCGCGGGGTTCTGCTCGTGGCGCGCAGGAAACAAGTGTGTCCTCGCCAGAATGTGAAGGACTGACACTCGGAATGTTCACAACACAGTTGTTCGCACTCATCCACATTCGCCACTTGCTGGTTCATGAGGTCGTTGATGTCGCCACCAGCATCCATCCAACTGCTGGTGAAGTGCTGAAAGAAACATTTCTTCTGCTGCCTTTTGGAAGACTCCTCACCACTTTTCAAGCTGCGTCTAGCAACCTCACTACCCTCTTCCTGGACGTCCAGCACGGAGATCGGGGTCATGTAGGAAGCGTAAAGGGCCATGGAGTTTGTGTGAGTGCAAAATGGTCCTGTCAACGAGCTGCAGACATCGACTGCATCGGCATTGACTTCGGCTGCTCTAGGCTCAATTGGTTTCAAATCGGGTAGAGCCTCAGCTGACTCAGTTTTGGCCACACTTAGAGCTTCGATGCCTGGGCACCATTGCAAGGTTGAGAGCGCAGCGAGGAGGAACGCCACTTCAGTATTTGGTCTCTTCATGCTGCTGACGATTAGACCATCACATTCTAGGCCTGGTGGATTGGGATTGGCTGAAAAAAAGGATACTTGGATCGCCTCGAAAGGTCATAAGCGAATCCAGCAGCTCTGGATCGAAGGAACCTGCGGCAGCATGTCCATTGTATATGCATTGGTAGCACGACAACAGAGCGTGCTATGCGAGCATACGGACCAGAACGGCAACTTCCCAACCGTCACACGTGCAGTGCTCAAGCATCTTGCAGAGCATGAACCCAGTGCGTCAGCTGCGGCCTCCAAGAGCGTGTTCCCGTACAACGAATTCAACTTCTTTTTCCTGCATGACGACGGGATCACGTATATGTGCATGGCGGAGGAGCGTGTACATGCAAACGTAGCGTTCATGATGCTAGCTGAGATGCAAACCATGTTCCTGGCAAAATACAAGCAGCAGGCACAAACAGCTTTGGCATATGCGATGACATCCTTCACCCCGACGCTGGACTCACTTATGAAGAAGTACGACAACTACAAGATCGAAACACCTATGTCGCAGGTGCGGCAAAAGATGGAGCGAGTCAAGACGCTTATGATTGAGAATGTTAACCAGGTGCGGACTGACAGAGCGATAAATCGTGTTTACCGTGCTAATGCAATCGTCTTGGTGTTGTCAGTTAATGGATCGTGGCGAAAAGATCGAGCTGTTAGTTACAAGGACGGCCAAATTGCAGCAGGATGCTATGAAGTACGAGGCATCGGCTAAGAAGCTCAAGAATGCGTATTGGTGGATGAATGTCAAGTACTGGATTTACGTTGCGCTTGCCTTGGCCGTAATCGCACTCGTCGTCACGTTCACAGTGTGTGGAACTGACCTTTCAAGCTGTGCTTCGCGAATTGAAAGCAAGGCGGAAGATGGAATTGACAAGGTTGCCGCTACAACTTCAGGTGTAGCAGCTAATGCAGCTGATAAAACATCCACAGGAATTGCTGGTGGTAATTAGGCGAAACCAATGTGATCCTGTTTTTGATCTCTTCATTAGTTTGGTAAAGGCATTAACGCCGAAGATGTGACTGCTGAACGTCAAAAGCAACGGCGTAACACCTTACTTATCACCAGAAAACGTTTTAAAGACATGCTGCTTACATGTCGCCCGAGGAGGCTGTGTCTGCAGCCGCCGACTTCAGCAGCTCGTCCGTCTCTTTCTCGGTGAGTTGGCGGTGCACGATCTTACCGTCAGCGTTCCGCGTGACCGTCGTGAACTCAAGCTTCTCTGCGCTTGGAGAGGTCGAGTCCATGGTCTTGTTCATGACCTTCACCGAGAAAGCCAGTGCCTCCTCCACCGTCATGCCCTCCTCGTAGTCGCTCTTAAGCATGCTCTTAGCGGCACGGTTGTTCGCGCCAATAGCAGTTGCCTTCCAACCGCCGTAGTTTCCACTGGGGTCGCTGTGGTAGAGCTGGAAACCGTGGTGACGGTCCCATCCAGCGTACAAGAAGGATACACCAAACGGGCGTTGGCCACCGAACTGCGTGTACGCTTGTTTGTAGTTGCAAATAGTCTGCACCAGCTGCTCGCACGGCTCCTTCTCTTGGTAAGCCAGCTCGTAACGCTGTGCTGACAGACGCGCATAGTTCACCAGGATGTTGGCGTCAGACGTAAGGCCAGCTACGGCACAGATCAGGTGGTCGTCCAGCTTAATAGTCTTCTCACTGGTCTTGCTGGGCATCAGCAGCTTCGAAACAGTCTTCTTCTCCGCTAAAATGATACATTGGTAAAAGATCGCATCATTTCGGTCAGTATATCCCTCCTAACTACCCAAACAACCGACTGCATATCCAGGACACCGACCTGCAATCACGATACCGTCCTTAGCCAGGATACCAACTGCCGATCCAGCATTGTTAATGGCTTCCATAGCATATTCCACTTGGAAGAGGCGGCCTGCTCGACATCGGATCCACAAGAAAATATCCACAACATATTAGCCTCTAGGAACAAGTAATGCATGTAACGACCCAGTAATAATCTAGTTAAATGAAGCAAGTGTACCTTCCGGGGAGAAGGTGGTTGTGCGGCCGTCGTATCGTCTTGACATGTTGCTTCTCGGGTGCTGCTCGCTGTGATCTTTGCCGTATCTGGAAGAGGGGGAGAAGCGGATGAAAATTTGGTTCCTTACTGGTCGAAAATTTGTTTTTATTTTGACCAATGAAAAGTGGATTTACTGTGTAGCCATCTGTTGACGTAGCTCAGTTGAAGAGATGTCGTTGCGGAATGCAGATGCAGGTAGCGGCACGAAGAGATGGCGAAACACGGGTGGGACGTGCTTTTCCAGCACTTCATCCGCGCTGATGAAGCGGTTTTCCACCTTATTGTCAAATCTCCCGGCCACCACAAACGAGCAGCCGTTGCGTTCAATGCGATCCAACGCGAGAATCATCTTGTGCTCGTCCATATCATAGTACTTTTTGTCCACAATGCGAACCGCCGTATCCGCACCAATGACAAACGCACAATAAGGTAGAAGATCGGCTTTTTGACCGAAAAGCATAGCGTTTGTGACCAGCACAGGCCACGAGCCTAGATCTGAAGTATTGCCAGCAGTGAACTGCGCAATCCGAGTCGAGATAGTTGACAGTTCGATCGCACCCTTGTCGGCATTAGCAACTGCAAGCTCAAAGGCCACTGGAAGCTCGACTCCAGTGCGCGCTTTCAAGAATTCTTGGGCAACACGAGCCAGATCCACATGGCCCTTGTGTAGAGGGTTGAAGGACCCAGGTAGGATCAGTCCGCGGAAATTAAAACCTTGAGTAACAACTGTCGAAGCAGATCCGTCACTCGCTTTAGTTGGTAAATACGCAACGCTCATCAGTTGCTCTGACTTCCCACTGCAGATAACGTGGAGTGGGTCACGTGAGCCGACGTCACCTTCATCCGATGTCAACTTCACAATAGCGTCAGTTCCAGACTGTGCAGCAATCAATTCGCCATGGAAAGCTTCACAGGCATCCGACTCAACGTTAGCAGCTTTAGCAAGCAGATACACAAGCCATTGACTGACAATGTGGTCCTCCTCCGTCCGTGAGCGTCCTAACGTCTTGTCCAACTGCAGATGGTACGTTTCACATTGTGGTAACAGGAACTCGCTGTTCTTGGACACTAAGCGGGCTTGACACACCGACAAAAAGCACTCGTGTGGTCCTTTTTTAGGGTAATTAGTTGCTAGTCCAGCAGTGCATGCGATGCCCAAAGACGTGCGGAATCGCTGCAGTGCAAGGGGTATTGCCGCTGCAGCTTGAGCGTTATCCTCTTCAGCCTCCTCCCGCGTAATATCGTTCGCTTGATTCCATGCAGCCAAGGCCATGCGCTCCGATGTCTCCGCTGAGCAGAATTTGAGCTTGGAAGACGTTGACGGTATCGAACGTAAGAAAGATTGTAAACTGGCACGTGAGTAGGGAACTGCGAAGTGAAGCATGGTGGAGGAGCTACCTGGGCGGAAGAGGTTTTCAGCAACTGATACACCTCCACCGGTCACCGCTGCCACCACCTTCATGTGCGGCTCGCGTGTGTACACAGCAGACAGCAAGCGCTCAATCATCGCAGGGGTGCTCATGAATTCGGCTTTTCGGAACAGTGAATTGTGTTTTGCCTTTGGATTTTGTACATTTTTATAGTGTTGTCACGAGATATTCGAGCAATTTTGATTGAGTTGCTTCGCGTGTAGAATGTGTCGGGTTGCTGGGCACGCAAAATAGGTTGAAAAGCCAACCTGTGTCGGATACGTTAGTTAGTTTGGATATCCAAAGTTGGAGTCGTGACTAAACATCGTGTTCATTCCACGCTAAGTGCTGCCTCTAGTCTCATTCTTCGTTGATACTATTTCCCGACAAAAGGCATCCATTTAGGTAGGACAGACCAGAAAGCATGTCTTGCGATTTTCTCTTCCGGTCTACATGCCCTCCTCCTCATCTTCCTCTAGAAAGCCACGAGAAGGCATGTAGCCGCGGGGGCTCTTGGCAGCAGCACGCTCTGCCGGGTGCAACATTCGAGATCTCTCGTCCTCCAAATCGTAGTCGTCGTCCATCGTTTGATCCTCGAGCGGCATGTACTCAGCCAAGATACTGCGAACCTGGTCACGCATGTGGCGCTGGGTACGGCGCCAATATACGAAACCTCCTACAGCCACGATACCCACGAACGCAAGCAGCACAGCCACGAGGGACATGAAAGAGTATCCGCCGTTACCAGTGATGGCAGCCGCATTCGCGAGACTTCCCACCTTCACGCAGTCCAAAAGACCCACTGACGACTGACTAGCACACGAGCAGACCGCAGGAGGGTCGTGGACACCGTAGCCAGCACACACCATGCCCAAAATACTGGTGGGGTCCACACGGCCGCGGGCGTGAACTCCGTCCACGTAAAGCGCAGGTAGGCGAAGCAGCTGAAGCGCAGTCTGCTCCTTCAGCTCCTCCTCAAGCAACGGGCTCACTTCATCCACGTTAACACCATAGGGCTGCATGCACTCCTCGACTGCTTTGATGTCAATGTTCAGCTCCTTCATAACCTTTTCAGCGCAAGATCGCTCCCGGAAAGTGTTCTCATCCTGTCCGCAAGCTTCGCCAGACGCCTTCACATACTTCCACCACTTGAGCCCAACACCAGGGTCCGTCTTGCTCTCCAACTTCCAAATACATTTGCGACGCAAGTTCTCCAGCACCACATCAGCCCCCGACGCGCCTGTTGTACGGTCATGGAAAGGTGACGGATCCAGCAGACAGTATCGGCCATTGTTCAAACACATATTGCCACAGGCCGACGAGCTCGGTTCGCTGTCATCGTGGCAGCCCACTTTGGTGCCGTTGTACGAAACGAAATGCGGAGTGAAGAAAGCGCGATCGCTCAAAGCCGTTATCATCTCCTCCAGGTTAGCCAACGTCGACAAGGACTGGTCGTCCCAGGCGCTCTGCCAAAGTGTCCACTCAACTCGGCCATCAGGGGACGGAATACCCCAGTCAAACTTGACCATCACATTGCTCACACCCTTGCTTTGTGCGATTTCACGCTTAATCGCGTCACCGTCGCTCTTGCGAATCAGCATACTGGGGATGGAGATATCTCCGCCAGACTCGTCGTCCGCCATGAACGGCAGCACAGTCTCACAGAAGTCATCGCCCGTTTCACGCAAACATTCCACGTCGGTACACAGGCATTTGTTGTCTGCAATGAGAACAGCCCGGGCACCAGCGTGCTGGGCACGACGCACCTTCTCAACGAAGTGGCAGTCTCCGCGGTCCAGCATGAGCGCAAAGGGCGGCTCCCAGTCCGAGTTCTTGATCTCTTCGCAGCCGGACTCGCTCGTGTACACCAGCTGAGTCTGCAGCGAGCCCATCGAGTACGCGGGGTAGCCGAACAACGCCTCCTTGTGCGCGTAGCCGTCCTTCTTCATCAGTTTCTCAGGCAGAACTATCTGCAACTTCGTGTGGTCGCTCTAAGAGAATAAAAGTACACGAGAACGTCGTTAGACACAGCTGATGCATATAAAATGATACGAGATCTAAGCCACTAAGAGACCCTCACACACCTCAGTTGACGGCCACTCGTCCACATCCATTGCGCGCGCATGCACGGAGGGAGAAACGAGCGCCAGTAGCGCCATGGCGAGCAGCACAGTCTTCGGTGCGTGCATCTTGATCCTTGAAGATTCTGTTCCGCCCAAGTCTAATGTCAAGTGATGTTGGGCACGAGCCGGCTTGGGGGAAGCTTCTTCAGGTTGAAAGATGTCGCCTCTCCCTGGAAGTCTTCGATACAGAATGTAATCAGGAGGGATGACCTGTCGTAACCCTAACTCCCTGGAAAATCCGATCTGATCCGACCAATCAGAAGCCGTTAAAGCAGGAGAACTTTGAGTTGAAGTGGTAGGGTATGCATTGCTGCAGTCTCCTACTTTGACGCAGGTGCGCAGGGTGCGCCAGGAATGACACTGTCATGTTGACAGTATATTAATGCAGGGGACGTGTATGAAATCTTAATGTTCACGAATTACTGCTGAAGTGCGAGAAGGTAGAGTTTGGCCTGGTGTTTCATCTGGTTGAGCAACGTCACTCGTCCCGCATTTGCCGCTTCACCGCTCCTGTTCTCTACGAGTTGCTTTTCCACGGCCTCAAGCTGTGTCTTGGTGCTCTCGGCCATGAGATCGCCTAGAGCCAACAGGAAGAAGCGCGATTCGACAAGCAGCTGTTCGTACAATTAAATGTCAATGGAAGATCTGGAAGGTTGCAGCAAAAGACTCAACTTACATGACAACGCTTCCATTCATCCAGGCTTGAACCACTAGTGCCCTCCAGGCTGCGTACAGAGGACTGAAGAAACTCGGCTAATTCAGCGGTTAGTGGATCTGTAACACTACGGATGTAGTCCCAGCATTGAGGGTAGTCCCCAACACTCATTTCCACTTCACTGCGCAGTGTGATCATCTGAAGAAGCACGTTGAATACGTATTGGCGCGGATCTGATGGAGTGGCCGTCGAAGAGGTTGAATTGGATGCTGTCTGGAAGCTTACGCTACTAGAGCGATTCGAACGAGAGTTGTGCCGGCTGTTGCTGTTATTAACTTGAGACTGGAACGGTTCTTCCGCCGCTCCTGCTCGAAGAATTCGCTGAAGTGGTTCCGCGTGCGTCGACGAGTAGATATCCATGCACTTGATCTCGACCTGCTGGACCAAATTGGAAAGAGCACGCGTTCCAGATGTAGCTGCACGGCCGTGCTCGAGCATACTGTTGTAGGCATCTTCGTCAATGTTGCCGTATTTGAGCTGTGCCATCCATCCGTCGACAATGCGAAGGCATTTTTCACGCAGTTCGCAACAATGGCCAGTAAGATGCAAACGCGTGCTCCACCTCGGTTGGCCGCACTACTCGTGGAGGCCTCCACTGGGGTTGGCGGAGTAATTTCACCAACGAAAGCTGCCACCACTTTGTCAAGAAACTCGGACAACATAGCGCGCAAGTGGTTCTCCAAGGCCTGAATAATCTGTGCTCGGAAGTGAAAATCTACGTCAGTATCTGCAATGGCTGTAGAAGAATGCCCTCCGAGTGTGCGGTCGGAGATATCCAGAACATCTAGGAGTGCTTGCCCAACATCTTTCCAAATTCCCCTCCACCGCTGCAGAATGTCAGTAGCACAAGCTATGAAAACCGACGGCCGATGTAGCAGAATCTTGGACTCAGAGGATATCGTCGAAGTATTCTTGATGATATCGAATGCCTTTCGAGCTTCAAGAATCACGCGCTGCACTTTCGTTCGTGAATCGGTTGACATCATCGCAGGAGTGAGAGTGGTTGCATTGGATGTTGCAAGAGCTATATCACTTGAAAACGAAGGAAGTACTGTCACCACCGGCTCAAAGTAATCAGCGAGAAGTCCTAACTTTGCGGACTGGCACACCTGCTCCAGATATCCCAGCGTAATGTCGGTTCGGAATTTATCGCAGAAAGTTTCATTGAGCTTTTCGATGTTTGCATTGAGTGCTGCAGCGTTTGGACATTTCCTGAGGCAGCGAAATTGACGAAAGGCTTCGGTTAATAATTGGAGTCGCAAGGCAGAGGGCGGTGATGCATGGCGCTCGAGTAAACCGCTGCACTTGGACAAGATACTCCACGCTTGCTGCTGGACGCGTTCAGCTTCAACAGAAGTGATGGCATTGCTGGTAGCAGCAGCACTTCCTGCCGGTGTCTTGAAGAGCTCACAGATGAACCCCCACAAACCGCTGCGAAACCGAGCCGCGATAGCTACGCATTCCTTCATGATGGCCTCGCTAGACATTTGGCTGGTGCCTTCGCCAGCGATTTCTATCAGCTTGGTCTCCAGATACTCAAATTGTTTGGCGAGACAGGTTAGTATGGGCTTTTCCACTAACGCTAGCGCTGTTAACACGTCTATCGCGCGCTTCTAGAGGAAATAAAGCACAGACACAGTCAGATCCGTCAAATTGAATCGTACCTCAAGAACAACGCACTTGATCTGCAACAGAAGCCGACATATCCTCGAGCTTTCGAAGCAATTCTGCGTTCGCAGTAGCTGCGATCTCGTGGCCAGCAGCTACCACACGCTTGAGAGGCGCAGCAAGATTCGCGATCTTCCCGCTTTGATGCTTAAGCCTTGCGAAATCTACTGCCAGCTTATCATAGTCCTGTATGCGCAGACTGGCCTTCATCTTGCTTGTGAGCTCTAGAATGGGCCGCAAGCGTGCCAGCACTGCCAACGTGTGCCGAATGCGTCGCTGATCTCTCGCGCGCTGCAGCATCACAGCCAGTGACGCGTCGGTCACGCGGCTCAGGTTTTGCATGTCGCTTACTAGCGCCTCTGTCTCTTGTTGGTGTGTATTGATATCAGCGGCTAGTACACGAACAGCTTCATGACAGCTCAGGTACTGATCGAAATGTGCACTCACTAAGGCCTTGAGCTGTGCTGTCTTATCGGATGTCGTCTTGCGAAGCTCTGTCAGTGCAGCCTGCAGCTCTGGGAAGCTTGTGTTCTGGGATATGCGGGTTAATTTCTGCACTGGGAATTACCAGGCAATGCAGTGGATAGCTTACCGCATGCGTAGTGGCCAGATATCGCTTCGCATTGAATAGAGAAGAAGACAAATCGGTCTCAGACTGGGAGGTGACTGCTACCCCCGTCTTTGCCAGGAGATCCGCGCTCGGCGCCATGTGCACTTGTGGGGTTCCGCGACGGTTCAAGATGCACATGTTATTTGTACCATTTTGGAGGTACATCAACTCGTTGATCATTGGTCAGTTAACAATGGAGATGGGCAACTTGAAGCTTCAAAACCCATCCCTCAGAAGTAAGACCCAGCGATACAGTATCGCCGTCACCACCACGCGCACAGCACTCCACGTTCATGCGTCATACATGTATTCAATCCATGTATATATCATGCGCAGAATGCCGCGCACTCCTCCACGCCATGCGCAGCTTTACAGTCAATCGCTTGGTTTCCTAGATCAATGTGGTTCACACTATTCCACTCTTGTCGAGACGACCGATCTTTTTTGTGTGGGGTTAGGTCAATCAACTACTACACAATGTGCACATAAACGGTTTCGGCTATTTCGGCTGGCTACATCAGTGACGACAGAGCGGATTTTAGAGCCCCTCCCATTTTAGAAGCTCTGCGCTGTGGCCTGCTCTGTGTCGTTCAGGCGCGATGCAGCGCTGCCTTCCTCGACAGGCTGAACAATACATGCGATCCCATGAGCGGCGCTGCAGTGCACAGCTCGCCTCGCCTGTCTTGTGCTCGATCAGAGCAGGCACGTACCGCGGCGCTGCGTCACGTTTTCGTCTGCACCGGACCGGTTCTGCTTCGACTCGGATGGATTCACCTCATGGCTCAGGCAGACGCGGCTGCTGCCCACGTTTCCCCGCATCCCCACGTGTTCAATTGCGGCCACTCAATCTGGCGAGCGTTGCCGACGCTTGGGCTTTTCAAGTTGCCGTGGCGTGAAACCTGGTCGGTAGCGCTGCCTGCGCTAAAAACTTTTTCGGCGCACCACTGCGTGCAGTATGCTGTAGAGCAAGTCGCTGGCAGCAAATTCCGTGTCTGCTTCGGGGCGCTGCCCACACAAGTTGCAGTTATGTAGCACAACTTTATGCCACGCCACGCCACGCCGCGCCGCGAAAAAGAAACAGTAAACCCCCTTCCCTCGTCGGTGAGCCGAGCGCCGAGCTCCAGAAGAATGGAAGTGGCGTGCTTGGCTGTCGCTGCCGCCGGCCACCAACCGTTGGTCCAACGAGCACTATTGGTACAACGAGCAATAGAACGAGTGCATGCACGCATGCGGGCATTGTTGCCACCAGAGTGAGGACGCCGAAAAAGCAACGGCCTCCAACACCATTGAGGCGTTCCTGCACCTAAACTGAGCTGGATACGCCTCGAACGGCTCGGCATAGTCAACGCCAGTCAAAAGGACAAGTGTCCCAAAACGTTACACATCTCAAAAATACTGGTCGTTATAATCAGGGTGCATTTTTAAACTTTTCCGAGATAATTGCCTCTAAATACTGCAAATATGCTAAACGAACCCCCTGGTGGGAGCCGCTTCGCTTCGCTGGTGAGACACTTTCAAGCTGGCCAGAAGGCGTGCGAGGGCCGGGCGGCCTGGAAACCTCGATGGGGCTTCTTTCGCTGGCATTTGGAGTCTTGCTTGGGGGCGAGTAAAACGGCAACGGGCAGGTAGAGGGAACCGCGGAGAGTGGGCGACTTCAGTGAACGGAAAGTGTTCGTCGGCGGTAGTTTGTACTGTAGCGCGCCAGTTAATACACACACACACACACACACACAGCAAACAGGTGCAGGCCAGATTTGCTCCCGTCAATTCAGCGCAGCGAGTAACACGGCAGCACACACACAGACCCCAACCTTTATGACTCGACGTATGGAGCACATGTTGACCCGCAAGCCCCAGGCAGTCGTCGTCGCCGGACCTGTATCGACGCCTGTCGCGTCCTCGTCCTCGTTTTCGTCCTCGTCGCAGGCATCTACCGCTTCCAGCAGCGGCAGCCCGCCCTTCACGTTTGAATCGCGCCCCGAGGACCCTTCCCCCGTGGACGACATGGACAGCTGCAAGTTCGAGCTCAAGCTTGGGAGCGAGATGCACATCCCAGTGACCAAGTCAGCGGCAGACGTGCGCGCAAGCCCGGTGAATGGAAACGATTATGTGTACGAGAAGCAAGCGACGGCAACGTCGATGACGAGCAACAGCAGGTTCCCGACGACGGTCGCTATCGAGGCCAAGATTAAGACCTTGGCCTCCTATTTAAAGTCGGTATCGGCAGGCATTCGGCGCCGCAGCATCGCCTTCGACCGCGCGCAGGCATACTACCGGAGGTCGGTCCCGACCCCAGCTGCCATGCGCACTAAGCTTAATGTTATTGTTTCCAGACATAGCAGCGGTGAGCATCAGACAACGCTCTCATGGGACGACATTGATGAGGAGGAGAGCTTGAGTTTTGGTGATTTAAACGAGGTGATGACTGCGACCCCAACATCTAGGAAACGTGGCCACCCGAGCGAGATCTTCTGTGAAGCTGAAATCCGTCAAATCTGCGTTCGTTGCGATGTTCCGGCCCAGTACATTGATCAGGTTGTACGGATCATCAAGTCTACGTTCGGTACACCGGAACTGGACGTGATTGCTCTTGAGGAGTTTATGCCAGGCAATGTTGTCGTATTCGTGGGCACGCTGATCTTCGAGAGCATTGACTGTGGTGAGGAATTTGTGGATCTCAGCCTGTTGCCGAGCTTCTTGCGGCATATTCAGGAACGTTACGACGGCAACATGCCATTTCACAACGCCACTCATGCAGCAGACGTGATGCACACGCTCTTCATGATGTTGTGGAACACAAGTCTTGGCGAGAAGATTTCTCAGCACAATCAGGTCGGTGCTTTGTTGGCAGCGGTGATGCATGACGTTGAGCACGTTGGTTTGACCAACGACTTCCTAGTTAAGACCAGCCACCCCATTGCGCAGAAGTACCCCACCAAGGCGCCGATGGAATCCAAGCACATGGATCTGGCCTTGAAGGCTGTTGTTGACCCCAAGTTCAACATTTTGTCCAAAATGTCTCCGGCCAACCGGGACCAGATACTCGAGGTTGTTCGTGAAACAATCTCGGCGACAGCTCTTATTTATCAACCCGAGCTACTCGCTGAGATTAACGGCACGACTGCCGAGGAGTGGAAGCTACTTGAAGAGGACGGCGCTGTGCTGCCTCAAAGTCTGCAGGTGCGCGCTCTGCGCATCGCGATGCATGTGAGCGACATCAGCCAGACGATGAAGCCGTTCGCGAACCACCAGAAGTGGGTATTTCGCCTCAACGACGAGCACTACAGACAAGGCGAACTGGATGCGCGCGAGCAGCGCGGTGTGAGTCCGTCCTTCTGCTTCCGTGAGCAGTGGACGTACGAGGGTTTCCTATGCAGTCAGGTGTGTTTCCTGAGGAAAATGGCGCTCCCGGCCGTCGTAACGCTCAACAACATCCCGTGGCTGGACGTGAATGAGCTCGTGAATGGGATCGAGAAGAACATCACGGAGTGGGAGCAGCAACAGATTGCTTCATCTCACTAGGGTGTATTACCGGATATTTTTTGCATGTTTGGAGTATGAAGGCGTTTGCTGTAGAATTATAATGCACATTGCAGAAATAAATTGAACGCTACACTTCAAGAAGCCATCATCTCGTTGCGTTCTGTTGCTTTAAGCCGAAGGTAAGCTCGTTTCGGTGGCGTTGTAAGTAGGCAACGCCACGTTGCGCCACAAGTTGTGACACAACAACGGACGTTCCAGTGCAGTTGCTTTGGGACACGCCAGCCAGCTGAGCTTATCAGCCTGAGGAAGCTTCCCCTCTCGCTTTGCTCGTTCGCTCAAAAAGGCAACTTGCCCCTCTACAAGTGTAGCCATCTTACTGAGCAGATGCAGCTATAGCCACCGGACAAATGTTCTTTTACTTCCAAACGTACGTACAGAAACTACAGAATTGATCACAGTCATCCGGTGACGATAGAAACTAATCGCGTGTTGTGAAAAACAATCACCAATCAGCAGTTACCTCCAAACTTCGACCTCCCCGACCACAATGCTCGCTCACCGCTTGACCAAGCTCACCCGCTCCGTGGCAGCCCCGGTAAGAGTGAACACAATGTATATGCATTGTTGTCATATTCCCTCCTCCCCTCGCTTTTTTTTCTGGCTAAAAGACCAGGAGGGAGCTTTGCACATGATCATCGAACTAACGCAATTATCACCCCATCGCTGTTATAACCATTCAGCGCCATGTTCGTGCGCTCTCCATGCTGGATCGCTTCACCTCATCACAACCTGAGACTGTGAGCGACATTTGGCGCTCTGTGGGTGCTGTCTGCTTTGACGTCGACAGCACAGTGTGTGAGGACGAGGGCATCGATGTACTCGCTGAGCACTGCGGTGCCGGAAAGGCTGTCAAGGAGTGGACGACCAAGTGAGTTGATACTGGAAAAGATTGAGGTGGTTTTGGTGTACTTATTGCACATTTGTAGGGCCATGAACGGCAATGTGAAATTTGAAGATGCGCTGGCGGCTCGACTGGACATTATCAAGCCGTCGAGGAAGGATATTCAAAACTGCTTGAAGCAGCACCCGCCAAAGTTCACACCTGGTAGGTAGCAGTGACTAATTTGATGCAGCTGATGCTTATGGTCTCACTTTATGTTTATTTTTATTTGAAGGCATCAAGAAGCTCATTGCGACGTTGCATGACAAAGGAATTCATGTGTTCCTCGTGTCGGGTGGATTCCGTCTCATGATTGAGCCTGTCGCCGAAGAGGTGGGCATCCCCTTGTCCAGCATCTACGCCAATACGATCTTCTTCGATGACGACGGAAACTACAGCGGCTTTGATGACGCAGAGCTTACGTCACGTGACGGCGGCAAGGCTAAAGCCATTGATGTGTATGTTGATCGCAGAAGTAGTTGTTTTATTTTCTTGTATTTGCTGACATTTATTTGCGAACTTCCAGCATCAAGCGGATTCACGGCTTCGAGAAGATCGCAATGGTCGGCGATGGTGTCACAGATCTTCAGGCTCGCCCACCTGCGGATCTGTTTGTGGGCTTCGGAGGCATTGTAACCCGTGACGTCGTGAAGGAGGGAGCTGATCTTTTCGTGACCGACTTCGACCACCTAACCAAGCTGCTGAAATAGAGCGCCAAATCGAACACTACCGCAAGTCAACCTTGCCTTGCGACTCGAAACCAAAACCCATTGTAAAACAAGTTACGCATTCATGCGCTGTTTGTGAAATCAAAAACGCAAATGCCTTGTTCGTCTAAAAGCTAGTCATGATCTATACATTAGTCTTCCATCTCAATGTCGTCTCCGGCGTCCTCGGCGTTGCTCTTCTTGAGGTCGGCGGGCGTTTTGCGCAGCGCCTTCACCCGGCGGCTCTGCATCGAGTAAATATCCTGGTGGTCCATGTGAATACGGCCCAACTTGTCGCCCGTGAGCTCGTCACGAGAGATGTTCTTAATCTTCTTGGGTGCCAGTCCCTTGGGCTTCTTGGTAGCAACCTTCAACAAGTCAGCCGAGGCGAACTTAGTACGACGGAACTCCAGATCGAACCGAGGACCCATCTCGTCCAGCTCCACGCGCGGGTGGGATTCGTCGCCCTTCTTAAAGTCGACTGAGTATGAGCGAAAGAAGACCTTCTCCTTCCAGGCCGTGCACACAATAGCGTGGTCCAGACCCTTGACGTTAACGCTCTGCACGATAGTGCCACGGAACGTGTCTAGCAGGATGTTCTTGAGCTTCATAAAGGCCTCGACACTTTCCCACTGGTCTCCAGTAAACACAAAGCTGGGCTTGGAGCCCGGAGCTTTCTTACTCTTGCACTTAAATGCACTGATAGCCTTGAAGTTGGAAAAAGAGAACTCCATGACGTCCAGGATGTGACCGTCGAAAGTGCGACCGAACACGAGATTGTTCGGACGCTTCTTGGTGCTGCTGCCAACGAGGAATAGACTGGCGTCGTTCTTCTGCGTGAGAAATTCGACCTTGTTCTCGTCGTCAAACACATGGATGTCGTTCTTCTTGCCCATAAACTTGGCGAAAGGAGCCTTGAGCATACGTAGGTCACGCAGCAAGTCGTTGACTTCTTCATTGGTCTTGTTACCGCGCATCACCAGCAAATTCTTGGTGTTTTCAACCAGTTTAGGCTCCTTAGCCTTAATTGCACGCTGCACATGGGCTTTCAGGCGCTTGGGTTTGGCCACACTAGTGACCTTACGACTCTGCTTGGCCGCCTGCTTCGTCACCTTCTTGTTGGCGCGCAGAGCCTGCTTGCCTGCCGTGTTCTTGATGATCTTGCCTCCGCCTGCCATCGCTGCTACAGAACCTGTTACACCTGCACGTGCCGTCGACTGGTTATGCTGTGGCTGTCAAGCGCAATTTGTCGCTCGAGGATGTGATTGGCCGCTTTTGATTGGTGGTGGCGACGAACAGTTCTTAACTGAAATGGAGCATCTAAATATCAGTTAAGTAGATGGCGTTCCTCATTGTTTTTTTTTTTGACACAAAAGACCATGTATGGCCACCGTAGACAACATCATTAACATTGCGGAAGCACACCATATTAGTACTCATGCTTCGATAGAGTGACTGCAACATCTTGAATCAAGGATAATTGGTAAGTTAACTTAACAAGTTCATTTTCAAGAAAACTAGATCGTGTCATATGGATATGACAGTCACTTGGCAAATGTTGCATCTGCTTTTCTCTCAATGATCTTCACTCACAAGATCATTGTCAACACTCCTTGGTGGAAGTCGCAATGTTCTGGGATTGACAACCGTCGCGACTGAACGGCACCTCTTGCAGGTTATCGCGTCATAGAAGAGCGCTGTAAATACGTTTTAAGTCCGGACGGGGTGTCACGTCGATTTACAAGTTTAGTTTTATTGTTGAAATTTAACTGTTATCATGACATCCCTCCTCGTTTTGATACGCTGTATCAGTCCACAACAAAGGAACAAACCAACCAGACAAGCAAGAGGAGAGCAGAGCAATGGCGCAGAATTTGGGCTTCGCACGCGGCGGCACCAGCTCCTGGGCCGACGACGACGACGTGGACTTCCAGCCGCTTCCTACCGTCCCAAAGATCCCGCCGTACGTCGCCTATTTAACCGTTAACCATTGACACAGTTCACTAAACACTGTGTTATCTTAGTACGGAGACCCCGCAGCCCATTGAGGAGGAGGAAATCCAGCACCATGAGCGCCAGCGCGACGGTAATACTGTCGCGTAATTATTACCATTATTCTACAGTAAAAATTGACAACAATTACTTCATACTCGATCAGAACCGCGTCGCGGGTATGAGGAACGTCGTTATGATGATCGTCGCGGCTCTGATGACCGTCGCGGGGGTTACGGAGACCGTCGTGGAGGGTACGAAGACCGTCGGCGTGAACCCCGTGAGGAACGTCCTAAGAATCCGGTGCCGGACGTCGGTCCGTGGAAGGTGAGGACTGGTTCATGGACTGGGGAGGTGACGGTGAACTGACGACCTTTGTGTCGTGGCTGTAGCTTTTCGCGGGCAACCTATCGTTCCGCCTGACGGAGGACGATTTGGCCAACTTCATCGGACCGGAGGGTATCATTGACATCCGCTTCCCGCGGGACTACGAGAACCGCCCCAAGGGCTTCGCCTACGTCGAGTTCGCCCAGAAAGAGCAGCTTGTGCAGGCTCTGCAGTTGGACGGACAAAGCTTGGATGGACGCCACCTCAAGCTGGATGTGGCGCAGGACCGTGAACGCGAGCGCAAGCCGCGTGACAATGGCATTTTCAATAAGCGCAATGACCGCGAGCGCGAACGCCGGTTGGTGCTTTTCTGCATTTTTCTGAGGTTAGAGTGATGATACTGACTTGCGGTCTCTGATTATTAGAGAGTCGAACGATGGTCCTCGTGAACGTCAGCGTCTGACGCTACTGCCACGCTCGGCATCGTCGGAGAAGAAGGACTCGGACTCCCACAAGCCGAACCCGTTCGGAGGTGCGAAGCCTCGCGATGAGTCCGCTTATCAGGAGCGTAAGAAGACGCTTGACCTCGAGCGCAAGGCTAAGGCTAAGGAGGAGAAGGAGGCCAAGGCTAAGGCTAAAGCTAAGGCGGAAGCTGAGACTGCGGTGCTTACTCGCAAGGGCAGCCATGATGAGGGATTCCGTGGCGGCCGTGGACGTGGACGTGGTGATCGTCGTGGTGAAGGCGGCCGCGGTCGTAACGCCCCTGCTAAAGAGAATGCTTCCACCCGGAAGTCGGAGCCACGCCCGAAGCGTACAGAGCCCCCGACTACCAAGATCTCGGCCCCAGCTCCTGCGAAGACAGCGAATGTGTTTGGCCTCCTGGGCGACTCGGATTCGGACTCGGATTAGAGACTTGAGTTTGTGGAACGCTTGTCTCCCTTTAGCTGGTGGAGTAGCTGCGTTCTTCTTTCATCTAGTCAACTGCAGGTAGTCCTAGTCCAGAGAACTTACCAGCTTAGTTAGCTACGTCAGTTTTATCGATCGCTGCGTATACCAGTAGCTTAGTGTTGCCATTTTGTCCTTTGACTAATGAAAGACACTACAGCTCATAACCATCTTGAACGATCTCTATGCATTCGCTTTACATTCTCACTTAGAGCATGAACTCCTGGTACATTTGGTTGTCTGTTTCCTCATGGAAGACATAGGCCAACTGGTTGAGGAAGCTCTGGAAGCGCTCATGATCCTCATCAGGAACTTGAAAGCCCACTAGTACCCGACCGACATCAGCGCCGTGGTTACGGTAGTGGAATAGACTGATGTTCCACGAGCTCTGTACTGCCTCCAAGAACGTCGCCAACGCACGCGGGCGATCAGGGAACTCAAAGCGGTAAAGCCGTTCGTTTTGTACGTCACCACGTGCCCTGCCACCAGCCAGGTATCTCGTGTGAACCTTGGCCAGTTCATTCTCGGACAAATCCAGTACCTGGTAAGCTCCACCGCGTGCAAACCCCAACGGAGACTCTTCTTCCTGTAGCTCACGAATAGCAGCGGCTGCATGTTCGGCACTGGGCGAGTGGAAGGACAAATGGATACGTGCCTTCTGTGCGTCAGCGTACCGGTAGCTGAACTCGGTGATGCGAACACCCACAGCATCTAATCGACGGTTGAGACGCAGGAAAGCTCCCGGGTTCTCATCAATCTCCACGGCTAAAAGTCGCTCGTGCGAGTCAGCGCGCTCCGACACGAAACGCAGGCGGGCGAAATCGATGTTGGCACCGGAAGTCACTGCAACAAACTGGCAGCCCGAGAGTCCGCGTGTCTTGGCGTACTGCGTCATACCAGCAATGGACAAAACACCTGCCGGCTCGAGAATCGCACGGGTGTCGTTGAAACCGGCCTTGATAGCCGCGCAGATCTCGTCCGTGGATACTGTCACCATCTCGTCCACAGTGTCAGCGCACACACGGAACGTCTCGGTTCCAATTTTCTTGACGGCCGCGCCGTCCGCGAACAAGCCGACATGGTCCAGTTCAACCACGTGTCCCGCCTCGAGTGATGCCGTCATGCCGGCGGCATCTGCTGCCTCAACGCCAATAACCTTGACACTGGGACGGATCTGCTTGACCCAAGCAGCAATGCCGGCCAGCATGCCTCCTCCTCCTGATGCGACGAAGATGGCGTCCAACTTCTCTCCAGAGCCACTGGTCTGCTGCAAAATCTCCATACCGATGGTTCCCTGTCCGGCGATGACGTACGGGTCGTCGAACGGCAGGATCATGGTAAGTTTCTCCTCCTCCACTAGTCTACGCGCCTCGGCAGCCGCATCATCGAACGTTTTTCCATGAAGTACAATGTCTACGAAGTCTCCACCATGGTGGCGTACGGCGTTCACTTTAATGTCGGGCGTGGCCAGAGGCATGACGATCTTGGCGCGTACTCCCAGTTTTCGGGCAGACAGCGCCACGCCCTGTGCGTGGTTGCCGGCCGAGCAGCACACGCATCCGGCCGCCTTCTCCTCGTCTGTCAGACTGGCCATCTTGTTGTACGCTCCACGAATTTTGAAGCTGAACACGGGCTGCAGGTCCTCGCGCTTGAGCAACACGCGGTTCTGCAGTGCATGCGATAACGCTGGCGCCTCCTGCAGCGGCGTCTGCTCGGCCACGTCGTACACGCGCGACTCGAGGATCATGCGACGGTAGTTCGGTGGTTGCGTTGACAAACAGCGCACAGCGGCGCCAGCGCGTGCGAACATCGAACGGCGCAGCATCTTAAACGTCACGTGCGCGGCGAACGGCAGGATCGGGAGTGACACAGCACCAGTCGCGCTGTTTTGACCTGTTTGCGCATTATTATCGGAGACCAAATCGCACACAAACCGTGCATGTATTTTTCTTGTGGAGCTGCTCTTGATGTGCATTACCACTGGGATCTATCTACTGGCGGCCAGTTGGTGAGGAATTGGAGATTGATGCTGTCCATACGGAAAGCTGGCCGTCTTGAGTGCCTGTGAAGAGTTTGCGCTTGTCTGGCGTAACGCAGACGGCGGTGATGGCGCTGTTTGGCGTCACCTTGTGTCGACCTTGAAGCTCGATGATCCATTCGTCCTTCCGTCTGCTGCGTTCACTTGAACCTGCTTGAGAGTACGCCCAGACACATAATGTACCGTCGGCATGGCCAGTAACGACGTGCTTCTCGGCACCCCATTCACACGCCTCGCCACGATTCACAGCCAGCGACGTGATGGAGACCGGAGAGAGAGCAGACGGATCCTGGAACACCACCACGCTGTCATCCAAGCGTACGCGGAGTGCGCCGTTGATGTTGTACACGCCAAACGTCGAGCCGGCTGCCACGACGATGTCACCTGTCACCTCGTTAATGCATACTGCGGTGATCCCGTGCAATTTTTCATTGGGACCACTTATCGACGGGAGTTGACGAATGAACCGACGGCGGTTTAAGTCCCAAAGCACAGCAACGCCACCGGCACAGCCGCTTATAAGAACGCTATGCGCACGACTTGCCTGCAGTGCTGTAATGCGTTGCTGATGTGTTGGTGTGGCTACGGACCCCATCAACGTAAGCGACCTTGTGCTGGATGGCATCGCGGTGTACGTACGGCGCCGGTGGGGTGCGCTCAGGTTCGACGCGGCTGCCAGTGACGACGCTACTGCTGCAGCTGATGATGAAGAGGCCGAGGCTGACGAGGACGCTGCGAGTGAAGCAGCCAGAGAGCGACGTGACGAGTTGAAGCGCCACATACGCATCACAGGCAAACCGGGGCAACTGGTGATCACGATACGACCATCAGTGGTGATTGCAGCCACGTCGATCTCCACATCCAGCTCCAAACATGCAATTACTTTAGACTCGCTGCCATGACCACCGACCTCTGTGGGACCGGCGGAAACAACCTTCACCGAGCGATCTTGAAATCCCCAAGCCAGATATTCGTTGTTGCGCGGCGGAATTAACAGACACTTCACGCCAACAGCAACCACCTTTTCTTCGCGTCCAACCCCACCACTTGTCCATGCAATGTGCTGGATACTCGTATTTCCAGTAGAATTCGAGTTCTGCTGTCCACGCCGGAAGAAAGCAAGAAGTGGATTAACAGGGACATGTCGTCGCGGATCCTGCTGCAGCAGCGCCGAGTTCTCAAGAACTGGAGAAGGTGTTGTTTCTACGAACGTACTACTAAGTACTGGGCCGCTAGACAGCATCGTTTGCATCCGCGTAATAATCTCACCACCTTCCAGAAAAGTGCTCGCAAGGGCAGCACGGGAAGTGGCCGGGGAACTAACCACCCTACCGCCACTTCCGCCGTGCTCACCACTGCTGACTCCACCCAGTGAACCACCGAAAAACGAGCTGTTTGACGAAACATTACTATTTGACGACGCTGAGACTGCACGTGATGGATGTGGCGTTCGGAACAGTTGCGATGGAGTTTGTCCGAACTCCGTGATTTGATCCAGTATAGCCCGCTTGGTTGAAGCGTCCGTGATCGCATCTAAATCCACAGATCCTTCGTAAGTGAGATGGTAGAAGACATTACAGGCCTCCACTGCTGCTGAGCCTTGCTGCTTGAATCCAAATATTAAATTGATCCAATTGTGCAAGTTCGCAGATACAAACGGACTCTCGAGTGCTGCACGATTTAGCCGTACGAACTCAGTGGGAGACCCGTTGGCCCAAGGGGGAAGCTCCACATCATTCACAACGACTCCTGTCTGGCTTGTTCCGAAAGCGCATTCGTTCACATTTTCAAGGAATTCTGGTAAGTAAAAGAACTCGGGGATAAGCTCTTTCACATCTTGAGTGCCGTTCTGAGCTCCTTCAAAGCCGGCAGCGCTTTTCCAAGCACCAACAATACTCGTGAACAATCTATCGGCGTGATCGAATTTCCCGCCGTGAAGCCGCCGGAAATGCGACGTGAACGGCTCGAGACGCATCAGATAGTGTAACGTAATGGCTGCCGACGAATAGTGCGTCCCGTAGTGGAATGGCCGGGAATTTAACGGATGATCACCCTCATCGTCATCTACTGCCCCAAGTGACTCCATTAAACCGTCATAGCGCGCTCGAAACTCCTCTTCGCGCTGAAGAGCACCCATGGGTTTCGTGAGATCTCGATACACACTTGGGTCACTTAAATCCAATATTTCGGAGTCGTAATCGGCCAAGACCCATGGAAATACGGGGTACTGCGTGAGATCATTATACGACCGTCCAGCTAGCGTATTCAGGTGCATGAGGTAAGCAAAGTTGGATATATCACCTTGGACCCAGCGCTCTGTCATACTATTCCGTAATAGTTTGCGTAACTGCGAGTATAAGTCACCTCCACCCGAAACACCATCAAGGCCACTGGCTGCTCCCTGGACATTAGGACACCTGCTTAGCAGAGCGTGAAAGACAAGCTCACGCTGCTCCAAAGACTCCAGAGTAACCTGCAGCACAACATTTAGTATTTATACAGCGACATCTCTCAGCGTGGCAAACGTACCAAATAGTTTCTACCATCGTTGGCAAATAGCTCGATGGCAACGTGACGAAGCTGATATCTTCGCTTGTGAAGCTCTGTGATATCCTCGTAAGCCCAAAACCGGCACTGATGAGAATCTCGTGGTCTTGAAATTGGCTGTGAATGGTGCGGAGATTCCTGGAGACGCCAGCTTAGACGCCGTTCCAGCAGGGTAGAGGCGTCTTGAGGAACCTCCTTCACTCGAATGTGTGCGTTTTGCTCAATCTCAATATCGTTCGAAGGAGATACAGGTTGCTCGGTTTGTCGCTGGTAATTGTCAACGATGTACACATGATCGTTGCACAGCAGGAAGACCCCCGGACAGGAATCCACACCGTCAATTCGCAAGCAGTCGTAAATCTGCGTGATCTCGTCCCCTGGCATCAAAAGCGGCCGTAGTTTCTCGTCAACGCTTTCTTCGCTCATCATACTTGCTGCGGTAGCAGCGCTTTCAGAAATGGCCGAGCTCTCGACACCATGCATAGTACTTGCTTTCTCTTCATCATCAACTGTATCTTCATGTTCGGTGATACTTTCTTGACGTGCAGACAGTCGATTAAAGCGGAAACTCTCGCGCCAAGATTGATGCCTATCGTTCTTCACGTACTTCGTAAACAAGGTCTCAAATGACCCTTTGCGTAGCCTCTCTCTGGAACTCAGCACAGCAGACGATGAAGAACGAGTAGCAAGCGATTTCTTTGTGACCGGCTGATGGGTGTTTCCAGTCACACTTTCATGGGATTGCTTCCGAGTAATGTTCTGTTCGCCTGCCACCCTGAAACTTGTGTCATGAGGCTTCTGAAAATCGATATCTGACTCTGAATAACGACGATGGAATTTGTACCCCCCACTTTTTCTTGATAACCTTCCTATCGGTTTATCGTGAGCATTACACAAACGCGGAGGCGAAGACTGTTGCTCTCGGAATTGTCTTGGGGATTCCAAAGGCCGAATAATTCGGGAGAGTCTTTTGCGCATACGATATGGGCCTTCCGTGAAGTCTAGCCGCCATGAATTGGTCTGTTGTGACGAAGAATCAACTTCATATCTGCTTTGGAGCGCAACTTGGCGTAATAATAACTGATTTCCAGAGATACCAGGCTGTTGTTGCTCGTTATCTCTATCTTTCGAGACCCCCAGCACATTTCGCCGGAAATCCAGCTGTAAACGTCCCCACTGACGCGCCACAAACTTTTGGCGATCCACTCGATCTTGCTGCCACTTAAGCTGGCGACGGAATTCACATTGTTGCGAGCGCAGAAGCGACTCCACATACTGATTCTCCATCGACACAAGCCAGCTATACCGTGCGTTGAACTGTTTCTCGTATTTGCTTTTCCGATGCGCCGCTTTCTTGTGGTAAGTTGTCCATACATCATGCACATCTTCCTTTGCCTCCATCGTAGATTTTATAAAGATACGATCCAGATTATTTTCTAATTCCTTCAGCGGAGGCCCAACAACTTCCAGCCACTTGGAGAACTTGGCAAAGGATGCCGACTGCACTATCAGTCCCTCTTCTTGAGCATCCGATAGAGCAGCACATTCCAAAAGTTCATCAAAGCCGTTCTTCATCAAGTTTACGGAATATGGAGGAGCCCCACTTTTCCGAATTTCGACTGTCAGCAATTCATCCACAAAACTTCGTTGAAAAAGAGCAAGATCAATCCAGAGATGTACTGCTGCTTCCTGAAGTGGACATACACTCGAGTCACCCAACAATTGGAGCAGATATCTGCACAAACAACCAAGAAATGATTTGTTTTGGCTGTTTTGTGGGTCGAACACAATTCCCCGGTGGATGTGGATCTGCTGAAGCATACCTTCCAGCTCTTCGTCTTCAACCTCCGCACCACGGCCGTGTAAGACGTGCAGAATCACAGCATTTAATGCCGAATACAGCTCAGACAACAAATTTTCCAGTTCTGCGGAGCGGGTAATTCGGCCCATCAGTTGCCGGAAAGGTTTCCGTTTCTTACCTTTGCTTAATCTATCAGATAACATCTCGCCAAATGATGAAGGGGGTGATGATGACGAAGATGTTGCACCATTGGGTCCAAGATTCGTCTCAGCCAAAATATACAGGACCATTTCCAATAACCGAGAAGGACCACCAATAAAATGTGCTTGCCCACAACAAGCAAAAGCTGCTGGACACCCATCGCCGTGCTGAGGGCGCTGCCAGCTGTGCATTTTCCCAACGGCAAATTTTACAAACTCACGCAAACTTGATCCAAAGTATTTGTGCTTCGCCAAAATATCGCCATCCTCAAATTTTGCTCGGATATGGTCCAGAAGGCCCATTACCACAAGACTCTGGAAACGTAAAAGAAGTCCACTGTGTAGAGGGGGGAGGACAACTGCCGAATTTGCTGTACCATTGATATACTCTTCGATAAAGTCATTGCCATTTGGAGCGTCAAGCAGAAGTTTCATCAATATCGAGATTAGCAGCCGCAAGCCGCCCGCCGCAACAGAATTATGCAAGAATGGGTCGCTTCCACTTGGATCCACTGCAGCTGCTTCTTCTGCCAGCTCTGCCCGGCCGACGGCAATGTTATAATCAGTCAGAAGAACTTGCTTGTCCGCCAGCAGTTTCGCTACATGATCTAGCGAGTGGGGGTACTTCTCAACCAAGTAAGCCCTCGCAGCTGCGCAGATCAATCGCGTTAGCTCTTCCATGAACTCCTGCCGCATTCTCTCGTTTCCGGAGACAATCAAAGCGTGCAAACTAGGCATCTTCTCGAAGATATGGTGAAGAAAGTCAAGAACTTCAATCTGATAGATGTCAGCTTGTTCGCTCGCGGGATATAACGCTGAAGAGAAATCTTCCTTTTCCCCCTTTTTGTCTCCACCAATTCCATTATTTTGCGATGTCGAGTGATCTTGTGTCGATGAATCCCCAACAGTGCTCACCATAGCTACGGGATCGTTGTAGTGACGGCGAAGCAAAACCATAATCACATTTAGGAAGTTCGAGTTCACAACGCGATCTCGCTGTATGTTGACTTCAAAGTCTTTGCTGAGGTACTCGACTTCAAGACGTATTTCATTAGGCACACCATCCACGGGTGCTCCCAAAAGTCCACCAAAAAGAGCATACCACATCTTTTGGAATGGAAATCGCACCCCATGTTGATCCACGGCGACATGACGGAATATGGTGTGGTTGCAGGGCAATCCCTGAGCTAGCAAGCGATAGTAACCCTCTTTCTTAAAGACAGCTTCGTAGCGTGAGTTCCCAAGTAGAGTACACAGCAGCCTTAATGCCGCAATTACGGTAGACGGTGTAATACCAATCGAAAACTCCGTCCCATCACCAGGGAATAAGAAGTACTCAATCCAGCGCATCCCCAGAAATTTACGGAAGCTCGTAAGGCGAAAGGAAGTTGGAAGTTGCATTCGTGCAGCCCCACTCCCGGACGAATTACTCGTTGGACCAGCAACTTTGGCTCCGGTTGAATTTATATCCAACGTATCAGGATCGTCCCCGAAGTCTCTGTTTTCTTTGACATCAAGTTTTTGCACTGCTTTCACCAGTGCATCCAACAAAAGTTCCTGAAGCTTGGCCTGGCGGGAGATCAAACGCACATTTGCCACTTTTGTTGGGTCCAATTTTGCTTCTGGAAGTTCTGGTTCACGCTGCAGATCCCAAGAATCTTTTTCCATAGCTTGAAATGCTCGAGGACTAAGACACAGCCGACCTGTAGGACTCGCCAGCGAGCGCTTTTTCGCGAATTCAACACTTCTATCAGGCCTTTCACTGCCGTCGATGTCATCGGTCAAGTCCAGTACCTTATTCGACGTGATTTCTTCCTCGACAGCTTCGCCTCTGTACTGACCAAAACGTGGAGATAGCGTTGCAGCCAGAAAACTGGTAACATCGGAAAAATTGGATTCCACAACGGTATCACGACTCGGGCTAGTCAAGCACACCAATATCACATCTACCACCACTTGTAGAAGTCCGTTCGTGACGGTTGGATCCAGTAGCACGTACAATAGCTGTCGAGTAAAGCTCATTGATTGCAGTTGTGCTCTGTTTCGCTCTCGAATCGCCTCGTCATCAGCGGCTAAACACGAATACAAGGTTGAGAAAAGCAACTTGGCCGTATCCGTTCCAGGCACTTTCTGCCAGAGTGAGTAATCCAGAATAAAGTACTGAAGTGCTTGCACGTTTCGAATCGCACTATCTCGGGAATGATGAGTGATAACTTCTGTTTGGCCCTCGCAAGTTAAATCCACACCGACGATGCGGAATAGCGTCTGCAGGCATTTAGCACTTAATAGTGATGACTTTTCATGCAGCAAGTAATTCACAACGCCATACCCTTGATCACTTTCCATCGCAGCCAAGTTACGAGGGTTACTGTGCATGCATAGCCATAGTAGGTCAAGAGACAATTCCACCTCCACTATGGTGGCAGCCTCAGCAAGCAGTCCATACGCAATTTGGCATCCTGAGCAGCAGATATCGAACATCGCATTTGCCATTGTCACCGCTTCACACAACACAGTTCCGCCCATGAGATGCCCACTTGGTCGTCCGTCAAGTTTACTGCACGGGATCATTGATAGCTCTTTTGTCACTCCATTTCGTGCCGAGTATGCCACTACAATACGGTCAGATGAAATCGGGACGTGGATCGATGGCGCTGCACTCGGAATGCGGGCAAAAACATTCGCGCTTGACTTGATATCTTGGACGATTGCTGCTGCCGTACTCGATGCAGCAGAAGCGAGGGAGAGACTTCGACGCAGCAGCTTATTGTGGCCCCCACGTTCAACATCGACAGAATCAATTAGTGAGCGAACAGGATCCCACATGAAAGAATCGAGCATAACCATATTTGGGATGCTCAGATGATCAAACGTAACACCGATCTCATTATTTCCAGTCGCTCCACAGAAGAGTCGATCATAAGATGGCCCTGCTGAGAATACCGCATTCACTATGGGCGGCGAGATCGGCAGGTCCAGCAGATAGAATGGCCCCAGTATCCACTTCGCGCTGGACAAACGGCGGGCTTGGGATGGAATACCCAACAAACCACTGAGTGGTTGACTTCCAGTAATGCTAGAAGGGTACGAGATTTTCACGTTCTCCTGCAGAATCCCATTTAAGTAGCAAGAAACCATGCTGGACTGGAACCGCTGCCTTGCATGAGTAAAGGCAACGTGATACCACTCCTGTGCCTTGATTGGAGTATGTGTGAACTGGTAAACAGACGCACGGTTGGAGCTCGTCCGCATATACAGCTTCCCTCCCTTCAGAAACGCTTCACTGACAGATTTCCCATCACCTGATCGAAATCTGAAAAGATAGAGCATCGGGGGATTGCAAACTACACACTCCCCGCCACTGTTGAGAAGCGCTTCAATACAGCCCCTGCATGCACGATGAGAGCATTTCAACACGTACTCGTCCTGGATTTTACCTCGGCAATGGATGCATGTGTTCGATAAAAAACACTCACGATACAGTTTTTCGCGCTCCTCCTTCCGTTCAAACGATTCCACTCGAAGCCAAACCATCACTGAGTATCCATCTGGTGGAGGCCACACTTTAGAACTGTGGGAAAAGGCTGCCAGAGATGGCGTAGTTGTAGCAGGCTCGACAGGAGAAGTCGACCGAGCATTAATGTCAGGGATTTGTAAACACCCATATCCATCCCTTGTCACATCAAACTCAACGCCAGGAGCTCCCTTAGTCCGTTCAAACGTTGCCGAAGTTAATTGTACCAATAACCGCATCAAGGGTGTAACGGGACTTGTAGATTCCTCTGCAGCACTTCCAACAGGAACGTTTGAGTCGTCTGTGGGTACTGTAATCGAGCGCGAGCGCGAAGAATGCTCCACCATACTTAACTGTTTCGTCTTCCTCGATCTCTCTCGGCATAAGCTCAACAACAGTTTAATCCAGTAATCTGCAGCTGTTGGAGAAACACCAGCAAGTGCAACACTTTCTACGATGGAGACAGCAGTTTTGTGGAAAACATTGCTTTCCCACAACAGAGCCTGTGAGAAACTGCCCCTTCCTCCCTTGTGCAATTCTCTAAACTTCCGACCGCCTGCTGTAAGAGATCGAAATAGGACTTCCAGCACATTCGTTGTTGCGAGGCAATCAAAGTTATTGGGGCTACAAAACAATTGCATGTGTGAGGGGAAATTGTTTCACAACGTAAAATGCTACGTACCAGTTCGAGATACGGAGGAAAGTAGTCAGGAACTGATGAGTAGCCTCAGTATCAATGTCCTCTGCGTATAAACTCAAAACCTGAATTGCAACAGCAAACAACTGGGGGTAGCGCAATTCAAGTGAGTAGCAATCTTCTTCTTTTTGCGTATCCATAGAAGAACAGCTCTCGTGAAAGCAAGTCATGTCATAATCATCCACGGAAAAGCCAACGCAATACCACACGCAAAATTGGATGAGTGATGCTACCCCTCGTATATCTTTCGCTTCAGGAGACGCAGGTCTTGTTTTGGTGAAGTTCGTCAGCAAGTTGCATATCAAGTCACCAAATTCTCCAAATGAAATCAAGCTAGCAAAGTATGGCGCCACAAGTCAGTTATGATAAACAAAAGTTAGAAAAAATACGCGAGTTAATACTTCAATCCGCTCACCTGCAGAAGGATTGCTCAGCTTCTGAATTCGTGGCGACAATAGAATAAATGGACTGCAACGTCAGCATCATCGCAGAACAAGACGTAGCACCATCAGCACTCGTATTAGGACTTTCATTCAACTCCCACTTTTTCGCCACCGAGTGCAAAATACCCAAAAGCGACAAAATTATATCGCAATCAACCAAAGCACTGAGAACGCGATCTCTCGTCGGCCCCTCGATGCAAATGATACGATCTCCATACAAATTCGCGGCTGACGTCAACGCTGACTTCGGGCGTAGCAAGGATTTAATAAAAGTGAGAACTTCTTGTAACGCAGCCACACTTCCAGGAAACGCTAGCGTGACGTCACCATCATCTGGAAAGTAGACTGCCAACGTTACATAGCGAACAGCTTGTAAAAGACTGTTGACCACATTATGGAGGGCTGTGCTTTCGCGCTGCAGTGTCAACGAGAACCGGATAATAGATACCCATAATGCAAGACCTTCCACTTGAAAACTGGTATTCCCAATAAGAGTGCAAACGCTCTCGAGCATTGGCAATCCGCATAGTGTTCTTTCGAAATACTTTTCATCCTTGGCTAGGTGACTGGCCCCGTCAGCCAATAACTTCATAATATCGATAAGAACAAGATAATCCGCTTGACTCGTTGCATCACGACACGGGCTACGCCGCCGTGCTCTTTGATGACAATGGGACGCCAGCAACGAGATAATAATCTTTTCATCAGCACTAATCCGATCAGTATTAGATCCATCAGCCTTTGTCGCGCTTGTCGGGTACTCCACTCTAATCTGAGTTGATCCTGCTCCAGAGCAAACAGCATTTGTTTGGTCAAGAAACAGCCCAACAACAGTACTCACTAGGCCGACAGAGCGCAACACTTCGTGATATACTTCGTCGAACCGAAGCAAATTGGCGATGAATGCGAGAATAGCATGGATCGAATGCCGTTGGAATGTATCCTGACCACGTGAAACTAGGTTAATGATGGTTACTACATCGCACAGCCAGGCATCATATCGAGCTACGCATACTGACCTTCTGAATGAATGCATTGATGAACGTAAGTTCTGCATACGGAATCACCTTCGCTTCAATCGCAATTCCAGAGAGTACTGATAAAATTGTATGCTGGGCCATTTCTGAGTAGTCGTCAAGCTGCTCGATTGCCCGCGTAATCAAATTGGATTTCTATGACAGTCAGACAAGTTAACTTTCCAGAGTTAGTACTACAATCAGCACACATACCCACGTTTAGATCCAGTACTTACGCTCACAAATTCATAGTCAAACGGGTTCGTGACAATAATTTGACAGAGTTTCTCGAGATAACGACACTCAAGGCGCTCGTTGTCTTTAGCCAACACATCGCACAATTGAGTGTCCTCCTTTAATCTCTCCCTCTCAGCCTTCGTCGCGCGGTGCAGATATGCAAGAATATCTGAAAGTAGTCCAAATGCCTCGGGATTAAACAATGATCGTCCGCCACCAGGTGGTGTAGAATCCAGCACCAGCTTAAAAGCCTTGTTCTGGTAAACATTGCTTCTGGGAGGAAGAGTTTCGCTCCCTGACATGCACAACTTTGCAACAGCATCTGCTAGGTCTTGATCATGTTGCCAAAGAGCTTCTAGAGAAGATGCCGTGAGCTCTCCAGCACAGATTGCACGTTGTCGGGATTCAAACACCTGCATCATCGAATTTAAAACTTTGTGACACTGTCGATCTGCATGCACTTGCTTGTGCAAGTCGGAGAAGTCTGCTGCATGTGCCCGCTTCAACACCAGAGCTGTGATCAGGACCACCTTCGCCAGCATGTCTATTCCACTCACACGGTCAACTAAGGTAAGCAGACAACGCTCCTCGTAGAGTTGCTTCACCATCGACTTCCACCTGCTAGGGTGGAGACTCTGGACCAAAGCCTCCACTACCTGGCCCAATACAAAAATCAAGCTCAGATGTCAGTCAAATCGCTGCTAGGAGTTCCCATCTTCACACATAAATACCTTTAAGACAGCCATTTGTAGCTCTTCTTCTGCAAATACCAAGTGAAAGATGCGATGAAGCGTGCTGCTTTCACTCAGCTCTTGTACCACTTCTGGTGAGGTGGAAAGCAATGCCAGCACGCCCAGCATCATCTCCACCAGTTCATGGGCATCTCCAACACCACCATCACTCAGAGCCTTCACCACCTTCACAAAAGTTGATGGAATCCTTTCACCCACCAGCAGAAGAGCTTGAGCGTTGTCTCCAGATACCAGTAAAGTCTTCAATAAGTGCAGTAGCTGCAGCACGTGACGTCTCTCTTCTACCTCCATAGCCACCACGAATTTCACATCAGTCTTGCCGTCCAGTCTGCCTGCATTAAACAGCTCTAACGCCCGACTGAAGCAACCACGTAGCCTCTGAGCACTCACACTAACCAAAGTGTTGGTATCTCGCTCATTCAGTAGCTTCCTCCCACTCTCTGAGCGTAGCGAAGGCTGCGCATCCACTACCAATACATCGTAGAGATAATCTAGTGCTTGATGTTGATCTTGAGGCAGCGCTGCCGTCGTAAAAGCAACAACTTTAGCACGCAACGCCTCACTTATAGCGGCTTGTTTCTCAGTCAATTCCGGCCCGTTCTTGGCCGCGAGGGTCTTGGCAGACGCAGACGCAGCTCGACGAGGTGATGAAACAGCAGATGGAGTGCGCGTCGGGCTGTCAGACGAAGAGGAGGCCGAGGGGCTTCGCGTCCGCCGGTGGAAGATGCGCTTCATGGCGCTGATAGTAGCTTCAAGCGGCCGTTTGCTGTTAGTGCCATGTCACTATTATTTTTAGCCAATAACCAACTTAGAAATCGAGCGAAGTAATTTAACTCAGGAATAAGTTACCATGTCGAAGAAGACGCTAGTACTAACACGCGTGAAGGAGTTGAGCCCTTCACTGAGCGGTAAAGAGGTCAATGTGAAGGCTGTGGTACTGGAGAGCAATGCTAAGGACGAGGGTAATGCCAGCAACAATGCGACGCTGCTGGTGGGCGACGACTCGGGCTGTGTGAGCCTCGTGCTGCCCAAGACAACAGCACTACACGTGAGGTTGGGTGATATCTTGCAACTGGCTGGGTCGCAGGTTGTGCTCAAGAGCAACCGCATTTATTTATGGGGTGGAAAGGTGGAACGCGTGGGTGAATTCCTGCTGCTGTTCAAGGAGAGCCATAACGTCAGCAACATTACGTGGGTAAAGGACCCCAAGAACCCGGACGTGTTGGTGCGTCAGTCGCAGTAGAAATTACACTAAGGAGTTGCAGCTAAATCTAATCTTTACTTATGGTTCTATGTAGATCCCTGGACGTAACCCGGCGAAGAGACCCAAGCCACAAGCTGCCAAGTAGTTTACACAGGTTCTAGGGTGACGTGGAGAATTACAGTGGCCATGTCTTCACTTTGTGTGTGCTTTATTTACTTTCTCGTGCTGCAGATTGATCTCCGTTCGTAATTTTGAGGTGATACTTGATGGCTAAGGGCTAAACGGACGTCTATATCGGGGTCGTTCAGCAACGGCCTCGGGCTGACATCGAAGTTCTTTGTCACGGAGTCCAGAAGCGTTTACGTCCTCGAGCTTAGTGTATGACAACCCCAACGCACGATACACTTTGTTCAAGCAAACCTCTGACATCAATACGGCATGGAGGATGGCCACAAAGAGGAGCAACAGGATGCGATGCCACTTTCTCCAGTGGACACCGAGCGACGAACAAACAGCCATCGGCAACGCATTCTGCCAGTGGGCAACGCTGCCCACGATAACCCAAGGAAGATCTCAAGTACCCACAGCGTCTTTTATCCGGATGTAGTAGCTTTCGATTCTAAAGTTCACCCCAGTAATTTTGCACGAGGTACCAGAAGACTAGATGGGCTTGGAGGATCAAGTTCTAAAGATTTCCTGAAGACTGAAATTGCCACCGCTACGGAAGTGTCGGTGCAAACGGACATGAAGATTTTTCCCTTACGCTTTCGAGATACTTCCCAAGAAGAAGCGTTTTGCAAGCACTTCAACATGTATGTCGTCGGGAAAGTCCGAACTGCCAGTCGGATTGTGATTCTGGTCCATGCCGTGATGCTGATAGCCCAGTACCTCACGCAAGCTCGAGTTCAGCACAATTTTGTGTTCGTCACGCGTGCTGTTACGATTTTGCTGTCACTTTTCTTCCAGTCAATGATATCTACAAGTTGGTTTCGTCGGCATTTTGATCGACTCTTGCTCGTGCACTACTTGGTGCTAGATGTGGTACACCAACTCCCACGTTTTACCTTTCTGTTAAGCTCCATCGAGGAAGAGACCGATGCGGCAGCTACGAATGAGAACAAGGTCGAGGAACTCACACTGTTTGCCTCTCAAAAGAGTGTTCGTGCTATGAATTTGATATTTATCGTCGTTATCTACATCGCGAGTGGCATGCGCTTCACAATGGCGTCCATATGTGCGTGTTGGCACATGGTTGTCAAGATATGTTTTGCGGTGGGATTCTGTCACGCTTGTACATGGGATGACCTAGATGCCACGACGAACTGTGCGATGATAGCTTTCTGTACGCTGACAGCGTATCATGGTGAGCGATATGTGCGTCACGAGTTTGTGATACGTTTGAGAGTTGATGAAGAAAGGAAGCGACGAGATGGTTTACTGGAAACGATGCTGCCCGTGCACATCAAGGAACGCTTAAAAGATAACTGCACGGATGGACTGGTTGAAAGCTACGACGATGTCTCGATTCTTTTCTGCTATGTGAGCAATTTCCAGGTCCTATCCAAAAACGCGTCAGCTATTGCGCTAGTCCAGCTAATGAATCGCATTGTTTTTTGCTTTGACAAAGCTACCGATGCACACAAAGTTTACAAAGTGGAGGCTATTGCGGAGACATACATGTGTGCGGCAGGAGTGCCAAAGCGGGATCCATTTCATTGTGAGAAAGTGGCTGAGATGGCGTTAACGATGATGCGGATCTGCGAAAAGGAGTCTTGGAATTTCAACGGTGTCGATATCCAACTTCAGATTGGCATTCACTCCGGTCCTGTGGTCGCGGGTGTTGTTGGGAGCAAGACGTACAGTTATCACCTCTTTGGAGATACCGTGAACACGTCGTCACGTGTATGCTCATCTGGTTGTGCTGGCAAAATTCAAATCAGTGCTCGTTCTCGTGAATTGCTCGCTCAAAGTGGGTATTTTGTTATTTCTGAGCGAGGCCTAGTAAACCTGAAGGGCAAAGGCATGGTACAGCTTTTTTGGCTTGAAGGAAAGGCCACGTTGACAACTCCAAGAAAACTCGCTGCTTCTGGTATTTATAATGATTTTGAGACTGCAGTGGAGGAGTCAATTCGTGCAAAAGATCTCGAATACAAGTCACCATTGCACCATCGAAGTGATGACTACTTGAGTTGCATGAAAGACGTGGAAATTCAGCGAGTGACATTGGATTTTCGTCAAAAAAACCCCTGCAAGTATGAAGAACAATGGCTAAAATTTCGTGGGAAATCTTCTCGGGTACAAGCGGCTCCAGATACCACCTCAAGTCTGAAAAACAACGGCAAAAATGCGAAAGATTCACGAAGTATTCAAAGTGTAAAAGACACGGCAAGTGAGATGGAGAATTCCTTTCGTTTCGAACACGCCCGTGCCAGCACGCCTCAGTTTTGCATGGGACTGTGCATGTCTGTCGTCTACTTGGTGATCACGATCATTTACAGAGCCTGCACGTCCAGCAATTACCCGGATAAGGCTGCAAGAAATACTCGAACTTATTCTATCTACGGCATTACGATCGCCATTCTACTTTCGATTGTAAAACTACTTCGAAAGTATCCACATCTAGCCAGATTGAAAGAGAAGTGGGGTACCGGTACAGGACTTGTTTTCGTTTCGGCATTGAATATCCAGCTGCTTACCGCGTTGAACGCTTTTAAAGACTCCCAACCGAGAGGACAACAGAAAATTACTTTCTTGGATGGGAATATACTGTATGCTGTGATAGCTGGCTTGGCGATGAGACTGCGTTTCCGCAATGCTGCTCTAATCAATACGTGGGGATATGTGGCCTTTGTAGTATGCACTTGTTTGCGGCGCCCTGAAGTATGGGCAGACATGTCGGAGGGGTTTTACTTGCTGTTCGTTGCCTCCTGGATTTCCATCCTCTTCGGATACAAAAGAGAACTTGGGTTACGTCACGACTTTCTGTTGAAATGCACGTTGCAACTGGAGCAACAGAAATGTGAAGATTTGCTTACGAATATGCTACCGTCGAAACAATACGCTGAGGCCCTCATGCAGCAGTCCACTATCGTCGATGAACTTGCTGAAGTAACACTACTTTATTCGGACATGGTGGGATTTACCCCTCTGGGCGCAAAGCTTGACCCTGAAGCTGTTTGTGTGATGCTCAATCAAATTTACTCAGCGTTTGACAGCCACTTGGATGAATTGGGAGTATACAAGATGGACACAGTGGGTGATGCTTTCATCGTTGTTGGGGGCTTGCCGAGTCACAAAAGTAGCAAGAATCATGCAGCAGCAATCGCCGCTTTTGCTGTTGAAATGCTTCGAGAGATTGAAAGTTTCTGTGCTGAGGCGAACGTGGAGCTGCAAATGCGTATCGGGATTCACACTGGGCCTGTTGTGGGTGGTGTGGTTGGCATCAAAAAGCCGCGATATCTCATCTGGGGGAAACACACGGTGATAGCCAATCTCATGGAATCTCGAGGTGTTCCAGGCCGCATTCAGCTTTCAGACGCTGCGTACACACATCTTCACAAATGCCCTGAATTTAAGATTGAAGAGCGCGCTGACCAGGTACAGATTAGCGAGAACGATGCTATGCGGACATATTTCTTGGTTCCTGAACACCCGACGGTCAAGGATACGATTGTTTCGCATTATCTAGATGACAATTGCCTGGTCGACACAGCCGATGTGTACGCATTTCAGGAGCTTCAAACTTGTCTCCTCCCTTCAAGCAACATTTCTCTTTCCAAGCGATTGGAGCTTTCGATGAACAGCAGAAGACAATCAGACCAATTAGCTACTTCACTTGAAGAGTCACTACTCCCTCCGCTCTCAGAGCTAGTGCAAAGTAAATAATTCGTGAATCACGATGAATACCCAGTTGTCATAATAGAGAAGTACTTCAAATATATTCAAGTCGAATCGGGGTTGTCGCCTGAAGTCGGTGGGTAAAGTGAGACAACCAACGGTTGAATCGGTTCAGGTGGAGAAGTTGATCTAGTCGTAGCTGTGTGAATCGGTTCTGGTGGTGCAGTCGATCTAGTCGTAGCTTTATGACTAGGCACGGGGCTGCTGATTCCTTGTAGAAACTGGGGAAGTCTTTGTTCGGGAGTTAAAACGGCAGAAAACTCGGGTTCACGTCGTGCCAACGGGTTTTCTCTTCGCTGGCGTTGCTCCACCTGCTCAATCCACGTGGAAGCACGCGCCTTCCGAAATGAAAACTTAGTGACGGACGGAATTTCTGATGTGTTTTTCCATTCACCAGCGCTGTCCATCGGCCGCGAGTCAAGTTGACCACCCCATTGAGCAAGCCGATCCGGCGTAGGGAATTCCTAACATGTGAAACCAACAAGTTAGCACTTTTTGACAACTTACTAGTATCATGATACATGCAGGTAGGTAGGTACCCCTCCTATCTGTCGTGGTGGAGGGTCTGTAACAATTCCTTTTGGTTTCTTCAGAACATCGTAAGATCCAGGCCCGACACATTCCGGAGTTGCAGCTTTCTGTAACAGTTTAACGAGTTCGATTCAAATTCTCCTTAGACAAAACCGCACTTACATGTGTGAACCGTTTAGTCGTACTGCACAAACTCGTTCCACGCAAAGATCCTGTTGCAGAGCACTACTGTTAAACCATCATACAATCTGTAGCCTTCAACGTACGATGAACGTCATAGCCCAACGAATTGTGGTTGGAGGTGTAGAGTTGATCTGCACTAAGACACTCGTTCTGGAAAGCGGTGCCTGGTTTCACCGCTGTTCTGGGTAGACGCGGGTCGATACTGGGGCCTTGAGTTGTCCACATTCGCTTCGAATCTCGTGCGTATACATGCTTATCTGGTGGTCTCCCACCTTTTTTCAACGCTGTGTTGGCTCGAGGATCAAAGAAAAAAGACTCGCGGAAAGGTGCATACGAGGCCTGCATAGTCCCTACAGTGCGAATCTGCGCCGTAGTCATCCGAGGAGGTAGGATTTCCGGACCATCACGGCCGGACGGAGTCAAGTTCCGCATAACTACTCGCTTGAGTTTGCCCAAATGCATACAGGTAACAACTTTACCACCGAAATAGATCGGTCAAGTTGAAGTTTTCGATTAACAGATGGAAACGGATGAAAGAGGCAGGTTTGCATTGAAGTTATGTGTAGCAAAAAGCAGCGGGTTAAGCAAGGTAATATGATCTCTGTTCTGTAGATGCTAAGCCACTAACCTCTCGGGCTAAACTACTCACGAGGTGCACGAAGGTGATCAGCAAGGAGGTCGTAACGACTACAACGGGTCTACATCATCTCGTCCATCTCCTCGTCCTCGTCGAACTCACCCTCCTCCTCTGCGGTGGCGTCCTGGTACTGCTGGTACTCAGACACCAGATCGTTCATGTTGGATTCGGCCTCAGTGAACTCCATCTCATCCATACCCTCACCAGTGTACCAGTGCAAGAAAGCCTTACGACGGAACATTGCCGTAAACTGTTCGGACACACGCTTGAACATCTCCTGGATGGCGGTCGAGTTACCAATGAACGTGGTGCTCATCTTCAGACCCTTGGGAGGAATATCACACACACTAGCCTTGATGTTGTTGGGGATCCACTCAACGAAGTACGATGAGTTCTTGTTCTGCACGTTCAGCATCTGTTCGTCAACCTCCTTCGTGCTCATCCGTCCGCGGAACATACACGCGGCAGTTAAATAGCGACCGTGGCGAGGGTCAGCGGCACACATCATGTTCTTAGCATCGAACTGTTGCTGGGTCAGCTCAGGGACGGTGAGGGCACGGTACTGCTGAGATCCACGAGAGGTCAACGGGGCGAAACCAATCATAAAGAAGTGGAGACGCGGGAACGGGATCAGGTTCACAGCCAGCTTACGCAGGTCCGAGTTCAACTGACCGGGGAAACGCAGGCACGTCGTGATACCGGACATGGCAGCACACACCAAGTGGTTCAGGTCACCGTATGTGGGCGTGGTGAGCTTTAGCGTACGGAAGCAAATATCGTACAGAGCCTCGTTATCCAGGCACATGACCTCATCAGCGTTCTCGACAAGCTGGTGTACCGACAACGTGGCGTTGTAGGGCTCCACGACAGTGTCCGACACCTTAGGCGACGGGCACACCGAGTACGTGCACATGATACGGTCGGGGTACTCCTCACGAATCTTCGAGATAAGAAGCGTACCCATACCGGAACCGGTACCGCCACCAAGCGAGTGGGTGATCTGGAAACCCTGCAGGCAGTCACAGCTCTCAGCCTCCTTACGGACGACATCAAGCACCGAGTCGATCAGCTCTGCACCCTCTGTGTAGTGTCCCTTGGCCCAGTTGTTACCGGCGCCTGTTTGGCCGAACACGAAGTTGTCCGGGCGGAAGAGCTGACCGTAAGGGCCAGCGCGGACCGAGTCCATTGTGCCGGGCTCCAGATCCATAAGGATGGCACGGGGCACGTAACGGCCGCCCGTAGCCTCGTTGTAGTACACATTGATGCGCTCCAGCTGCAGGTCCGAGTCGCCGTGGTATGAGCCCGTAGGGTCCACGCCATGTTCGTCAGAGATGACCTCCCAGAACTTGGCACCGATCTGGTTACCGCACTGACCACCCTGGATGTGAACAAGCTCTCTCATGTTACAGTCTGTGCAGATAACGAGTCAAAGAAGGCGTTAGTTTGCTTAAAAGGAAGGAAAGATCGCAAAGAAGCCTCTTCCCCCTTTCCCTTCGTATGGTTATGGCTCCCAGACCCACAGAAGGCGGGGGTTCATCCAGGTAAAACACAAGGAGAGTAGAGGGGGGGGGGGGGGGAGACGCATACAGACGCGTCGTTACCTGTTGCTTTTCGTGCGCGAAGACGTCGGGGGTTCCTTCCTGCAGCGGCTCTTGGCTGGCTGTGAGGAGAATTCGGACTTTTGGCGAATGAAGGAGACGCGTTGCGGGCGGCCGCGTGGGATGCGCGGGAAAAATTACCGTTGATGTCAAATTTGGCCTTGGCACCGTTTCAAAACGGCGATGACCATCACTCCTTTAGCGATACAAACTGCAAGTGCAAGAGCATGAAAAGGCCGTCGGATACGAAACCACTGGCCTGTTTGAATTCCAGGATGGATGTCACGCAAATTTCTAATATCGGGTAGGCTTGGAAGTGAGATGGGGTGAAACTGCCCGCTGTATTGGGAAATTTATGCTGGGTCATTTTAATTTTCACATCAGATCTGCGTAAATTACCGAGCCAAACGTGGAAGGCGGTTTTGCGTTTGAAAAAGCGCGCGTAACGGACGCCGCTTCCCATAGCTAGCAACCAGGACGCCTAAACTTAGAGCTTCAAGGGCATTAGAGAAGAAGACTTGAACTATGCAAGTTATAAATAAATATGCGTATCTAAATGGTACACACTTGTTGAGCTAACTTTGGCAGAGTTCTTGAAGCAGATTCGAGTTCCATGGGACGAAAATGGCAAACTGAACTATGTGATGTGCGCCACACCACAGCCTTTTATTGAAAGCAAACGTATCCGCATTCGTTCTTGAGATTCGATTGACGAGACAATGCTGCGCCGCGCTGTGCTACGCTTCGTGCCGAAGGTGAAGACCTCTGCTGGTCTTATTCGTTTGGCCCAGGCCAGAGCTTTATCATCTGCGCTCCCTGATGGGTGGGAGGCCATTACACGTAGGAACGGTGCGTACAGGAGGTGCCAAGGCCGACAAAAGGATACGATCGGCTATAACAAAGAGTTTTACTTTTCTTTTCCTGCTGTAGGCGACGTGGTTTACTACAACAAGGACCTACGCAAAACTGTCCGTCATCTCCCTGGTGTGACTCCGCCGTCAGTCGCTGCTGAAAAGCCTTCGGATTCTGAGCCCCAGAAGGAAAGCGAGGCGGTCACGTTGCCGCATCACGAAAGCACGGGGAACGAAGTGTTCGTGCCAATCAACTTTGATACAGCCATGTCCGTTGAAGGACATGATTCCCAAGTGGTGCACGTAAGACAAATTGATGGTGATACGTGTGCACATATATACATTCTGACGTGATTCTGGTGCAGATTGAGCTCGAGCCTGAACAGTGCTTGCGTGCGGAGACGGGAGCCATGATCTACATGACGGAAGGAGTTGAGATGGAGACGACCACTGCTGGAGGCTTTGGTCAAGGCATGAAGCGGTAATGTTACCTCCACATTTGCCAATATGAGCAGTACTAATACTTGTTACTGTAGTATGATGACAGGCGAAAACTTTTTCGTGTCGCGTTTCACATATCATGGCACTGAGAAGGGGAAAGTGGCGCTTGGTACGAGCTTTCCCAGCAAAATTGTGCACCTCCGCTTGAGCGACTTCCTTGGTGAGTCCATTATCTGCCAGAAAGGGGCTTTCCTGTGCGGATCGGATACCGTAAACATCGAGATGGTTTGTATATGTAGTACTAGGCTTCTTTACCTCGAATTCATTGTGTACCTGGCACATGCTGTAGGAATTCGCCAAGAAATTTGGTGTCGGCTTTTTTGGTGGTGAAGGTTTTATTCTGCAGAGGTTGACGGGAAGTGGCGACGTCCTTGTTCGAGCCTCTGGAACGCTGATTGAGCGGGAACTGCAGCCCGGCGAGGTGTTGCGCATTTCAAGTGGCTGTCTTGTTGCCTTTGAGCCTAGCGTGCATTATGACATAACCATGATGAAGGGCGCGAAAAATGTGCTCTTTGGCGGCGAAGGCTTGTTCGTGACGACGCTTACTGGACCTGGCAAGATCTACCTGCAAAGTCTTCCGTTTGACCGCGTGGTTGGAGAAATGGCTGCTCGTATCCCTCGTGGCGGACCCGGCGGCATGATGTTCCCGTTCATGATGGGAGGTGGCGGTAGCGACCAGAGTGCTGATGCAGGTGCAGGTGGAGCTGACGAGGCTGCTGAAGAAACTGACGTCACCGGTGGTGACGATACTGGTGCCGAAAACCGTGAAGATGACTGGAACGCTAAGGACGACGATATTTATGGTGGTGGCAGCAGTGGTGACGGTAGCGAATTCGATGATGTCGGCGCAGGTGCATCGGAGGAGTCAAGCAGTGGTGGCGTCATGAGCATTTTCAATAGTCTATTTGGCAGTGACGACGACTAACCCTGCAGGACCACTTCCTGTTATAGTTGCGGGAATACCCGCCATGCTGTCACATTTACCTGGCAAAACAGTAAATGGATAGTTGAGTATCGTAGTTGACCGTGGCTAGACAGAACCTCTTTGACAAAGGTCAACCATATATTCAGATAAATATCGTAATTTACGTAGAGTTCAGGACACCACCTTCTTCTTTATGTCGGCCAATGCTGTAGTAGCAACACCATCCTGACAATCTGGCAACAACTTCAACTTTGCCAGACACTTCGCACCATCACTTCGAAAACTTTGGCTTCCAAGTATCTGGACTGCAAACGTTCTGAGGTCGAACCCACTGCACTAGAACTCCGATGGCTACAGAACTTCTAACCCACTGGAAGTCCGATGGCGGCTACAGTCAGTCATTTTGCATTTTGCTTTCTTCCCCCGAGCATGGTCAAGTCTTCTCGTAAACGCTCAGCTCCAAAGCGCCGTCCATCTAAACGCAAGAAGAGGCGGGAAACATCGGAGCTCCTACATCCGAGCATTTGGTTTAAACAGGAGATAGCGACGGCGCTGTGGATGCCTCAGAAGGCTGACCTGGTTTCCGTGCTTAAACGACGACGCTTGCAAAAGGAGAGGCGCGTTCGCTCGAGTCACCGGAAGAAACGGAAGCGAACCAAGAGACGCGAAAGAAGACATGCGAGACGAACGCCAGCCTTTGTTCGAGAACGCGTGCCGGAGTCTCAACGACTGCTGGAGCCACTGCTCACGTCCTGGTTCGACGTCGACAATTTGGCTCAATCTGAACTACCGTCCAGGTGGAGACTGCCCTGTATGGCGGTAGGACATCGCTATCTCGAGATGGACGAGACATTAAAGGCACTTGATGTCGAAGACGAGGAGTCTGTCAATAGTGTAATAAAGATTCGCCTGTATCCTACTAACGGACAGAAGGAGAAGCTCGACCAAATGTTCGCGGCCCAGCGAGCCATCTATAACAAGATGGTGGCTCTCTCGAACGATGATCGAAAAACAAGACTAGCATCTCACGATAAGGCAGTAAAGATGACGTTGAAAGAGTTCGGCCTAAAGTATCGACCTATTGCAACGCTGAAGATAATCGACAAGTACTTTCGAAACAAGAGAGGACTGAAGCGCCACAAAGAGGTAAACGACCAAGTTCGTAATTCGGCATACCGAGACTTCATGAGAGCCACCAAGTCTTCTATCGCAGGCTTCTTTGCTGCTTTAAAGCGTGGTGACAAGACAGAATTTCCAGTCTTAAAGTTCAAGAGCAAGTTTGCGGCTTCTAACTCTATTGAAATCCGCGCCCGAGAGATCAACGTGGTAGAGCAAGATGCTCAGACTGCTCTTCGGTTCCATGCTCGCTTTTTTGGGTTCGCCAAGTACGACGGGATTGTAGTGCATGAGGAGCTTCCCCCGCTAATGATGTCCGTTCGCTTGCAGCGCTTGCGAGAAGGAGACTACTACATCTGTGTTCCACGGCTGCGTATATTTCAGGAGACTAAGCAGGAACGGGTGTGTGCCATAGACCCCGGTGTGGTTAACTTTGCGACAGTGTACAACCCCGACGGTCGTACATTCAGCGTGAAGGACGCGCACAACGTCCTGATGAAGAAATTCGAGGCAGTGGACGCCTTGAAATCTCTGTTGGCACTCAAGGATAACGTGTGCAAGGCTAGACACAAGAAGAAAGTGAGAACAAAGAAGAAGAGAGGTAGGAAGGGCCCTAAGTGCGAGGAACATCGCTTGCGCTACCGACTCCGCAGACGTATGCGCTTCACGTCCCGAAAAGCGACTCGCTGTGTGAATGACCTCCACCAGAAGCTGTCCTGCTGGTTGTCCGAGAACTACAACGTGGTCCTATTGCCTTATTTCCAGACTCAAGAGATGGTCGCGAATCATTTAGAGGAGGTGGCATCAGACGCCACGCCTGCGACTGCTTCGGAAACTGACAACGCTGCAACCAAAAAGAGAAAGATTAGAAGCCCGACTGCAAGAGCGCTGATGGCTCAAGCACACTTCAAGTTCAAACAGCTACTGAAGTATAAGATGAAACGCACTGGCGGTCGAGTGATCGACTGTGAAGAAGAGTACACGTCGAAGACGTGTTCAAGCTGCGGAGTGATCAAACAAAACTTGGGCGGATCTCGTGTTTTTCGATGTGGAAGCTGTCATGCTGTTCTGGATCGCGACGTTAGTGCTGCAAAGAATATCCTTCACAAGAACGTAAGTTTGCTGGCCTAGCTAGCAATACTTACTGAATCGGCGAGCCTTCGTCGAGGAGTCCTGTCAGACTACTGATGTTAAAGGCCCAAGAGTATCTAGGCTAGCTATAGCTATAGTTGTAGTTGGTAGTTTAGGTAGACTCATAAGGCAGACAATTGGGCAACTTTCGCGCAACTTAGCTAGTGCAACATTTCTCTCCAACTTTTTGGCTGCACTTTGCATTTTGGTGAAGGACGGACGACGCGCGCAGGCAGACTCCTCCTCTGGCTCCATTTTCTCTCTTCCCCCCTCTGAACCAGCCATGTCGGAGGACGATGCAGCGTCTGTGCGTGTGGCGGTGCGTATTCGGCCGCTAATTGGGCGCGAGAAAGTGGAGCGCTGCGACGAGTGCGTGTCCGTGCTGGACGAAGAGAACCAGATCGTCATGGGCAAGAACCGCGCCTTCACGTACGACTACGTGTTCGGCAAGTATGCGCAACAGAGCGACATCTGGCGCTGTGTGGACCCTTTGATCCGCGCCACGTTTGATGGCTACAACTCTACCATTTTCGCCTATGGACAAACAGGATCCGGTAAGACGTACACTATGGGCAGTGGCAGCTCGGTGCACATTCCACCGGAGGATTACGGTATTATTCCTCGTGTTATCAGCTACATGTTCGACCAGATGGATGCGAAGATACAGGAGAATGCGCACTTCAAGGCGCAACTTAAAATTCGCTTTCTTGAGATTTACGGAGAAGAAATTCACGACTTGCTCGTCACACTTGGAGATTCATCAGGGGAGAACAGAGTGAGTCTTCGAGAGGGAGAAAACGGAGAGGTTCAGGTCATGGGAGCTTCAGAAGTCGAGGTCGTTGATGCAGATGAATGCATGAGATTGTTGGAGAGGGGTACGTTGTGTCGTACAACTGGATCCACGCTCATGAACGCTCACTCGAGTCGTTCTCACGCTATTTTCACGGTGACGATGGTGCAGCACGTCCCTATTGGTGATCCTCCTGCTGATGGCAAGCAATTGGAGGAAGGAGACTATGAGACGAGAAGTTCGTACTTTAACTTCGTGGATCTTGCCGGCTCCGAGCGTCAGAAGCGGACACAGGCAGAGGGCAAGAGACTGAAGGAAGGTATTGACATCAACAAGGGTCTTCTTGCGCTGGGTAATGTCATCAGTGCGTTAGGAGACGAAAAGAAACGAGGCAAGGTGCACGTGCCCTATCGTGACTCCAAACTCACGCGTATGTTGCAGGACTCGCTAGGTGGCAATAGTCGGACGCTGATGCTTACGTGTGTGAGTCCTGCTGATGTCAATTTTGAGGAAACACTAAATGCTCTAAAGTATGCGAACCGAGCGAGGAACATCCAGAACAAACCTGTGGTGAATCGTGACGAAGCTTCAGCCATGACCATGGAACTGCGTCGCCAAGTGCAAATGCTTCAAATGGAGGTTCACCGGCTTCGAAATCCGGGGCTGTCGGAAAGTGAACTAAAGATGGCAACCGTGGGAACGGATCTTATTGGTATGTCGAGTGATTTTGATTCATTCGGCAATCTCCGAACGCGTGCCGAGAATGCTGAGAACGAGGTTGCTCGCCTAACTGCTGAGTTAAAGCGCGGTAAAAATCAGCTTGACCACTTGAAGGAAGAAATGATCGCTGCGCAAGCAGAGCGCGACTATTTAAGACTGTGCGTTGATGAAAGCGCGAGTGGGAGTTCTCTGTCGCCGGAGGAAAGAGAGTCGAAATCAAACGTCTTGAAAGATCAGCTACGGACCATCTGTGACTTGCAAGAAAAGCTTCGTGCAACAGAGCGCGAGCGTGACAGCGTCGTTATGAACTTCCCAGGGTCGATGGGTGATAACAGTGGCAATAGTAGCGTTGCCCGTCCAACTACGACTCCATTTGCTATACCATCACTTGCAGAGGTCGATACCAAGTTGGGCAACGAGTTGCTAGAAAGAGCTGAAAAGGAGATCGAGCGAGAAACGGCCTTGTTGAACAAGCTCAAGGAAGGCGAAAGTGGTGATGATGCTGGCGGCGATAGTGAAGAAAGTGGGGCTGATGGTGAGGGCTCAGCAGACGGCATGGAGGTTGATGAGGAAAATCAAGAGGAAGCTGACCGTATGCGCGTATTCCAGCGCCGCCAACGCCACCTGGGCGAGTCGGTTCAGGATCTAGCTCATGACATTTCCTTGAAGGAGCAACTCGTGCAGAATATTCGTCAGGCCCAAGAGAACTATGATCGGATGAAGAACTTCTACGAGCAAAAGATGGCAGAAATGGTGGAAGAAGTTCGCAATGCCCAAGTGGACCACGATCGTCTTGTTGATGAGATTCAACAGACCGAGAAGAAGGCTGCAGCAGAAGGAGATACGTCTGGTGGAAATGGACGACTGGCGAAGCTAACGCGCGATTTAAAGGTGAAAGAGGGCGAACTCAACGCACTGCGGAAGAAGCAAAACGACATGAACCGCTTCATGGCCCAGAAGAAAAAGAACGAGATGCAATTGCGCGTATTGAATTCGGAGATCAGCAATATGAAGCGACAGAAGGTAGATCTTGTCAAGAAAATGCAAGAAGAGAGAAAGCGGTATGAAGAAGAGGCCAAGCAGCGGCGCCGAGAGATTATGAGTCTTAAACGCAGCCAGCAGCGTGATAAGCAACAGATTCTGCGATTGGGTTCTCAGAAGGATGCACAAGAGCGAGTGCTTAAGCGGAAGATGGAGGAAGTAAACGCAGCGAAACAGCGTCTGAAACAGCAACAACAGCTGACTGCTCAAGCAAGGAAGATGAATGCCTCCTACGGTCGAAAGAAAAGTACCCCGTCAAGTCGTGCTGATCGAGATGCGAAATGGCTGTCTGAAGAAGTCAAGAAGCGTGCAGAGGAACAACAAAAGCTGGAACAACTGCAGAAAGAACGAGAGGTGGTGGCCAAAGAGATGGAAGCACTATATGCTCAGCGTGACAAGCTTGAGAAGGAGGTGAAGAAATCGATTTCGTCTCAGACGAACATTCGGGACGTGTTAACCTCACCTGCGGATGGCTCACCATTTAGCCGTCGTAACAGTGGGCGACAACAGTTAACTCCTGCTGAAGAGCAATTGCTTTACGACTTGGAGGAGCGTATTGAGGCCTGCCAAGCCCAGTTGGAATACAAAGAGGAGAAAATATCCGAAATTTCAGATGACGTTCAGGCTGTCGATGAGGGTAATGCACTTGCAAAAATTGAGAAGACGCAGTCGTTGCCCGAGGCCCGAACGCTTCTGAAAATGCTCTTCGGTATGGCAGTGGATGTGAAGAAGGAAGACCAGCGAAGGGAGCAGGAACTTGCCAAACAACAAGTGGAAATGGCGGAGCTTGTTCGTCACTTGGAGCAAGAGCGAGAGAAAACCACGCAAATCAAGCAGAGCTACGAAGAGTCTTTGCAGCGCGTGGTGAATGGTGGAGCAAGCCCTGATGGATCTTCGCAGGAGCACGAACCTCTTGACGAACGTAGCCGCGTATTGCTGTCAGTTTCTGAAGAGAGAAACTCGGTTCTGAGGAAGAAATGCGAGGAGCTCGAGATGATTTCTCGAACAGCGGATCAGGAAAAACAGCTGATGGGAGATCGACTTGAACTGGAGCAACAGGATCTTGCTGCAAGCAGAGAGCGCGTCCGATACTTGGAAACGAAATTGAGGAAGCTGAGTGCTGTGGCTGTGGGGGCTAGCCAGACTCCAGGACGCACGCGAGTTCCTGTCTCATCATCTTCGGGAAGCAAATTTGCAGCAGTGCCAAGTCAGGCCCAGACAGGCCCAGGTTTCTTGGGCGAACGAACTTGTCGACGATGAAGAAATGGGCAGTGACGAACATGACGACGAGCACGATGGCAGTGAAGACGTCCCCATGCGAAGCGACGAAGACGAGAATGTCCCAACTTCGCGATCATTTGGACACGATCGTCGACGGTTCCGAATGGAGTTGGAAGGTGTGGGCGGCAGCAACCCTGAATTCACGTCGATGTCGTCGCAGAAAAGTCGCAGTATCAGACGTGGGAACGACGAACATGATGATGGAGCTGATGATGCAGCAAGGGAAGATTCTCCTCACTTGGGGAGCGATGATTCTTCATCAACATCAAAGTCAATTTTCTCAAGACTGTCCAACCCAACGAATTTCACGGGGATTCACAAGAACCGCGTGAGAGAGAGTGCATCTAAGCGTGAAATCTTGCAGAGCCGCTCAGAGCGTAATCGCTCAAGACGTCTGAAGGACAAAGGTCAACTTAAACCGTCCCGGTCCTCGAATGCTCCGACGGAACAATTCGTTGGAACTCCCGCAGGCTTTAAAAATCCCCCTTCGATCAAGAGCAACTCCGTTTTGGAGGTTCTCGCTAACATGAAGCGGGAAAACGAGTCTGAGCAGTACGTCAGCTCCGGCTTACGGCAACCGTTGTCGTACGTGACAACGGACCGTCCGCGTGACTACAGCAGTGATGACAACGACCTGGCGGCACCAGGCAACGATGGTTTTGGTACAATGCCGCCTCCAGCACCGCAGAGTGATGTGTACTCGCGTCTTGCGGGCCAGTATACTGCCTCTGCCAAGAGCAAGCGTCAACATGGGTCCACTCCTGCTCGTCGTGAAAAGAGTGACGACATGGACGCTTCAGGAAAGGCAGATGACGCGTACGTAGTCGAACAGCACGGCGGTGAAGATGCCAACTACACTGGCAGCGAGGACGAGTCTAACTATGACCCACTTCTCGGCGGAGAGAGCCTCATCAAACAGGTTCACGACGATTATCAGGAGCGTTTAGCCCAGCGAAACGCTGATGCTGGCAACTAACCAACGGTCTACCTGTAGACTTCTGTGCATCTCTCACCGAGAGCACCAAGTTCTGTGGACTGAGTGCGCTTTGAACTGCCAGGACCGCAAACACCAACGGCGTTAGGTGAACATAAACATCCAGACAGAAGATAATGGATGAACAACCACAACGAGCAACTAATAAAGACGTGAATGCTGCTCATGAAAATTACTACTACGAACTTGTGATCCAGAAATTCGAATCAGTGCAGACAAGCAAGCTCACGCACTCTCGAGCAGGATCTCTTGTTTGACGGAGAGGTACTGCTGGTACGTGAGCTTGTGGATGGAGCTGCGGTAACGCGTGACCTTGACTGTCTTGAGCATATCTTGAGTGACGCTGTGACGGTATCCTGCCTTCCTCATGAGAGACGTGACCGTCTCAATATGATCCCAGCCCTGCTCCCTAGCAACTTGCGGGAGGTAAGTGGCGCTGTAGTCATTGCGGCGTGAGTCACTGAATGCAATGATGATCCCATGGGTACCAATCTATCCATAATAGAGAAGCCAGCACGTTGTAGTTAGCATTATCCGTTCCTATACTCTGTAAACATTGCAGTGACAACATCCACCTCCCAGTCGTCGTAGCTCTCAGCATCCTGGTAGTCGATGAGCAATGACACAGAGCAGTGCAGACGCTGCAGCTCTTGGGGACCAATGGGGTCGAAGCGACGGTCACGTAGTGCGCTCTTGAAGGTAAAATCACGTAAATTACGCAGCCGTGTGGGCGCCAGTGTGCCGATGCAGCCACGTAAGTGGGTCCCGCCCTGTTCTTCTATTTCCCACGTCACGAATAGCGGGCTGGCATACAAGCTTTCAGTATCTAGATGTAGCTGTATCTGTGTATAGACGACGTACTATTCCTGCAGCACATCAAAGCGTGGCGTGGGCTCTGCGCCGCCGTCGAAGTGCGACTGCAGCGTGTCGAAGCAGTACACGACCATCGCGGCGCTCGCCATCTTCAGACGAATCTGAGAATTTGGTCAGTAAAGATAAGTTCACTTTAGTGACTTTCTTGGCTTTTTTGTGGTCGTAAGATGGCCGAAAGCAGCCGGCGAGCAAGCGTCAATCGCCCATTCCGTCATCTCGAGGATAGGAAGACCAGGCCCTTATCCTGCAGCGTCAGTGTTGGGTGCTTTGCAAGCCTAGCGACGGAGAAATTACAAGCAGTTTTAGTGGTTTGTTGAAGAAAAAGCGCTCTTGAGAGAGAGAAATTCTTCTGGGGTTGATTCTCCCTTGATTCCTCTGCGCCTAAAGATTTTCTTCGTGTGCGATTCTTTTGCGCAGATGCGTTTACGGGCACCGCATGGGCGTCGTTGACTCATTCGTATCGGCCGGCAAAGCCTGCGTGGAGATCTCGTGTCCGGATACTGTAGGTAAGAATGCCAAAGAGATGTGAGCGAGGCGCCCTATGGGCGTCCGTGACCCAGCAGATGGAGATCTCCGGCGTTTACGGGCAATACAAACGCGTGGGCGTACATGTGTACGGAGCGATTCAATGACGGTCCCTGGAATACCGACACCGTATCGCGCAGCTGGGAAGTGAGTGAGTCACTCGCAGCACCACCCCATCACGGTCTTTCAGCGTCGGACACGGTTTGCTTAGATTCTTTTGCAAGAAAGAATGGCTGGTGTGGCGAATTTACAGTCTCTTTCGGGTGCATTTACATGAGGGAGGGCGCTATCTTAATGGTCTCCTTATAAACTAAACTAGTGGCAAAACGTCTTAGTCTTGCCGTGCTCCGTGGCGGATGCACACGCCTCGACGCACTGCGCCCTTGTTGCAGCCTGATTCCCGGCACCGTCGACCGCCTCCGTGTGAGACGCATAAATGTCCACCTACAGCGCTCTTGGTGCATTCAGATACTTCGCATCTCCTGCCACCGCCGTGTGCGATACACAGACCACCCTTGAGCGCCGTCTTGGAGCAGTTTGGCGCACTGCACCGTTTGCCTCCTCCGTGAGCGGAGCAGAGGCCACCAGCTAGCGCAGACTTGGAGCAGTTTTCTTCTCGGCATCGCTTGCCACCCCCGTGGGCGATACAGTATCCTCCTTCCTTGGCACTCTTGACGCAGCCGTCTTGACGGCATCGACGGCCACCGCCGTGCGAGATGCAGAAGCCGCCGGTTTTGGCACATTTCCGGCACTCGGGCACTTTGCAGAGCCGACTGGGCTTGTGGAATTCGCAGAAGGCACCGAAGAGGCTGTTGGCCGAACGGTAGCAGTTCTTCTTGGAGCAGATGACACCCGCCTGGGCGAGCCCGAGTGCCGGTGCTTGCTGCTGCACATCCACTGGGTCCGGATTCGTGATGAAGCTAAGGCTCATGCGTTCACGCAGCACAGGCGTGGAGACGGAAGAGCCCTCGCTGGGCGTAGTGGAAGCCACACTAGTAGTGTCCGACTCGGGCGTGGGGAAGGCCAGCGAGAGCTTCTTAGGCTCGAAAACCGGCGGGTGGCACAGCTCCAGTGGGAACTGAGCGCGGTGGTGCATGACCCCACGCAACAACGAGTCTGTCAGCTGGAACATGCTGGTCTCTTTAAGGTGTACAGTGCGATGCGACTGTGGGAGGGCGAGACTTGTCGATCTCGGAGCGGATTGAGTTGTGACCGAGTTGCAGGCGCCCGCGAGAACTCGGAACAAAAAAAGCAAGGTCGCGGATGGACGGACCCATTCAGATCCCGGGGGCGAGCAGCAGGTTGCGCCATCTGCGCGCGCCGTTGACGGCCAAAAGCTTGCTCTGACTCACCTCAAGGCGATGCCGTGATGTCTTTTGGACCGTCTAGCAATGGGAAAGCACCTGGCGCCACCGGATTGCAATCGGCGCTGTGCTGAGCTCCGTAAGACGGTCGATCGATCGGATGTAGATGAAAAGAAGTTGTCTCTTGTCTGCCTAAGATTTTTTTGTTTCAAAGGTGCAGTCTGGTGGCTAGTGCAGCACAAGTTCAGCACGATGTATGTGCACACGTTGGTGACCTTCAATGGCCATCGGGTACTGTCTTTCGCGTGGTGCTTGCATCCGTTTCGAAAAAGTCTTGAACTTGAATGCTGCTGCTTGATTCCCGCCCGCCATGGAGCTTGGCTCTGTGTCACGGAGGAGGATTTGCAGCCTTCATATCATGCGGTACCATTGCCCAAGACCCAACGTCCAGGCAGGTGCAGGTGCCGAAAACAACGCTGCTCTATGGCAGCAGTGAAGGCGCGTGGCCCACTGCCAGCTCGTCCATTCTAGCCAGGTCTTTTTCGTTCGGGCAAAGCAATTCGCTGTTGATGGTCGCCCTGATCGACTCGAAAGTACAGACTGTATGCCTTTGTTGACTCATTTTGCTGAAACAGATGGGGTTCCCTACCGAATGTGCGTTACGTCGTCGGCTCCAGTGGCGGTCGTGAGGCGGTGCTGAGTCTTGTCGGCTCAACACACCCACGAGAAAGAAAGTCGTCAGAGTCGGTCGCCTCGAGTTCCAGCCTCGGTCTCGGCTGGAGCACTCGCACGTCGCGACATCCGGACTGACAAGCAGACGAGCAGGAAGCTGCTGCTCATTGGCTATAGCTCGCTGCGTGCGCAATGGGCTCAACGCGCATTACGACGCGTAATTTACGAGGCATCTTAGCATGCACTCGCGCTGCCTTATCTTGTTTGGAGGTTTGCCACTGAATGTTGTTGCACTTTGGCCACCAGTCACAGTGTAGTTGATGATCTCGGTGAAAGGCGCACGGGTCTGGTCTGCTGCTTGCAGTATCAGCGAGCGTGCCACTGCAACCCAAAGTTTCGCGTGACGACCTCGTGACGAGCTCGGTCTTGGTCACCTTTTCTCCGAGCCCGTGGAGAATGACTGCTGGCAGTATGCAGATGCCGGTCTGGCCGACGCAGAGCAGGTGGTGCCCGAAATCCTCATCTTGATTCCGCTGATCGTCAGGTTACGCGGCCAAGACGCGGTAAAGCTGACAGCTACGTGTCCATGTAGCGCAACAGCGCATAACGCTTGTCCTTCAGTTCGGATCGATGCAGAATTCATGCAAGTGACGAAAAATTTAGAGACGACGAAGTCAATGACGACGAAGTCAATGACGACGAAGAAGATCAAGAGCTTCCGGACGGAGTAGCCAACGCTAGTGCTGTATTATTCCGGCCATGTTGAGCTTGTGGAAGGATAAGAACACTCTCACGTGTGGACTTGAAGGGTCTATCTTCTCAAGAACGCGCCTTGCTCCATGAATGACGACGTTACGTTAACACTACATTCGTCTTCATCTGGTCAACATACAAAGGGCAAGAGTGCTCACATCGTTACGCTACCTACACCGTGATGTACCATTACGCTACACGTGGTTGTGGACGTGGCTGTCCAAGACTTTTGAGAGTTGCAAACGCTGGCAGTGTTGGCCCTACGATTCGCAGCCTGGAGGCATGTACTGATATGCCTGTCGTTGGTATCATTTTGACAGGACAGGGTTTCTCCATGTTCTTTCAGGCTTCAAGTCCAGTCATCAAATTTGGACTGTAGGAATGATCTGGCGCAACGAGGTACGAACGCTGTTGCCGTTCCAGGAGCTTGTTCCAGCCCGTCAAAGCTGGTGAAATGTATTACAGAACGGCCAGCAAGAGAGCAAGGACAACGTGAACCACAGAGTAGAAATTTCGCGCATGAACAACCTCACTGGAACTCTTTCGACCAATTCTTATCAGGAGTTGCTGACAAACGAGAGCTTCAATGTACGGTATCGAGGCAATACATGTAATGGAACTGCCACCCTTACACTCTTCCCCTAACGACCCTATCTACATCTTTCCTAACGCCCCCCCCCCCCCCCCCCCCTCCACTCCGATGAAGTGTTCCAGCCTGGTACCGCTGACAGAAATTCCATCAGCTTTTGAGGGTGAGGTTGAACTCGAGTCCGTAGCTGGCGAGGAAGGCCCTGCTCATACAACGGATTCTCCACGGAGCTCTCGTGGTCGGGGACTAAGGCTGTCGATCGGCGGGTCATAGACGTAGCGTATCCCGCAGACTACGTCGTGAATCAACGGAAGAGTCTTTTCATTGAAGAATAAGGTCTCCGTCGATCGCCTTTCACTGTTATAAACAGTAAAGCGAGAAAAGCTGAACTCCGTCAGCATGACCTTGAGCAGAGACTCAGCAGGGGCTCGATCGCACTTGTATATCTCCACTCCAAACAGGAATACCACCTCGCCGTGGGTGCGTAGTGGTGAACCAACCCGTTGGTGCTCGTGAAGTCGACGGAGGATGTCCTTGAAATGCCCAACCTTCAGGGTGAAATTGGGGTCAGCAGTCGTGTTGTGGTTGAATGCTGACGTTGATCCACAGTGTAGAACGTAGATCCCTCCTGCTCCATGACGAACTGGAGGATCGTAGAATACCCCAGTCACATGCGGCCTGTGATGCACCGCATAGGCTCGGTCTGGGTTGCTCGCGACATCTTCATGGAGGGTCCCATTCTCCCAGTCGGTGCGAAGGCTACTGGTGGCGCGGTACAGGCGACCTTCCTGCACAACGTCCTCTAGTTTCAGGTAGGTATGGTAGTCCTCACCATATATGTCCTCGTTCGACCTAGTCCTCTCATCGTTGGCGACAACGATGAGATGTTCGCCCCGGAAGTGATCTCGAAACTGATCCCAACCACGTGGTGTGCGAACCCCTCGCTTGTAAAGCTCTCCAAGGGACGAATGGAACACCTTCAAAGTAAACCCGATTGGGGAAACCTTTCTCAAAGTACCGGAGATGGTCGTGCGAGATCAACCTCCCGTTCATGTCCCGAGGCATCTGATGGGGACGCCTTGTCCACTCAAGCACCTTCTCCTTACGCTGCTGCTTTAACGTGGAAGTGGGCATCGCTTGGCAGATTGAAGTGTGAGGAAGGCATCGAAGCGAAGTGCGAGGCAGCCAGCGACCGGGATGGTGGGTGGATGGCGTACATGGGTTGTATGGCAGGTAGTGCTCTACACTATAGTCCTCTAATTCACGCAGATCAAACGATGGGCCTCTGTCGTGTGCATCTTAAGGGGACGCACACCATTAGAAAGGTGGTGTGGTTCTGAAAATTGGTTTGTGGTAGGAGGAGAAGGAGCAGCTCCGCAGTCGAGCTGGTAGTGGACAGCGTACGTGCATAGGAGACACCGACGTAGCATGGCGGAGGCTTCCAATCTCTATGACTACAACCACGATGTAAGGCCCGTATCACCATTTTCCTTACCTTACACACCACCCTGAAGTTTGAATCACAGAGTATCTACACTGCGATAGTAAATCTTGTCTTGTGCGGCACAAGACAAGTTGTGCCATGCAGGGCATGGCGTCTGTTGAACTGGTCGAGCCACGGTGACCGCTCGTTCCCAGTGAAAGATTTAGGCGTGCCCATTCGCTGCAATCCGCTTGCCGCCGCTCGATGAGATCAATATCTTCGCGATCCAATGAGCGCGACCCTCGACCGAGGCTTTTGTCGCCGTACAATTGTCGTGTGCGGTTCTGGTGACTCGGGAAGAGTCTCTTATGGGGTCCTTTTGCCGAGAGATCGAGGATGTAGATCCTTTTCAATGGGGGAGCTCTCTCCTAAGACGCCGCAGTTGTGAATTTGCCTGCAAGCTACGACCCCGTTCGTTCCAGTCCAGTCTTTAGTAGTTTTGCAGTGAGTTGTCATGTCATTGCTCTCCTACGGGAGCGACCCAGACGTAGTCAAGGTCGAAGTGGATGATGGAGCCGTTCCGGTTCCTTCTCGACCATCGACCACCAAATGGAGGAAGCTCGTACTCGCTACTGCGGGGACGACGCTCTGTGTTGGCAGTGCCGTCGCCATGTATCAAGGCTGGAACTACCTGGAAGCCTCACGAATCAGGGCAGAACGCGCTTCTAGACCGAACGGCATGTTCCTCGAAAGCCAATTCGCCTCGGAAGTCAAGTCCGACGTGAAACTCCTCTATTCTGGCCAAGAGATCATGTTGCGAGTCCGCGGGAAGGGAAACCTGTGCGTGGACGATGGTGGTGGCTGGACAGCGGCGTCATCCAAGATCACGAACAAACCGTGCAACCCGAGTAGTCCCAACCAGATTTTTAAGTACAATACCGGCACCAAGGAGTTCGAGAGCGTCTACAAGACGGGGCTGTGCATTGACGACGGTGGCTCGTGGTGGGCTGCTGGTACTACGGCGCACTTGTGGTACTGCGACCCGAACAACCAGAACCAGTGGTTCGATATGGATCCAAACACTTTGATGCTCAAGAACCCGGTCAAAGACAACTTGTGTCTCGATGACGGCAACGGCTGGGCTGCCGATTCATCCAAGTACGTCTTGTGGTACTGTGACAATAACAATGAAAACCAGCACTTTGAAGTGCTGTCTCGGCAGGCGATGGCAGACGAGAAGAAGGCTACACAAGGTACAACCCCGTACGATCTCATGGTGTCCGGCAAGGAGATCATGTTCCGTGTCAAGGGCAAGAACATGTGCGTGGACGACGGTGGGAGTTGGTCGGCTGCGACCACCAAGTTTGTCGATATGCCGTGCAACCCAGACAGCCCGAACCAGGCCTTCAAGTACAACATCCAGACGGGAGAGTTCGAGAGCGTCGCCAAACCAGGACTGTGTATGGACGATGGCGGTTCGTGGTCAGCTGCAGGCACTACAGCGCATTTGTGGTACTGCGATATCTACAACCAGAACCAGTGGTTCGACATGGATGAAACAACAATGATGATGAAGAATCCAGTCAAGGACAACTTGTGTCTCGACGATGGCGGAGGACAAACGGCGGGAGCTTCGAGGTTCGTTATGTGGTATTGCGACAACAACAACCCGAACCAGCACTTTGAGGTGGTGCTCCGTGAAACCTTAGCCGCCGAGAAGCTCAAGACTGGACCTACTCCGTACGATATGCTGTTGTCCGGTGAAGAGATCATGTTCCGAGTTAAGGGCAAGAAGAACCTCTGCGTGGATGATGGTGGCGGCTGGGGTGCTGCTGTGACCAAGTTCATTAACATGCCATGCAATCCATCCAGTGCCAACCAGGTGTTCAAGTACGACGTCAGGACGCTTGAGTTCCAGAACGTTAACAAACCGGGCTTGTGTATGGATGATGGAGGCTCATGGGATCCTGCTGGGACTACTGCGCACCTGTGGTGGTGCGATTCTTGGAATCAAAACCAATGGTACGTTCTGGACGAGTCTACACTGATGCTACGTAACCCCGTGAAGGATTACCTCTGTGTCGATGATGGAGGAGGCAAAAGTGCAGCCGCCTCCCAGTTCGTTATGCAGAAATGTGACTTGAACAGTCCGAACGAGCACTTTGAGATCGTGTCCCGAGCCGCAATGGCCGAGGAGAAGAAGAAGAACGGCGGAGACACTGTCTACGATAGCATGTTGGCCGGAAGAGAAGTGCTGTTCCGAGTTAAAGGCAAGAACAACTTGTGTATGGACGATGGTGGTGGCTGGGGCCCCGCGTCGACCAGATTTACCAATCGACCGTGCAACCCTGACAGCATGAACCAAGTTTACAAATACAACGTCCAGACGCGCGAGTTCGAGAACGCTAACAAGCCAGGACTGTGTATCAATGATGGTGGTTCGTGGCAAGCGGGAGGAAGCACTGCTTTTCTGTATTGGTGCGACCAATGGAACCAAGACGAGTGGTTCATTTGGGATGAAGACAGTATGTCGCTGCATAACCCGATGAAGAACTTTTGCTTCGACGATGGCGGTGGAGAGACTGCTGGCTCATCACAGTATGTGCAGGCAGTTTGTTCCGACGACAGTCCAAACCAGAAGTTTGAGGTTGTACTTCGCTCTGACCTGGCTGCAGAGAAGAAGAAGAAGAGACTTGCCATGACTGGTGAGGACGAGTATTCTATACTGACGTCTGGTCAGAAGGTCATGATTCGTATGGCCGGCAAGGATAATCTCTGTATGGACGATGGTGGTGGTCGTTGGAGTGGCTCGCTGTTCTCCAACCAGAAATGTGACCCCGATAGCCGCAACCAAGTCTTCACTTATGACGAGAATTTGCGCCAGTTTAAGAGTGCGAACAAGCCAGACCTCTGCATTGACGACGGCGGTGGCTGGTGGCCTGGACAAACCATTGTTCAACTGTGGACTTGCGATAGCAACAACCAGAACCAGGGGTTCACAGTAGATGAAGACACGATGATGATCCACACGTCCAAGTCCACCTTGTGTCTCGATGATGGTGGTGGCTGGTTCCCGGGACAATCGTACTATCATTCGTATAATTGCGATGATAACCATGTTAATCAGAAGTTCGAGGTCCTGTCACATGCCAAGATGGCGGAGGCCAAGAAGCAAAGGATGATCGATGCTGGACTCTTGGATGATGCTGAGCTACTAAACTCCGGCAAGCCGATCCTGCTCCGACTCAAGGACAAGAAGAACTTGTGTCTGGATAACGGTGGAGGTTACTGGAGCGGTGCGTCGTATTTCAGAACACGCACTTGCAACCCGTTGAGTCAGAGCCAAGTGTTCACGTACAACGTCGACACGCAGCAATTTGTTAGCTTCAATAGGCCTGACATTTGCATCGATGACGGAGGCGGTTGGTGGCCTGGAAGTTACTTCTGGACGTGGACTTGCGACCCGAACAACCAAAACCAGTTCTTTGTGTGGGACTCGGATACGATGCTGATCCGCAATCCGAACAAAAACAACTTGTGCCTTGACGACGGCGGTGGCACGAGGCCTGGCCAGACGTGGAACTGGTTGTGGACGTGCGATAGTAACAGTCCGAACCAGCGCTTCGAGATTGTGTCCCAAACAAAGTTGGCAGACGAGAAGATGAAGGCAAGGATCGCCGCTGGTAACACTGCGATGGACATCCTCGCTACTGGACAAGATGTTATGCTGAGTGTTCGTGGCAAGAACAGCGTGTGTCTCGATGATGGTGGAGGCGGTTGGAATAGCTGGGGTGGAGACTGGGGCTGGGGAGGTTGGTGGTGGGGCTGGTGGGGCTGGTGGTGGAGCAACTTTGCCCCCCAACCGTGCAACCCGGACAGTCCTAACCAAATCTACAATTACGACCCCATGACGCACCAATTGAAGAGTGCGAACAAGCCTGGGATGTGTATCGATGATGGCGGTGCTTGGTGGCCTGGATGGAATATTTATCTATGGTTCTGTGACCCCGAGAACCAGAACCAGAAGTTCGTGCTGGATGAGAGTACCATGATGCTGCAAAACATCTTCAAGGACGATATGTGTCTGGATGATGGCGGAGGCCCTGATTTCGGGTGGGGGAGGTTCATGATGAACTACTGCGACGAAGAAAGCCTGAACCAGCACTACGAAGTTCTACCTCGCGCTCAAATGTTGGCTGAGAAGAGGAAGCGGCTGGTGGCTGCTGGTGTGGACGACGACATCGACCTCCTGAATTCTGGCCGGCCATTGATGCTGAAGATCCATGGGAAGGACAATCTGTGCGCTGATGATGGCGGTGGCACTCTAATGGCGAGACTAAGTTTGTTCCGATGCACTGTGATCCAACGAGTCCCAACCAGATCTTCACGTACGATACCCAAACGCACCAGTTCCGCAGTGTCAACAAGCCTGGTTTGTGCATGGATGATGGCGGTGGCTGGTGGGCAGGTCAAACCACCGCTCACCTTTATGATTGTGATCAATGGAACATGAATCAGTGGTTCATTCTCGACCAGGACAACATGATGCTTCGTAACCCAGCTAAGCCCAACTTGTGCTTCGACGACGGAGGTGGCATGGATCCAGGTGCCACACAATTCATGATGTGGAACTGCGAAACCAACAGTACTAGCCAGCACTTCGAAATCGTGTCTCCGGAGTCCATGCCGGTCCCAGATACGCCAAACGTACCGGCAGTACTAGTAGTGGACGTTCCTGATCCCGGGTACATGGACACAATTGAATCTGGCGTCAAGGTGTTGATTCGATCTAAGATGAAGGGCTTTTGCTTGGATGACGGAGGTCACTCGAATGGTGAGACTAAGTTGGTGTACGCGGCTTGTGACCCGAACAGCCCCAACCAGATCTTCTCATACGATGTCGACACCCGAGAATTCCAAAGTGTCAACAAAATTGGATTGTGCTTGGACGACGGTGGCGGCTGGGACGCAGGCGCAAGTACGGCGCAATTGTGGGACTGCGACTCTGGTAACATGAACCAGTGGTTCGTGACGGACGCGACTACTTCCCTGCTCCGTAACCCTGCGAAACCTGAATTATGCTTGGACGATGGTGGAAGTTCGGAACCTGGCTCGCAGTTTATCTTGTGGTACTGCAGCAGTTCAAACGTCAACCAGCAGTTTGAAGTCGTGGCTCAATCACAACTTCTTGGCACTGAACCCGATGACGCACCTCCTCCTCTTCCTGATATTGTCGATGGCCCGTGGACTACTATTGATAATGGAGATGCCGATGAGCTACCACGTCCGATTGATCAAGTCCTGCTTACAACCGATAATGCGTCCGTCATTGTCACTCCGTCTGATGTTAACACTAATGATCAAACCAGCGTTGACCAGCCCGTTAATATCGAGCCGGCGGACACGAACACAGGTTGGGGACAAGGATCAGTTTCAATTGATCAGCCGACGGGTACGAATAACAACTACGAGGAGACGCCAGCTTCGGGAGTCTTTGGCCCTGTTAATGGCGTTGATACTGGAAATTCGGGCAAGGCGGCAGATCTCGACGCCAGTGTGCTGCAGACTGGCCCCGATGCTGGACCACTGATCTTGCCCGACCAAGTCAATGACATCGTGACACCTCCAAACGTGACCGTCGTTAAGGCTTCGGCTGCCGATATGCCTCTCGTGTCGTATGGAGACGGAGACTGGAACCTGTTGGCGCCGTCAGATGAAACTATCGCGGTGGTTGACACAGACAACTCGGCCTCAATCTCTGCTGCCGAGATCTTCCAGTACTTGCAAAGTCTCAAGAACAAGGCCGACATGGAGCACACCGTCGCCATGTACCGCTACAAACGCACTTACGCCTGTGCGAGTGAGGGTCTTCAAACGTTAGCTAAGGACGCTGTGTCGGAAGATGAGTATCACGTGCTGGTGCAATGGATGTACGACCACTGCACTGCTGGACGGACCGATGTTGACCCCGTTGTGAACCCGTCTCCTCCAATAGCCGACGACGTGATCGTTAAACCGCTTCAAAACGATACGTCATCTGTGACTCGCCAATTCATGACCAAGCTGGAGTTCTACTACGAGATCAAGAACCATTACGCTGATAAAGATGCGCAACTGGTTGGTGACGCAGCTGTGGCTAATCTTCGTGCAATGGAGCACGATAATGAGGAAAAGAAGTTGACTAAGTGCATTGAAACGGCCTCGGAGCGCTACGGCTACAACCAGGACGGCAAGAATGACGACTCCGTGGACCATCTAAAGGAGGCCATCGAATGGGTGGATTCCGTGTGTATGAAGGCGTAAGTCGACTGGCGTTTTAAGTGCCAAGTCGTTTCGGGACGACTCACACTGATGCATGTGGAGGACTTCTAGTTGACGTTGACTTTACTTTAGTAGCGTTTCCCATTTCCTTTTTCTTTTCCGCTAATCGTCTCAATAAACGGCGTCAGTCCATTTCAATCTTTCAATAACATCAAGCAAGTCTTGGGCATAAGTGAAGATGCTGCATCTGCAGTGTTTGCTGAGCACGGGGCAAGATCATCGCATCGTGACCATCCAAGTTTCCCCAGATGAGCGCATTGGGAGCCTTCAAGACCGTTTTAGGGAGGAGTTGACAACAATGCAGCCCCGAGCTGTAACGGACTCCGTCTTAAAACTCTACGACGTGCAGAACCAGAGACTCACGTACCGCCAAGATCCGACGACGAAGCTCGAAGTTGTGTTTCTTGACGGCGCCCCGATCTTTGAAAGCGATGGAATTGGCTCGGCCCTGCTTCAAATCTCCACGCAACTTGTGCCGTGGACATTGGTGTCTTGGTACTTTCAAGACCAGCAGTTCACCTTCCCCGATGCTATCGACGTCGTAGTCGTGGAAGAAGAGGGGAGCTCAAGTGAAATGTAGCAGGTTAATACACGTAGTTAATCCATCATGGATCTTTACCCTTCCAGAGCGGTCGCGATCCCATGATACATACACTTTTGTGATCCAGCGCATGCGCGGTTCTCATGAATCTACAAACGGGGTTTCAGGCTAAAGTCCTTTGAACGAGTCAAGCCACTAACAGATCTGTCGCTTTCGTGAAACACTGTGGCCAGTTACGGAAGCGAGAATCCCGGAGGTTGGCTGAGCTGGCCGCGTTTGTCCAAGTGTAAACCAACCAAGACTGACGTTCGTCTTGCAACTTGATGGTGCAAGACACCTGCACGAACCCTTAAGAGCCAGCAATCCCACTCAGCCACAGCCGTCTCACATTACTGGTGATCACTTTTAAATGCCACATGTACATGTAGTTGCAGCTTCCTGAAAAATCACCACCACCACCATAAGCAGCATCAATCTTTGGGGTTGCTAACGAGATGCTTTCATTACCTTTATATTTTTTCGTTGAGCCACTAAACCGAATCTCCCGAAGGCCCACGAGGGAAGAGTGGATTGTACTGCTGCTGCTGACCAGGGTACTGGTTGTAGCTGTAAGTCTGTTGTGATGGTTGCTGCTGTGCTTGATTGTAAATGCTTCCGTACGGGGGAGGTGGCGCAGACGTTGATGCTCCATTTCCAAATGAAGTTCCTTGGGTTTGCTGGTATTGCGCGTAAGGATGTTGCTGCTGTTGCTGAGGCTGCAGCTGTGAATAATCGTACGAAGGAGGTGTCGATCCTTGTTGGGTAGGCTGGTAGAACTGCGGGGTACTACCAGCCAACTGGCGAGCCAACGCTTCATCGCTTGGGTTCGGCCCAGTTGCTGAATTCCGTATTTGCATATCGTTCATCATTTTCTGTGCCAGAGCTGCGTCCTCGGCCTCGCGCTGCCGCATTTCTTCGTCAGCAGTTAAATTCATTTCCAACTCACGCTTTTCAAGCTCACGCGCCGAGCAGTGATCAGCTACGGTTTGATGGAGCTGCGCTATCCGAATACTCAGCTCACCGTAAAATTTCGCGCCTTCCTTAACGTGTGATTCAAGTTGCTCGAAAATGTCAACAGCATCACTCAAATGCTGAAGGAACGTCTGCCGTTCGCGCAATACATGATCCGTCTCTTTCTTTGACTCGAAGCGAGCGTTGGCGTCCACCAGATCAGCGAGCAACGACTGTTCTTCTTCACAAATTGTGGAGATCTTTCCCTCGAAATGATCGCGAAAGAATTGCTTCTCCGTTTCAAGAGCATTTTCAGTGGATACCCCCTTCGCTTTGTTCCCACTCAGCAAAACAGGAAGAGCATTAAACTTGTCGTAAGATCCCCTGAAGTCACGCAGGACTTGATCTTTTTCCTCCACGAGCTGTCCGAGGCGCAGCAGTAGCGACGATACCTGCGCTATCTCGTCCTTACAGCTGGAGTTGTCCTGTTGGAGTTGAGGAAGCTCATGATCCAAACTTGTTTTAGACCGTGACAGCGCCTCTAGATGTTCAAGGTTGTTCTGGAGTTTTTCACGCACAACATTGTCGGACGTCTTCGCTTCCTTCACCAGCCGATAGTAGCGGTCGATGTCTGCTCGAAAGTTCTGATTCAGCGAGGACGACAATGGCCTTGCCCATTTTTTCTCGCCATAGTTCTGGCGGCACACATTATCGTCGACTTCTTCTTGACTTAGACGCGATTCAATTGAGTGCAACTTCTTCTCAGCCTCGTCGCACATTCGCTGATTTTCTTCGAGCTGCTGCTGAATAAAAGCCGCTACAGGATTTTCTTTCGATCCACCAGGACCCATTGCAGCAGAGGCCGTCGTCACCTTCACATACTGGATGCGCTGCCATATCGTTTGCGGGATACCGTTATCGCTAGTCTTCTCGAAAGCCTCAATTGATGCAGGGAGACCCATCGAATGAAGCTTTTCTTTGGCTGCCTCGTTGCTTTTAGACACCTTCTCGGCTGCTTGTTCCAAAATCTCTTGAATCTCTTGCTTCACACCATCAGCACGGACGAGCAGATCTTTCGGCACGAACTGCTCGAATAGATCAACACCACCAAGTTCCTGTAGCAACTCGTCTGAAGTAAACGGCAACGGCTTCACCATTGCAGCTTTCCCTATCGCTGGCAACTCTGAAAACTTTGGCACGTTCTCCAAATACACGCTGGCATTATCTTTCCTCGCTGCGTCCAGTTGTTCACGCACCACGCGCTGCAAAGCTTGAGCAGACTGCAGCAATGTCGTTGGCAGCTTGTTCTGTGTTGCCACTTTGCACGCTTCACTACACTCTGCATCCGCAGCAGCCAGTCTCGTGATCTCTTCTCCGTAGCCTTCACCTCTTGCCAGTGCAACTGCCTTGGATGCTGTCCCTTGCCAATACTGCGTAGCTGCCCGCATGCAGTGCACTTGGAACTGTACATGAATAGCCCAAGACCTGTCAATCGAGCCTGCTAACGCCGATGAGCGACAGAAATCCAAAGCTGAAACGTAGTAATCCAGAGCTTGATGCACCAGTTTTGCCTTGATACCGTCCTTCATCTGGTCCTTGATAGCCTTCTCATAAAAACAAGCTTGTGCTTGAGCTAGCATCAAGTACGTAAGCAGTCCCAGCCCTTCAGCACTCATATCCGGCGTCCTAGCACCTAACGTTCGGTCTACAATTTTGTCTTTCACCTCTGCAAAGGCTCCAGCAGCTCGCATAAAGTGGTGACAGGCCGTCTTGAGCCCATCAGCTGTACTGCGGTCCGTCTGGACACCTAATTGGCTCTCCAGTGCCCCTACATTGAACATGATGGCAGCCTTCTCGAAGGACACGCCAGTTTGCGTGCTCTTCTTGCGCGGACAGAACGAGTCATTCCATGTGAATTGAAGCTGTAGTGGTGTACGTGAAGAGGTGACAGACGCTTCGCCATCACACGGGAAACGCTGTGCCATCTTGTCCAGCTGAGCGTAATAGCGCAGAAGTACGTGGCGAGAGATGGTCGAGGGAGTGCGCACAAGGTCCACGTCGGCCTTGAGCTGCGCGAACTGGTCCAACGCCGTCTGCTGCGTCTCCGGCTGCTGCGTCTCCGTCTCTGAAGCATACTCGCGCTGCAGGAACGAGCGTAGGGAGCTGCGTAGCGAGGACGCGGACGTGTCGCTGAGCTTGAAGCCGATGCCCAGCATGATACTGCTGTGGTCTGATTCCGAAATGCATGGAGAATTCATTTTGTGGATGCATTTAATGTGGCACACATAATTCAATAAGGAATGTATGTGTTCATAATAACAGCCCGCCCACTACTAAGAGTCGCACGCGCTACAAAGTGGAGTAACATGTAATGGAACGAGTGTGGCTAGCATTTTAGACAAAGTTTTGCCAGACCAGTGGAAGCTAAGCGTATGTGATAGAATGGAACATTTCAAGGGTACTCCATCCTTCTCCTGAGCAAAGCTCTTCTCACATCTGGAATTGCCAAGTTCACAAGAAACCGCGTGCACCCCCACATCAAGTTCTATGACCAAGTAGTTCGGGTTTGCTGGTGGCAGCGCTACGGGTAACGGTGGTGTTTCGGACTCACGTCTCGAGAGGTGACTCGAGTCGCCAACGACTTGCATCAGACACTGGCCTGCTGGCCAGTATGCTGTCGGCCCACTACAACAATGTACTTCTGCTTAAAATTCAGACGTCGGCAAGTGCGTAGTGGATGTAGGGACTACCTACTAGGTAACATCAGACGCTACCCTCGGATGAAGACCAAGTCGCATCGTAGAAGAGGACGATTCGCAGTCGAGACGTGAACGCTGCCAAGAACATGGAGAGGAGTATACTAGCATAGTTCTCTCCTATCGGCGAAGCCTTCGTCGAGGAGTCCTGTCAGATTACTGAACCTATCTGACTAAATCGAGATTCGCGCAACATTATTGCCGCAACTCAAGATGTTCCGACGAAGTGTGGTGCGTGCACGGCCCATCTCTCGCACACCGGATTTTTTCCATCGTGTTGCACGGCAAGTCCGACCTGGACTGCCGCAGGCTGGACTGCTGCAGGCTACCGCTGCATAATTAATGCCCATTCGACTGGCACTGCAGTGACCCGGTGAATCTACGTCGCTGAACAAAATATGTAGAGAGGACGTGCATTGAATGCAGCATTCCAGTACTTGCACATATAGTTCGCTTCAGGCGTCTTGGTCAACGCACCATCTCGGGCATCCGATTACTCCAACGCCAAGGTGTTCGCCACAATCGCTGGATTCCGGGCTGCAGCAGAGCTCGAAGCCCAAGACAATATCAAGGTACATGTAGTTTGCCTACACCGACAGATCTTGCGGCGATCCTTGCTCACGCTTCGGTGTCTCCGATTGAGCGGCGCGTTTTGGTGGGTGAAGCGATCGACGCGAAAGCCGGCAAACTCGACCGCCAAGGTGCGGTGCTTCGCTGCGTGGTACGTGACCGCCAGTCAGCGAAAGCGGGGCGCAAACTTGCGGATGAATGACTGTCGTTCAACGGAGCAGTGACGGGCCACTCTTTCATGATTGCGCTCCTCTGCGCGTGTCACACGTCGCCGAATAAAACGTCAGGCCTCAAGGGCTTGTGTCAAGGCGCTCTGCTGATAGCAGCAGTCAACTTGACAGAGCTGACCCTGAACAGCTTTTAATGCAGGCCAGCCGGCATCGTGTGCCGCCTGCTGCCGTAGTGCTGCGACAGCGTGGTGACGCCCTGACGCAGCAGCTGAAGTGTTGTGACGGGGTTTGGGCCAGCCCCGCAATCCCTCTGCGGCGACGCAATCATACCGTCAAGAGACGGTACACCATCAATTGATTGCTCCGTTGCCATTTTTAGCAGAATGTGGCACCTTCAGTACTGTGCAGTGACAACAGGGAAGGCCAGTGCCCTTAAAGCGCAGTGTAGCTGCCGCCTTCGCGCAACTTGTCAACGGTAACTTGCCTCTAGCAATGCCAAAGTGTACGAGCCAGCTTACAAGAGAAAACTCTCAGCAATGCTTTGTCAGGACGAGGCAACTTGTTACAAAAGCACACTCACACACAAGCTGGAATGTGGCGCTTGGAGAGCTCTCTGGTCGGCAAGTACGTCCTGTCTTCGCGCTCGAGCCATAAATAGCTGTCGGTACCGACATCTGTGGGACAACGCGGGCAACTCCGATAGTCGCCAGTGCAATGTGGACCACACAACGTGGTGCCAGCAGCGGTGCCATCGGATGAGTGAGACCAAAGCCAGCTTCAAGGCGCCATGTGGGACGCGCTGAAGGGGCGGCGGCGACACCTACTGGGCCAGTGGCGGCGACTGCTTTTTCAACGCTTTACGCTCCACGGAGCTCATGAAGCGCTCATTGCATATCCAGCTAGCAACCCTCGCGGGCCGGGGTCCGCCATGCGTGGTGGCATCATCTATTGCGTCGTAAGCGCGGCTCGTAATCGCCCGCTTGGTGTCCCATACAAACGACAAGATACCGGCCAGGACCGTGTGCGCCACACCACCCCTGCCGTCGCTTGGCGCAATCCTAGGGCGAATGTTTTCGCGGTGCTTGCGGCCGACGCGATCACGGGACTTGCGCGATGCCATGCCATTTCCGAACTTGCCTCCTGGACAGCAAGACACCCTGTACCACAAAGATGACCACCTCCCAGGCCTCGTTCGCCGGCCCAGTCACCGGCTCGCAGCCCTTCCTGGCGCCTGCCTTCGCGGCGCCGCGCAGCCAGCAATCGCTGTCGGACTACCCGCCGCTTGCGCTGTTCGCAGCGGCCGAGCAGGCGCAGCAGGAGGAGCTCCAGCGCCAGCAGCAGCAGCAGCAGGTGGCCCAGACCCAGTCACCCGTGCAGTCGCCATTCCATGCTCCTTCACCCACACTCAACCTTAGCGTCAACCCCAAGCTGCCGTCGCTTGAAGGCCTGCTCAAGCAGATGCAGACCACCTCGCCCACGTCCTCGGTAGCTTCGTCACCGCAGCAGCTTCGTCTGAGCCCCATGTCGCGCGACTTGACACCCATGCCTTCACTTCGCACCATGATCAGCCCCAACATGACCAAGCGCGTGCTGCCTGTGACACAGGCTCCGTTGCCTGGTGTAGGCTCGTTCGCGCCGCAAGTGTACCCTCAGATGAGCTCGTCCATGGGGCCAAGCTTCCCTGGCAAGAAGCGCTCCTGGGCGGACGCTACTCCAGTGCAACAAGTCGTGTACCCAGTCAAGTCTCGTGCGTCACCCAGCAACGGCCACACCCGCAGCCGTGCCTCTAAGTATTGCAAGATTGAAGGATGCGAGCGCGTCTCTCAGCGCAACAACCTGTGCCACAGCCACGGAGGCAAGCGCCTCTGCAAGGAAGAAGGCTGCTCGTCTAAAGACCGCGGTAATGGCTTTTGCATCAAGCACGGCGGAGGCAAAATCTGCTCCATGGCTGGATGTGAGAAGAAGGCTCGTCGGAAAGGACTTTGCACACAGCACTTCCGCATCTCTGACGAGCACGGCGTTGAGAGTGTCGTGTCTTCTCCCTACATGGCCGAGCACAGTGCATTTCGGTCCGTTTAAACAGAGGCGCTAGTTGCCTCCGTATTGTTAGCCTTAGGTTAAAGTCGTATTAAGTTACTCGTGTGAGATAGGTATAGTGCTGGTAATTCCTGATCATATACAGAGGGATTCCTCCGCCTACTTTGCTGTCTTCCAATGGTCCATTTGGACCCTATTGCTTTTCTTCTGACGTGCAGTGCTTTGCAGCATTCGTCACTGCGGAAGCATTGTCTGGACGTTTGTCATAGATAGCTGGTGAGTGGGCACTGCCCAGCTTTAGGAAGCATAAGAGTCGTGCGAACAGCTCGACAGATTCATCCAGTCAAGGAAGTTCAGGTTCCGGACTTCATCGTAGTGCAGTCCGATGAACGCAAATCCGCCTTGAACCCCACGCCAGCTCCTTAGGTACAGCCGCACCGGTACCAAGGTTTGTGCACGTACGGCGCTTCTGCTGCGTGTTGCTGTCAGCTCTTCGGATTTTTTTCACGACTTGTTTCAAGGCAGGACTCAGCTGTGTAGCACCCCTGCGACCGGAATCAAGGCAAGGCTGGTTGGGTGGACTTCGTGGCGCTGATGATGTTCATCCTCTGTTCGCCACAAGATTACACGTTGTGGTCAGATCCACTCCAACGTCGCAAATGACTGTCTGTGGTGAAGGCTGCAGAAGTTGGTCTTCACACGTCCTGCCGGCAAACACTGACAATACACTAGAGAGACCAACTCCAACTGCTTTTGTGTTCAAGACCCGAAGGTATTGAGCTACGAGCACCATGTTCAGTAGTGTTGCGAAGATGGCAAGTCCCCAGTGTATTGTGGCTATTTCTCTTTCTGACCAACTTCGCTCTTTTCAGCTAGCGCAGCCTCCAAAGGGTGCACTGTGCTGTAAGTCTTCCAATAGTACAAGTCATTTCCGATCCGTCCACTAAAGCGCCACCTTCCAAAGAATTGTCCTTGCTGTTGGTCTTGCGAGGTAGAATTTCTGTGGGAAAAGCAGTAGCATCTCCATCACATCGATGTTGCAAAGAAGAAATCCACAGCTTCTCGTTGCCGCTCTGACCGAAACAACTCAAAGCTGTTGTCCGTGAAAAGCTCCCGTTGATCGACATCGCTGAGTGAACTCTCTTCTGAGCACAACTTGCAAAGGTTTTCTTAGCAGCTATTCATCAAGGACACAGCCACTTGCCGTGCAATGGACAACGTTTGCTATGGCTAAACTTCGAATGGTGCAGTCGCAGAAAACAAAGTGGCCGGCTGATCGTCCCTGAACTGCAGAGTGTTCGAGTACGGAATCTCCACTGCAGCAAACGCTACATCAATAGCAGCACAAATGTTGTAGATGTGTGTCTTTCCCTGAAGCGTTCAACCCAACTGCAGCGAGCCAAAATTGTACACTGCAACCTGCTTCGCCTGGCCAAACAATAGGAACGGATGGTGGGAATACACAGGCGGTGCGTTGTAGCTTACTTCCCTCTCCGCTTTCAGCCATAGCTGGTGGTTAGTCGATACGTCCAGCGCGCTGCCTCCAATTTCCCGAAATCATCTTCGAATGCTCCATAGATATTGCTCTTCTCCGCTGCTGGGTTTATTCTCTTCGTCTCTTCACCATTTTGCCGCACAACAGCACGTCTAAAGTCTGTTGATCAAGGAAAGACTAGGCAGGGCAACAGCAGCGCACACCCCAGCACCCAGAATTCCATTAGTCTGCTGCATCATATCCTCAGCAGCATACAACACACGACCACTGTCAAGATTGAGCACAGCCCAGTCCTTTTCGCCTTGAATAAACACGTGAGTCTTACTGCTACACTGGCAGTATGCTGCGCACGTGGTTCAAAATTGCGGCTCACAGTCAACAGCCTTCATCGTGTCAATCTTCAGCAGCACGCACAGCGTCTTGGCTGCTTCATGGGCCGCAAAAAACACGTCGTTTGACCACGGTATCACTCTATAAGTTGCTCAGAGGAAGCTCCAGCAGCTTCAACGGACGTCGACCAGCATGACCAGCATGAATCACGCAGTCAGCTTATAGTCTGCTTGCCAACAGGACACCGGCACACCCGTCCATCGTGTACACCGTCCGATCCAACGAAGAGCAAAGGAGGCTGGTCATCCAGCATGCACAGAAGATGCTACACTTGGGTTGGGCGTCTTCCACTCGTCGATTGATTGAGTTGCATAAGTCGCGTTAGGTTGCATGAGGCTACGTAATCATTGTGACATGCAACCTAAGAATGAAGCTCGATATTTTTGAAAATATTTTATAAATCTAGAGATGACGAAAGATACTGGCAGCGTCATCAGATTATGCAGACAAAAATCTGAGCCGGATTATGTGGTACAAGTACACCCGATACATTCGTGTATTACCTGAGCACACGTTCTGTATGGCCCATACAGTGTGGAACGTGTATTTCCGCGTGCCTCAAGCTACAAGCTGAACCGCGTTTGAGTGATATATGGTCCGGTCTACCCGGCGCTCTACATCTATTCACCAGTTGCGTTTCCGAAGGGCGGAGAAAAGATTCCCCGTCAAAGCAAGCACGTTGAACTCGGCCAGCAGCCAATCAGCGCATCTTTCTCATTTTTAACCAATGGAAACGACGGTGTGTCGCACACAAATATGGTGTGGCGCATAATCCGCACTTTAAAAGCTAGTAAATAAGCTTTATCCACTACATTTTAATCTAATTCGGCCCTTAACATGGTCATATTGTTGATGCAAACACTGATAAGCTTGAGGGATGACGTCGAGCTCAACCAGTGCTGCTTGGGGCCGGACAGTCTCCGAGTTTCGGCAATGCTTTCACACCTCAAACGGCGATTTTCCCTGGGGCGACACAGCAAGATCCAAGGCAAAGAACACGACAACCAGCACTACGAAACCATGAGCCTCTCGAACAGCAACAGCGCCAGCTCCCTCCCCCCTGTGGACGAGCACAACGCGTGCGAGTACCTCGATACGGCGCTCACCATTTTCGTCATCGGCGCCTCGGGCGATCTGGCCAAGAAGAAAACGTATCCGTCGCTCTTCGCACTCTACACCATGGGCTACCTGCCTGAGCATGTGGTTATTGTGGGTTACGCACGTAGCCCCAAGAACGACGTGGACTTCCGCGCGCAGATCGCGCCTTTTATCAAGCCCAAGACGCCTGATGCTGAAGCCCGCAAGGAGGCTTTTTTGGCCAAGTGCATCTACCGCAGCGGTAACTACGACTCGGCTGAGGACGTGGGCAAGGTCAGCAAGGAGATGGAAGCGCTCGAGGAGGCTCAGGGCTCGCCTGTAGCTAACCGCCTCTTCTATTTTGCCATTCCACCCACGGTCTTCGTGCCCATCGGAACGAGCATCAAGAAGGCGGCACTTACCACGCGTGGATGGAACCGCCTCATTGTTGAGAAGCCTTTCGGCCACGATCTCGACTCCTTTGACAAGCTGTCCGAGGACATGGGAGCTCTCTACGGTGAGGACGAGATCTACCGCATCGATCACTACCTCGGCAAGGAAATGGTGCAGAACCTCCTAGTGTTGCGCTTCGGCAACGCTATCTTTGAGCCTATCTGGAACCGCAACTACGTCTCCAGTGTAACCATTACCTTCAAGGAGGACATTGGCACTCAAGGTCGTGGCGGCTACTTTGACTCGTTCGGAATCATTCGTGACGTCATGCAGAACCATCTGCTGCAGGTGCTGTCTCTTGTGGCCATGGAACCACCCGTGCTCGCTGCAGGCAAGGACTACTCCAACTACATCCGTGATGAGAAGGTCAAGGTGCTCAACTGCATTCAGCCCATCAAGCTTGAAAACACTGTGCTGGGCCAGTACCAGGGTGACAAGTCGCGCAACGAGCCTGGATACCTCGAGGACCCTACTGTTCCTAAGGGTTCAGTCACTCCTACGTTCGCCACTGCTGTCATGTACGTGAACAACCAGCGTTGGTCTGGCGTCCCGTTCATCATGAAGGCTGGAAAGGCCTTGAACGAACGCAAGGGTGAGATCCGTGTCCAGTTCCGCCCGCCTCCCGGAGCGGCGCACATGTTCCCGGGCGTCAAGATCCCCGTGCAGGAGCTGGTTCTGCGTCTGCAGCCGGAGGAGGCTGTGTACATGAAGATGAACGTGAAGAGCCCCGGTCTGCAGACCCAGGCGATCTCGAGCGAGCTGGATCTGTCGTACGCCGAGCGTTACGAGGGTGCTGAAGTCCCGGACGCCTACACACGTCTGATCCTTGACGTGCTGCGTGGCAAGCAGGCTGCGTTCGTGCGTGACGATGAGCTGCGTGCTGCCTGGAAGATCTTCACGCCGCTGTTGAACCAGATCGAGACTGAGAAGGTGAAGCCGCTGCCGTACGCTTTCGGCTCGCGCGGCCCCAAGGAGAGCGACGAACTGGTGAACAGAGTCGGCTTCCAATACCACCAGGGTGAGTACCAGTGGCAGCCGCGTGTGCGCACTGCCAGCGCTCTGTAGAAGTCTACACTTCCGCTTTTTAACCCCCGCGAGGCAGTCGGCGAGAAATGTCCGCGTATAAGTATGATGGTGAGCTAGCTAGTCTATCTTGAGCCAGCTAGTGCTGTTCTCGTGTCGCAATCCTATTTCTTTTTGTCGTATGGCATTCACTTCATTCACTTTTTAAAATGTAGTTATGTCTTCAACAAATGTAGCCATGTCTTCAAACCAGTTTAAATTTAAAAAGAACAGCTGGTCTAAATGACGCCAAGACGTCGCCCCGCCAACCGCAAAGGACCTCGCTCTGTCGAGCACCGTAAGCTCTCGAGTCCGCAAATGCTGAGTCCCCGTCGTCTGTGTGACAGTCCCGTCTCGTCCTCTTCCAGCCTGGACATGCCCGAAGCTTCGTACCCGTGTAAGGAGATCGCGGAGGAATCAATCAAAGAAGTTGTCAAACTGGAGGACGCGATGTCTTCAAGTGATGAGGCAATGACTGCTGCCTCTGCAGCTATTGAATTAGTCGTATTGAAACTGGAAGAAGCAGAAGAAGCTGGTACTGCAGCCTCATCCGGCTCCGACGGGGAAACCACAGCCATGATCCAGGTCGCACAGCAAGGACTGCTTAAGCAAGACGCGGAGACTCAGGAATTGCGTCGTAGTAGACGCAAACGCCGTAAAGTGGACGTGTTGAGTCCCTCGCAGGACTTGGCAACCAGTCGCAAGGCAACGCGTAATTTGGACCGAGTTAAGGTGCAAGCGCTGCTGAATTGTCGTCCTGCTGCAGCGGCGACGGCTGCAGCTCGTGCAGCTGCTGCTTCGAGGGAGAAGAAGCGGAAGGCGACACTATTGAGGCAGAAACGAGCAAGTGCAGTCAAGGCTGCTAAGAAGGAGAAGACACTTGACGGCGTGTTGTCACCCGTTCAGGACGAGAAGAAGACGACCCCGAAGAAACGGCATCGGAAGACACGACGTCCGTTAGAGCCAGTGTACTCTTTCCAGACAGAAACGGATTATATGGCGGAGCTCATTGCGGAACTTTACGAAGAGCAGGAGCAGGATGATCGAGAAATGTACAGTATCACGAGGGACACCGTTGTAACAGAAACCAGCTCGTGTAAGCGGTCACAGGAGGTTGACGACTTGAGTATGGAGGATTTCCGACGTCTGATGACGTATGGTGAAGTATCGGTGACATCGGTGGCTAACAAGATCCTCCCGCTGTTTAATCTGGACGACGACGACGTATTCTTTGACCTCGGCTGTGGCACCGGGAAGATTTTGGTACAAGCTGCGCTCCAAACGCCATGCAAGCGGGCGATTGGCATTGAGCTGATGCAGAATCGCGTGTTGGAAGGACAAAAGGCGCTGGATCGACTGAAAGAGCGGAACCTGGCCACGCTTGATGGCAAGCAAATCGAGATTTTCCGCGGTGATATGTTTGTCCCCCCAGAGGCAGCTCGCCTGGTGGATGCCACCGTGGTTTTCATCAACAACGTGATGTTCGGGCCCCAACTGATGCTGAAGGTCTTGCATCTTTTCAACACTCTACCCAAGTTGCGATGCGTGATGACTTTGCGTAAAATTTGTGAACGTCACGGCCATGAGAAGTGCTCGAGAGCTGGTAACTACTGCGTCGACTACGTCCAACCGCCGATTGAAGAAGAGATCGATGTGTCCTGGGCTGATAAATCCAGTGTCTACTTCTACGAAAGCGTCGACTTCAAAGTAAAGCAACTGACGCTGGAACTGGCCAGCGGTGCCCACCAAGTCAAAAAGGCAAGATAAACACTGCAAGTTCAGCATTGGAGGGGGCCCTCTCCACCCGCTTGCTCAAGGCGCACGGAAACGGACGTGATGAATCGATTTTGCCCAGGTAATAGAGGATTCATGCATGCATTTGCTCGCCTTCATTTCGGCTCGCGGTGTATTTTGCCTGCTTATACTGCATGGTGTAGCGACATATCTGTGTTCATCGTGGTTCTAGATGAAAGCTGAGCCCATGTACGGGTCCTGTGCAGTCTGCTCAAAGAAAATAGCTTCGTAAAAGTTCCGGAACGCTTCCATTTCGCCCACGCCCTGAGAATACTTTGCAGCGTAGCTGTCCGTCCCTGAGGACAGCAAGAGCTTGTTCATCTCGGCTTGAAGGCACGGGATCAGCTTGGCAAGAGGTGGAGCAGGTTTCTTCTTTGCCTCAGCAGTAACATCCTCCACCACTGGCTTACTGGGTCCATACACAACGTCGTCGAGGTCCTGGAAGGCGTTGCCACACAGGAAGCCCAAGCCGTGCTGCAGTGCGGGCAGGAACAAGTCGCTCTCCAGCAGATCCCACAAGTCATTAAGGAGACTAATGACATGTTCGTCTTGGCCCTTCTGTTTGTCCGGATAGATCAAGAATTCCCGCCACTTCCGGAGCTCCGTTGAATTCTCCTGTTTCTCAGCCGCAGCTACAGCAGCAGGAGATGGTAACACAGCCAAGAACAGAGCTTGCAACAATTCATTGAGCTCGTCCGCAGTCACCGCAGCCTTCCTACTGACTTTCCAGGCCTGCAACTGTTTACTCTCCTTCACAACAGCTTCCACGTGACTCTTGATCTTACCCAGAGCTTCATCCAGGAAGTACTCAAGTCCAGAAGATAGGAAACTGTGGTACGCCTGCTCTTCAGCCTCTTCCCTCTGCTTTTGTCTCTCTGAGAGTTCTCCAGCCTTGTTCTTCTCGAAAACTCGTTTACCAATGATAGAAACCTGTGCAAACACCAGCAAATGCCACAGTCCAAAGGCTACAAGGCCCGTCAAGTACCGTGTAAATGCCAATAGCTTAGCGTCTTCCCAGAGCGCGTTACGTCTGCTCTTCTGCGTTTTATCCAGCGTTTTAAGCTCCTGCACGACGCTCTCCAGGTCCAACAGCTGGTAAAGTCGTGTCTTGAGCTTAGGTAGGAATCGTCGAACCGTAGCGCGACTCTCGTCCGCTGTAGAGCCCAAAGCCAATTGCAGACGCTGATGCTCCGCCATTTGCGCCTGAAACTGCTGCGAGAAGCGCTCCGCCTCGCCCAACATGCGGCGATACGCGTAATAGGCGCCTCCAGCACACGCAGCGCCTACGCCTGTGACGATCAGCAGCTTCTTGTGCCGACGAGCGAAGCCGCACGCGGCCTGCTTAGCATGCTGCAGCGCCGACCACATTGATAATTGACTAGATCTGAGTATGGGGCATGTTGACTTGACGCTAAATGGAAATACGCATTATGATTGGTTAAAAATATCTTACTTTTTTTTTTTTTTCTCAAAGATACTTTTTCTTATCAAGAAAATATTTAAATAAAAATGGATGCGATGAGTGCGGCACCTGGGCGATTCGATGCGCTGTTGACGCAGTTAGCGCAGCAACATGGAGGTGTTGAGTCGCTGCTGGACTCGTTCTTTGATTTTTTGCACCGGAAGACGGACTTTTACGTGGTTTCGAGCGACCCAGGGAGACACAAGATGGGATTTTTACCTGGTCAGGCACAGCAAAAGGTGCTTAAAGCTTTCCAGAAGTATCCGTTGAAGAGTCTTGACGGTAGTGGGGATGGTGTTGCAGCAGTTAATACTGCACTTAATACTACAGCTCCGACGGTATCTGCTTCTGTTGATACTTCAAAGCGGAGTGTCAGTGTTTTAGAGGATTCAAAGCCTCAGCTAACAGAGGACGGGAAGCAAGGTAGGATTTATCCTGCTAGAATGTCTGGAAATGTCATCATACTAATGTTGCTGGATGCAGTTCCAGTGGGAAATGGTGGAGTGGCAGCTAATTACACGTGGACGCAGACGTTGGAAGATGTTTCGGTAAGGATATCGAGATATTTGCTACTTGGCAGGATATTTGATGCTCGATGTTGCAGATTCAGATGGAAGTGCAGCCAGGAACAAAGGCGAAGGATCTGATCTGTCGCATCGAGGCGTCTAAGGTTTTTGTGGCACTGAAGAGCGACCCGACAAAGCCACTGCTGGAAGGAGAGTTCCCGGATAAAATCCGGGCTGACGAGAGTATTTGGTCGTTGGAGAGCAATCATATGTTAAATATCTCGTTGGAGAAGATCAAGCAGACCTGGTGGGCAAGTGCGTTGAAGGGGGGACCAGAGATTGATACAAGTCAAGTAGATTCCCGAAGGAACATTCAGGAGTACGACGAGGTTACACAAGGAGCTATCAGGAAAGCAGTGTACGACCAACGACAGCAAATGAGCGGTGGAGTTCACCTTACGGCTGAAGAAAAGATGCTAGAGGATGCCAAGAATCTACCAGGCTCGCCATTTCTTCCTCCGACTCAAAAAAATCCGTAGATATTTGGTGTGAAAAAATATCTAAGCTGTTGATTTTCCACATATTTGTTCCCTAGATCTAATCAGCAGCCAAGATACAATGGCCAGCAGTCGAGAATAAAGTTACAAGATGCCCCAGTGACGCTCGAAGCCGTTCAGCAGACGGCAGATGGCTTGGGCTCCGCTCATCGGGTACTCCGAGATTGAGATCGTCTCATCCAGCTGCAAAATAGACACAACATCCCTTATAAGTATCAATCACCATCGAAATATCTTTACAAAACTTCACGTACATAGTTGCAGTTCTCCTTCGAGACGTGACCGTGGGCCATGGCACCAAAGATGAACACGACCGGCTCATCCTTGGGTAGCGATTCCACCCACTCCCACGGGTTCACGAGGGTTCCAGTGCACGACAACGCGTACTTCTTGCAATTGGCAGGTAGGTACTTGGTCACAGGGTTCTTAATCACGTTCAACAGTGTGTGGTTGCCATCGGACGAGCGGATTTTCAGCGTGTGGAGCAATTGCACTACAATAAAACAAAAATCATTACTATCATCTCCACATTTCAATACCAATTGCTTCCACGTACCCATAAGACCAGCAAAGCGTTTGTACGTGCGAGGTACACGCATCTGCGAACTGACCTCAATTAGAACACCCTTGCTGCTCTGGATGTACATCTACAATAGCACCACCATTAATATCAGTATTACAAAAAACTTTAGTAAATAACTACTATTTTAATGTACCTTGAGATAGCCAGCCTTGTTCAATGGCGAGTCCAACAGCGCCATCAGCTCCTGGTGCAGAATATCCGGACGTGACTGACTCGCTTCACGGTTTAATTTCTTGTGAATTCCCTTGTGGTCGTCACAGTTCAAGAGTTGATAACCCTTGGACGTCTTGACCGTCTCCAGCGCCGCCTGCTCCAGGATCACAATCACTTGGCGCCGTTTCACGTCTTCCTTGCTCGCACTCATGAGTTTAATCCGTCAATTGTCGTAATGAACCGCTGGAAGCATTGGTCGCTACGCATGTGTACCATATATATGGTACAATTCATTCGTACTTAGATGAAGATGATCTTGAAACGACGCGTATCCATCTTCAATGTGTCATAAGTCCCAACAATATGCTGCTGTTGCTCGTATTCCTGTATGTTTCCTGTACGGATGTCTATGCTGCTGTGCTGCATCGCACGTGGACTACACAGCACTGGTGTAAGAGTGTGCATAAGCCTCAGTGGCCGTTCGCGTACCAGAAGATGCCAACGCAGTTGATTGAGTGGCAAGGACGAGAGAACTGGAATGACCAGGATATTCGACATCGATGCTCGGTATTTGGTGTACAGAGTAAATGCCATATATGTCAAACGTTTGCTTGCAATGGGAACAGTGGAGATCGCTGTAAGTTTCAATTGCAAGGAATTCCGTGGACTAATTTGCCCAAGAACATCCCAACGGTGTCAGATGTCCCTTGGGCTGTTGGAGGTAGACATCGATATGACTACGGAGCTGCTACACAACTTTGTGTCTTTTTATCCGGTGGAAGTTGTTTATCACCTTTTGAGACGGATTATTCGCAGTGTGACGTGAGATGTTGGGGCACGCAGTCCGGTGCGTTGACGTATAAAGGAGCTCACCCGTACAGGAACGTAAGTGATGCAAAAGCGTCGGATATTTGGAGTTATTCACCTTTGTTTGGAGCACCTGGACGCTCTCAAGGACTAGTAACGACTGTAGCAGGTGAAGGAACCGCCGGGTTTCTGGATGGAACAGCAGCAGCGGCCAAATTCAATCATCCACGAGGTGTAGCGGTAGATTCCAATGGTGTTGTGTACGTGGCTGATACTGGAAACCATCGGATCAGAAGAATCGATCCAAATACGAAGATGGTTACTACACTAGCAGGTGACGGTAGGGAAGGGTTTACGGATGGTTCTGCACTTACTGCGAGATTCTCGTACCCGTCGGATGTTGCAGTGTTGGAGACGAATGGAGGGGCGACGATCACAGTATTTGTGGCTGATACAGGCAACCACCGCATCCGACAGATTAAAAACGGAATTGTTACTTGTCTTTCAGGCCTTTGTGGTGCTGGAGTTGAGACGGTGAGGCTTTCACAGTATCCAGAGAAACCTCACGCTGGTTTAGCGGACGGTAGTCCACTTGGTGCACGATTTGATACTCCAATGGGCGTTGCTGTTGATTCAAATGGGGTAGTTTTCGTTGCTGATACGGGAAATCACTTGATACGACAGGTTGAACTGGACGGAACGACTCATACACTAGCAGGAGGTGTAGTCCCGTCCGAAGATGCAGCTACTCTCGGTTGTTTGTCGCCATGCTTACGTGGAGAACGTGGCTTTAAAGACGGAAGTTTAACAGACGCTCGCTTTGAAAGTCCACGAGCTATTGCTGTTGGTGTTCAACGTACGTTGATTGTAGGTGAAGGGCATCGAATCCGCAGAGTCACGTATGATGACAACACACCGTCCACAATTGAGACGATCACATCAACGAACCGCGTTGTGACGTTAGCTGGGTCAAATGTACCTGGTCACGTCGACGGAGAAGGCAAGGAAGCAACATTTAATGCTCCAGCTGGAGTCGCATTTGCATCTGATGGACGTGTATATGCGGCAAGTTCAACGGATTGTTCAATTCGGCGGATATCGCCCGCTTCTCTGGTTTCTCGACTAGTAACTTGTTCAACTCGAGCTACTGCAGTTCTAAGACCAAGTGGTTGTGCGTCGTATGAGCCACCAGCGGACGAATTATTTCTCCAAACTTCCCCTTCAGTCAACAATATCTTCCACAACTACTTACAACGTTCGGAATTCGATCCTGTCCAAGGTGTAGCCATTTCTGGGCGAACTCTCAAAGACTGTACAGGTTCTCCACCTGCCGATGGACTTGTGCAGGGTGATTTAGCCTTACCATTACGTGATCCAGACACTCACGCAATATTATCTGATGTATTCGAAGATATGGAATACGGCACAACCATCAAAATCCGATGTCCTTCAGGTTGTGACTCTGTAAGCTCCACGTCAAAAGTATTTGGCTCTGGTTTATACGGCGATTCATCCTCCATTTGCCTCGCTGCAATCCACAGTGGCGTATTAACAGCTCAAGGTGGATTGATAACGTTAACACTAGAGCGAGGGACTCAACCAGCTTCCCAATCGTCCAAAACCAGCGGATCCACTGCAAATGGTGTGACCTCACTCGATCTCCCAACGAACCAGAACGACCGTGCTCGATTGTTTAGTATCGCAGCTTACTTACGGCCAAAACTCGAGGTTCAGTCGGTTGCTGGAGCTCCAAATGCACCACTAGGAGCTCAACAAGATGGTTGTGGATATCTCGACGCTCAACCGCCATTAGCTGCCCGTTTCCAAGGAATCGCAGGTCTTGATATTGCTAGGAGTCGCTCTCTTTCACGTTCGGATCTTCTGTACATCGCAGACGCCGGGAACAATCGCATCCGTGCTTTATCTGCGTCTTGTGTCAAAGTTTGTGAGAATGGAGGTGTTTGTTCAGCTCCTGACGTCTGTACTTGTACTTCCGGATGGACTGGAGATGATTGTACGACTCCTGTGTGCTCTACGAGCTGTGGATCTCGTCAAATCTGTGTAGGACCTGATAAATGCGACTGTATCCCTGGATACGGAGGCTTTCCAGCTTGTAACACACCTAAATGCGTCCAAACGTGTGGACATGGGGGAGTTTGTTCAGCTCCTGACACTTGTTCGTGTGCTTCAGGTTGGTTCGACGCTAATTGCACAACTCCAGTATGTACTCAAACCTGTGGAAATAGTGGAAATTGCACTGCACCAGATACTTGTACATGCTCTGAAGCTTGGAAAGGAGTTGATTGTCGTGTACCAGTCTGTTCTCAAACGTGTAGCAATGGGGGGAGCTGTGTAGCACCTGATTCGTGTCTCTGTGCTGCTGGTTGGAGTGGATTCGACTGTAGTCTCCCAATTTGTCCTCAAGGAGACTTTAAGGCACACCCAAGTGGGTATGTTAATGCTCTTTCACGTCCTTTATCAGTTGAAAGTTACGTACCCTGTGATTTAACTCGCTGGTGTTCGGAGACAGGAGAATTTGACTGTCTTCATCGTTTATATTCTACGTTTAGTCCAGTTGTGAATGCGTCCAGTGGTTTAGCAGCGAAAGGGAAAGTTCCTGAGTCTTTTGGAAATTGTTTACTACTGGAATTGGGCGATGACGCTCTCACACAGTTCCAATATCTCTCGGAAAGGAATGTAACGAGTGATGTCTATCGTTTTTCTCCAGTTAAAGCGTACGGCTGGGATACTACTGATCCTTGGAGAGGAATAGCAAGGGCAGAAGTAGGGTTCTCCCCTCCTTTTCTACTTACCAGCGATCGACAAGTAGCGCTGGTAGAACGAAGGAGAATTGTACAAGGAGTCTACATTTGTGCCCATGGAGGGAGTTGTGTGGCTCCAGACGTCTGTCAATGCGCAACGGGTTGGGCAGGCTTTGACTGCCGTACTCCTGTGTGTTCCCAAGGCTATTACTCTCCAGATCAAAACACTTACCTTGCAGCTGAACCCCCAACAGCTATCCATCCTCGACAACCAGTTTCCAATCCAACGTACACTGCGACAGTTGAACAAATTGGATACACTCAAGTGACAAGAACTACTGAGACTCGAGGTGGGGTGCGATATAAACCGTCACAAGGAGGGTATGCGTGCTCTATTCGTAGTATCACGCAGTGGGAGAAACCAGTAACTAGCGATGGTTCTCCCGCATACTACTTCAACCATCCGAATTACTATTCACGTTATATGGATCGAATATTATCAGCTGATGGACATTACCATACACATTGGAGTGGAATGGAGTGGCCACCGCTTTATTCACTATCGAAACCACCACTAGATGATACACGTGAAGGTTGGAAACGTGGAGGAACATGGAGTTACATTCCCGGTGCATTTTGGCAAAAGGGGGTTTGTCTTCTGGAATTTAAACGAGTGTGTTCTACTGGAATTCAACCGAAAGATTTCGTAACAGGTCGATTGGGAGTACTAGTGGTTGATACTGATGCATCGTATCGTCCTCAAGTGACGTACACAACCCAAGATGAAATTCGTCTAGGATATTGGAACGGTTCAGTGTATGGAGATTGCATAGATCAAGTAGTTCGTGGCTGTTTCAACAATGGAACGTGCACTGCACCTGGTGTTTGCACCTGTGCCCATGGGTGGACTGGTACAGACTGTTCTACCCCTCAGTGTTCTCAAAATTGTCTTAACGGAGGCAATTGCACACTACCAAACACTTGTACGTGTGCATTGGGATGGTCCGGAAGAGATTGTTCCATAGCTTTATGCGCTCAAGAATGTCGTAACAACGGTACTTGCATCGCTCCTGATCAATGCCAATGCGTCACTTGGAACTCAATTTGGCGCGATGGTCGTGAAAACGGAGGAAAACCGGTTTTTCAACTTCCGGATGGACGAGCACAGCGCACAGGATACACTGGATACGACTGTAACACTCCGATTTGTGTACAAGCCAAGCGGTTTGTGCTGAATGTGGCAAACCGCTCTTCCAGTAACTTTCGTGCACTTCGAGGAAACTACGATAGTGCTACTGCAGTCCGGAATTGTGATACGTATCGCTGTCCACAGTATGACGTGGAGCTTGTAGCGAACGACGGACTTTCGTTCCAAAGTGGCTGCTCTGTAGGCGATCCCGAACCGAATCCTACGCGAAATTCTTCTCTTTCAAGTGCTCAACAGATCCAGAATATCCTGGATTACAAAGATAATCTCAATGTTGCACGGATGTCGGATAAATTTCTCTGTGGAAATACTGCCTGGAAGCAAGGAGATATTGAAAGCCAGAACGGGACGAACCGCTTAATTCGCGTAAACTACGTGAATGTGACGAAAGTGAACGAAACTTCATGGATATTGGGAAATTCGACCCCAGGAGAAGGTGTCTACGAGTGTTTCAACTCTGGAGCTTGTGTAAATCCAGACGAATGTGCATGTGGTGATGGATGGACCGGAATCGACTGCAACACGCCGCTGTGTCGCTTTCAAAGAGCTGATAAAGCTGCGGGAGTGTCTTCTGGATGTCGCAATGGTGGAGTGTGTGTTAGTAAAGACCAATGTCGTTGTATCACTGTGGTATCAACTCTTCATAAACAGTATTCTACAGCTCCAACCGGACTTACTGGGTATTTTGGCTCGGATTGTGCTCTACCAGTGTGCATCCAAGGCGTCTTCGACCCGGTTTGCAACGCTAGCGTCGTGGCAAATGCTCTCAATCTTACAAGTGGAGATATCTCGAGTATTGACAATATATCCAATAGTATTGTGAGCAGTGGGGATGGTTGCTACAGATGCAAGAACGGAGGTCTGTGTATCGCCCCCGATGTCTGTGCTTGTGCTCAAGGGTGGACAGGTTTCGACTGTTCTACTCCAATCTGCGAATTGCCTAAAGAAGTGGTAGTTTCTGTCCGTCCAAGTCTTTTCACAGTGGACGAACTCAAAGTGGAAACGTTCCGTACAGATCCGTGTGGCACTGGAGGTGGTCGATGGGGTACAGAAGTCGTCAATGGAGCAAGAATTGGCCAAGGTAATTGCACTTTGCCCATGAAATGCACCTGTTTGTGTCGAAAGCGTTATGATAAAGCTCTGTGTGATACAACGGGCGAACTATGTGAAAAACCCTGGCAAGATCCTTTTCGCCGATACCGATCTATTCCAGCAGGATTCGTCTACGGCACACGCGACTGTGTGGATGGATTTCAAGGCATTGAAGACAACGATGGGGATTTTATGACTTGTCACTTGCAGATTTACGTACCGTCAACATGGCGTCGCTACACTGTGAGTGTTGTAGCCATTTTATCCGTTGTGGCTGCAATTGTCCTGGTGGCTTGGTATTATATCCGCAAGAGGGTGAGACGTGCTCTGCTTCTTGCTAAAGCTGAGCGTCGTCGCTCTCGTAAAAACTCCGAGGAAAATATGATGAAACCAAAGCTTGGAGCTTTCGCACATGCAAAGAATGAGTAACAAGTTAGCAATAGACAAGGACGAGTTTCTATTATCTCGTCGCAGCTTATACCCAGAGTTGTTCCGTCTTCTTCTTGGCAAATCTACGAAACCAGCATTTCAATGGGGATCTGAGACGATTGTCGCTGTTCCTCCTCTTCTTGCTGTCCATTTGCCACTGCAGGCGTTTCATTAGAACTCGAGAGCGACCCGATAGCGTTCGTACCTTCAGCAGCACGTAAATACTCGTCGCGGCGGCTCTGCGACTCGATCAAGAACGAGGCAAGAGCCTCACGAGGACCGGAACTCCCGTCGCCAGATGTGTCTAAGGAAAGAAGAGGCTCAATTGGAGGCAGTAGCTCCTCTTCTTCCTTCACACGAGCCAGAATCAGCTCCTCGAAGCAATTACCAGGCGGGGAGAGACTGAACTCGCGTCGATCTTCAGGCTCCACGTATCGCTCAGCTGAACCTCCAAACTCCTCGAGTATAGCGGCACAGATCGTCTCCACTTTCCTCTCCAAAATCGCGAGGGAAGGAAACTCGTTCATAACACGCAGGAACCAGTCGTTCATCTCCACTGCCGACTCAAAATGGTGGCGATACAGTGGACGGAAGGAGGGCGTGCCTTCCAGAAATACTGAACGGATGTGGTGCTCTCGGGCCTGGCGGTGGAACGGCAGCTGACGATCCAACATGACGCGTGCCCAACCGTAAACACCGTAGCGAGCCATTCCGTAAAAGATGCCTAGATCGTGGATCCACGGACACCACCACACTGGCATATCCGTCACGAGACTCTGCTGTCCAGATTTCAGGTAGGCCTCAAGTGCAGCTCGTTTGGTCGACAGAATATCCAGTACATCTTCCAGTAGCTGTGTACGCCGCATGGTTACCCAAGCTGTGTTACGGGCCTTGAGACCATGGGCCAATACGCCTTCGAATGCGTCGACGAACTCGATGCCAATCAGGTCGCCCAGTGCCACTGCACGTTGATCAGAACCTAGCGGATCTGCACGCATCCGCGCGACCTCCCGACACTTGGAGGCGAACTTGGTCTCGTAAAAGGTGCGTGCCTGCGTCGCCGTCTTGTTCAGATTTCCCCATTCCACAATGTTAAGCCATGAAATACTGTCAGTTTCCCACGCGAAACCCCGCGCTTGCTCCGTCACAAACGGCAGCATTGAAGGTGTAGCTTTGCCATCAGGCGCAACAACAGCACGCTTGGCCAGAATCCGCGGCGCGCCATGAATAGCCATCATGTACGCGAAAGAACGGCGCTCCTCCTTAGTCCAATCTGAGCTTTTTATGCGGTGATGTTGAGGAGGAGCCACTGCCGCATCCGGGAGTTGACGGGTATTGTGCAGCACCGTCATGTGTCGAAGAATGTCAATCTGTGCAAGCTGCATGGCCTTTAGTTCCAGACGACGCAACGTCAACGTACGCGCGTGCATCTCCTGGGCAATTTGACGCCGTTGCTCGGTAGCAGCGCGCTCCTTTTTGAACCTATCCTTTTCGTGTCGTCGCTTGATCTCCTCTGCAGACAGGAGCCAGCTAAGCAAACGATTCATATGCTGCACCTCCGGAGGCTTGTACGAGTCGGCTGCTGTCGCATCGCTTGCGCCTTCAGTTTTCACTTGGGTAGAGTTACCATTACTCTTAGGCATAGTGTAGCCATTCGCAGAACTTGATGCGCTTTCCGAGTCAACGTCGCTCATATCCGCACCGTCCCCATCCTCTGCAGATGTGTTATCCTGCTTTTTAACTGAATTCCCTGACGACTGAGCAGCGTTTGTCTGGTTGGAGGCATTGCCATTACTTGAGCCAGCCTGGCCAAGTTGCGCAAAGTGAAGACACGGATCTGCCAGAATTTGGGCACATCGGCCGTATCCATGTAGGAATACGCCCATTAGTAAATTCCTGTCTGCGTCTTCGTTCCACCATGGCGTGATTTGTGTCCATACCGGTCGCTCACCCACGTCAACCAGTTCGATATGGGGAATTAGTTTGTCCACTCCATAATATCTGGCGCGATCGTCAATACTCGCACTGGGGCTAGGTCTCGGCTTGGAGGCATCCACCTCATCCTTGTACAGTTCATCGCACACATCACAGGCAGTCGTGATTAGATGCCGAAGCCTTTGAAGCATGTCCAACCGAACCAGGACACGTCTACCACCACCTTGCTTAGACTTCAGCACGAAATCGTCTTCTTTCAGGACAGATGACAACTCCTCCTCGTCGATTAAATTCTCCTTCTGAGCCAAATTGCCAGCATGAATCGACGCCTTCACGAAGGTAGAATCATCTTTCCTCTCATCACAAGCCAGCGCCGACACATAAATAAATCCACGCGCAAAGCGCTCCACCTCCTTCACGGAGCGACTACTGCCGCTTTGGCTTCGGATAATCTCCCAGCGACCGAATCCGAAGTGCATCAGTGCACGCTGCAGGCGGTCACGCCCATTCTGGGTCCATTCGCGAGAAACGTTCTTTTCCTCAAGCCGTTCACGCTCCTCCTTCTCGCGCTTCTCTTGCTCGTACTCATCGTCTGAAATACTGCCGTCCGAGAAGCTACCACCATCGCCAAAGCGAGCCACACGAGTTCGTTTGCGTTGCTGCGGCAGCAAGTCTTCGGCTTCCACAGGATCAGGTTCAGTCAGACCCACAGCCTTCTTCCAAAAATCGGGGTCATCAAGATCCACATCATCTGAAGTAGTTGCCGATACGAAACTCGCTTTCGAGAAGCTGGACTGGGCTTGCTCCGTGTACTGGATAACCTGCGATGAGCGTTGCAGGATCTGGTCAATATCAAGGGCACAGAACTGCTCACCAGCAGTATCATCGTCACGGAAGACGTCGTAAGCACCACGCTTCAGCAGCTCATCAATCTCTTTAGATTCCTGCGCTTTCGAAGACTTGTTGCGTTTCTTGCCACCTTCTTCCTCATTCTCACGACGCATGTGTGTAAGCACAGCCTTGTCCAGTCCCAGTTTTAGTGACGCCTTGTGGAACATGTGCATTTCATAGGTCTTTCGCGTGATCAGCCGATAAATCTTCACGGAGTGCGTCTGGCCAATACGATGCGCACGAGCTTGAGCCTGGAGGTCATTCTGAGGATTCCAGTCACTATCAAAGATAATGACAGTATCTGCTGCAGTCAAGTTCAGTCCCAGACCGCCTGCCTTGGTGGAAAGAAGCATAACAAAACGCTTGTACTCAGGCTTGACGAAGCGATCCACAGCAGCTTGACGATCGTTGCCGCGAATGTTACCGTCCAACCGCTCGTAAAGGTACCCGCTGTAACGTAGATAATCCTCAATGATGTCCAGCACACGGACCATTTGACTGAAGATGAGCACCTTATGGCCTCCATCGCTGAGACGCGGCAATAACTTGTCAATCAACACCATCTTACCGCAGCACTTCACCATCATTTCGTGGCGCTGAGCATCTGTTGTCAAGCCTTCATTCAAAATTTCCTCAACACCGTTGTTCAGGTATGGATGATTGCAGCACTTGCGAAGCTCCATCATGACGTTCATTAGATTGGGCACGTTGCGCGGGTTTCCTCCACGATTCAAAAACGCTGTGTTTCTCTCGTAAATCGCACGGTACCACTGCTTCTGCACCGGCGTAAGCTCCACTTCAACGATAGTTTCCTCCTTCGGAGGAAGAGACTTCTCGACATCTTCCTTTACACGACGCAGCAGATACGGCTTCAGCATCTTGTGCAAGTCGGCCACTTGCTGGGCTTCATGTAAGTCGCCAAACTTCTCGAGGAAATTAGCTACGCTGGGGAACGATCTCGCATCCAAGAAGTTCAATAATGCCCACAACTCTTCCGTCTTGTTTTGCAGAGGAGTACCAGTGAGAAGAACGCAGTGATCACGACGAAGGGAGCGCATCTGCTCTACAAGACGGGAAGACTGGTTCTTCAGGCGGTGAGCTTCATCGACCACAAGGCAGCGCCAGTGGATTTTCGAAAGAACAGCAATGTCCTTGATCGCCACCTCGTACGTTGTCACTAGAATGTTGAACCGGTATTGCTTCTTCTTGTCTGGACGAAGGTTTTCGTCCAGGTAGTTGAACTCAAAGTCGCGGATAATTTCCCTTGAGGCACTGTTGCCGTGGTAGACAACGCAGTTCATTGTGGTCCACATCTCACATTCATTTTGCCACTGCACGATCAGCGACAACGGAGCCACAATCAAAAATGGTCCGCGGATCTTGATCTTGGGATCATCACGAAGAAGATTCAGGAAGGAAAGCGTCTGGATAGTCTTACCCAGACCCATTTCATCTGCCAGAATACTGGGTCGCTCGTTATACCAATTCCAAAGCAACCAATTCAGGCCTTCCAGCTGATACGCACGGAGCGAAAGAGACTGATCCTCGCCAAATAGAGGCGATTTCTCAAGCTTACGGTACTCTCGAATGGTTGGACGCGGCCGTGGTTTCCACACCTCCTCATCAGGAACGACAATCGACGCCTTATACTTAGCAAGAGCTACGTCGTCCTTAATATCGCAGGCGCGTTCCCACGTCGCATCTGTGTAAGACAGCACACGCCACTTGATGTAGTAGCGCATACCGTCGTCAACAGGGGCGTCTGGGAAGTTAGGGTCTGCAGGCATGGGCTCGTCCTTGCGGTGGGCGATAATCCTGTGGATCTCGAGGTATTCTGGGTTAAAGTACTCGAGTTCATCCACAGCTAACGAATCCTCCTCCGTGTCTCCAGTCTGTCGAAGTGGATGCTGTCGATGAAGCTGCTCCTTCTCATGGAAGCGCTTGATCTTCTGCTTGTTGGTGAGTGGATCCAGATCCAAAAGCACTTGTTTGGTCTCCCACGACGCATGCATGTACGCGAATCCCTTCCACTTGATGAGATACTCCGTAATAGACGTCTTCGCAGGTCGGTTGGCGAACAAATTGGCACTGGCCGAGTCAGCACCTACTGCCGGTGCAGGCTCCTCCACTTCTCTCTGCCGGGCGCCCATGATCTTCTCAATGACCATAGTAGACACGGGCGTCTGCTCTTCCACTGGCTTTGTCTCGTCCTTGAGTTTACTTGCGTCTAACTGGAACTCCGCTTCGTCCGAGTCGCTGTCTTCCTCTCGTCGTTTCTTGTGCTTCTTGTGCTTCTTATAGTCACTATCACTACCAATGTCCTCGTCAGAATTAGGCACATGATAGGACTTTCTCTTCTTGTTAGCTGAGCGTTTACTATGACGTCGCTCGTCCTGCAGCTGCTGAGCCAACAGCCTTGACTTGTCGTCGTCATTGAGCTCCTGAGTCTTGTGCTTCTTCATGACGCGCCGCACGTGGCAGTTCTGGCACTCACGAGTGCGACGGTCGTAGTTGGCGTGTTGGCAGGACGCACACACCCAGGGCTTCTTCTGGGTCTTTTGGGTCTTTTCCAGCTTGCGCTTCCGCTCCTTCTTGGCTTGGAGGTTGGCCAGATCCGTGTTAAAGGCTTTCAGTTGGGTGAAATCCTCGTCAGGCTTCTCACACAGCGGGCACACGTAGGCGTCCAGCGCCTCCAGCTCCTCCTGCGTAAGGATTAACCCACAACAGCTCGGATGAACCCAGCCGTTGCAGCCGCCGGAGCCGCGGATGCACTCGATCATGATGCCGGCGCCGTCCGCCTGCTGACAGACGCAGTAGGGCGTGGGGTCGGGCGTGGCCATGGCGGAACGAGGGGAAGGAAGGAAGGGGGAGAGGGCGAGAACGTTCAGTCGCGTGTGGGCTCTTCCCTTGTCTCGCTCTAGCCCAAACTGCCGCCTAGAGGCTTCTTGGAGACCACCCGCATTTGCTTCCCATACAGGAGATAAAAGGAAATGTACCTGATTAATGGTACAACTATTTTTGGAACCTAACCGCGATGTGATTTCTGATTGATGTGACTCACATCATAGTAGTAGTCCTCTAACTACTACTGAAGTAGTACGTACTAGTAACATCTAGAATTCATAAGTGAAGGATTTCTTGGCGATGAGTTCTGTAGCTTCCTTCTCAGCGTCTGGGTCCAGCACTGCAACATATTCGCTGTTTATTGCCGAAGGAGACTGATCCAGTCCTGAATCTAGACCCTTCTTCCCTTTTCGTGATCCTAACCGTCGACGACTGGACTGTTTGCTGGTAGCTCCAAACAATGGTGCTGGTGGTCCTTGCTGCTGAGGCTGCTGTGGCTGTGATTCTAGTTGGGGCTGGTTCTGAGCGAGTTGGGCAGAGCTCTTTTGTCTGTTTTGCCACGGTTTCTGCGGTGATTCCTGCGCTCCTGCACCTCCAATCACATGGACGGTGTAGTTCTCGTCCTGCTTCTGCGGTTGCTGGGGTTGCGAAAGCCTTTGGTGGTCCTCGGGCTGTTGGTACTCTTGAAAAAGCGGGTAGCTCTGCTGTTCGTGTTGATCCTGATTCGGCTGTTTGTCGTGGATAATGAACGAGTTGCCATTCTCATCGTATTCCACGTCAGTCAAGTCTTTCATGTCCATAACGAAGCGACCCACATCGGCTACACAGAAGAGAATAGATACACCGAGCGATGGTCCTGTCTTGACGACCATATCGGGGTCCCAAACGAGGAAAGCGAAGGCGTAGAACCACGTGAGGATCTTGCAGCGCAGCATATTCCGCTCGAAATGCTCTGGCGACGGGAAGATCGAGCTAGAAAGCTTCGGGCCGTATACTAACATGACAGCAAGCGCCATCGGCACCCAGGCCATCGTGTAGAGTGTCTGCAGCTCCTGTTCATCCTGCACAGTCGTGTCTGGACACTGGAAAAAAGACGCTACAAGCGACGCCGACAAGTAAAACTCCAGCCCACACACCAGCAGCGCCTTCAGCGAGTTCTCGTACAGCTCTCCAAGCCCTTTCAGCGGCTGATCCACCAGCTCCCGCACCGCTGGCGCCATCGTCGCCACCGCCGCCGCCATCTTCACTTCTGAAGTTAACCGGCTAGTCGCACTGACTAGTAACGTACTTAATTGATTCATCCAACCACACCAAATGTACATACCGTAAAATATTTGTACCCATATACTTACCATAAAATACCGTATACTTAAACAAAAACCTGTTTCTTCATTAAGTACTCATCCCGCATCAAGAGAAGAAGATCTGCGATGGAGTGGGGACCGCTACAGCCGCTTCTGTCGCTCCTGGCGCCCGAAGGAGCGATCGTGGACATGGAAGACGCTACTTTAGCACAATCTCTTGGCAGTGAGGAGCTCACGGCGGCTGTACGTGCTGCATCTATCGCGCAATTGGACGTCGCGTTGGGTCACGAAACTTTGGCAGTTGAGCGTCTTCCTCTGAGTTTCCTGCTGTTATTGTCCGCCAAAGCGTCCAAGTTGGACCATGCTCGAGACCAGAACCAGTTGGTTCAAGAACGTGTTAAGCTGCTGCAACAGATGGCTCGGTTGTTGCTCTGCGTGCCGGTGTCTGTAGTTTCTAAGGAGATGAAGCGCTTCAGTGTGCTCTGTGACCAGTACGCGCGGCTGGCTGTGGACATGAACCAGAGTATTAAAGCCGTGTACCCATTGAAGACCTTTCTAAAGCACTTTTACGAGCAGGGAAACGTTTTTCTAACGTCGTGGCATGCACAATTCTTGTATTTGTGCTTGCATTCCAAGTGCTATTTCGCAGCGATGGAGATACTGGACCTGTACGTTGTCAATTTAGAAAGAAGACGGTGTATTACCGGTAGAGGGTTCTAACGATGCATTTGATGTGTAATTATTGATGACAGGGCACTTGTGGAGATCCATCCGCAGCAGCACTTAGTTAACAGCGTGGACTTTTTAGGGTACGCGTACTATGGAGGTCTGTTGTATCTTGGAGAGAAGCGGTACCAGGAAGCTCTGGATTTCTTCCAGTTGGCGATCACAGCACCGGCAGTGTCGTTAAGTGCGTTCGCCATTGAAGCTTACAAGAAGTTTGTGCTGGTCACATTAATTTCGAAGGGGGAAGGAGTGCTGCTACCCAAATACACGCCATTCGTGATCACACGTCATGTCGACAACCACTGTGCCGCGTACGCGGACCTGGCCCACGCGTTCGTTGTCAGTAAAAGTCTGGTTGCAGTGCAGGAAGTGATTACCAAGAACGAGGAGCTATTTATCCGGGAGGGGAACTTCGGTCTCGTGAAGCAAGTCGTGCAAGCATTCAAGCAGCGGAAGCTACTGCAGCTCACCCGTACGTATGCAACGATTGAGCTCACACAGATCGCAACAGCTGCTGGTATGTCGAGCAGCGACGCGGTGGCCGCTGAGAAAATGCTGTTGGCGCTCATCTCAACTGGCCAAATGGACGCTGTGATCGACAAGCAGAAAGCCATGGTGCGCTTTGTGCTGCAGGATGAGGATGGTGCCGCTCAGCAGGATGAAACACAGTGTGCGGCCACAAGGAAGCTTCAGGAAGAGATGGAGAAGCTCGTGCTTGTTGCGTCGCAGCTGCGCTACATGGACGTTGAGCTCGTGACGAGTTCCAAGTTCCAGTCTCGTTTGCAGAAGGACAAAGATCGACGCTCGAGAATGAACATGCAAAATCAACAAAGCGACGATCGAATGGCCATCGAAGGTGCTAGTGGAATGGACACAATGGAGTGAACGGAATAGAGGTGACAGTGGTGCTGCAGAGTTGTAGCCATTGTTGTCATGCTCCTTGAAATCAGCTCTTGAAATTGCATCCTTCCAACTTACTTAAAGAAAAAGACTCAGCGACAGTTCAGAGTTCTACTTGAAGTACTTGCATCTTCGAGTCTCGGATTCTCCTCGTATCCTCCCTCACTTCCCGTTTGCCCACCAGTGGCATGAAGCTTTTTGTCATTATCCTTACGCTAGTGGCCGCTAATGAATGATCAGGAGCTGGCGTCAACACTCCTTCGCCAACCTTCCGTACGACTACTGAAGCTTCTTCGCCAGGATCCCCAGGCAGCTCGTCCGAGCAGCTTGATGCGACGTTCCAAGAAGTTTTCGACAACAGTATCGCGTCTTCCAACAGTGACGATGACGACCCCATTTCCATCTCCTCCTCCTGATCCGAGTCGAATTCAGACTTGTCAAGTCATCGAAGGTGGTCACAGTAGTTGCTGTTGACACCTGCACGAGCTGTACGTACGACCACTGAGATGTTTGACTTAACCTCGCCACCCGAGCAGACATTCCGATAGTTTTTCAACAGTATGGCGCCCGAGAATGACAACCCCATTTCCTTTCTTTTCTGGTTCAAGTGCAAGCGCTTCTATATCTATCAAGAGTAGCTCTTCGTCGCTGGCTTAAAGTACAGAAGACTCTAGTGGATCCAATCACGCACAAGTGTAAGTCGGCGATGCCAGTAGTTTTAACACCTCGAAATCCTCAAGCGACAATGTTTTTCAAGTCAGTAGAGTGCTACGAGCAGATCACACACCAAGCCAGCATGAGAAATTAAAATCTGTTTAGCAGCAGCGATTGCCTAAGATGACAAGATCGCTCGTCTTGAGTCGAAACTTTTCCATTCGCAGGATGTCAACTTGGATAGACTACGAAAGATTACCAACAGACTTCATGCAGACGTAGAGTAGCGCTGCCTGCAGGATGAATTCGTTGTGCTCAAGTTCACCCTTATCAGCACTATTTCGGCGCCGATGAATCGAACAACACTATTGCTTACATCCAGTACTCGCAGAAGCATCTATGTGTGCCTCCCCATCCGAGATTAATTTCGTGATGAGGATCACGCTGTTCGTCGATTGGGAATCCCTTGCAAGGCGAGGAGAACGACTGCAGTCTGGCTTGATCATTTCTCATTTTGCTGACGGAAGATCTCACTCAAGGAAATGAAGTTTGCAGCCGGCCTCGTGATCGCGGCCATCGCCGTCTCCACTGTTCGTGCCGGTAAACCATCCTTGCAGACGACGTTAACCAGTGACTCTGGGTCGAACTCTGCCGAATCGGAGGACATTGCCACTTCTTCTTGCAACTTTCTCTGTCCCCATAGCGTTCTCGCTGTCATCCGTCCCCCAGTCGTGGATGAGAACGGAGTCTCTTATGAAAACGAGTGCGAAATGCGCCGTGCTAAGTGCAAGAACAAGGGGAAAAAGAAAGAGGTCGACGAATCGGAAAACGTTAGAACGTCTTGCAACTTTGCCTGTCTCGCCGTCATGCGTCCCGTCGTGGATGAGAACGGAGTCTCTTACTCAAACGAGTGCATGATGCGCCGTGCTAAGTGCAAACCCAGTGGGGAAAAGGTCGACATTTTGGAGGAGTACAAGCGTCTCTACGGCAAGGAATTTGGAGCTCCGCGCGATGAGTCCGCGAGCGATGAAGATGAATCTGCTAGTGAGAGCGACGACGGAAGTAAGGCGACGAAAATGGTCAAGGGCAACAACAAGGCTGAGAAATCAAAGTGTGCGAGTGGTTGCCCTGAGGTTGAGCTGCGCGTGTGTGGTTCCGACGGAGTCTGGTACTCGAACCCGTGTGAACTCAAGATCGCCGCTTGTGAGAACCCGGATGCGAATATCGTGGAGGATGATGCCGCTTGCAGCTCTAAGGTGACGAAGGGCGAGAAGAAGGCCAGTAAGATTTCCACGGATGTTTAAGAGCGCTATCCGAATATTGGGCAAGGTTTGCCTAGCAATGTCTGCATAGACTGCTTGAATGTACACACAAAGTGGGGAACCCACTCCGTTTGCGTCTCAAAGAAACTTTACAGCTTCTTCTTCAAAGAACTTCTTTTTTACTACTACATGTAGTACTTCACTCTCTCCATCAATTACAACACCCCATCAATTAGAATTACGATTTACTTTTCGTGATTCCTATAGAAGTCCACGTTAGTACTTTAGCTTTCGTCTATTAATCAAAACTGAAAATCTTACTGCATGACAAGTGCCAGTTGAATCTTCCGTTGACGCACTAGCGATACAGGGTTCTTCATACGGATAACGCGACACAATGCCGCGTTGCCAGCGTTAAACACGCGGTAGATGCTGTACGTGGATCCGTGGATAGCTGCTTGGTCCAATTCGTTCATACTGATCTCGAACACGCCCTTCTCCATCGTCCGCGTGGATTTCACCTCGATGTATTCCACCACTTTCCCAGCAACCGACAACGTGAGATCGTACGGGAGACCAGACTCTTCTTCCTCATTCACCCACTGCACCGTCATGTTGGACTCTGTCTCTGAATGCTGCTGTTTCAACTGGTTAAACACGTACTCTTCTCCCCATCGACCGATAGCTTCTCGCTCCTCCTTTGTCATGGTGTTAGACAGAGCTAAAGACTGCATTCCTTGGGTAGAAGGAGGTAGTGGTGGTTGATATGGGTTTCCAGTAACCAGTTGCGGATGTAGCGGCGGGTATGGAGTACTTGGAGGAGGCAGCGGCGGATATTGAGGTGGTAGTTGGTACGATTTCTTGGGAGCTTCTCCCGTCTCGATCTCGCCGTCTTCCATATCCTCTGAAGCGCGTTTCCGACTTGTACTACCGGTAGTTTGTTCAACAGTTGAATTGTCCGAGCGTTGGACCCACAGTTCTTCAGCTTCAGGTAGCGACGGTAAACGTTGCGTGTCCTCTAGCCACTGGTTTCTCTGTGCATCAGTTTGCAACAAGCTTAGGTACACGAGATTAGCCACTCCAGGAGCGACTTGAGCTCCAAAAAGCTTTCGAGATATCTCCATCAACACAGAAGAGAGCTCACTTGCCTCTTCATCTCCAGATACAAACTGCATGTACAAAGTGCTCTTCGAAACGTCCAGGAAGCAGCGAGATACGTCAACCCCACGTCGAAGACTGAAGGAATTCCCCACTCGATATACTACCTGGAAACCATCGTGACCGTCGACCAGAATACACTGAAATTCCTTTGCGAACTTAGCGATCGAGACGTGATCAAGCTGGTCGTACAGGTTCCGGTAACTGGTGAACAGGAACCGCTGAGCCACAGCGAGAGCAGTGCGGGTCTTCAAGTGGAACGCTTCACTCGCTGGGCGTTGAGAACTGAGTACACTGACTTCGTACTGCAAGGCCTCGCTCAATGACTTAATACCACAAAATTCAGTGAGGAATCGACGAATTCGAGTCGTCTCTTTATCTTCTGAATCCACAAAGTAACTCCACGGGAAGAGTCCAAGTATTTGGAGTCCATTCTGTAGCTCTTCTTTAGGTAATTCCGCTTGATCGTTGATGTACAAGTCAGCTGAAGCACATCGCAGGTTTCCGTCGATTGTTGGGAAGATTTCCAACTGTTGCAAACAGTTTTGGAAATCCACATCATCATTTGGAGTCGTGGCCCAGAACTTCACCACAAGTTGCGTGAACTTTATCAACTTCTTCTTGCTCTTCTTCTTGTCCAGCTGCGGTGATTTCGTCAATCGAGCGAGGATTTTACACCACGTAGTAGCATGAATCTCAAGGTGAGAAGACAAGGTTGAGATCTTGATAAAACGGAGCAATTCATCGAGATCATCTCCAAAAGCTTCAAGCTGGACCAGTTTAATGTCCGTGCGCGTAGTTCCTCCCTTCCTGCCGTCTGCTGAGGTTTCCTTAGCGAGAGAAAGCAGTAACTTCTGCAGTTTTCGCTCTCCATCCGTCGCCGCTTGGACAGGATGGTCTTTTGACGAACAAAACATGAAATCAAAGCTGGATCCACTGATACTCCGCACTGGCAACCACGGAGCTGCCTTCAATGTCTTCTTGATCTCCTTCGTCTCTGTCTTTGACAACGAATGTTTCTTCACCTTCTTCGAAAGTCCAGACAGCAACGGAAGTAGATTCTTCTCCCACATTTTGGAACTACCATTGGTTAAAGAGTAGCTTTGCTCTGTGATTCTTTCACACAAGAAGGAGACAGAAGGTTTCCGCTGAACACCGCAAACTTCCGTGAAAAACTCAGCCAATGATTTTGGATACAGCATCTCCAAAGCCACCAGTTCTCCGTTGTGCGCAGTAGACGACCACACTGCGCACTTCGAACCAATAAAGCGATACGTTTCTCTGTTTTTGATGACGATCATCGCATTATGAGAGAATGCCTTCGTGACTTCAGTTCTGCACAAGTCGGACTGTTGGCTTTCTTCCCATAAGAACGAGTACATCCGGACCATTTGATCAATCTCCACTTCAGTCGAGCCAACCGAGAGACTGGAGATAGCTGTAAGGACATCAGAGACACTGGCAGAACATTTCAAGCCAACAAGTCTTGAGAACGCGTCATTTTTCCACTGGATCGTACTGAACGTCACCATTGCTGGGGTAAACAACCGCGTGGCTTTCTCAACTGGCAGCCACAGGTCTGTAGGCCGGTGGAACTGTTGATCCGATCCTTCCAGCCAGCAGAAATCTCTCCAGAAGTCAACACCGTCATCAGAATCATCGGTTGCTTGCCAATTTTTATCCAAATATTGCGCTAGACACGTGGAAATGCTGCGCTTCACTTGAACGTCCTCCTCTGCTTCAATCCACTGGAGCAACTGCTTCATTCCAGCCTGTGAACGGGCATCTGACGAGAGGCAGACGACGTCCAACAGCAGCGGAAGCTCACACGTATCAACAAGTAACTTCTGCCACTGCTCGTCCCTTGAATCCTCTGAGAAATACTCAGTAGCCACGATGGAAAAAGCGTCATCTACCTTCGTTTTGGTCCATGAGATCAATTCATCCACTTCTCGACACGTTGAAGGCAAAACCACGAACGAATTGGAGCTTTCAACCGATACAAGACTGTCGTTCGTCGTCGCAACAACTAGATTCGCCTTGATATCCTTTAGAATCGCGCACTGCCTGCATTTCACCAGGTGGGCAGCTAGGAATCGTCCGTACTCGAGCACAACACTTCGTTCCGGCTCTGTAGCCACCTTGGGGAGAATGTGGTGTTGAATCAAGTCGTGATCTTCCATCACGTGAATTCCCACATCGGTCAGTACGAAAGAGCGCAGTTTCGAGCTCTTGTTCATCATCTTGGTGAACGTTTCCTCGAGAATCCGAATATCCCCAAAGAACTTGTACGATTCAGAAGAATCGTCATCCTGAACGTTCGATACAAACAGAGAATCGTGACCATCCGCTAGAGAAACCCACTTGCTGTCACTCTGGCTGCTCTTTTGCAGAGGGAAACACTTGATCAAGCGCAGCTCCTGTCGAAGTAAAGAAGAGTGACGGTCCTTCCGCCACAGCTTGGAAAGCTGAGCCAAAACCTTGACCGTCCAGTCCACGTCGTTCTTTTCAGCCGAGAGCGACAACACACGCATTAGATGCGAGGCGTGGAGCTGTTCGATCCGCAATTGACTCTTCATCGACGCAGACATTTCACGAGAGAGAGTTGGATGCAGGAAACGCTTGCCAAGAGCTTCTCCTAAAACTTCCAATGTTTCCTTGGCATCTCCTCCATCAATCAGCTCCGCAGGACTGCGTAGCTCTCCTGAAGCATCTACTAGCCACTTGACTTGACGTAACTCCCTCATGATCTCCGGGATGATCGATCGGAAAGGAGCTTGCACCTCGTTTTCAATCGGCAGCAGCGACAACAAGTGGGAAATTGCAACAATTCCACCCTGTTGGATGGTTAAAACGTAGCTGATCACAGCAGAACGAACCAGTTGGGGGAATTTAGACACGAGCCACTCGTTCCACTCGCTGCCGTTCGTAATCGCTTCTCGAGAACTGGGGATCTCGAAGTCTCCCTGCAAAATAAACCGGAAGCCATAGGACCGCAGAGGCAAGTAACAGAAAACCTGCTGCAGTGGTGGTCGGTCGTTGATTTCTTGACTCGGAAGCGCAACAGGGAAAGCAATGGCAATCTCAGCAAGTTGATGACGGGTGAAGAACTGTGGGGGCGTCAGCTTCTCCTTCACCACCAACCAGTTCTGCTGCGTCATCTCCACGTTGTCTCCGCTCTTTTTTTCTTGAGAAAACAACTGAACAAGCTGGGCATTCTGCAGCTTCTTCTCCTTCTTCAAAAAGTGAAGCGTCTGGTCTCCAACCGAGTCCCGTAGTCGAAGTTCACGAATACGGCGAAGGAACAGCAGCACTGACGGCTCGAAGGCCAACAGCGACCGGGAGATATCCCGAACTCTCGAAACTGAAGTTTCGTTCAAAGGCAGCACAAACGTCGTACCACGCCGCTGTTTCCATTTAGCAGTATCCTCCAGCCAATACGGCAAGATGTAGCCCATCCCAGACCCGTGTGTCGAGTTCTTGGCGTGGAAGCAGATGTGGAAGCCGTTGGAATGGACTTGCGGGTCGTCCGACACCTTGAAAACGCTCTTAAACCCGATTCCTTTCTTGCCAATACTCGCGTCCGAGTCCACAGCTTTTGTAGAAGCACCGACATCGCAAATGGCTTGGATATTCGTCGAAGAAAATCCTTTTTCGTTGTTGTAGAAGACGATCTCCTTGTCTTTCGTCAACGTGAAGTCTCCGAGTGGAATCACTGTGTCATCGTACGTATTATCATCTGCGTTCTGCAGCAGCTCCAGGACAAAGTGCGTACTTTCACTGTAGAGTTCGTCACTTAGGCGTTTAAGCGCACGTTCCAGACGCTGCTGTTGAATGAGGAGTACAGAGTTAGTGGCTTCGTCCTGGATTTGAAGACCCACGCCAAATTGTTTCTTCCGTAAGTCTTGAATGAAAGAGTGACAGGAATCGCTAGCTTTTTCCGTGGTAGAAATCTCCTCCATCTCTTGGTCAGCTGGTTCCATTGAGAAAACTGGTACTTCAGAAGCTGAAGAGTCGAAAACACCAGCATCTTCGGTAGTCTTTGCTTCGTTCGCCTTGATACTAGCTGTAGTAACTTCCGTACTACTTGAAGTAGTATCCTCGATGGTAGCGGTCAGATTCTCACGTAGAGCACACCACTTGTCCGTCTGGTTCGTCCACAGTGAGCTCCTGCAGGATGCTAACAGCAGCGTTTTCCGTTCCGTATCGCTTCTGCATGCTTTCCACACTCGATCTGCAGCTTCCCATTCATTCGATCCAGTCAGTAAACCGAGAAGCAAAGGCACCACAACGTCTGCAAATTGGATTGGCGTTTCCAGGAGGATCTCCAGTACCAAACGCTCCGGATAACTTTCAGCGGTTTTGTCCTTGGCAAAACTGGACAAATAGGAGCGTAAATGAGCCTGAACAAGTTGTTTGGGGAAGTTTCCTTCGCTCCTGCACGTCACGATCATCGAGACCAAATGGACGGCCACTTGGCTGGCAGATACGCGGCTTTTGTCTTGCTGAGCGCGAGCTAGTAGCAGCTCTAGGTCGGACGCCGTAGACTTCTCATTCACACGCACTATCGCTCCGTTCAAACAGCACACAAACATCAAGTTGGCAGACGGCGCATGATCAAGTAGAATCATTTCATGCGCGCGGAGAAACGAGAGCAAAGGCCCACACAGTGGGGCGTAGCGCTCTTGCCAATCCATGAACAGCGACACATCAACCAAGTACGGGCATTTGCGCACTTGTTCAAGCGCTTGCTGCTCTAACTCACCTGTAGCTCCTTCCGAGCTGCTGACTCCGTGGTTAAGATCCAAACTGCCGGCGTACTTGACCAGCGAAGACTCTCCTCCGATGGATTCCTGGTCGGCTAGCTGAATCAACTCTTCAATACTTGGGGCACCTGCTTCTTTAGCACGAGTAGAGCCAAGCTCAACGGCAACTCGATGCCCTATCCACTGCTGCTGTTTCTCGCTGGGAAGTGAAGACAACGACGCAGATGAAGCGATGGTCGCGCGGCATTCTCGGACGAAGGGTAGCACTTCTTCTTGTAGAGGTTTCTCACTTATAGCACTGGTCTTCACATCTTCTCTGGCGGTAGAACTCAGTAGGCTCAGGAGCCACTTACTTCCATTGTCCTCAGTATCGTTAGTATCGTCGAGAAGTTCCGGTAACAGCTCTAGGACGGATTGTCGCCCAGCCCAGAGAACAGTGCCGCTGTTTTTCGCTGTAAACTTGGACAGTAAGTGTTTTTCCAGTGTTGACAGAAGCAGTAGCACGTCTTTCGGCGTCTGAGGCTGGTTTTCACCTGATTTTTTGCATTCCAGGAAGTTGTCAACCTCCGTTTTCACGTCTTCCAACGTAACTTCCACTTGTTTGTTAAGCTTTGCGAACCTGGAAGCAAACGGATCCGTTGGCATGACAGGGAACTTGTCGGCATCAGTTTTAGGCTGTTCATCCTTCGTTTCTTCATCATCATCTTCCTCTTCTTCATCGCTTGACTCAACATGACACTTGCAAGTACACGAACAGGTACAAGACTCTTTCCCCACACAGCAGCAATCGCACTCTTCCTTGTCACTTTCAGCAACTTCCGCCGTCTCTAACTCTCCTTCAGCATCCTCATCTGGTAATTTATCATCGCTTAGAAGCAACGCATACGTCTTGGCCATGATACTGCAGATAACCCACGTCACGACCTTCAACCTCGAGTGGTATCTGCTCTTTTGAGACGCCACGAGAAAACGCGTCATCTGAGTGCGGAGTTTCGAGTCCGTCTCCGCGATTTCCTGAGATGAAATGGGTTTGCGGAGTTTCTGCTGGTTTTTCGCATCTGCAGCAGCTTTCCTCCGCAACACATTGTCCAAATACACGTCCACATCCGTCACGCGTTTCAGCATATCCAGAGAGAGCGACTTCATGTTGCTGTTTTTCGCCTCCCGTTTACTGTGAAACCCATTCTCACTTTCCGTCCGTGTCTTCGTATTCTCCAACAACTCCTCCAATGCCTGCTTCCTATTGTCATCACTGAATTTCTCCTTGGTTAGACGGAACATTTTCTCTGCCACCTCACGTTGGAACTGCTGCTCGAGCGTCTTCATCTCCTTCATCTCGTGGTTCGCCACTCTTCGCAGCATCCCCACGTAAACGCCGAATCCGTTGGGGTCGATAGCTATACCCATGGCCTGAGCACTGGGTTGTCTGTACTGTTGTGCCAAATACTGCAGAAATTCGTTCAGATCAATTCGTGATGACGCTCGGAACGCGTCGTGACCCAGCATTTCTTCAAATTGACGTAAAGAACTCAGTACATCTCTTGTGGTGATGGTTACAATGGTCATGGGCGAGTAATAAAGCTGCTGCACTGCCTCAGAATGTAGAAAGGAGTTGCCAATCTTCAGTTCGTGGAATGACCGCAGTCCTTCGTGTTGTAAAAAAGCTTGATGACACTCAAAGAGCGTGTTAATCCGTCGACTCTGCATGAAACACGTCACGAACGTCCACACTCGTTGGTTCACAGTATGCAATTGCCTTAAAGCTGGCAATTGCAACGCACTTGTACCCATAAGTTCCTCGAACGCATTGACACCTGAAATGCAGCCATCATTAGAGTTCTGTCCAAATAATATTCGACCAGGTTTTTCACGTACGGAAATGGCTGCAAATGGCACGCACTACCACATCAAGAGTCAGAGCATTTGGTGGTGCTGCAGGACTGGACTGATTGGCTCGAAAAGCTTCAATAAAGGACACAATGTCTCTCTGCACTTGTGAGGCATTAGCAGGGACTGGAGGTTGCTGCTGGTTGGACTGTTGCTGTCTGTAGGAACCCTGAGGAGCGTAGCCACCGTGCTGTTGGCCATACTGTTGCTGCTGGAAGCGCTGCCAATTGCCACGTCCTCTACCGCCTGAACGCATCCCTGGAGGCAGTTTTAATGGTGGAAGAAGAGCCCCAATATGACCAGCAGACACAGACGGTTGGTGCGCAATTCTTGTGCTACTTAAACTAACCTATAACATAAGTTGCGTTGTAAATCGAAGCTATAATACATGGGACCAATCAGAACTGATCATTCGATTGAAAATGTAGTTGTTTAAAAACTGAAGGTAAGTAAGACTGGACATTCATGGTACATACACGTACATTGCCTTCGTCTTAGAAGGTGCTGGCGCTGATTTCGTCCTCGTGGATGGAGCAGAATTCACCGTTGTCAAGTGCAATCTTCGGGCAATTGCGGTGGCAGCACTTCTTGACTGAAATCCACACAACCAACCACTATTCGTCAATGACGCAACGAAGTTGCAACTACAGCGGATAATCTTACCGCCTCCGTGAGCCCAGCACAGTCCGTACCGTTTGCCTGTTTGCTCGCACCAGCTCACTCGACAAGGGATTTCTTCTTGGCCCTCGTCATTCATCTCCAGCATTACTCGATTGGTATCTTCCTACAGAGCAGCAGAACTCTCAGTTCTTTGCATCCCACAAACTCCAGTATCAATTTCCACATCGTACCGTATCGCTCCACTGTTGAACCTCTTCGTGTGAGTTCCCGCTTGACTCTCCGTTATCCGTCGATGGGTCTCTGCTCGTGTCTGTATTCTCCTGTCCTTTATCCTCCTCGGGGGTTCGTAAGCTCGTGTTGGCCAACATTTGCCTGTATACCGGCGACTCCACTCTATCCATTTCGTCCTGGAAACGTCTATGCATTGCCAATTGGTCTCGACTGCACTGCGGCTGCAAACCATTGAGCTGATCTTCTTGCAGGCTCATACGGTAGTTCATCACTGTGTCCTGCTGGTTATCGTCCACTGCTTGGTCTCCTGCACTGTCGCCTGTTGAAATACCGTCAGCACAAGCACAGGACCCGATGGTACTCGTACACTGTACCTGCACGCCGTGTCTTTATACGTTGTGATGCAGATTCGGCATCGCTGCGGAGCTCTTTATCAAGGCGTGGCATATTCATACACTGCGAAATCTCGAATGTCGTTGCATAGCTCACGCATAGTAGACTTGCATTGAGTATGCGGGTGTTTTTGATACAGTTGAAGTGCGTTATGACCACGATCGGGTTGGTTTATTGGCAACGCATACACGCGAAAACGGACTTTAACCCCGTTTCAGCGTGTGGTTGGCAATACGGTGCTAGTTATTGCCGCTTTCTGCCTACTCGCTCTTGTCATCCTGGGTGCTCTTGACCTCGAGGTACGCCCACTTGATCCACGGCAGCAGAGCCTCCAAGTCCTTGGTCTCCACTGTGGCGCCGCACCAGATACGTAGTCCAGGAGGAGCGTCGCGGTACGAACCGATGTCGTACGCGACCTGCTCGTGCTCCAGCAGCGCCTGCATCTGCTTCACTTCGTCCTTGGACAAACCATCGATCAGCAGACACACGGACGTGTTGGAACGGATCGCCTTGTCGGCTGCCAGGAACTTGAACCAGCGCGAGTTCTCGGCTGCAAAGTCCTCCACAACCTTCAGGTTACGCTGGGAGATCGCAATCAAACCATCCTGGCCACCCACGCTCTCTGTCCAGCGCAGTGCGTCAAGGTAATCCTCCACACACAGCATCGACGGCGTGTTGATGGTACTGCCCTCGAAAATACCCTTCAGGAACTTGCCCGTGCTGGCATTAGTCATGCGGAAGATCTTGGGAATCGGACGGTTCTCCGGAACGAACGATTCCAGGCGCTCAACAGCACGAGGACTCAAAATGATGACACCGTGGCCACCCTCGCCACCAAGCACCTTCTGCCAGCTGAACGTGCACACGTCGATCTTGTTCCAAGGCATCTCCATGGCAAATGCGGCCGACGTAGCGTCATTAAAGATCAGACCCTTGCGGTCTTCCGGGATCCAATCGGCGTTCGGCACACGCACACCGCTCGTAGTGCCATTCCACGTGAACAACACGTCGTGGTCGCAGTTTACCTGGGACAGATCCGGGAGCTGGCCGAACGGAGCGCCGAACTCTCTCACGTTGTCAAGCTTGAGCTCGGTCGTAACATCCTTGAACCACTGCTTGCCGAATGACTCCCAGTAGCACACATCCACGGGGCGTTCGCCAAGCATGGACCACATGGCCATCTCGAAAGCACCGGTGTCCGAAGCCGGCACGATACCAAGGTGGTAATCCTCCGGGAGCTTCAGAATTTTCTTGGTGCGAACAATCGCCTCCTCCAGCAGGCCCTTGCCTAACTTGGAACGGTGGCTGCGACCCAGCACGATATCGGGGATCGACGCCAGCGAGTATCCGGGGCGCTTCTTGCACGGTCCCGAGCCAAAGTTCGGCGACGCCGGCTTCACACGCGGCTTCGGGTGGCGCACAATCGACACTCCTGCCTCGTCTTCAGTAGCTTCAGCTGCTTCCTCCACAGTGGTAGAGGTCGGCTTGAGGAACGTCTCCCAAAGTCCACCCGAGACGGCCGTGTTCAGTTCAAGCAGATTCACACGACGAAGGTTAGTGAGCATGCCCAATGACTCCAGCTCGTCCATCACAGCATCAGGGATAGCTTCATCCACGTTGAGGACGCTGACAGCGGCAGAACCGGACGTGTCACGAGCCAGACCGAAGCAACCGATGTTGATCTGGTGCTTCGCCAGCACCGATGTCACCTTGTGCAGCACACCAGGTTGGTCCGTGTTGTTGAACAGCAGCATGGAGCCGCTAGGGATCGCGTCCATAGGAACGTCATCGAAAGACACGAGACGCAGCTGGCTCTTGCCAAACACCGTGCCGGTGATCTTCTTGGACGTGCCATTTTCCTTCTCGAAAATGACCGTAAGCTGGTCCGAAAAGCTGCTTCCCGAAGCCTCGTCGTGCTTGTGCTCCACCGTCTGGATGCCCATGACGTCCGCGAGTTGCTTGGCATTCGTGAACGTCACCTCCTCCTCCAGCATGTGTGATAGCAAACCCTTCAGCACGCCCTTCACAAGTTGTCCAGAAAGCTCTGATGATGTGACCTTGGGGCCCTCAGCGATGACAAGCACGCGCTTGAGGCGGCTGTCGTCCAACAACTGCGCCTGCATACTGCCAAGTTTCTCGGATAGCGACAGCAGTGGCATAAACTCCTCACGCTTGCCGAAGTCGATGTTAGGCGCGTTCAGCACGCCCTTGAACGACTTGCCGGCCAGAGCGTCGTTAATCTTGTAAGCCAAGTCGCGCGCCACCTTCTGCTGCGCGTCCGTCGTGAGTGCTCCGATGTGCGGGGTCACGATCACATTCTCGTGATTCACGAGCTTCTTCCAGGTATCCGAGGCAGGAGACGGCGCGTTGATGTCAAAGGCCATACCTGCGACCTTGCCGCTCTCAATAGCTTGTAGCAGAGCCGGATGATCAATCAACCCAGCACGCGCGCCATTAATCAACTTAACGCCGTCCTTGCAGAGTGCAAGACGCTGGGCGTTCACCAAGTGCTTCGTATTGGCATTAAGCGGCACGTGAAGAGAGATGTAGTCACTGCGAGAGAACAGTTCGTCCAGTGAGACAGGTTCAATACCGTGGGTCTTGGCACTAGCATTCGAGAGGATAGGGTCATAGCCAATGACGTTCATTCCGAAAGCATTGCAACGCGTAGCCACCTCACGGCCAATACGGCCGAGTCCGACAATGCCAATTGTCTTGCCGTGGATCTCCGAATTGCGCACGGCCGGTTCGACCGTAGCATGACCGAGTCTAGAGACAGCAGAAATAAGCCCCACCGTTAGCTCTGCAGCTGAAATGGTGTTGCCAAAGGGCGTGTTCATGACCAGGACGCCCTGCTTGGTGGCATTCACCATGTCGATGTTGTCCACGCCCGTGCCGGCGCGGCCAATGAGCTGCAGCTTCTCCGCAGCGTCCAAAACTTGGCGGTCCACCTTGGAGCCTGAACGCACGATCAGAACGTCGTAGTCCGGCACCTGTGCCACCAGTTCAGCGTGCGAGAGCGCCGTTGTAGCGGCTGTGACGTCGTGACCGGCAGCGCGTAGAAGTTCGGGGCAAACGGCGTCGATTGGGTCCGAGCACAGGATACGCGCCATGGCGGCCGGAGAGCGGTGGAAGCTGCGAGCAGCCGACGGCTGGTGCTGGAGCAAGCGAGACCCGCGCGTCCACAGGGCACGACGCAGCATGGAGCTAAGGAGGAGGCGAAGGGCGAAGAGAGTTCGCAAGTGGTTTGAGTCGGCGTAGGTATCCACCAACGGTGGCAAATCTTGGTTAGATAAAGTCACTTAGACTTTGTATGCTTAGATTTTTCTACCAATGGGATGGCTGTATTTGGATTTGTTAGCCAATAAGAGACGTTTATAGATTGCTGAGACCTCAAGTAATCGACAAGATCATGCAATTGCCGTGTTCCCGAGCCTCCGAGCACCACGAGATTTTTTTTCGTCAGAGACGAGGATGTACCGCCGTCTTGGCGAGTTGCTAAACGTACAGTATCGAGCCAAAAACTGAAGGACTTTTGTACAGGCTAAAGATCGTGGTTTGAAAGCAGTTTTATATGCATGGATAAACCGCAACAAGGCTTATTGCTCCTCGACCTGGCTGGCGTTGTTCATATGATAACAGCAGGTGAAGAAGGAATCTGGCCATGCTTAAATATTTGGCAGCCCCCTACGATGCATACGAGGCATTTGTCGACAACCTTGGTAAGATACAACTGCCAATTTCTACGAGTAGGAGTTCCGATTCAAATCTATCTATCAACAATTAAAGATGTCTGGATCCCAGATATTTACCTGGTAGTACACGTAGTGAATAGCATCGCTGGGTGTACATACATGCAGTCCTATTCGTTTAAATAAATTCGCTCGATGCGTAGGTCATGTGCAAATCTCGTCGCCAAAGTACGACAAGATGGGGGAAGAAGCTGCTATGACACCGTCAACAACGTAAGGGTCGGCGTATCGCTCAGCGTGCTTTAAGAGAACACCAGCGACGCCGGACCATGGTCACCATGGTCTTCTTTGGAAACACTGAAAGCCGTGAGTTTAACCTTCACACTCCAGGGTTTCCAGTTGATTAAAGCGCAATTGGAGAGAGTATTATACGAGGTAGTGATGTGAATTGAATCGACGTTGACGTCTTGAATTGGTAGGACCTCCGCGCGTTGTCAGCGCGACGAAATCGACGAAGTAGATTGTTCAATGCACAATGTGTACTGCAGCTGCAGTTCTATTACGACGCCAATTCGTGTGTAGCAATCTGCATTGCATACTCAGCATTAGACGCAATTCTTGTCAGCTTCATACAACATTTACACGCAGCAACATTGCAAAGATTTCCCAGTGAAGTTGGTTTGGACTGCTAGGATTGCTCGCCCAGCAATTGGTCAGTGTCCCAACGCGTATCTTTGCAAACGGGCTCGAACTTACTCGAGAAATAACTGTACTACAAACGATTTGAAGTAGTTCCTTACCAATTTATAAACTACTCTAAACTAATGTGCTGTATCCCAATTTGTACCAATATTTCCTTCATCATTTAGTAAACCTACTATACAGCAAGGGAGCTCAACCGACGCGCCACTTGCCCATCCCTCTAAGATAGCTTGGCTCGCGTTTCCAAGCAGACTGGTGCTTGGGGGCCAATTGCAGTCACCATTCTCGCATTTGGCCACCAGCCCGCAAGTCTCCCTTCATTTAACCTCCACAAATTCCAAGATGCTACGTCTATCGCGTATGAGTATGCAAATGGCTCGTCCCAGCAGCGCCGTGGTGCGCGCAATGAGCACGTCTAAGCTCAGTCTGGAGCAGCTCGCACAACGCCAGAGCCTCAAGGGCGCCCGCGTGCTGGTTCGAGCAGACCTGAACGTCCCACTCATGAAGAATGCCACCCCCGCCACCATCACGGATGACACGCGTATCCGTGCTGTGCTGCCTACACTTAAGCTATTGCAGGGCGCAGGCGCACGTACCGTTCTGTGCTCGCATCTGGGCCGTCCCGGCGGTGAAGCTAAGGACGAACTGCGTCTCACACCTGTGGCCGCTCGTCTTGGTGAACTACTTGGCAGTCCTGTGAAGAAGCTGGATGACTGCATTGGTCCCCAGGTGGATGCCGACATTGACGAGCTGAAGGATGGCGAGATTGTGCTGCTCGAGAACGTGCGGTTTTACAAGCAGGAAACCAAGAACGACCCTGAATTCGCCAAGAAGTTGGCTCACGATGCCGACATTTACGTTAACGATGCCTTTGGAACGGCTCATCGTGCCCACGCCTCCACTGAAGGTGTGACGAATTACATCAAGACTAATGTGGCTGGTTTCCTCATTGAGAAGGAACTCAAGTACCTGTCTGGTGCTGTTGATGCCCCTGTGCGTCCTCTTGGTGCTATCATTGGCGGTGCGAAGGTGTCCACCAAGATTCCCGTGCTGAAGAGTCTGTTGCAAAAGTGCGACAAGATTATGATCGGCGGTGGTATGATTTTCACCTTCTACAAGGCCCAAGGTCTGGACGTGGGCAAGTCTATCATCGAGGAGGACAAGGTGGAGCTCGCCAAGGAGATCCTGAAGGAGGCTAAGCAACGTGGCGTGCAGATTGTACTTCCCACTGACGTTGTGATCGCGGACAAGTTCAAGGCCGACGCCCAGTCAAAGGTTGTGCCTGCTGATGCCATCCCCGCTGACTGGCTGGGTCTGGACATTGGCCCAGACTCGCAAGCCGCCTTCGCCAACGAGCTCAAGGAGTGCAAGACGGTCGTGTGGAATGGCCCCATGGGTGTATTCGAGTTCCCTGAGTTCGCTAAGGGCACATTTGGAGTGGCTAAGGCTCTTGCGGAGAGCACGGAGACCGGCGTCACTACCATTGTGGGCGGTGGTGACTCTGTGGCCGCTGTCGAACAGGCCGGTCTTGCCTCCAAGATGAGCCACATCTCTACGGGCGGAGGTGCCAGTCTGGAGCTACTCGAGGGCAAGGTGCTTCCCGGTGTCGCTGCTCTGAACGACGCTTAAGTTATTCACGAGTTCCTTGATTCACCATCTCGCAAGCTGTTTTTCGTTTGAGTATGCAACTCAAAAATAGTTAGAGGAATCATTTCAACAACGCACATAAAGTGTCTGTACTTGGGATGCTATTGCTTTATAGTGTAGTCCTTCCTGATCCTTAATCTGCATTATTGTCTGCGGCACACCATGTTTTGTTAACAAAACGGAAGTTCAGTATGCATCAATTGGTTTTCGGCAAGATCGCTCTGATCGCCATCGCTTACTACTTGAATACCTTCTTTCCCGATTGTCATTGACCACTACCAGTAGTTCATGCTTGTCACCATGGTATTACATCTATCGAGCATGCATAAGCTGCTGCTGGGTATTGTGCACTTCAACTGCAATCGTGAAGATCTTTTGACATCTGTTGTGTCACGTCTGCGTTATCACGTGAAGATACGTTTCGCCGAAACGGTTTCATCCCTAGCAAGGAGTACTTCGCCGTGTCGACAGCAGTCGGTGCAGCAGTACCAGTAACGACATGGCCAGGTTGAAACACTTGTCTTTCGCGTTGGTTGCCCCTGCCACACATTACTCACGTGGGGCACCAATGACCACTTGCCATCGTTTAGTTGGCCCTCCAATTTTTCGAGTGGCCAGACAAACAGAGAGCGCTAGCTTGGTCACGTACGCCTGGGTTCGTGACCAGTGCCGCTTGTGCTGGCCAAGCTCTCGCAGTGGCGTCTGGATACGGGCACCAGGTGTTTCAGCCGTCGACGTTAGTAATTGAGCCCTGGGTCACTTTGAAGAGCAAGTGAGTCAAACACCGCGGCAGTAATGTTCAAGCGGGAAAGCACCGATCCACGATCCACGCCGAGGACAAGCTAGCGAAGATCGATCATTCTAGAATCACGGCTGGACTATCAAGCAGTGACAGCATCGCCAGCTCCAGAGAACTGGCGTGCAGGTTGAGCTCCAGAACTGCTTCGTTCGATTGCATCCTCACGCGCGACTTGCGTGCGTGAGAGCGAACACGTAAGCTTGTAGATCGAGTCACTCGTCAAACGGTGTCGCCGCATTTGGCAGCAAGTACCGGCTATTAGTCGATGAGCCTTTCCCCATCTTGGTGCCGGGGATGGCTGGTCGAGTAGATTGTGGCACGGCTCGTGCTGCTTGTAGCTCCAGGCGAGACGACGAAGGCGCAGCCTTCATGGACGTGGTCGCTCGAGCTGGGCAAACGAGTGGGTGAGCAGCAGACGCGTTGCCTTCCGCTGCCCAGCAAAAGAGCCACCGAATAAGAAGTTTGTCAGTGCAACGATGTGCTGCCTCCTCTGCGGCCGCTCAGCGATCATAAAGACGAGCAGCTTGATGCATTACTGCGTCCATGTGTTGGCACCGAGTTCTTCACCAAAAGCGATCTGCTGCAGCCTCCAGCACCTCCCGTTTCCATTAGTTTTGTCACGGTGTGAGTGTCTGCTACGCGAGAAATTTATCACGGGCCGGAAGTCGCCGTTGATACTGTAGTCACGAAAAACCGTGAGAGCTCATCCTTCAGACGAAGCAAAGGTCGGACCTTCGGCTTCAACAAGTTGTAAACTGGGATTGTGTGCCAGATCGGACGACTGCTCTCTGCGGCATGGCAGCACTGATTTGCATCGCTAGTCCGGCACAGCATGCCGCGTACCGTACTGCACAGTACATGTATCAGCGGCACCGGGGCCGCCCGCGACGCTGCGAATCGTGCTCGGAGCGCTGACAGAAAGCCAGCGGCAGCAGCAGCAGCCAGGCATGAGTCCACGAATCGGACAGAACCGCGGGGCGGCGGAAGATGAAGTGCTACAACGACAGTCACGGCAACAAGCAGCTTGTGGCTCAACGCGGGCGTCGGCGGACATGCACAGGCCGGCGGAACGTCACGAAGCTCAGCAATCCTCCTGTGTCAACAGTTTACCGTGCATGTGTACACTGCACTGCAGGGTGCAGGTGCACAGCTCGAGGTCAGCTCTCGCCAGTTGCGCCTGCCATGGAGCCTCGATCGCATTCGCGACCGGCCTGTCCTGCGTGCGTTAATACCTTCGCGGTGGCTGAGCCTTCGAATGAAGTCGGCAGCGGCCACACCTCTCTGATCTGTACGTCCAACGTTCGTCGTCCAGCTTTCCGTTCAATATGCACGCGGAATGGGAAGGCCCAGACTGCCAGACAAACGCCGCAGTCGATCGGTCGCTACGTCAAGTCGTGCGCAGGATCCAGCGAGTGGCGTGTCCTGCTTTCTTTGGTCGTGTTGAGTGCTGTTGCAGCCTCGCTCTCTTCCTCGCAACAGCCGCGTTCGGCTTGGAAAATGGATCTGCCACTGTCCGCGGTGAGAATACCCGGAGTTTCAAATGGCAAAACGGCAACAAGTTGTTGCAATTGCCATTTGTTGCCAACAATTGCCAGCCGAAGCAACAGAACCTTTGCAAAAAGGGCAAACGCCGTCTCTTTCCTTGCACCGATGCACAAAAAGCGGCGCCGGTCCAGTGCGCCGCAAAGGGGGGACCATCCGGAGTCATTCGAGATTTTCACTCTCCAACCCCATCTACTCGTCCCGCATAACACCGGAGCGAGAGATACAAACCCCGCTCCAGTAGCTCTTCCCTCATCGGAATCCTACTACAAACCCCCGCTCCCCCCCACGACTCAGCGTCGTACAGTCCTCCCAAGTCTCGCCTTAAACAGCAGCTTCCCTCCCCCAACTCGTCGCTTGTCTATTGATGAACGCGAGTACTATCCCTTCATTTATTAGTGACCACCCCATCCACCCCAACCAGCACCTCGCTATCCCGGACTCGCCGTCCGCGTCTCGCTACCCTGTGCTCCCTCATATCCAGCACCTGCATTCGCCGCTGACCAAAACCCTGGCTCGCCCAGGCGGGGAGCCCGCCAAGCTGCCCATGGCGCACGCAATGGCGGGCGGCCGCTTCGACTCCGGCACTTCGAGCGAAGACGATGAGAACGTGGACCGCAGCAACAGCTTCGCCCGCGCCTCACCGCTCCGCAGCTCGGAAGATGGAGATGGCGAGGCGGTCAGCGGCATCGCAGCCATGAGCCTCAGCTTCATCATCAACGGAGAGCTAAAGCAGGACCAACAGGTGGACGACGACGACAGCAGCAGCAGCACCGGTGGCAGCTCGCGCGGAGGCTTTGACCTCTCGTCCATGCTCAACACGGTGTGCGCCAAACCCGACTGCTACCGCACCATTCGCGGCCCGAACGGCACCTTCTGCAAGTACCACAAACAGAGCCGCTTCTGTCGCGCTGAAGGTTGCGCTAAGAGTGCCAAGACCGGCGGATTCTGCATCTCGCACGGTGGTGGCAAGCGTTGCGCGCACCCAGACTGCAACAAGAGCGCCAAGCAAGGAGGTCTTTGTATCTCGCACGGCGGAGGCAAGCGATGCAGTGAGGCCGGTTGCACAAAGTCGGCACTTGTGGGCGGCTTCTGCTCGGCCCACGGCGGTGGCCGCAAGTGTAAAATGCCTGAGTGTACCAAGACCGCTTTGCTGGGAGGACTGTGCATTGCGCACGGGGGAGGCAAGCGTTGTCAGGTCGAAGGTTGCTCCAAGAGTGCAGTTGGAGGCACCTTGTGCGTATCCCATGGTGGTGGCAAACGCTGCCAAGCCGAGGGCTGCAACAAGGGAGCCGTACGCAATGGAGTCTGCATTCGCCATGGTGCAAAGCGTGCGGTGTCGCCCTAAACAACCAAAGGCTCCCGAGAGCTGAGAGGCTGAGCCTCTATAGAGGATGACGGAATTGTAAACGGTTGCCATCGGAAGTGGCCGCAATACATTTTGTTCACTCCCATGCATATTGACTGCTTTGTGGCAGGGTAAAGTGTCGGGTCCGTCACGATTCAAAGCGAAAGAAGCTGAAACGAGAGACAGATCAAACTCAACACTTTTCCTACGCAGCAAATACTTTAAAACCCTTAGACGATGAATGAACAACAGAACGAAGAGCACGAAATTGCTGCTCAGGGTCGGATACCCACTTCGATCTACAACTTTACTCTACTCGATGGTTATTTTGTTTTTCGCCCGCACCAATTTTTTTTTTTAGCACTTTAGCCAAACATTTTGATGCGCATTTGAATCGGTTGTCGACACACGGGGCATTGTGCAAGGATCTCGCCGCACTTATGGCACGTCTGATGACCACACTGAAACACCATGTCCTTACTCCTCTCCTCACAAATGGAACACATTAACGAGTCTTGAAGCTTGGCAAGATCATCTTCCGCTTTCGACGAGCGATGTTGCAGCGTCGGACGTGCCGATCCGTCGGCAGAACTGAAGAGAGGCGCTGATGGTGATGTCGCTTGGCCGTACTGCGTCGTACTTGAAGTAGCTTGAGTGCACGCCTGTGCCTGCGGCTGATAAACACCGAAGTTCTGGTGGACGTTCTCAATAGGTTGTGGTGCCGGGAACACATCGACACGCGGAACATCGTTTCGTAACCTGTACGGTCCGCGATCCAAGTAGTTCATCGCCTTGATCGTCCGATATTGATCAGGTATCTCCATCAACGCCTGGAGCGCAAATTGTGCCTCCTTCGTTTCCGAGTCGCTAAATTGCGATGTGATCTTGTGGTACTCTACGAACTGGAAATTGTCGAATTTCCTGTGCACGAGATAATTGTCGAAGTAGATCATGGACTCCCAAGGACCATCACCTACGCCCACCATTATAATACTTAAAGGGAAGTTGCTGGCGTACGTGATCGCGTCGATCGTTTCCTTCTCGTTCTTACTTACGGCATGGGGAGGAATATCCACCGAACGGGTGACCTGTCCGTCTGCAATAATGACGAGGATATGATAGTCTCCCGTGCGATTGACAATGTTCACTGCCTCGTTGATAATAGGCGCGAAAGACGTAGGGCCTGCCATTACCACATTCCTCACGACTTCTCTGTAGCGGGAACGGATACCTTCGAGCGGAAATCCAGGCTTGCTCTCGTGTTCGGCAAAAGTAAACACTGCACGGTCGCACGTCAACTCGTCTCCAAAGCCGTACACCGGGATGACGTTGTCCTCGTCTGCACAAACACAAACAACGTTAGATCGAGCTGAGGTTGTCCACCAGTTCTGCCGTTCGACGTACCAAAGTCCTGTAATGTCCGGCCGATCGTCTCGATCACGTCTTCGTACGGGTTACGTGAGCTCGGATCGTCGATCTCGTGCAGACTGCGACCTCCAAACGTTCGTTTGCCACTCCATTCGTTAGATTTCGTACCTGCCGCCGCAATGGTAAGTAAAATATTAAAAATACAATAAATTGTATTATTTTGCACGCACAGTCGATTCCAATAATGAGGTTGCAACTCTCAAGGCCACTGCGTCTCAGCGCCTGCGTCACTTGCGACCGAGACGTGAATTGATCAGGAATCATCTCTGTGAGAGCGTCAGTTCGACCGGTAATGGGGCGCGGCCCGGTCTGCGTCTCGAAGCGCAGCGGCTGTGACTGCCGGCGTTGTTTGCTTGGGTCGTTGCCCATACTGGCGTTACGCTAAAGAGAGCTGTTGGGTGAAGGGAAGTTTGTAGAATGAGAAGTGGAAAAAAAAAAGTTGGAGAAATGGAGCCAAGAAAAGTGGAAGTGGATTCTCCTCTTGGTTTCAGTATGGTCAGAAAACGTTCTCTTTTCTGATAACTTGGGTGTGCACCACAATGATTGTGGGTACACTAGGATTCTCAGTAGTCGCGCAAGGTTCACCCTGGTACAATACGTGCTGCACCGCTATTTTTTTGTTTGTTAGACACTTATATAATGACGGATACTCGAAGCCTTAAGAGTCAAAGTACATACTGCTGTAACATGGTGCAGCGAAGAGGTTCATGAAAACGACCAGCACTGAAACCAGAGGAGTTCATCAGTAAGGCGGAAGGCTGATCACTGCGGATGGGTTGAACTAACGACACACTTCCACATGTACTGTAGATCCTCCATGAAACTCCACTATAAAACGTTATGGAGGCCTAAAGCCATTGTGATATTCGGAGCTGCCGGTGGATTCGATCTGCAGTTAAAATGGGATGCCGACGAGAACAAAATACTTTGCCACGTGGGAAATACCAGCATCAACAATAGCTCAGTCACTTGCTTACTTCAAAGCAAATATCTATTCACACGTTTCCAGTCTTAACTTCTTACACCTCTGTACTGGTACCACCTCCCCGCTCTTCCCCCTAAATATGTGTAAATGCAATAGGTTATCCCTCCTACAGAGATTCAACTTGAACAGCTCATTGCATTTACAGCATGCTCGCGGGATCTCTAGGTTGAGCCAATTGTTGTTGCGCTGCTGCATCGGACTTGTGTTCATGTTGCCGATACAACTGCTCTTCAGCAGCTTGTTGCTCCCGCAAGAGCTTCTTCTTCCGGTGTCGTTCCTTCCGTTCTTTCCGCTCGTCGAACACTTCAATACCCACAAGTCCCAGTTCGCAGAGACCGATAACGATGGCGCTACGAAGCTTCGGGCCTGAATAAAGCGTCATCTTCAGCACAGATTTCAGCACCACTGCGTAGAAGATAGCGACAACCAGTGAGGCCAGCATGAGATTGTACTTGTAATTGCGAGCCTTCCGCAAACGTTTGATCTTCCAGCAGAAAAGAAACTTGGCGAAGTAGACGAGGAGCCAGGCGAAGGCGAATGGTGTGGGGTAGAAGACGTAGATCCACTGGAGCAGCCGCTGGTTCTCGTCCAGCTGGCCCTGCGTGTATTTACTGGCCACGAAACTGGCAGCGTAAGTAGTGCCAGCTCCCACGTCGAAGAAAGCCACGACCACAGCGAAAATAGCGAAGAACGTCAACGAAGCATAAAGCCACCGGTAGAAGCGCTTCTGGTGCACGAAGCCCCAGTAGCCGTCCGACACCGTGAGCATATTCCGGATCGCGCGGCGCTTCCCCATGGTCGCAGCGATTTTCAGTGTCGTTTTGACCAATGTAGTCAGCGTCCGTACGTAATCAATTTAACAGGTCGTTAAGTACGCCTATAGAAATGTAAGAGATACTTAAGTACGTTCTGTGACGTCACAGAAGGATACGCCCATCCGCATCACCCTGAACCCATTCGTGTGGTCCTCATTCTTCGATCCCCATCAAGATGGCCGACCGCGTGCTCGAACTTCTAGCGCCTGTGCAGGCTGCACTGGAAGCGTCCCCTCTGGCTGTGAAGGTCTCTGCGGCCATTGGCTGCCTGGTGCTGTCTCGCTTGGCGCTGCAGCTGCTGGGATCGTTGTACACGTTCTTCCTGCGTCCGGCCAAGAGCCTCAAGAGCTTTGGACAATGGGGAGTCGTCACTGGCGCCACGGATGGCATCGGCAAGGCGCTCGCAATGGAGCTGGCGCGCAAGGGCATGAACGTGGTGCTGCTTAGCCGCACCCAGAGCCGTCTTGAGGCCGCCCGTGACGAGATCCTGGCCAAGTACCCCAAGGTACAGGTCGAGATCCTGGCTGTGGACTTTAACCGCGTGGACGAACCGAGCGTGCGTGAGGCTCTGCAGAAGAAGATTGACCAGGTCAAGGATGTCGGTGTGTTGTTCAACAACGTCGGTGTATCGTACGACTTCCCTGAGTTCTTCGATCAGCTCGACGAGGACCGTGTGGACAGCCTGATCAAGCTCAATGTGGCTGCCACCACCATCATGACCAAGATCGTGATCCCTGGCATGGCGCAGCGTAAGCGTGGTGTGATCGTCAACTTGAGCTCGGGCTCTGGCCGCATGGTCGTCCCGCTGCTCAGCGAGTACAGCGCCACCAAGAAGTACGTGGAGCAGCTCACCCTGTGTCTGGCTGCTGAGTACGCCGCTAAGAACGTTCACGTTCAATGCCACGTGCCCATGTTCGTGTCTACCAAGCTGGCCAAGATCCGCCACTCGAGCTTCATGGTGCCGTCGCCCGCCACGTACGCGCGCGCGTCGGTGGCTCACCTTGGCTACGACACGCTCATCTCGCCCTACTGGCCGCATGCGCTGCAGATTTGGCTGTATGAGAGCGCTCCCACGTGGCTCCTGGCTAAGGTATGTTACCGGAACCAGCAGTTGTTGTTTCTCCCTCTTTTCTGACGAATTACCATGTTTGTGACTTTTTGCAGGGCGCCATGATGACGCACATGTCGCTCCGCAAGCGCGCGCTCAAGAAGCTCGAGGCCAAGAAGAACCAGTAAACAGGTTTTAACTGCGAGATAGCGAGCTGCTGTCGTTATACGCGATCTTCGTGCGTGGGGGTCTGCACATGCAACAGTAGATTACTACCGCAGCGGAAAACCGCCGAGGTCCCGACAATCAAATGCTATGTGGCCCGCTTGTTTCAACCATACCAAACGCCATCACTGCTCTCTTCACAGCGCTTGGTGTTCCCTTGGTCGCCAACGTATGCGTCTTCTAGGAGAAAGATACAGGTTTTGTTAGACCACTCCGGGGCGATGAGCAGCGAGGTCCTCGCCGAGGGAGGTGGCACTGACGCCGCTGTAATTTCATCGTCCCCCGGAATCATTCTGGCGGCAGCAAAGCCGCGAGCAAGTCCTCGACGTTCATGTGTCTTTTGGTGCCAGCACGGGCGCGTCGACCAAGGCACGTTCGCCAGCGCTGCAAAAGACTTTACCCAAACAATGTTGGGTAAAGCTTGCCGGTCAGTGCGGAATGGGTGGTGGCGGCGCCACTAGCAGCGCGGAAGAGGTCACGTATTTGGGTGGTGGTGCTGCCGCCAGTCCAGCCTTGAGGCGATCTTCAGTCGCCACGCTCACTCGAAACGTTCGGCCCATCGCCCCCGATCTGTATGGCAAACCTTGAGCACCGCAATGTTGAGTTTCAGCATCTTGGTGGTGTTAAATTGTAGCTCGCGCCACGAACTGCCAGAGTTACTGCACTCTATCTCGACATTCGGAGCAGCGGCGATTCCTGGCGACGATCTCGCCACGACGGTCTCTGCAACACCAGCAAGCGTGCGCCCAGAAGAGCCAGCGAGCAGCTCAACTGCCGACCAAGAGAACTCCGCAGCGCCGCATTTGTGCGCCAATTTTCCAGTGCGCTTGAGCCGGCTCACTTAAAACGATGGCACAATTGCCAGGAAGACAATTTTTCCTTCTCTTATCTGCGAAGGACATGCGAGAATCCTGGAGAAAAAATAAAAAAAAGATCTTGGCCGCTGCGACGACACCGGCCGGCAGCCCGGATAGGAACCCAGCTCTCTGCGAGATCATGGTTCACACACGCTGGTAGTGGCAGCCGTCAGCTGACTGCAGCGCATGGGGGCTGGTGGATACGAGTTCCATTGGCACATTACACTCTGTTTGCAATGATTGCCGGCCAGCTGCAGCAAGACCTGAACGTCGGACACTACTTCAGCTGAAGCTATCTGGCCCAACAGACTTGCAGCAGTATAGGCTGCAGGGCTGGTCACCATAGTGCGCAGCTAGAAGCAGCAGGTGGCGGCATTCAGGGCAAAGTTCCATGGCGCGGCTGCGGCTTGCTATTCCGACCTAAGCACGCGATTTCAAATCGCCAAACCTTTCTTCTTTTAATTTTAGGTACGATCCAGACTGCGTTCTGCTGGATTGCTCTACAGTGACTTGTGCTCAGTAAGTACCTTTCATCTTTCGTACCTGCATCCAACATCCAACCTGTTAGAATCAATTCGCAAAGCATATGTGGTACCGCTGCTGCCCACCACGCACTCAAACACCTAAGCACGTGCGAGAGGTGGCTTTTCTGTCTCGAAGCTCAACGTTGCCAACTCTCGCTCATAGTTGCTTTCACTCCATCGTGCGCAAGTTGCCCGGATTTAGCCCCGCTCAGGTCTAATTCCATTCCGTGCCACTAAAACACAGAACAAACTATGGCTCTGGAGGATCTCAGCGTATCACCGAACCCGGCGGCCGAGCGCGTCGTGGACGTCAAGGCGGACGCGTCCGTCCTGATGCCTATCGAGTCGGAGGCCGCCACACTTCGTCGTCGAACATCCATCCCCAGTACATTCTCCTTCGGCGGCGTGGACCACGCCATTCCAGCGGCCGACGTGGGTCAGCGTCGTTGGCGAAGCTTCGATGCCGCCGTGTCGTCGGACGCGTCCTCGGCGCTCGATCAGCTCACGCTCCGTATCCAGCAGGAATCGCAGCATGTGCTCAAGCGCAAGGCGCGACTATCCAAGCGTCGAGAGCTCCTGCGCAGCGTCAAGTGCTGGCTCAGTTCCAGTCGTCGCGACCAAGTCGCGCTTCTTCAGATGCAGCTCGTAGCTGAAGTGGCCACTGGAAACCGCTCGCTGGCTGTGCTCAGTGACATGCGCACTCTACTCGCGCTAGACGAGGCTGATGACCTCGCCAATGGATCGCAGCGCCGTGGAAGTTTCGCTGCTAGCCAGACGCTTCTGGACGGCATTGAACAGTCTGACCGTGCGCTGGCTGAGGACTGGATGCGACATGTGCTTCAGCTCCAGGCCAACTACCTTGGCAAGCTCATGAAGCTTCACGGCCAGAAGAACTTGGTACCGAGCGGTTTGACTCTGGAACAGGTGCTGGCTCAAGTGAATGAAGTTACTTCTGCCAAGGACGAACCCTCGGCTGCTCTTGTGCGGTTCGAGAAGCTTCTCAGCCGTCAAAAACTGTTGAAGCCTGAGCTGAAGAAGGCTCTGGACAAGCTCTGCCTCGATACTATGCGCTCCTTCACCCGCGCCAGCAGCCAACCTGGTCCCAAGACGGTTTTCGATGACAGAGAGCCGCGCGACATCATGCAGTCTCTGGTCCAGGAGATTGTGAACGCCGTGTCTACTGAAGCCAAGTTGGAGAAGACCCAGTTGCCAGCTCTCCGTGTGTTCGTGGAGAACATGGTCTTCAGTCGCCTGGCCTGTGCGTGCTACCGTGGAACTGCAGCTGATCTGGACGAGCTGAATGCCTCGTGGCGCGAACAAGCATTCAAGATGCGTGAGATGAGGCTTGAGGAGGTTGGTGTCCCCGTGGAGATCCCTGAAGAGGCTAAGCAGCAGGACATCTTCACTGATTCCGTTGCTGCTTTCAACGAGATCCCGAACCTGATGCCCTCCAGTGTGCTTTCGGCCTTTATGCGTGCCGTGTGCACACTGTACCGCGAGGCCAAGGACGGACTTGACCTCGACAGCAACTGCATTTCGGCTGATGTGTTGCTTCCGCTTATGGTGTACGTGCTGAGTCGCTGCGAGCTGCCACACCTGCACTCGCAAGTGTTCCTAATGGAGCAGTACGCCATCGATGAGTCCCAGGATGGATCAGAGGCTGCCTATTACCTGGCCTGCCTCCAAGCTGCTATGTGCTACATCATGGGCAACTTTTCGGCAGATGACGCCGAATCCCAGTGAGTGTGTTTTGTGAATGAACCCAATTGTGGTGATTCATACTAGTAGGACGGAGTTGCTCCGTCGAGAAGATATTATTTAAGCTATTACCGTATGTAAAATATATCGAGTTTATCGACAATGTGTCTTGGTTTGCTGAGCTTCCTGTAGCGAGGCGATCCACTAGTGCCGCACATTGGTGATGTGCAAGAAGAAGCTGATTAGAACGATCAAGACACTGAACAAACTCAACGAGGGCGACTCCGCAGCGTTGTTATCAAGGAGACTCCAGCAGAGAGGATTCTTTTGTTGCAGACAATGGTGGAGGAAAATCGCAGAGCGAGAGAGCTGGTGGCGGTGCTACCAGCACCCTGCATTGCAGAATCTGCTGCCTATCGATGCACATTTTGTGCTTCTGGTGCGGGTAGACACTGTCTACTAGACAAACACCCGTGGCAGCTTCCATAAGGACGAGACCGACTCCAGATATCTGACCTGTAGGTGCTGGCGACATGTACCTGAATGTGCATACGAAAATGCCGCACATGGCTGAAAGAAACGATAAAACTGTCAGAGCACAACGCAAATGGCGAATAAACTGGAGAACACGACGAACCGATGGAGTTTCCAACATCGGAAGCGATAACTTGACCTTCACGATGGACCCGCTTGTTGGTCTTGAGATACGACTGGAGGATCTGGAAAGCGTCATTGGCCAGAACATGGTTCCGAGTTGGTGAATTTTGTTCTCTAATGACCCGCCGTATCCACCGTTACCCCACCACGCAGAAAGCGCCGAAAGACGTCACGAGACATGGACATTTGGCGTCACCACCCAGAAGTCCCGGGAACTGGAAAGGCAGGACGAACTAAGGACGCAACGCCAATCAGCCGATGTGTGCGGGGATACCATTGGGAAAACGAGGTGGCCAAGAGTGAACCTGCGTGAGCAAGTGCAGTCATAACCCAATCATCTCTCGCTGACGATGAAGAGAATTAACATACCTTGGTGACGTTAAACCATGTTAGGGATGCCTAATACGTGAATAAATTAAAGACTTAGAGTTGGAGAAGGAGTGCCTCCTCGTCATTATGCCGGTATGTCAAGTCACGTCAATGCGCTGTCGGACACGGCATCATCGTCTCAATGAATGACCAGGAATACGATTACGACGGTGTTTCCGAGGATGAGAGCGAGGACAGCAGAAGCGACATGTCTGATGTCGACGTCGACTCGAAATCAGCTAAGCCTGCCGACGTCGACTCTGACGCTGTCGACTATGAAGAAAGTGACGATGAGCTCAAGCTACTATCCGGTTCCGATGAGGCCTCTGGCGATGAATCCGACACTTCTATCAAACGGAAGGACCTGCCCGAGATTCGGCCGTTCAATTGCCGCCAAGTGAGCCAAGAGCGCAAGCGCGTGCCCAAGGTGAAGCCTCAGCCCTTGAACCAGCGCGAGTGTCGCCGCCAGGAAGCCAAGACCAAGGCATTTTTGATGAAGACCATGGACAACACTCACGTTCGTCTGGTCAAGAATCTGAACACGTCCTACGAGATCTTCACGTTCATCTGCGAGAAATACGAGGGAGCAGCCTTCCATGGCGATCCCTACTTCATCCAGCACTTCTTGATGGAGATCAAGTACAAGGAGGGCTCTGACCTCACTGAGTTGTTCCTCAAGCTCGAGAACGCGATGAAAGCCGCGCCCGAGGCCACCGAATCGGTGATGATGGAGGGACAGAAGTCTATATACCTGTTCCACTTCATGCCCAAGTCGTGGAAAGACGATCTCCGCATCTGGAAGGGTCGACGGAAGTATATCCCGTACGATGACTTAAAGCAGAGCATTGAAGGCAAGGTCCGTGACATTCAAGTGCAGGAGCGCTACGCGTTATCGAAAGGAACCCCCGACTCGAACACTACCAAGAATGAGCGTGCGCTCATGGATAACGGACCTCCAGCACCTCGGACCGAGTATGACAACAATGTCTGCTCGTACTGCAACCGCCCTCGCCACAACATCCGCTTCTGCCGAGGCCTCCAAAAGGACCTTCGAGATGGCCGTGTGAAAGCTGGAACTGTGCTGCCCGCGAACTTTGCGTTTAAAGGCAACTCCAAGCGCGACCACCCATATCGCAACACGAAGAACCGAAACCGTGGGCGTAACGGGGGGGAAACAACAACGACAAGAAGGACAAGCGTAACAACGATGGTGGTCGCAGTGGAAGAAACGACAATCGTGACAAGTCTCGCGGATACGACCAACACAAGAAACGTGGTTACGCCTCTGATGGTGATGACTCCGACTCGAGCGGCAATCGCCGCAAGGTATACCGTCAAGAGCGCCACGAGACCGGCATGATCGCGGTCGCTACTACCATCAACCCACCATTAAGCCTAACGGCTCAGGCGAATGTCGAAATGGACACCACGTGGACCATTGACTCTGGATGTACGCTCCACGTAACGCACGAAGCCCAGTGGTTCTCTGATATCTCTGCGAGTGGTGGATCCATCACTATCGGCGGAAAGATCCAGATCCCAATTGAAGGTGTCGGACGCGTTGAGCTGGACGTTATTGACTCCAAAGGCAACTCGAAGACACTAACCCTTCATGGAGTGCTCAGTTGAAGTTCAGCCTCTTATCGATTCCGGCTGGAATGAAGCACGATTTTCGCTTTAATTTCGATCGCAAGCTGTGTGCAATGCAGACCGATCAGCGCTTTAACGTTAAGGCGCCATTGGCATGCGACACGGATCTGTATCAGTTCCAGGCCAAACCTGCCATACACGCATCGGCACACATTGCCACGTCGGGTAAGCAACGTTCTTTTCTGCTTTTACACAAACGTCTTGGGCATCCTAACGTTCGCATCTTGCATGATCTATCTAGGAGCGAAGCCATTCGTGGACTCGATGACACTGCGTTTGTAAACCTGAAGGAGCCGTTCTTCTGTACGGCATGCACGTTAGCGAAGTCATACCGCTCACCATTCTATTCCAATAGAGTAGTTGAATGTGCAACAGCACAATTAGAAAAGGTTCATACAGACATTTGTGGTCCTTTGCCTGTGCCTAGCCTTACTACTCCCGATTCATGTTCACTTACCCGATGAAAAACCGGAGTCAGCTCTATGAATGCTATGAAGACTTCAGGAAGAAATCCCTGAATATCTTTCGAAATGACATCAGTATGCTTGATTGGCGTCCGTGTTCTATCGAGGAAAATGATATCCAGGTTCTCCAGGCAGATAATGCCAAAGAATTCGAGAAACTTGGACGTGTAATCTTCAGGAAGTACGGTACGCACGCACAATTTACAAACGCATACACACCGCAACAGAACGGAGTTGCGGAACATCGCATGAGAACTGTAATGGAGCGTGTACGAGCCCTACTGCTTGACGGTAAACTTACCAAGCAACTGTGGGCAGAGTGTGTCTACCAAGTTACGACACTGATCAACATGACTCCTAGCTCAAAGACTGACGGGCGTACCCCGTATGAGCTCTGGTACAACCGCACTCCATCCATGCAGTACATGAAGGTTTTCGGATGTAGCGCATACGTTCATATTACAGAGCAATACCGCGACAAACTTGATGCTCGAGCACGGATGTGCATGTACCTAGGCATACCCGATCACAAAAAAGGCTATCGTTTGATGGATCTAAACTCTCATGCCATTATCTACAGCCGAGATGTCGTATTTAAGGAAGACGAATATTCTTCCCTGGCTAACCTGACGGATACACCAGAACAGCCCACGATCGAGTCAGATCAGCACGTCCAAACGGAACCAAGCGACCCTGTACCTGCAACGATATCACCTGCAACTACGTGCCGGTTACCACCCCTTAGGGAGGCGCTTGACAGGACACAAATTCATTACTCGTTCCGAACGGAAATGACATCTGAATCTCAATCGCCCTCTGCTCCTAAGCGGCCCCGTCTCAATGACGATGCAACGGAAATAACCCTCAACTCGGAGGAAGACATTCAGGAACAGGAGCAGCGCCAACAATTACTGTACACATTACTAGCAATTCGGTATGTGTCGGAGCCCACTACGTACGGAGAGGCCTTGGCATCCTCTCATGCTTTACAGCGGCGTAAAGCAGCAAAATCGGAATATAAGTCCCTAATGGATAACAAGACCTGGGTGTTGGTTCCCCGTCCAAAAGGACGGAAGATTCTTCGAAGCCGATGGGTTTTTGTTGTGAAGTATACCGGCACAGGCGAAATCGACCGTTTCAAGGCGCGCCTGGTAGTCAAAGGTTTCCTACAGGAATATGGTATTGACTACAACGAAATCTTTTCCCCTGTTATCAGGATGGAAGTACTCAGACTTCTTCTGACTATTGCGGCCCTCCTTGATCTTGAAATCCATCAGATGGATGTCAAGACAGCCTTTCTTAATGGGTTCCTAGATGAAGAGATCTACGTGGCTCAACCGGAAGGTTTCACCACCCCGGGACAGGAGGACCTGATCTGTAAACTCATAAAGAGTCTATACGGGTTGAAGCAAGCTCCCCGTGTCTGGTACCAAACGTTGTCCGTTTTCCTGGTGAATCTAGGTTTTTCCAAACTCATTAAGGGCAGTTGCGTATTCATCCGCACGGTTGACGGAGTCACTTGCTACATTGCAGTGTACGTTGATGACCTCTTGATCATTGCACCAACACGAGCTCTCGTCAGTGAGCTAAAATCGGCCCTGAAAAAGCGGTTCTCCATGACAGATTTAGGGGAGGTGAAGTACTTACTCGGCTGGTCCATTCAACGTGATCGTAAGAACCCAACGATATTTGTCCACCAACATAAGTACGCTACGAAGGTCATTGACCGTTTCAGCGACTATATTCTATGCTCAATTGCAACACCAGCAGATCGGAATGTCAAACTCTCCGTAAGCAGCCAACCTTCCACTGAAGCAGAGAAAGATGCGATGAAAACATATCCGTATTGGGAAGCCGTTGGAAGTATCATGTACCTCATGGTAGGTACTAGGCCCGACATGGCGTTCTACATGCGTGAAGTTAGTCAATTTCTAGCTAATCCAGGAATGGAACACTGGAATGCAGTTGTCAGAGGACTGAAGTACCTTGCTGGTACGAAGGACTACGGTATATGCCTGGGTGGTTCACAAGAAGTGTCACCAGAAAACCTAGCTGACCGCCTGACAGCCTACAGTGACTCTGACTATGCCAACTGCCCCGACACGAGACGTTCGGTTGGAGGATACGTGACTATGCTTTCTAACAGTCCTATCTCATGGCTCTCGCGCAAACACCACACAGTTGTCTTGTCAACGACAGAGGCAGAATATATCGCCCTGTGTCATTGCATGCAAGAGATGATTTTCCTCAAGCTACTATTAAAAGAGTTAGGCTTTGCTACAACGCAACCTAACCTGATTCATGAGGACAACCAAAGCTGCATTAAAATCTGCTACAACCCCGAACTGCACGGGAGGCCGAAGCACATTCATGTCCGTTATTATTTTGTGCAAGAAAAAGTCGAGCGACACGAGTTCTCCGTCGCGTACTGCAATACCAACTATATGGTTGCTGATATCTTTACTAAAGCGCTAGACAAGCATCAGTTCAGAGAACTAAGGGTTAAGCTCAGGATGAAATCCCTTGACACTTAATCAGCCATTCCATATAGTATACGAGTATAACACTAATGCATGAAGCGTGCCTAACTTTTGACTGCGTTCTTTATTTTTTCCCACTGGGTTTTATTGTTGTTCGCAAAAGGTTTTCCCTCGTTGAGGTTTCCCAGGTCTCGAACCGAATCACAAAGGCACATGAAGTTATTGAAATCATGCACAAAGAAATTAATTGCTGGGAAAAATTCTTTATTAAGAAGGCAAACCCGCGGAAATCCCTACCAATTCCTTCACCTACTCCTTCTCAAAGATGATGAACGGACGAACAAACGAAATGAAGTTAATCCAGTCTTCTGCTGATGGCACTGGCTCACCTCTTTCCAAATCGAATATAAGTCGATTGGGACCTTGAACGGAGAGCACAAACGCGTGACCGACAAATTCGTGGTTATAGGCAGCCACAAGATACAAGCCATTCTCCAAGACGATCTCTTCCAATACGCGAGCTCCACGTCGACCCGCAATACTGAAATTCACCTTGACCATGGCCTTGTAGAGAAAATCTCGACCAGCATCTCGCAGACGCTTCAGGAACACACAAAACACCTTCCACAAAGTCCCTTTTGTAAGATCCAGCCCACGCTCAGCCCACGCTCAGCCAATTCGTCAGCAACAAATTCATCAATGTCTTTCTGTGACACAGTATCGGGACGCCCTGTTAGCTCCGCAGCACGCTTGAACGCATTGAACATGCACAAACCTGACACGTCAGCAACAATCGTGAACTTCCCGAATTCGTCGTCCCTGCAGAAGTCTTCAAACCTGCCAATCTCCGTGTTTTTCCACCGGTCCACGAGATCTAGCTCCTTCGTGAACCCGTCTTCTAAAAGCACTCGTCTAGGCTCCCATGTCCGTTGATAGTATCGCCTACCCACGCTCTTCTTGCAACACCACAGAACTCAGTACATGAAGCCAGATCGACTGGGTTTTCGCTGGATAATCCGAGTAACATTCCACGTTTGCTTGATCGATACGTAGTCAGACTTGACCGTGAGCCGCTGCCGACCATAATTCTGGTCATATATGTACCAGTAGTTTAGCTCAGACAACACAACAGTGCCTTGATCTGTAGCTCCAGCCTCTTGGTCGGTTGCAGGAGTCTCATGGCTGGCGGTCACAAACTGCACTGTGACATTAGGTGTGCGATTGGTGGCGGGATCTTGGGTTACACAATGTAACATTGGTGGCACAAGAATTGTCACTATTTCCCCTAATGTTAGTGACATTTCTCATAACTGGCTCCGCTGTCTCGATCAGCCCATGGCACGCCCACATCCTCGCGACACTTGGATCCGCTGGCTACGCCTCTTGAGCCTCCCACAGCGACGCTAAGGAGCGCAGCTGCTGCGTCGATCTCTGCTGCTCCTGCCGTCCGAGCTGCCCGCGCTTTCCTCCTTGCCTTCTTGGCCTTCTCCTTGGCTGCAGTGGAAGGAGGCTTCCTTTTCCCGGAGAGGGACGGCTTGCCTCCTCCACTGCCCTTGACGGTCTTGCAACTTCGGAGCATGGCGTACGAAGGTGTCTCCCTTCCCCTGAACAGCAAGCTGTCGGGGCGAAGTTCGATCAGCGAACCTCCGTTTCCTCACTCCAAACCTTGTGTGACTAGTCACCTGTATAGTCTTGATACACCTCTGTATTGTGATATATCACATAATATGCAAAGATGCAGGGCGGCTGTTGCGGAATGCTCTTTGTCATACTAAATACCACCCTCTTTAAGTAGATAACTTTGGATTCCACTATAGTGATAGTATTTACTAGTACAGACATGGCAAAACCAAAGTAGGGGGTGCACACGCCAGGAACTCTAACTGCTAAATCTACTACTTCGTCTTTTCACACTATCTCAATAAGTAAGCTTCCTCCTCTCCACTTCACAGAGCAGACAGCGGCCTCTCACTGTTCTTCCAACCTGTTGGCAAAGAGTCAAGTCCAAGTGCTTCCCACTGCTCATCAGTCAACCAGTCCACGAGTAGCCCCGCCTTGATCGATGGATTAAAAACCTTCAATGTGAACTGATCGTACTGGTTGTCAAGAAACGCGATGTCAAGGTTATCCATGGAGCTTTTGATCGGCTTGAACAGTAGCAATCCATTCCTCGTATAGTCAACATTGTCGATTCCCACAATCCAGTCCTGAAGAGGAGCACACGCACGGCGGAAAATGTGTGATCCGATCACAACAGAGCTTGGTAGAGCAATATCCATCACTATACACAGCAACATGGATTCGCCATTCTCGTTTTCTTCTCTGCAGTCACACTTGTAAGCTTCCACCAATTTTTCCTTCATAGTTTGGGCCTGTGAAGGTGTTGTACTAGAAACGTTCAAGAACGTGAACTCCAACAACCGCGACGTAGCTACCACGTACATAGCGGATGAATCTCCGAATGCCTTCTCTTCAGATGACTCCTCTTTGCCCGAAACAGCCACCAGTACGTGAATACTTCCGTCGGGGATTGTGTTAGGGAACTTCTCATAGACTTTGTCAGTTACAGCTTCCAGCTCCTCCTTCATGTAGCAGCTCTCATCTTCACTGGAGATCTCACCCTTCCGCATTTTTATCAGATCCATCTCTTTCAGCCATGCTGTGTCGTCCTTCCGTGCCAGGAAAAGCCGCATGTCCTCTTCAGAGCATGTGATATCTCAATTTTCTGACTTGATAGTGTCTTTCAACATCGCCACGGTCGTGTCGTCGTTAATGTCCACCCCAAATGCACTACCCATAACGCCAGTAATCGCGCAGTAAATCCACATCTTCGAGCCTGGGGGATGAAGGGGAAGAATTTCAGCTGGAAGCGTATTTAAGCGACCACTTTTGGTTATTGGTACAGGAAAAAAGTTGAGTCCCAAGAACATCCTTTCGACAGATTCTTTGCGGTCCAATGGGTTAAACCAGCAAAACGGTCCATGCCAGACGTGATGCGACTAACTCAACGACGAGAAACGAACCAATTCGAGGAAAACACCAACAGCAACGACCCCATGCTACTCTACCTCAAGACAGCAGCAGGGCAATTTCGGAAAGAACCAAGGCTCCGAAAATACTATTCCATACCCAATATTTATGGTAGTGGAACTCAATAATTATTTATTATCGAGGATTCGGGATGGTTTCGCAGTTCGAACATTATAAATAAATAAAAATGTTGATTAAAGATTATATTCTCTGTGTAGCAGGGCTAACGTATTTACTGAAAGAGCCTGTAGCCGGGTTTCTTCTGCCAAGGCTGCTGTAGGAGGTTTCGACCATTGCGCCAATACTGGTGTGAATGGCGCTAGAGTTGCAAAAGCAAATCGGGATAGTACATGAGAGACAAGAAGATACGTTTATTGCGGTTTGTTCACAATACCAACAGGAGACTGCCATTCTACGACCACACCAGTTTCAATACCGTTTTTATACCGTTTCTTTTTTATATCTAGTACCTTGATATCGCTCTGAATTTGACATGTCAAGTTCAAAAATATTAACTTCTACAGGTGTAACCCCTGGATGCACTGTTAATATAGGTCTTCTTTGTATTCTTTTCACTTGACTGCAGCTTGCACAAATTCATAACCGATTGCAGGTCATTTATACAGATAGGTTTGACACCCTCAACAGTCACCATAATAGTCGGGTACCCCGTCCTGGTGCATTGGCAATCGATAACATTGTTGAGCCCAACATTTTCCCCGTTTTTTTACGCGGCCGCATTCACAAAAACTACAATTTCGCTTCCGCGATCACCTGGAGGAGAGCGTCGGTCTATTTCAGTAAAGCTGCAGCAGCTTCCTATTGTTCCTGCGGTCGGATCTACTATATACAAAGTGCAAGGAGAGACTTTACATTCCATGGTACCATTTTGTAAAATTGCAGGATGTTCGAATTGCGTTCTGTCATGGAATCCGTGAGATATTTTAGTCAATCGCGATCTTAAATTTTAATTTTCAGCTAATCACAGGACTACATTCTACGCAGAAATAATAGATTTTTTTGCCAATAATTTATTATTGTTTCCTTGATTTCAACAATAGTTTATTACTGCGCCTACGAAGTCTCCGTACAATAGAAACATATATCTTGGACTATGCTCGTGCATGCACCGACTGAATCGCCTTGCGCTACAGCTTCTTCCTCGCTCCAGCACTCGCCAACTCGCCACCAGAATGACGACGGCTCTAATCCCCATCGTACGCAGTACATACTATCATCAGTATCATCTTATTCAAATAATAATAGTACATTTCCTGCTGTCTAGGCCGACGGCTCGGAAGAAATCGAAGCCATCACACTAGCGGATGTGCTCGTGCGCGGTGGCGTCCAGGTGACGATGGGTACAGTCGGCAATAAGCCCAACAACATCGTGACGATGTCGCGTGGCGTCAAAGTGCAGGGTGACGTGGCTATCGAGGACTGCGCCGGCAAGAGCTTCGACCTGATCGTGATCCCTGGAGTATGTCTTCAAGTACTATTCATACTCATATTTTCATTATTGATCAGGAAGTACTATATTATTTGACAAATGTAGGGTATGCCAGGAGCCGAACACCTGCGTGACTCTAAAGAGGTGACGGAGCTATTGCAGCAACAAAAGGCAGATGGGAAGTTGTATGGAGCCATTTGTGCTGCTCCTGCCGTTGTTCTGCACACGCACGGTCTGTTAAATCCCGGTGCAGCCACCAGCTACCCCAGTTTCGAGCCCAAAATGACGGACGTGGACTATAAGCACGAGAATGTCGTGGTGAACGGCAAGTGCGTGACCAGTCAAGGCCCAGGCACTGCTATGGCTATGGGTGTGAAGCTCGTTGAGCTGCTCTGCGGTCATGAGAAGGCTCAGTCGGTCGCTCAAGGTCTGCTCAATACTCCAATGCCATGAATTCCATTATCGAGCAGAGTGTGATGAATCAAGTATTGGGTCAGGACAATGGGGTTCAGGTTTGATCGTAATGAAGAGATGTTGATACTTGACACTGAAACTTTGCAGGGTTTTATGATCCGGTAATATTTCCTAGTACAGGACACTCTGAAGAATTATCAGCAACAAGGACAGCGCTGTAGTGGTCACTGCACGTGAGCCAGTGTTGGTGTCTAATCTATTTGACTGGGCATCAATTTCACTCCCGTTGTCATTGCTGGTTTCTGTGGACGAAGAGTCGAGCTTCGCGCTCCCGTCACTTCCTGTGCTCAAAACTTGGGGACTAACGTTTGTCGCCCCGTTCACAGATTCTTCAGTCGACCCAGTTCTATCGCTGCTCTTGAGGGTTGTGCTGGAAACAACATTCCGAAAGTTGCCATCACCCCTCGTCACCTGCGTTGAATCCGAGATCTCTTCGTGGTCTCTAGTGGCAGTTGAATCGAGTGTATCGTCTTGACCGGTAGTACTCCCAGCGCCAGACGAAGTGGATGTCGTACTTGAACTCTTCGCGGATGAGATAGTTGATGATGGCCCTGACACGACATTATCTGAAGTTGTCACGGTTGAACTCGAGCTTATTGTACTCATTATTGGCGCTGGAGTTGGAGTCGACGCAGAATTAACTGTGGACACGGTGGAAGGTGAAGAGATCGCTGACTTCGTTGGACTGATTGGGGTCGGTGTTGTTGCAGCAGTAGAAGGTCCTCCTGTTGGCGGTGGAGTGACGACCGAAGGGATAGTAGTTGATCCAGAACTGGGAGATGGCGTTGCTGTCAATTTCCCTGTTACAAGCCGCACTGTTTCAGCCGGTACTATAGCTGTAACGGAGACTACTTCATCTTGATTAGCGGCGGAATCAGGCAATGCGGCCGGGGTATCTGTTCCACGAGTGACCGGTGTAACGAAAGGTGGCGGGGTGGTTGCTGGTGCGTCCGTCTTCGTAGTCACCACTTTGAAAGTCCAAGGGAGACCATCTCCTAGAATTGGTGCAGTGGGGAGATCTGTGGATGTACTGCTGGAGGTGACGCTGCTTCCAACCGACGTAGAACTCTCAGCAGAAGTCACTCCAATGAGGAAGACGAGAAAGATGAGTTTGTGATTCATGACGAGGACGAAGATTGTAGAATGACCCACACCAGTGCAGGTGTACTGCACGTTCCTGAGGAACGACAGGCTGCCAATAGTTGCCTTCTATCCGGCAAATATATCACAACGAACCTTTTTCGGCGATCAGTGTCAAGGTAACTTGATGTGAACATTGTTTTGTGATGTGCCCACACTGTTACTGCCCTGTGATTGTGGGCGGGAACTTAGGTAAGTGCTATTCCCAAATACAGTGTAGAATCAAAGCGAGTTATGCAGTAGAATCTACAGTAGATTCTACTGTACGCTAATCTCGATGCCGCCTTGATGACTCACCAGCGGCTAATTAACTGGTCAGCCTCAACTGTTATCGATACATGTACACCTTTGGTTTGTGCATACACTTGTGCTACATCTAGCATCGATTTACTGGATGCAGTTACGAAAATGTATTGCATACGAGACCCACTTTGAATGGATTTTTACCTGTATGACTGCAGACACTGCTGCACTGCAGCTAAGCGTCACGGGGTTTTGATGGCTTTGACAACAATTGTGCGCGAGATCTTCCCCATTTAATACATGTAGTCTCCACGGCACATATCAAATTGATCAAGTTGTTTTTCCTGTTCAAACAGTTCTCCCGTTGTCCGAACAGCAACGTTACTTCTCCCCGTAAAATCCTTGCTACCGCAGAAACAGTTCAATATTGCGTGCAAAACAATACCACCACGGTGGTACAATATCAGGCCTAGCTGTACAGGAAACCAGCCATTCTCCTGTGTGGTTGCAAGTCATTCTGCAACTTGCAGCCTCCCCGACATGAAGTGCCAGTGTCTAGTACTTGCTGTTTCAGCCGTGGTCGCTGTCAGTGCACACCTCGAAGGTAGTAGCAACGTCGATGGCGACATCGTACTACCCAACTTCCCCCCTCTACCTCTTCCTACTAAGGATTTCCACACTGCTGTTCCTGCAACGTTTCAAGTACCAGTGATCCGTAACACGAACCAACCGGCGACACCCCCACCAAGTCCCCCATTGAATCCAAGTCCACAGAAGAGAGAATCTGCATCGATCAGCTCTTCCCAAGACACTTTTAAGGAAGCACTTACAGGTACAATCTCGAATTCTACTGAGAAGAATCTGTCGATCAATTCTACCGATGGAAAGAAGATTCTAAGTGCGACTACCCCTCCCTCTCACGAACAAGTGAAGGAGCTTTCATCGACAGCAGTGACCACTTCTAGTACTTCCCAAGACACTTTTAGGGAGGTGATTATCGCTAGAAACACGGGAAGCAGCAGTTCTGAGGTTAATTCTGGTGAGGGCCTAGAAAACACAGCCAATTCCCAGCATTCAGGCAGTTTCGGTGAAGTGAAAGTGAGCACTGGCGGTGTGAGGACTCCAGCAGCAGGTACAAGCACTAACAGTGGTGGCAACGATGGAGGTGGCGGTGTGGTAGCAATTCCCAGACAAAATGGAGATAGCGGCGCTGTGGTCACGAATAGAACCGATACGAGTGCTGCTTCTCGTGTTGCTGCTTCCATTCTACCCATACTGGCGGCTACTGTCTACGCAGCTTTGTAGCTCCTCACGGAAAGCCCTCTTTTTTTTTCTAGTGTAGTGTACGATGACGAAGTAATAGTTCACAATTCTACTGATATCCTCGTGTAGACAGTATTTTCTGAGGCAGGATTGAGGTCTTCAACAGCTTAAGCATACTGCAGTCAGTACGGAAGGTTACGTTGAAAAAGTAACCTAGGTTCATGAGCTCATTTGCACAGCGAGTCGTTCACTGACATCATTCTTTAAAATTCTTCGGAGTTAATAGGTTGGCGAACATGAACCTGTTGCTTTCTGTGCTCGTCGTTATCTCGATCAGTACCTCTCATGGTCAAGATTTAACCTCTGCGACTATTGATACCTCATCATCACTACAAACGAGCTCGGGAGTTGGCAGTGGAGCCGAAGCCCAATTATTTCGAGATCGATTTACAGGTACATCCACACAGCAGTCAGATTTTACTCGTACAGTCTCTGATTAATGTCTGTATGAGGAATAGAAAGCCCAGAACTCCCAGGACCTTCACTGCCACCTTCCAATGGAACCAACAGCACAAGTTCAGATACTGGATCCAGTGTTGGCTCAAGCTCAATTGGATTCAGCAGTTCTACCAACACTGCACCGGGTAGTATGAGCGGTGGTGACGATCAAATCTACTCGGGTGGGGAAGGTAACAGTGTTGAGCATGATCCGGCATCAAGCAACGGTCTCGACGGAAGCGATTCTGGCAGTGCCGTGTTATTTCCCAACGATGAAACGTCAGCCAGCTCTAACCAGGATGCTGCTTCAGATGCAATCAGCACACATTCAATGGCGTTTTGTGTGTCATGTAGCCTTGCAATGATTGTTGTAAGCACAATAACTTTCGTCTAGGAAAAATTACAAGATTTTTGGAGAATACATTGATTCTGTCGATTTGATCGATGAACAATTATCTTTAAAGCAAATATGTCTATAAACCCTTCGTCATCTTTGAGCTCTCATCAAACCTTTTGTCAACAGTACGTTGAGTATTTTTATTCTCTAGCTCTCGTCTACATAATGTTTGAAGTCACTTATGCAAAACACTGCTTAAAACGCATATGATGTGCAACATGGGAGGATTTCCGCAGTCTTCAAGATGGCGTACATACCAAATAAGACCAACTGAGCCGAGTATCTCCTCTGCAAGACGCTGGCGCGTCAATGTCACCACAGTCATCCAAGAGAATTTTTTTTTGCCGGTACTATACTGGAGAAGAACTTCAAGAAGGGCAAGAGTTACTCCAGCGTTGTCTGTCCTTTCCAGACAAAATGCCACGACTCGCGCCTCTGTGAGGAAGTCCAGCGAACCGCTCTTGAGATGAAGCAGATCCAGTTGGAAGCTTGGCACTTGATTAATTTACATACTCTTCGATGCCTTGAAAACGGACTCGCGCTCCCAGACTTTGCCGACAAGACCTTCTTCGATCACTGTTGCTCTGGCGTAGCGTCTACCTCTAAAACCAATCTCATCGCCCAAAAGAACCCGGATCTGTGGAAGTCCATCGTTTTGTACCGGTCGCAACGGGAGCGTGCAGGCCTCGCAGAAGTAGAGCACAAGATTGGATACAGCGATCTGAAAAGTGAACTGCGCGAGCAAATGGTCGTGAACGCCGGTGCAATGATTCGCGAGCACTTCCGGAAGCGCCTACGATTGTACGTACAACTAAGATTCGGACAGATCGACGATACCATGACCAAAAAGCAGAAAGCGGACAAGAAGAATCTCGTCAACGCCATCCTCCGCGCGTGCTACAACACCGAGGACACGGAACTCGTGGAAGCGCTGGAGATGCGTGACGTTCTGACTCCGGACGGTTCCGAGTGGCGGGAACAGTGGGTTCCGTGGCCGAATCACATCAAGGAGAACGGTATGGCGTTTTACGTTCGACTGCTTTGGGAGTTTCTAGGCGTTGTCGAGTGCAGGATGGAAGAGGTGCCTAACGAAAAGGGTGTACGGGTGTTCACGCTGTTCCCGGTGTCCACGACGTACACGAGCGCCCACATCACTCTGAACGGGTCGACGCTTGCCGGATTTTACACCCGTATCGCGGACCATTCATTCAGACTCCCCCAGATTCCGGTCACACCGACGTCGTTCAAAGCCAGCAGATGGGAAGTCATGCGGCATGCATTGGGCATCTCCCGCTTTGAAACCATGAAGGAAGGAAGTCCGCTCACAAGGGTGAGTTTGCGCAACTGTCCGTGGAGAAAAATATGCCCACACGAGTCACCTTTTTGCAAACCAGGTGACTACCGACGGCTACTCCGTCTCCGTTTTGCTGTTCAGACCAAAGCGCGATTGGCAGCAGAAGTCTGATGACCCCGTGGTTTCTGTGGGGTATGTCCCCAACGTCGTGATCGGGGTGGATCCGGGGATGCAAGCTTTAGTTAATGCAGCGCGGGAAGTCTTTCAGAATAGAGTTCGGCCACCGAAACGTAGAAAGCGGTATCGTGGCCGTCACCGAGACAAGAAGCTCAAGCGAAAGAAGGAAACCGACCACGTTGGATCAGAAGGACGAAAATACCGCGCCAACGCAACGACCGCGATATCGTGCAAGTTACGACACGCGAGTACAGGCACTTGGCTGGGTTCAACCGGTTCCGGGCGTGGAACGATGGCCTGAGAAAACGTCACCCTCAGTACGAAGCGACCATCGCGAACATGCCGTCCTTCAAAACGGCTTACCTCGCGGCATACGTGTTGAGACTGGATACTTCTGGCAGAATGTGGCCTTCCTACTGCAGTTCTATTCAGACCGGCCGTTTCTCAAGTGGAAGCTTTTTCGAAAGAGAATGCCACGCGTTGCTGTAGATGCGATTGCAAAGCGCATCGTTCCAGCCGCAGGCAGGGACGTCTGTGTGGCGTACGGGGACTGGAGTTGGTGCAGTGGCATCAAAGGCCACGCGACGAGTCCGGTGAAAGGTTTGAAAGAGGCGTTACGCAAGCGCGCAACGGTGGTCTCCATGGACGAGTTCAGGACGAGCAAGCTCTGCTCGCAGTGCCACCAGTCTCTTTCACCCGTCCGATATGCCGTGGACACGAAGCTACCCAAACGTCGGAAACGCAAGGGCGTGGTGCTTGTCCGCAACCGAGCCGAAGTGCAGTTTGAGGAGAAAGTTTACCATGGTGTGCTGCGCTGTGACGAGGGCTGCTGCTCCGATTTGTACTGGGACCGCGACGTGAACGCGGCTATCAACATGGTGGACTGCTCAAGAGTGAGATACTAGGGCTCGGATGGATGGAGCCCTTCGTGCGGACGTAGGTAGATAGAATCGTGGAGATGAGAAAGTCTCCACCCAGGTATTTAGACCTGGATATTGTCAAAGACTCGGTTTAACTGAGCTAAACCGGCAAATTTGCCCGGAATTGACAATATGCAAAGCACATGAAGTCATGAAATCAATGGTTTTAATAACCAGACAGAGTCACTCGTTCGTTAAGTCGTGGTTTTTAGTAGATTTCTCCTCGTCAATTGCCAAATCCATTGTCATCGACTGCACGCGTTTCTTGTTTCTCATTTCGATGGCAGAATCTGGAGTGAGCAAGGCCGATAATGGCCACCACCAGCGCCATTCCCCCAACGCAACTAAGTGCGATGCCAGTGAAATTCTTCAACTCACCATTCTCTGATTTTAATCTCCGTAGCGATCCCGATGCTGGTGCTCCAAATGCTGCACAATTTGTCAAGAACTGATTATCTTCATTCTTGACAGTTCGACAGAGTCTGCACGTTGTAAGAGCTGCACAGCCAGTTGTTGAAGGTTGAACGACGTTGCATGTTTCATCCGTCACAAAAGAAATCCCCGTAAAACTTGACATTCTCACAATTGTATCACAATCCGTAGGAGTAGCGGAAGTTGAGACTGGAGGTGAAGGAGATATTGTAGCTGTTGCAGAAGGCTGAGGAGTTTGGCATGTCACTAAGTGGCTGCTTTGCGGAGTTGCCCACGTTTGGCAGAACCGGCAAATGCCATCCGGGAAGCAACCTAAGCCTCCAAAGTTGCACGAGGGGTCTTCGATTGCCGAGATTCCAACGCCTTGATCTCCGACAGATACGCGAGACGCACATGAAATTGTCTGTGCTGCAGTCATGATACTGAAGCATGTCATAGTAGCCCACACGACGGGAACAATTCGAGTCATCCTGGTTCTTCGTCACGTTCGCAGAAATGGATCTGGATGTTGAAAGCGCAAATGTGGCAGACTGGACACATTCTCGTCGATGACATCGCAGGAGAATTGGTTTGCGATAGTGCTCCTTCCTTGAATAAAATAGTTCCGCTGAGAATTCTCTTACAATGTTGGATGCAGATAGAGGAGTGTAAAAATACTGAGCATGAAAGGAATATATTACCGTAGTACTCTCAAGGAGTGATCGAAGCACGACAAATGGTGCTCAAGACTACTAAGTTACGCTCGATAGCTTCTCTTACAGCGTGGCAATCGAGGATTGACTGACGACCATGACAAGCGAGCCTTCGCGAGGAGTGTATCCATGGCCACCGTGCGGGGTCAACAGACCACCTTCGGGGCAATCTTCAGGCGTCATGGGCTCGTCATAAGCACGACGGCCCTTAACGTACATGACGCTCATCATCACCACTACGAGCACTGCCACAACCGCTGCAACAGCAGCAACCGCCCCACCAGCAGAACTAGCAGTGGCAACACCAGCACCTGCGGCAGCAGTGGTCACTGTGAGCTCGCCAGCATTTTTATCAGCAGTTGTCGATTCCGTGGTTGAATCAACAGCTCCAGATTCAGTCGCTCCTTGGTCTCTCAACACTTTGCAGCTCACGAGATACTGGTTGGCCTCGTTCTTGTAGTTGCGGCACAGGCGGCACGACGTCCGAGGTGAACATCCCAGAAGTGTCGGAGATGCGACGTTGCATCGACTTTCCGAGACGTACGAGATTCCGACCAGTCCAGATCGAGAAACGACTGACGCGCAGGTAGTACTGGTCGATGCTGAAGTTGGAGTCGGGGTCCTGGGGGGAATTGTACTGCTTTCATCCAACAAGTCCGAGCATTTGAGGAACGGAGCGCTCTGAGTGGTAGATTCCGTCTGGCAGAATCGACACTGCCCACTATGGAAACAGCCTAATCCGTTCGAAGCACACGTGAGGGTTATAGCTCCGACAGCTGAAATACCCACGCCTTGATCGCCTACCGAAACCAGAGACTTACAATCAATACTCGACTCCTCTGGTGGTTCGGTCGTGGCGGGTGGTGATTCGGTCTGAGGGCTTTCGGGGCAAAGTTCCAGGTGTTCGACCGTGGAGTCCTTCTTCTTACAGAACCGACATGGATCACCGTACGGGAAACAGCCTAAGCCACCTGAAACACACGACGGGTCTTCAAATGCGGTGATTCCTACGCTCTGGTCACCTGACGACACTCTGTCAGCACACGAAGCTGCTGAAACTGTGCTGGATCCTGTAGTAAGCGCAGTCAGCACCATGATGAAGGCGCTTGAAAGCAAAACAGCTCGCATCGTGATTCTCCGGTGGTAAACGACTGGGACTTCCTAGTTCTGTCGAGTAGGGACAATTGACGAATGAGTCGCACCGCAACTTCACCAAGAGCTGAAGAGGCTAAGGGATGATGACAGCTTGAAACCACTGGGAAGTGGAACGGATCCCAGTTGAAGCACGTTCTCCGCATCAAGTTGGCATCACCATGGGCTGTGCGTCAAGATGGTCACTGTACTTTTAAACGAAACGACCCGAGTGATCCCAACCAACGGCCGCAACGTCTCGCTTCCTCGCTTCTTCCGTCCCCCACATCAGTGTCGCCACTTGATCTCATGACCATGGAGCATTGGCGGCTCCAGAAAGCCTCGAAAGGTTCCGCTTTCCGCGTCCCATCGGGCTCCGTAGCCTAAAGCGTTGCGGATTTCCATTGTCGCATGGGCGTGAGGGAGACTGTGAATATTTTTCCACGTAGCAGAAGCCAAGAGCTCACGGACTTTAATCTCCGCACGCGCGTTCTTGGCTGCGTCGTTCCCCATCATCTCGCCCCACCAGCCACTGGAACTTCTCGCACAATGCTTGCTGAACGCCCGTGCACCGACCGTCAATGGTTCGTCACGTGTATGTCGCTCCGTGAACGCTGCAAGACACTGACGAAACGTGAGAGGAGCCAAATCGCGACTTCCTACGGTCTGCTGGAAGCCCAACAGCGTCAAGATGCCACGCGCGCCGCCTAGTTCGTCTATCAGCTCTGTTGTGACTGTCAAAGCGTCCCCTTCTTCGATTGTACGTACAAATTCATGAATTTTATCTACGGAGACGCCAAGAACGCGTTGTCGACTGGAGAACGCGGGTGTCACGCCTTCGATAGCTTCAGTTGATTCCTCTAATGATTGGAGAGGGTTGGAACCGATGGAATGCCACGCACAGAGTATCACTGCTAATTGAGTCACGTAGGCTGCATCCGACACTCCTACGAGCACGTGGTTGGTCGTCGGAGCTTCGTGGCTTTCGTCGTCGTGTAACAACATCTGGGCGCGGAATTGCAGGGGGTCTTCGGCGTCAGGGACGGACGAATCACGAGAGAAATAGGAACGCAAGGCCCGTTCAATATTGTCGAAGCTGGTCATTCCTGCGCGTCTTGGATAATGGCGCAGATCATGAAGGAGCTAGAGGACCATCACTCATCATGTAGCCATCGTACAAACAAAGTAGAGAATCGTTTTGCATTAAGAATGTTCATAAAGTAAGATGCAGAGATATTGCTAAGCGACGGTGAGGGCATCCGGGCAGTCATCACCGCTTGTATTCATCGATGAAGGTGCAGCCGTCGGTCTAGAGGTCGGAGCTGCTGTTGGAGCAACAGTCGGAGTCGTGGTCGTCGTTGTGGTTGTCGTTGCGCATGGCAAGAAGTGCGAGCTCTGTGGCGTACTGAATGCCATGCAGAACCGACAGGCGATGTTTCCTCCAAAGCACCCCACTCCTCCGGCCGTTGGACACGTTGGCGCGGCGTCAGCTGAAATGCCGACACCTTTATCGCCGGAAGAGACCTGGTCCGAACACGCCGCTGTTGCAACCTGCACCCCAGTCCAGACCCACAGCAGCACCAACCCGGTGATTTGGAGCACACGCATCTTGACGTTGAGCTGTGTGGGTGGCTGGGAAAATGAATTATGACCGAGTATCAGGCAATGCAGACGATCCTAAAGATATCGGATACCGGCATCAGACCATGAAGACGACGTTGCTAAAGATATCGGTGTCTTGACGTTCAGGCACCTTCAACTCCAGTTCTCCATTTTCCTCGAAAAAACATCAGCAATGAAGTGTTCAGAATTGGTGCTCCATTCGTCATGACAGGCGTGTCAATTCGCCCGCTTAGTGTCTGTCTTCGTTGTTCAGAGAGCGTCGGAATGAGATGACAGTGCGATTGGCTGCTTTCAGTGAAACTGCACGTACGCACTCAACTTCAACTGGTTGACCATTGTACTTTCACTCATGGTCCGCCCTCACGTGCACAAGCACAACGGCCACTGCTGGCAATAGCCGATTGTCGTTGGCGTTATTAATATGCCACTCGTCCTGGCTTCCAGTACCTGGATCTTCTTCTTGCCTCCTGCGTGGCAACGTAACGCCTGTCAACGTCGAAGGGGCCAGTAGAGCACGCACCAGCGCTGTTGCATGCACGAGCACTTCTGAGACGACCACTGGAACGGCGTAAGTCCTTCGAAAGCTGGCCGACCCGGAAGAGACGCTACCAGATCTCGATCGACCCCTTCGTTCGCACCTCTCGCTGCTTTCCAAGTCTTCAAAGTCATGAACAATCTCGAGAATTCCTTCATTGCCGGGGCTGGGGCCTACGTCAAGGGCAAATACGCTATCACTTCTACTGGAGTCGTCCGAAAGGGAACAGGTCGCGCCTTTAGCGTCGTACCGGAAGAACTGGAATGGGGCGGACAAGTGATCGGACGAGGAGCCAGCGGCTGTGTGCTGCGATCACGTCATAGACCTACTAACACTCCGTTGGCCCTCAAGATGATCAACATGTACGACAAGACCAAACGCGAACAGACCATTCGAGAGATCAACGCGCTTTTCGACGCCAAATGTCCATGTCTCGTGACGTTCTTCGGTGCTTTCCTACGTGATGGAGCAGTAGTGCTCGCGCTTGAATACATGGACGGTGGGTCATTAGAGAACGTCATTCACCAACTTGGTACCATTCCGGAGCACGTGTTGGCCAATGTCGCTTTCCAGATCCTCCATGCGCTGTCATATCTGAAGACCAACAAGCGTGTCCACCGTGACATTAAACCGCCGAATATTCTGCTCAACAGCCAAGGACAAGTTAAACTCTCAGACTTCGGTATCGCTTCTGAGCTTGGAAACTCCATCGGTTCGTCGTGTTCTTCAGTTTATTCGCCATTGTGTTGTGCTGACGGTTTGTTCGTTGCTTGCAGCCATGTGCGGCACCTTCGTAGGTACTTTTCGGTACATGTCGCCGGAGCGGATTCAACACACGCAATACAGCTACAGCTCAGATATCTGGAGTCTCGGTCTGGTCTTAATGGAAGCTGCCACGGGAGTTTACCCGTACCAGAAACACAAAACGTGCATCGATATGCTGCAGAGTGTGTTGGAAGCACCGCCACCAGCTCTCTCGCCACAGTACTTTTCACAAGACTTCTGCGATTTCCTGCACCAGTGTCTGCAAAAGAATCCTCTTGATCGCGCTTCGGCAGACACTCTGTTGGAGTCACCTTGGTTACAACGCTGTGCAGCCGTCAGTAAGTTCCTCGTCGAGTTTGTTCAGTGTCTTGATCGTTTTAACATGCTTCTTCTCGCAGATTTGGAACATTCTATCGCTAATGTGCGGCACTGGATCGACTCGCTACAATAACTGCAGGAAGTTGTCGAAATTATTTTACATATGGTAATAGCTTAATATCTTCTCGACGGGTTCTGTTCACGAGCACGAATCACCACAACTGGGTTCGTTCACGGCACTCACTCTCTGGGATTCGACGTCATCTGCCGAAAAATTGTCCATGATGTGGCACATGGCAGCTTGGAGGCAGGCCAGATAATAGATCTATCTGGCTCGGTGCCACCGGAATTACATAATCACTCCAAAGTGCTAGTCGATACCACAGACGAAAGCACTGAGTACCCAAGTACGAGCGCTGTGTAGGACCATCACACAACACCCCCAGCGTAACTGAAGGACTTTAATGTTGCGCGGTAGCTCGAGAAAATCTCGTCCAAGATCTTGACCTTTAGCGCCGGCAGATTCTGGAAACGAATGTCCGACTCCGGGGTCAGCATCAGCAGGGGCGTGTCGTTCATGATCGATCGTGTGCTGACAGAACGAGGCACGCGGAACTGGTGGAACTGCGGCATATTCGAGGCGCTGTCCATCATCGTTGACGAGCGTCACCAGGTAAAACACTTGATTGTCACGCACTGCCAGCTCGCAAATGAAGTCCAGCTCATAATCTTGGGAAGCCGTCTTTGCCAATGGCAGTAATACGCTCCTAATACGCTCCTGCTCGTCCTGTGACTGCTCAGCGTTTTTAATTACTTGTACTGTCTTCGGTGTTCGCAACGGTGCAGGAATCTCATACGACTGACCAACATCATTAGATGTTCCCGCAGCCATTGGTGGTGTTGTCGGCTGAAATTGCTGCAAGATACGACCAAGAAGGCGTCGTCGACTGCGAAGTCGGAGTGACTGCGTCTTCGTACGTTTGTTGAGTTGATCATCGGAGATCGATCACTTTACGGAGATGGTAACCATGGAAACTAGCTGTACAGCTAGCGCATGGCTTTAGCGTCATCATGATCGGCATGTCTCCTGTGTACATGTATTGTGAACGAGAGACGGTTGTGTCATGTGCATTTGGTCACGCCCCCATTAAGTTGAAGGTACTGAGATCGCAGCATTATTCACTGGTAAACAACAAAGTCAACTTCTAGGGAACCATTCCAAAATCCGCCAGCTTCAGGGAAGATTTCTGATGAGAATCAACTGCGCTATCACTGGTGCGGTGCGAAGCCCGTTCTTCGTGACCATCGACACATCAACGACGGTGGAAATGTTGAAAGGTGCTATCAAGACACAGAATAGAGACATCACTTGTCTTGGACAAGACATAGAGCTTTTCCTGGCGCGGAAGGATGGCACGGCGTGGCTGAAGGTGAATGACCTGTACTCAAGGGAGAGCACTACAGATGAGAGCACCTACATGGTAGAGAAGTTGGAGGATGCAGATGACAAGATCTACAACAAGCTCCCCAGCCCAATCTCCGACGACGATATTCACGTGCTGGTGAAGGCCTCAACTAAAGCTAGAGGGCTCCATGCAATCAGACGAATTGCGCAAAAAGTGGCGAGTGAAGCGTGTAAACCGAGCAAACTTCCCAAACGGACTCCAAAGATGAAGAAGGGACTGGTGGAAGTGTACCAGCGGAGTTGCGAACAGATAAGCGGGAATGGCGAACCCATGTTGCTGTGTATGGTGATGGATATTGCTCTACCGAGCTGTGTTGTGATAGCATCACACATTTTCCAACGGCATAGTCACCACGGTGTCGCGATTGTGGGACTTAATGATATTGACGATGTACGAAATGGATTGCTGCTGTTCAAGCCGATCGAAGGCGCCATGGATGACCTTGACATCGCGTTTGTTCGCAGCGAGGACAAGCAACTCACTTTAAAGATTATTAACGAAACGATGTGGAGGGATCTACTCGTGGACAGGATGACTGATGAGCAGTGGGAAGCACTTGGACTTGACTCTTTACCAACAGGTTGGAAGTACAGTGAGAGGCCGCTGTCTGCTCCAAATGCACCGAGTTTTGATGTGCTCACAACGTTTGACGAGTTGGATGGCAAGCTACTCCATTTTCCAAGCGACCCTCCTCCAGGTCTGCTAGATGGTGTAGTCGCTGTTTGTACGCCCAAGCGTATATGGCGAGATCGGAGGCAATTAAAGATGGATTGCTCAAGAAAGACCACACTTTCCCTAACATAACGTTAGTCGAGCGTGCTACGAACGAGATCATGGATTTTTTTTGCCGAAATGAGCTCATCCGGAAGTTCATCTCAGTAGAGATTTCTCACGATAACTTTCATTTTTTTTAATAAAAAGCGCTAACATAGTTTTGGCCACACATCCATCCTTTGCTCGACTTGGGTTATGTCTGTATTTTCATGACCATGTTTTACCGACCTACACTAACCTTACTCTTCGTGGCAACTGAGAGATCAACAAACTCTTCGACGTTAAATGCACGTGTCTCGTGATGTTCTTTAGTGGTTTCCTAGGCGATGGAGATTGGTGCTTCCGCTGAAATACATGGATGGCGGGTTGTTAGAGAATGACAATGTCCAGAGTTCTAGCGGCATAAACAAACTCGATTGTTGTGATTCATGCTTGTGAACAGCGGATATTTCCTTCGAGTAGATATTATGTAAAAATTATAGAATTTTTCGACAGCACATTAGCGATATAATGTTCTAAGTCTGTGAAAAGAAGCATGGTAAAACGATCAAGACACTGAATAAACTCAACGAGGGGCTTACTGACGGCTCCACAGCGTCGTAACCAGGGAGAGTCCAGCGCCGAAGCGCGATCAAGAGGATTTTTTGGAGACACTGGTGCAGGAAATCACAGAAACCCTGTAAAAAATACTGCGGAGAGAGACCTGGTGGTGGTGCTTCCTGTAGACTCTGCAGCATATCGATGCGCCTTTTGTGTTTCTGGTACGCACGCAGAATCGATTCGTGGCCAATAGTGCCTTTCAACTTTTAGGGAGAGTTCTACGTCGGTTGGAAGCAGCGTCACCTCCAGCAGTACATCCACAGATCTCCCCACTGCACCAATTCTAGGACATTATCTCCCGTGGACTTTCAAAGTGATGATTACGAAGACGGACGCACCAGCAACCACCCCGCCACCTTTCGTTACACCGGTCACTCGTGGAACAGATACCCCGGCCGCATTGCCTGATTCCGCCGCTAATCAAGATGAAGTAGTCTCCGTTACAGCTATAGTACCGGCTGAAACAGTGCGGCTTGTAACAGGGAAATTGACAGCAACGCCATCTCCCAGTTCTGAATCAACTACTATCCCTTCGGTCGTCACTCCACCGCCAACAGGAGGACCTTCTACTGCTGCAACAACACCGACCCCAATCAGTCCAACGAAGTCAGCGATCTCTTCACCTTCCACCGTGTCCACAGTTAATTCTGCGTCGACTCCAACTCCAGCGCCAATAATGAGTACAATAAGCTCGAGTTCAACCGTGACAACTTCAGGTAATGTCGTGTCAGGGCCATCATCAACTATCTCATCCGCGAAGAGTTCAAGTACGACATCCACTTCGTCTGGCGCTGGGAGTACTACCGGTCAAGACGATACACTCGATTCAACTGCCACTAGAGATCACGAAGAGATCTCGGATTCAACGCAGGTGACGAGGGGTGATGGCAACTTTCGGAATGTTGTTTCCAGCACAACCCTCAAGAGCAGCGATGGAGCTGGGTCGACTGAAGAATCTGTGAACGGGGCGACAAACGTTAGTCCCCAAGTTTTGAGCACAGGAAGTGACGGGAGCGCGAAGCTCGACTCTTCGTCCACAGAAACCAGCAATGACAACGGGAGTGAAATTGACGCCCAGTCAAATAGATTAGACACCAACACTGGCTCACGTGCAGTGACCACTACAGCGCTGTCCTTGTTGCTGATAATTCTTCAGAGTGTCCTGTACTAGGAAATATTACCGGATCATAAAACCCTGCAAAGTTTCAGTGTCAAGTATCAACATCTCTTCATTACGATCAAACCTGAACTCCATTGTCCTGACCCAATACTTGATTCATCACACTCTGCTCGATAATGGAATTCATGGCATTGGAGTATTGAGCAGACCTTGAGCGACCGACTGAGCCTTCTCATGACCGCAGAGCAGCTCAACGAGCTTCACACCCATAGCCATAGCAGTGCCTGGGCCTTGACTGGTCACGCACTTGCCGTTCACCACGACATTCTCGTGCTTATAGTCCACGTCCGTCATTTTGGGCTCGAAACTGGGGTAGCTGGTGGCTGCACCGGGATTTAACAGACCGTGCGTGTGCAGAACAACGGCAGGAGCAGCACAAATGGCTCCATACAACTTCCCATCTGCCTTTTGTTGCTGCAATAGCTCCGTCACCTCTTTAGAGTCACGCAGGTGTTCGGCTCCTGGCATACCCTACATTTGTCAAATAATATAGTACTTCCTGATCAATAATGAAAATATGAGTATGAATAGTACTTGAAGACATACTCCAGGGATCACGATCAGGTCGAAGCTCTTGCCGGCGCAGTCCTCGATAGCCACGTCACCCTGCACTTTGACGCCACGCGACATCGTCACGATGTTGTTGGGCTTATTGCCGACTGTACCCATCGTCACCTGGACGCCACCGCGCACGAGCACATCCGCTAGTGTGATGGCTTCGATTTCTTCCGAGCCGTCGGCCTAGACAGCAGGAAATGTACTATTATTATTTGAATAAGATGATACTGATGATAGTATGTACTGCGTACGATGGGGATTAGAGCCGTCGTCATTCTGGTGGCGAGTTGGCGAGTGCTGGAGCGAGGAAGAAGCTGGAGCGCAAGGCGATTCAGTCGGTGCATGCACGAGCACAGTCCAAAAGATACTGGGATTTTTTTATCCAATTAGGGTATGGATTGATGATATCTGCGACGTGTGAGAACCATCTTGACCATCTTCCTCCAGCTACAACAGCTTCACCTTACAGTAAAGCTGTTTGTGGTTGGAGTGCACCATTGTCGTCGTCATGTATGCTCCAGCCATGGAATATGACGAGTAGCCAACAATGAACCCAAAGAGAATGCAGTGCTTCCGTCTTGCAGCCACAGACATCGCAGGCGTCTGCTTTCGCCGAAATCAACGACTAGCGCGATAGTGTCGGATCGCGGGGTAGGTGGGCATGTACGACACTGTTCACTTCACTTTGAGTTTGGCCTTAGAGAGGTGACGGTCTCTTCTTCCTCCAAAATGGCCCCACGACGTCTTCCACCACAGTCGAAGCCTTCACAGATCAAGCGCTGGCTAGTCCTAGCGCTCCTCTTCACTTCTGTCGCATCTGTGGCCATTCTCAATTATCGTGGCATGGTCATCAGCTACTTAAATCAAGCTGAGCATTCACACAGTGTCGATCTGAAGCTGCAGAACTCCAAAGTTGTAGACGAACTCGTGACGTTGCTACTAGCCAAGCAGAGCCAAAACAGCAACGAGAGTAAGACGACAACTGCAACTCCAGTACTCCGACAACCTGCTCCACGCAGCATCTACCAAGGCGACGAGGACCACAGTGAACTCCACATTGTCTTTAGTATGAGCTGTGATCAAGGCCGACGTATCCCGCTCCAGACTATCCTTCAATACTCGGCTGTTGCGGTAGGTCAGCGTGGCCCAATCACTCAGATCCTGTCTGGTTGTACGGACGCCCAACGAGATGAAGTGATGCGAGAACCAACGCTGTACTACGACTTCCGGAGACATTTCACGCCTTCGTACTCGCCGCATCCAATGCCCAACGTCACGGACGACTACACTCCGTACAACAAACCCTTTGCACTGCGCCACTTCTTGAGGAACTCCCAACCGCCAGTGAAACACGATATCATCGCGTTAATCGACGGAGATATGGTCTTCTTCAAGCCTCTGGAGGTGAACACGGGGCGGGATGTAACCAAGTATTACCACGGAAAACGAGACTTGGCCAGTGTGAACGACACCGTTGTCGACGGTATTGCAATTGCACAGGACTGGTACAATTATCTCAACACTGGATGGTACGCTGAGCGTGCCAAGGATAAACTGGAAGCCGTCTGCGCTGGAAAACCTTGTATGAACGTGACTCGTGATGATGCTCGTGAATATTACTCGAGTACTGGACCTCCGTACATCATGACTCGCCGCGATATGGAGAGTATGGTCGATGATTACTGTGAGTTTGTAGTGCGTGGTCGACAAGTAGAAAGCGCTTGGATGGTCGAGATGATCGCGTACACACTGGCTGTGGCTAACCATGGGATTAAACACACGCTGCTGACGAATCTTGGAGCGACACACCCGAGACTAGCACTGGGTCAACGCGAGTACTGGGACTTTGTGGACGAGACGCTGCCAAATCCATGCCACAATAACTCTGTGGTAGTCATGCCGTCCGATCCACCTGTGGGCATTCACTATTGTCAGAAGTACGGCTTCGTCGAAGGCGAGCGAAAAGGCCACTATTACTACAAATACGACTTGCCGGAGACTCTCGTGAACTGTGATAGTCCTTTGCTCATGGTACCTCCAGCATCAGATTGGGATATGCTAGAACAAACGACGGCACGAGAGTTCTTGGCACAGAAACGGCATGAAGTCTGGGTCGAGTGTTCCACCACTAAAGTAGTTAACCAAGCCATGGTCAAGTACAAGCAGCGCACCTGTCCGAATGGGTACAACACCGAGCAAACCATCGAAATGGTCAAGCCGTAGACGATCAAGTATAATAAAAAGCATTCACAGTCAAGAAGCTGAAAGTCTCCATACCTGGGTATATGGTTTGTGCTTACAGCAGGCCTTGGCGGGCCAGATCCATATACGTCTTTCTATTCAGCACGTTGCCTTCGGAATCCTCGAACTCCTCCTCGTTGGACGCATTCCAGCTTTCCGCGTCGATCTGGTCTTTCAACTTCTCGTATACTACACAAATTCAATAATCGGTCAGTCTCAATAAAAACAATGCTATCATCAATAGAACTTACGTTGAATGGCGTCTCTCATCAGAGTGATGTCGTGGAAGTGTTTCGTGTTTGGGATTTTCAGGCAGCGCATACCGAAAGCGTGACGCCATTCCTGAAAGTGGCGATCGAACGCACGTCGACCCCAATAGCTGTGGTTACCGCAGATTTCGCACTTGAACTCGACGCCAAGACCGTGTAACTTGTACAGCCAGTACGGAATGGGTTTACCATCCCAACCCAGAGGCAAGTTCAGTGGGTTGTAGAGCTGCTCTTCCTCGTCTTCGCCATCTTCTTCCTCGTTCTCCACGTCCACATCGGAGAAAGCTCCTTCCTCCTCTTCCTCAATTTCAGCCTGGAGCTCCTCATGTGTACGGGTTTGCTTCAGCTCCAAGTACGAGATTGTTCCCTGGACGACCTCCGTCAGCAGCTCATACATTCGTCGAATCAGTACTTCGTCAAACGCAATAGCTTTCCGTTTCGCTTCCAACGCCTTCTTGGTATCTTTGCCGGAGTTCGCACCGTTAGTAGCTGCCCCACCATTCTCCGTATCATTCACAGCAGCAGCTGCAAACTTCTTGTGCTTTTTCCCATTCAGATGGCTGTTGAACACACCTTCGGAGCTGAACTGCTTGTTGCAGAGCTTGCAAAAGAGTGCTGAAGATTTCGCATGGTCCGCACTGTTATCTTCCTGCCTCGATTCCCATCCAGCGATTTCACGCAGCGCCCACTGCTTCTCAAACTTCGCCGTCGTTTCATCGATCACATCATCCAGATCCACGAGAGGCTGCGTACGCCTGTAGAAATCCAATAAATACTCCTTCAGGTCTTTCAGGTACTGCTGGTAGGGCGTTGATTGGGTCTTCTCTGCTGCTGGAATGGCTGAGAAGTCGGAGAACGAGGCCAAATACGCCAAGTAGTCGATCGTAGTACCCGTAGGTTGCTTCCTTCCCCTCGTTCTACCGCTCAAACCCAAAGCTTCCTGCGTTTTCCGTGCTTGTCTACAATTTCAAAAATGAAATTTAAGTAAATCACCATCACTACTACCAAGACAGCAATTATCACTCACCTCTTGAGCCCCGGAATGTTCAGGAACCGCGTGTAGAACTCATTTAAATCCACGTACTTACCGAATCGTTCTTCCCCTGAGAACTGGAGCTTTGGATGCAGTACCTCCTCCAAATTCGGCTCATGAGAGACCACCGAGTTCGGATATTTGCGGTGGAACGAGCGGATATTCTTCAGCTGCTCGTAGAACGACGTAAACACTGCTTTCCCTCGCATATTCTCCGTTTCCTCCTTGAAAATCCTGCAAATATTATCGTCAGATACCTTTTCCACTAAATTATCCGTTCTTGCCTAGTTTAACTCACCCGTCTTCATCATCGTAGAGTTCCTTCACGTGTTTACTGTGTTGCGTCACCTCATCCAACAAGTTGCTCACTTTGTGGCCGTGTAGAACGCGCCCACGATGCTGTACGAGAGCCAATAACCAAGTGATACAGTAAGGTAAATACTTAATTTTACTATAAACAGTCGAATATTGGACGTACGTTGCGCGGCTTCTCGCCTAAAGTGGCCACAATGGCGCGTTCCAACTGCTCAACCTCCTCCTGCTCGGCGCGCAGCTGCTCCAGCACTGTAGACGACATGATCCGTGGCTTCCGCTTCTCGGCGCTAGTGATAGGATGTAAATGGTGGTGTCCTCTTAAATATTCGGAAATAAACGAATAGATGACGGTACTATCATAAAGATGGCTACATTTTTCCCACTTCAAAGCTACATTACAGGAACGTCAAGCAGAGTCGTCCTAGATCCTAATAAACTTCGTGTGCGTACGTCCATCAGTCGCTGTCGCTGTCCAGTAAGCAGATAATGTCCATGTCGTTCGGCATTGTCGTTGGTTTCGGAGGAGGTCGGGCTTGGCGTCGTTGCCGCTGGTCGAAAGGGTTGTTGACGTTGTGATTCCGAGATAATGAGGCCATGGAGCTGGCCAGGCTGGACTCTGCATGGTTCAACACATCTTGAGGGGGAGACACGGTCGGTGCTGAAGAAACTGAACACGTAGGAAACATACAGTTAGCGATAGGACTCATCGGTATTGAATGCATCCACGAAGATGAATTACCTGTGCTGCTGGTTGTGTTGGCTGAAGTGCTGGCAGGAAAGAGGTTCTCGTCCAACGGAAAGGGGAAATATTCACCACAGTTGCCGTCATTTGTTGCGTTGGTCGTGGCGGCTGACGAAGTATCCCATGCGTCGCTGCCCACAGTCAAAATATCAATATCGTCGTCAAGCAGAATAGGAGCGTTGGCAGAGGCAGTCGCAGCACTCGATGACGGCGTTGTGTCTGTGACCTCGTCTTCGTCGTCGCTTGATAGCAAATCGATCTCAACAGGTGCAGTAGCACTTGATCCAGGTGGGCCATGGGCATCATTAGCTGGTGCGGATGCTGCAGTTGTCGAAACTTCTGTACGTTCTGCTTTGACCTTCTTCGCTGGTGGCTCTGGCACCAGGTCCTCTTCAACTCTCCGCTTCCATGATCCATCGGGGAAGATTTCCACTTCCTCCAGCTCGTCCTCGCCTTCGACTTCTGTCAGAAGTTTCTTTAAATACGGATCGATGCGTAGATCAGACGCCTTGATATACTGTTGACATTAGAGATTGCAAATTAGTCCGCATCAAGAGAGACAGTAGTAAGAAAGAGTTTGTGTACCTTGTGGCACACTGTACACCGCCACGCCTTTGACCGAGCTTTCTTGCTGAATAGCATAAACGTTTTCAGGTCGAAACACTGCAAGTGCTTACAATTCAACCCTCGAGCTGGGAGGTCGATTACGCAGAGTCCTAATGGACAGCGAACGGATAACATTGTGACTGTGGCCACGACGTCATCCTCGTCTTCATTGCCAAATGACTTGATAACTTCTTGTTTCGCGCTCTCGTACGTCAAGTGCTTTGATGTTTCTTTCACCTCGTCAACGAGATCGTTAATATTCCGCACCTCCACGATCTGCACCATAAATCCGAATATCGAAGGATTCTCAGTAGTCCGAATGTCGATCACGTTCCGGCCTACCCTTGAGTACTGGAACACATTAGCCGGTAGCTCTCGCAATACTTTAGACGGGTTTGCGTGTCCTGGTGGTGCACGTTGTGTGATTGGCACTGCAAAACTATTGACACTCAACTGCGTCGACGCCGGCCAGCAGTGGCCTGCTCCAAGATCCTCTTTTACTGCAAAACACCGTAGTTGTAGCTCCAAAGACCCTGGCGTCATTGATCCAGGCTTCGGGTCTCGGTTAGCGTACATGTTGTTGAGGTCATTGTCGGTGATGTAGTACTCGAGCCGGAAAGAGCTGGCCGACTTGGAAAAGCGCACGAAATTGGGATCCAACACTGTTTTCTGGACACTGTAGAACGGATCATAAGTCTTAGCTCGACACATTTCACAATACCACTCGCCACTCAACTGTATCAATCAAAACAAAAGGTTTAGTCAGTCCTCAGCTCCCCCACCTCGTACTGCCAATTTAACTCACCGCTATCAACTGGTGACACTTGGCATGCACAGCCAAGCCACAATCCACACACTTGACCACTTTGCCGGAGACTCCTTGTGTCACACAGAAGCATCTTGCACCACCCAGTGCTACTGAATTTGTAGGGTTATAAAGATCCACCCCACTCGTCAAAGGGATGACGCCCGTTCCAGACGGAGCAGAACTGACTGTCCCATAGGACACTGGAGCTTGTGGTACTGTATTCCGACCGTAAACAGGCATTGGAATGGAGCGTGACGGTGGAGTCGAAGGTGCGAAAATTTGGTGTTGTCCCATTTGTGGCACAGCACCACCACCCGAACGATAGCCCACTATCGGCTGCATCGGTTGAGGGTAAGATGGTCTTCCTCCTCCTCTTGTCTGTTGGTCGATACTCCGCATCCCAGCAGCGTATCGTTCGGCGTAAAAGGCAGCAGACGTGGTGCCTCGAGCTTTCTCGGAATAGGACTACAAGACACGGAATTGCGACGTCAGGGACGACTTAAGGGGTGAAGGAGCACGTCCAAGGTGTAAATTACCTGTATTTCAGTGGCGATACGATCCACAAGCTCCGATTTACGGCCGGAACGCGCCAGATTAAGGTCCATGAGGATGTTGCGCAGCTCCGGCATGCGCAACTGGCTCAGACGTCGCTGTAGGTCCGTGCTCATTCTGGCGAAGGTGATGGGGTGGGTCTCGCCTGTTCGAAGGTCCCGACTGTCAGCCCTAGGAGCGTTGGCCTAAGCGCTTCTTCGCGCGACGCCCTTCACTCGATCGACTCGATGTCTGCTGCATTCCCCGCTTGGCAGCTTGGGTAGTGGCGTGTTTTGTAATTTATCACAAGAGAAACAAACATTCTGATGTGAGGAAATGTAAGGACATACAATAATAAAGTTCTATTATGGAGGCAGCTGTGCTGTTTTTAGAAATTTTACATGTCTTAAATGTAATTTGGTGAAGATGAACATATGAATAAGTAATTTGATACAGTTGAGAGGGGTATTTGCGTAATTTTGGTAAATTCAATGAGCAGGATCATGACTTGAAGCTGTAGAGGAAACTGTAGAGGAAGAGGAAACTTGACGCAGTACGTGTATTAAACGTCCTTGAGGCAACGATCACAGTCTCTTAGTTAAAAGCCACTGCGTCTGGTCGTTCGCTGTCGAAGAGCTAACGGAGCGAACCAGCGATGAGCTTTAATCTCTTGCAGGGACAACCGCTTCTCTGGGAGCTTTTGGAGGATCTACTCGTTGTAACTACACGTCAGAAATCGTACAAGAACCAATATAAAGATTGAGAATATGTTTACCTGTGAGATCAAATCTTTCGCCGCTAACGAAACCATCGGAGGTACATGGAGTTGCCCTTCGGTAATAAGCTCAATGGTCTCGTTTTGTCCCTGAAAAAGAATACAATGGTAAGATAAAAACTGAGGAATGAGTGTTGCGGAATCTATAACAACGTACCGGGGCTTCAAATGGAGGTTTTCCCACCAACAGCTCGTACATAATGATTCCGACGGCCCAAATGTCCACTGATTCGTCGTATTTCTCGCCCTACGTACAGAGATGAGCAATATTTCATCAGTTTGTCAATTGCCACTGCAGCTGAGAGGTTTGAAGAACAGACCCGAATCATTTCCGGCGATAAGTAGTCCAAAGTGCCACACAGTGTATCACGGCGAGTACTGTACGTCAAATCAAAGATGTTTCGTTAATGAATACGCTCTAGAGACCAGCAAAACACGATAACACTTACGCCGCCGTGACGTTTGCAGATGACCAGCCAAAATCGGCAAGTTGAATTGTACCCTGCGAAATTGGAAAAGAAGTTAACATAATACCCTCGTATATAGTAGCCGATGACCACTAGCTCACCTCATCAGATAGAAGAAGGTTTTCTGGTTTAATGTCGCGGTGGATCACGTGTTGCTGATGACACGCATCCAGAGCACTGAAATATAGGGGAGCTGAATTAGTTTCACATCACAGAACCTCATCGCATCAAAAATGTTCTCGTACCTCACAAGCTGAGCAGTGTACAGCATCGCCTGACGCTCTGGGAATCTAAAAATCATTTCACCACAACACTCGTCAGATCCTTACTTGCACGCATGACGGAAGTTTACGCACCGTCGGCCTGGCATGGAGCGCATTTTCTTGTATAGATCACCACCTCCAGCATATTTCAGGACCAAATAAACTGTATCAGCATAACAACAGCAAAACTGTTAGCCTAATGATGACGATCTTCAGAATCTCAAGCTTCAATACTTGAATTGTACTACAGTAGTAGTACCTCGTGTAGCATCCTGAAAAGTGGCATAAAGCGGCAAGATATTTTCATGCCGGATTCGCGAGTGAATCTCCACCTCCTTGCGGAGCTGGTGGGCCACACCAGCAGCCTTAAGCTGATCTTTCACCAGCACTTTCAACGCCACAACCATGCGGGAAGTTTTCTCCCGTGCAAGGTACACCTGACCAAACTTCCCAGTTCCAAGTTCGCGTCCAATCTCGAAATCGTCCAGACTCCAGGCCTTTGGGGTCTGTTTTTCCTGACCTTGTCCTTGTTCCCGCAGTTGTTGTGTCTGCTGGTCTTCATAGTCCATCATTTCAGCTGGAGCTGTTGGAGGAGTAGCCTTTGGAACAGTACGCTGTTGTGGTGGCGTTGGTGGCTGGTGCTGCGTGCGGGTGGCGCCATACCGAGGCTGAGCATTTGAAGCTGTCTGGAATCTGCTTGATGCACCTCCTCCAGCATACGGAGGCCTTACTGAGCCTGGTCTTGCTGCAGAGCTAGAAGTAGCCGATTGGGGTCTATTCGCTTTCATGGGTGCTGGAGGAACTCTCGTTCCTTGGTACCTTCCAGTAGCACTGCTGGTTGTTGGACGGGCATAAGACGGCACTGATCCAGAGGCTGTAGGTGATGGCCGAGGTGCCGATCGATGAGCTAGAGAAGAAGCTGTTGGCGCCATTAAGCGACCTGCAATGGATAAAAGCACAACACGTTGGATCAGTTACTAGTTGATCCTCTCCCGCGTTTAAATATCTGCATGCAACGCACTTGTAGTAGCGGGTCTGTAGCCAGCAGTCGTGCGTTCACGTAGCGCCTGTCGACTGTGACTGGAAGTGGATGAAGACGCAGACGTCGGCGTTGTCCGGAACCGACCGGTTGTTGGCGATGCGTCCTTCATATCGACGTCCGCAGCGCCAGGAGAGGGTGCACCCTGGCCAAAGTTGGGGCGGCGGTTCTCGTCCGACCGAAGACGGAAGGAGTTGGCCCCCGTAGGGCGTGCACCGAAGCGCGAGTTTGCTCCAGGCCTTGTGTACATCTGCGTCGTCCGAGTAGTTGTCAATTGTAATTGTGTCGAATGGATTCGTTTAGTGAATTTAAGCACGGTATAGGGTGTTAATACAATATATTGGGCATAGAATACTTCATGATGCTAGTTTTTGGAAGGCGAGCTGGAGATTCAGAATATAGCCTACGAGCACTGTGTTCTCGTAGAACAAGCAGCAAAACTATTGGGATTAGTTAGTTGAGGTACTTCAAGGTTCACAATGTTGTACGAACCTCCTTGAAACTCGAGCTCTTCACTACGATCTGCTCAATTTCCACCATGGGCGGGATGTTGAACCTGGCAGAGGCACACGGGTTACTTGTACGGTATCATGGTAATGTTCGACGTGAGCATACGTACGTGCTCTGCTGCACTACAACACGAAGCCTGGCGATGACGCGATCGGTAGCCACAGCATTGGCGATACTACAAGAACAAGTTTAGACTTTAGATATTTGCAACTGAACTGGGGCTTACCTCTCCGATCGGCTGCTATTGCGAGGTGAAGTACTCTTGGCATCTTTAGAACTTAAAATCTCGTTGTAGATATCGTACGTCTTGTTCAAAAACTCTAGCAACGGTTGTTAGACAGTAAAAATTGCTGACTCATCACCTCCACACTCACCGTTGAAGAAAAAGCAAGCACTAAAACCCGCTAGAAGTGTCCGCAGTGGTGCTCGTCGTAGATCTCCCTCGCTCTCAGGAAGATGGCAAGTTGATTGTCTTATTAACTGAGTTGGCAAGTCCCTGCACTGGCACCAAAGCATCTCGGTGAAGTCTCCTACAGACAAAACTGCAGTAACAAAACGATTGACTGTCTGTACATCCAGTAGTCCACACATTTCAACACCCCTTACCTGTATTCGGGTCGATCCTGGTATAACTACGTTGCAATTGAGCAAGGAACGCGATACGATTCTGCAGACAACCATTAATGTACTCAAACGGCCGGCCAATAACGTTAGAACCCTTGGCGACAGCGCTGAAGTAGTTAGCGATGAACTGTGCAGGCTGATCGGGTCGTTTCTCTTGCAGTTGGCGTACTAAATCATCCACGTAGAATTGAACACCTGACTGCTGCAGGTAAAATTCGTCGGAAGACGAGGGCAGTGGTGCAAGTCCACGCGACGGGAGGCGCGTCAGCGTTCGTAGCTTGGATTCACTAGGAGCAGGTGACAATGCATGATCTGTACCAGGTAGAGGGATGCGATAGGCGCTAGCAATGAGTCGCTCTGCCTGCACGCGGCTCATACGTTGCGACTCCGTAGTGTCACTCATGATCTTCATGTACCGGTACCCGACGAAACGTCACGTACTTTGAACCGGTTTCTACCGATGACGTCGTCTACTTGCTAAAAAAGGGCCAGTTGCGACAATGATGCGCGTCACGAATTCAAACTCTCTGTATTATTATATTATAACATAAATTCTACTAGATATCTAGATACACAAAGTTTTCCAAAATGACTCTTTATAACGATAACATGGGCAGGTACGAGGTTCTGGGGTCACCAGGCACTGACGCGCTAGGAAGAGAAGACGAGGGGCTCTACATACCAAGGTCATCAATTGACGTTTAGCCGGCTTCTCTCCGCATGGGCGTGGACGCGGAGGCGCTGGCGCAACTCGCTGCCACTGGACTGGCGGGCATCTTCGCGGGGGCGTCCATGTACATCAGTGTGGCGCAGCATCCAGCGCTCATGGAGACTGACGCACTGGTGTTCCAAGCCCCCTTCTTCCGACGAATGTACTTCTACGCAGCACGGATGCAAGGGCCTGTAGCGGTGGGTAGTGGCGTAAGTGCACTGCTTGTTTCCTGGCTGCAACAACAGCGTGGTCCACATGCCGGAATGCCGCGACTTTGGCTTACAAGTGGCTGCCTCATCGGTGCTATCGTGCCTTTTACTGTGCTAAAGATGCTGGCGCTCAACTACAAACTCGTGGACTCCAAGCGCTGCGTGCACCGCGGACAGTCGTGGATGCAGGAGATGCTACGGAGGTGGGGGAAGCTGCATGCTGTAAGGGCTGGGGCTAGTGTGTTGGCGTTCTCGGGGATGTTGGTGGCTATGGCATGTGGAGGCGATCGGTCTCCAGCACCGGCGACGCTCAAGGCATAGAATAACCCCAAGACGATGCAGCAGTGATCAAGAGCGAGAGACTTGAGTGGGTTGCTGCATTCTGACTGGAGACGACAGATAGGCAGGAGATGAACCTTATTTTATTGACTTCGTAGAGACCGGAGCCGCTGACTAATGAATTCACATTTGATGAAGAGACTACGTAGCTGCTCAAAGTCTCTTGCAGTCTCGTCCTATTGGTTCACACGTCGCAGATTCTACCACTTCAAGACAACTTCGGGACAGGGCAGCAGTGCCAAAGTCTTCCCAGCAGGCTATCTCACTGTTGAAAAAGCTGCAAAGGACCAAAGACCACGAGTTCACGTTCTCTTATTAATCTCCACGCTTAGCTCAAAGAAAACACTCGAGTTCCGTACATGGTGAGTTGGTGAAGCTCTTGCTGTATCGATAGCTGCTCACGAATCAACCACTGACCTTTCTCCAAAGGTTTTGAAGGAACTCCAGTATTTGCGAGATCTCTTCACCAAGAACGTCCGTCGTCTTCTGCATCTGGTAGCTACAACTGCAAGAAAAGCTCGTGTAGATATCACTAAGCTGCTCCAGAAGCTCTACCGCCTCCTCTTCACAAACGTTCCAGCCCGAGTGCACCAGGCTATGGTCGACTTTAATCAGTGGCTTACTGAAATACTTGAAGACACACACTCCGAAGGAATCGAGTGGGGTCCATCGTACGGTGAAAACCCGTGGCTCGCACTAGAAGAACAACCTCAAGACGGACAACTGAGTGAAGCCTTCGCTATGGACCATGGCAGCACCATCCAGCTACTGCAATCAGCCTGTGAATACTACATGACCCAGTGCGATAATCTTCTACGGTCCAACATCGGACTTACAACGCAAGTAGAAGCGTTGAAACATCAGCTGATGGACGCTCTCGTTCGTGTGTTCGACGCACAACAAGCTTTAGAGCGTGAACGGGAGATGTCGGCTCTTCAAGCTCGTCGCTTTGTCATGGGAGTGCAGATCGGTGACCACCTTTCACAAGAAGGAGGGCACGCGTATCGCCCTGAAGACCTGCACCAGCAGATCACGGACGCCTTCCGTATGTTGCACGAGGTTCAATCTCCACACGAAGACACTGAGATGACGGCAAGTGAGGCTTCGGTCAGTGATTTTGACATAGACGGAGAGCGTGACAGTGAGCCAGAAATCATCGAAGTAGTAATCGACAACCAGAATTACCTCCCAAATGAAGGACAAGAACCCCCACAGCCTCACGTTGAGCCAGTCACCCAGAGCGATAAGTGCGACTATCAGCACCTTACTGAGTTGCAATCGAGTGAAGAATCTGGTGGGCGTTGGTATCAATATGCTCTACGTTCACTCAAGGAGAAGCGCGAACAACGTCGTAGTACTAAATCCAAAGCTGAGCTGTCCGAAGCATCTATCGCGACTTCTTCTGAAGCAGTTTACGAAGGCTCGTCGTTTCTCGACCAAGAAGAGTTCGTGAAGCTTGTTGCCACTCGAGATTCCACTGAAAATGAAGAAGACGCGACATGGTACCGCAGAGCTCTGCAACATCTCAAGAAAGAGCGCCAACGCCGAGTGAGCTTCCACGACCGCAACTCTTTCTCTTCGACCGTTTCTATCACTGAATAGACCGGTCCAAAGCCCAATCGAGATAGTCCTCGCCGTCACTCCATCATTCATGATTCCAACTTAAGCCAAACATCCTGGCTGTACTTCTTCCCAGTCTCCAGAAGAATTAACCAGACAAAAATTGATAGCTGGAGAAGTCACTACTCACATATTTCGTTTATCCAAAGTCCGTCACCATGTTTTATCCCAGATGATCAAGTCGTGGAGACGTTTCTCGAGGTCTTCGTTGCGTGCACCAAGGTCTACAATGTCATCCCGAGCGTTGCGTAAGAGATACACGGCGTAGTCGTACTTCTCCTGCATCTCCTGTTGTTCTCGCATGAAATCCTCCTTGAGAGCTGCTACCATTTGCGAAAGCTTCTGCTTCGTGTCGTGCTTCCATTCTTCATGTTCCAGTTGCATTCGATGCATCTGTTGCTGGAGCTCGAGAGCTCTACCTCGCTGCTTCTCCACTTCTTCTGCCAGTTTCTTCTCCTTATCTGCTGTGTCCTCCAGAGCTCGTTTTAACCGCTGCTTGTCGTTTTCAGCTTCTTGCTTAAATCGTTGCCTCTCTTCATCTAGAGCTGACTGCAAATACACTGCTCTCTCCTGCTTCATCTTCTCGCGTTCGTCGTCCTGAATCGCTTTACGCAACTTGTCATCTTCTTCTAATAAAGCGCTTTTTGCAGCGACTTCAGCCTCTTCCTCCACCAATTTCTCTTCACACAACTTCAGTTCATCTTTCAGTCTGGCCAGTTCATCTCGGTCGGTGATCAGCAACGACTTGCGAGACTCGATCTCCTCCATTAAAGTCTGTTTCTCCCGGGGCTTCTCCGCCTTCATCTGCTGGAAGGCTTGCACGCCTAGCTGCAACTTGCTCTTGTTCTCCACGTAGCTCTGCTTGCGAACTCGCATCTCCTTAGAGATCTGCACCTTCTTCTGCTGTAGCATCTTGATCTTCTTCATAATATCCATCTTCTCCTGCTTCACCGTCTGCATAAATCCCAAAATCTTCTTCTCATTGGCTAAAGAGTTCTGTCTCTCCTGCTCGTACAGCTCTGTAAGTCGCTGCTTCTCGTCCCATGACTGCTGCTTCGCACGTTCAAGATTCGCGATGGTCTCTTCCATCTGCCCCATCATCTTCGGGTTTCCACTTGAAGCTGACGTTGGACGCGCTACCATTTGCCTCAACTTCTCGATCTCCTCTCTTAACTCTCGGATGATCTTCTCATTAATATCCTCATTCTTCTTGGTCGCATTCTTGATAGATTTCGCTCGGTTCGCGTATACTAAAGTGCTCAAACTCTCCTCGTAGTTATCATCCGCAGGTGAGATGGCTGCTATCATGACAGTGAGTGAGTTACCACCCAATGACTCTTGCAACAACCGCGTAAGCTTCGAATCTCGATAGGGAATATGCGCTTTACCACCTTTGCGTGCTTTATCCGTGGACGCCAGCATATTGATCACATTACCTAGAGCACTGAGACTCTTGTTAATTGCAGCTCCTTCCTTAAGCCGGTCTCCTGTTGCACCTGTCTTTGATGCCCGTTCTGATCCTGCTAGATCCACCAAATTGATCTTCGCGTTCATACACGTCTCCTTCTGTACGCCAGCCATCACTTGAGACCGCTTGGACGAGATTTTGATAGTGAAGCAGCTGTGGGAGCGGGAACTACGCTCGTTCATCTGCGTCGCTGCCACCTGCCGTACCTTATTACCTTGTTCCAATAGCCTAGTGACGTCTGCTGGATCACGTACAACCAATTCAGCCAATTGCTCCACGTAAATGCCCATATCTGGGTGTTCTCGGATCTTGAGCACCTTGTCCGAGGGATTGAGCAGGTCTTTAATGACTTCGTTGTAGATCTCCAAGAACGAGACCGTCACGAGATACTTGATAGCTCCTTCATCTTCCGTCTTGGCATTTGCTGCATCGCTAGCATTGATTCTAGCGAAGAGATCTGCATTCATTAGTGGCACAATCCCGTGGTCATCTCCACTCCCCATCATTGTGTGGGTTTTACCCGATCCAGTCTGGCCATACGCGAAGATAGTGCCGTTGTAACCTTGGAGAGCTTGATCTACCAGTGGTTTAGCGATGTCTCCATACACTTGAGCTTGAGTGCTCTCCGTGTAGTACGCAAAGTCGAACGTGTACTGTTTTCTTTCAGAAGTCTCGGTAGTCTCCGAAGTAGCTGAAGTAGAAGCAGCTTCTGCGTCTGCAGTAGGGTAAATGACCACCGTCGTGCCGTCCAATACCTGAACGACTCCACGAGCTCCCATTTGCGTCTCCCGTGAGTTCATGGGACGACATCGCACCGCCACTTTGACATTAACATCCGTCGACATGGTTCTCCTTGAGGATCGCGTCTCTTCAATTCTGAGTGGAGCTGAAAACACACACACACACAACAACAACAACAACACAAAATGAGATCATGTCAAGTCGTTTGATTTACTGCAAATGCGCTTCCAAGTATCTAGTTCGTCTTGGGCGTGACCTTCGAGTGATCGCCTAGATCCTTCTGAGTCGATGGTGCATTCGTTTTCTTGTCGAACACAGCTCCTTGGAAGGGCAGGAACGGCATGACCTTCTCGTGGAATTGCCACCGCAGGCGATCTACAACTCCCTCCACTGAGTCTAGTGCTGGACGAACGTCCAAGTACACGGACAGAGGCTTTCCTGGTGTAGCTGCTCCGGAGTAAAAGTCGATGACGTAACGCACTTCCTTGCCATCTCTGTCCACGACCCAGTCGTGACGATCAAATGGCAGCACGGACCATCCCAACCAGTGCATCATCTTGGCCTTGGGACTGTACTCCGTCGGTTTACCCATAAACTTCTTGAGCTTCACTGGTTCCTTGGCTTCGTGGAAACTCTCCCACTTGAGCACCTCACGCCAACTCTGTTCATTAACAGTGTTGTGGATGGCTACAATGGTCTTCATCTGCTGAGCTTTCGGGGCCCAACCTTTGCGTTTCATGGCCTTGAAGTACATATCCTCACTGGGATATTCCCATTTGTCTTCAGTGCCAGTTTGATGTTCCGGAGTGAAATCTCCTTTCGGGATGGAAGACACTGCACGGTCTCTCGACAGTCCAGTTGGAGAAGAACCGTTGACAGTGAAACCTGCCGAGTGATTGGCTACGCGCATCATCTCGGCGCTGAGACCAGCTTTAGGGTCTCCATCTACAGGACATTGCGCTGCTGAGCTCTTGGGGTGGTCCACAGGACAGCTCTGCGGCGTGGAGGTGGAGCTCTTAGAGTGATCAACAGGACAGCCTTGAGTCTGCGTTGGCTTGTGCGGCGGGTGCGGGCAGGCAGCGGCAGCGGCGTTTACGTCGGCCGTCATAGTTCTGCTAGGCTAATGGTGACCGCAAGAAGTGAAGCTCTTTTGAAAAAAGTGTTTTCTTCTAGAAAAAGTACTTCATTTGTTCAGCTCTGATTGGCTAAAATCACATGTACCAAAAAAATGGGTCACCTAGGGGACCCTCTCCGTTTCCTTGTGCTTATATCATTGTAGTGCGATCGCTACTCGCGCGCCTCCGCAACGAAAGCAACATGGTGTGTTCACTAACACGTCTTGTTTATATCTAACAAGTCTCGCCGTCGAATTCGCACTTGCAGGCGCAGTTTGTAGTGACTAGTTTTTCACCAATCATGTGAAAGACCTAAACGAGTTTTCACACTCTGAAAAATGCGCAAAAAAGGGGCACCACAATAACCCTGTTGCGGGGAACTTGGGCGCAAGTAGAAGGAAGTCAGGGTAGAAAGGAGAAAAAGAAGAAGTAAGATTAATGTTTAAGAAAGTAGCGGGCTACTAACAAGAAATTAGTATGTGGCATTCAGAAACGTAGTCTAGAATTGCCGCTACCATTCATCGTACTAATGTTCCAGACATCATAGTACATTATTTACTAGAGTCAACAGTGCCGTGTCTCTTCATTGTTAGTTTATAGAGAACATGGTGTAGAGTCGGTCCCTGTGACGGTCCCTAACCTTAACAGCCTCCCTGGATCGACATCAGGGAACGTCATTGGATAATATAATACACGTGTTTTGATTGATCCACTAAAACCCTGTTAAAAGTGTTCAATCAATCTACAAAATGGCTACACGAATTCGTGCTTTTGCGTTTTTGAAGCTCCTGGAGGCCCTACAGCCAAACGGAGACCGGATTTGGAATCTACTCGTCAGGGCAGTTTTCTGGCAAGGTGGAGTCCAAATCGCCATTTGGCCACCTGTGCACCAGGTGGCAGAATGAAAGTGACTCGGAAGTTCAAAACGAATTAGTTTTGACAGTGCTAGATTTTGAGAGTACACCTGAATTGAAGTTAATTGCAGTTACAACAAGTGACCATCTTATCTGAGCGTGGGTGGTAACTCAGAGAAGCTCAATGCCAACAGAATCGGCACCACTTGGCGGACAGCCCTGCATTTAGTAGAGACAAAAACGCAGGTGTTGTTGGGACAGCATCAGGTCTTATCAAATGCTCTGGCGCGCGGTAAAGGTTCATTCAGCACGCCATCCAGGATACTTGTGGAGACCAGGCAGATTGGCTCGAGGCTCAGTTATTTAACGCCAGCTTTGAGGATCATGCCTCGGTCAACACAGGTGGCCCGGATGGACTCTACCATCGTCGTGCATCTCATTACAAAGGCTGCCTCAAAGCAGTTACCTTCGACTACGAGTTCTCTATCGGCTGTTGAACGGCTACGGTTATTTCTTCGAGCACGATTTCAAATCAATATCAGTCCACGTCAACTACACCTACATGCACGGAGTCAACGACTTCGACATCAACAGTACCGAACATTCACCGCAGCACTCGATCCCGGCAACCTCCGGCCGCCTTTAGCCCGTCCTCCATACAAGGGTCCAAACCCAAACGGCAACGTCGACACAAGGAGCGTCCGTGTGAGCCCCAGACTTGGGGTGTAGCATACATAAAGGACAGAAAATCGAGTGCAACTGGTGCCTTACTCTACAGGGTTCTGTGGAGGACCCACAAGTATGGCCAACTACCACGTGCCATGCTTGTTGAGGAAGGATTCGAAACCGATATAAAGGTTGTGGACGAGTGGGTTGATGGAGGTCGGCACACCGACTTTTTTCAGTTCGTCAGCGAGTTGTACGCATCGGTTGCTGGTGCCAACCCGATGGGTACATGCATGTTTCTCGCACTGCAACATGCATTGCTGCTAGTGGGAGAATCATTTGGTGTTCGAAACTCCCATGTTCAGGAGTTCCTTGCGAGAGCTACAGAATTAAAGCAAGATCTGTCTCGTGGAGTACCGTGGACAATTTTTCGAGCTTTTATTTTACAGTGACATGTAGGTGGGTTTCGGCTATCATTGGAGGATATTGAATACAACAGGCACCGTACTGGACACCGAGGTGTCGCTGCCATAGTACGGTTGCCATTAGAAGATGGTATTTACTTGGTTGATGCCGGTAATACTATGGCAGTTGGACATGCATTTGTCCTCCAGGTCCGTGGAGCCCAGAGGACAGTTTTTGACGGCTCGTCTCAGCGCCCTTGGACGACTACGGTGAGTGGATCGACAGAGTGATGTTTGTTCGTAAAGTTGCACTTTTAGATTAAGATCAAAATATATTTTTCATTTGTTTACCTTCACTTTTGTTCTATTGTAAAATTAAATGTAAATTTGGCGGCTGTGTGCCAGGGAAAACTCTTTGAGTGTAAAACCTTATCGAAAAAGTAACTGAGAAAACCTTTGCATGTAAGAGTTCTTAAAGGGAAAAACTCATGTTACCACGTGACTCTTTAAAAGTTGTGAGGTAATTTACGAATGATGAAATTTATCGTGTATTTTAAAGTATATTTAACTGTTAAGTTTAGCGAGAGAGTGAATACCTAACTTGTTTCTTAAGTCTCTAAATTGGTGCTTATCAAGGGCTTTAGTAAAAATGTCTGCTACCATCGCTTTGGTGTTGCAGTATACAATACTAAATTCATGTCGCTCAAGCATCTCTTGTACATAGTGATATCGAATATCAATATGCTTTGATCTCCCGTGTAATTCCGGATTATTCGAGATTTCAACACAACTTTGGTTGTCTTCTTGAATCTTGACTGCTTTTGAGGTTAAGAATCCAAGTTCATTGAGCAGTAGCTTCAGGAAAATCAACTCCTGCATGCAGTGACATAGTGCAATGTATTCTGCTTCTATTGTCGAGAGCACAACTGTGTGGTGCTTCCTCGAAAGCCAGGAGATTGGGCTTTGGTCTACCATAGTGATGTAGCCACCAACAGAGCGTCTTGTGTCAGGGCAATTGGCATAGTCTGAATCGGTGAACGCCGTGAGGTGGTCTGCAAGGTTTGTTGCATTGACCAACTTTGACCCTCCCAGTAAGAGGCCAAGGTCGTCTGTACCTGAGAGGTACTTCAGCCCTCTAATCACTGCTTTCCAATGTTCCTGCCCAGGATTAGCAAGAAATTGGCTGACATCGCGCATGTAGAATGCTAGATCGGGTCTTGTGCCAACCATGAGATACATGACACTACCTACAACTTCACGGTAGGGAATACCTTCCATTGTTTCTTTTTCAAGTTGTGTCTTTGGTTGCATTTGAGTTGTTAGCTTGGCATTACGGTCTGATAGAGTTGCCACTGGATATGTTACAAGGTTATTAAAGCGATCTAACACTGTGCGTGCATACTTGTGTTGGTGGATAAATATCGTTCGGGCTTCGCGGTTTCGTTCGATTGACCAGCCGAGAATGTACTTCACATTCCCTAAATCTGTCATGGAGAATCTTTTGTTCAAGGCAGATTTGATCTGACATACGAGGTCGACAGTTGGTGCAATGATCAGTAAGTCATCAACATAGACGGCTACGTAACATGTCTCGCCTTCGAGTGTTGCCATGAAAACACATCGATCTTTAATCAGTTTGTGGAATCCAAGGCTTTCTAAGAAAGCGGACAAGGTTTGATACCAGATACGAGGTGCCTGCTTGAGACCGTAAATACTTTGAAAAGTTTACAAACGAGGCCTTCCTTACCAGGAACTAGAAACCCTTCTGGTTGTTTCATATATATTTCCTCGTCGAGGGTTCCGTTGAGAAACGCTGTCTTGACATCCATCTGGTGAATTTCAAAGTCAAGAAGATCTGCAATCGTTAGTAGCAGGCGTAGGACTTCCATACGGATGACGGGGGCAAATATCTCATCGTAATCAACGCCATATTGCTGTAAGAAGTCTTTGATAACTAACCGAGCTTTAAAGCGATCGATTTCTCCAGAGCCAGTGTATTTAACTACAAAGACCCACCGGTTTTGGAGTACTTTGCGGTTGTTGGGAGGAGGTACCAGGATCCACGTCTGGTTTGTCATTAGTGACTGGTATTCCGAGTCAGCAGCTGTATGCCATTTTTTCGCGTAAGACGAGCGCATCGCTGCGTGGTACTTTTTGGTTCCGGCACATGACGAATCGCAAGGAGGCTAAGAACTAGACACGTGCGTTCTTCTACTTCCTGAATGTCTTCGAGGGAATTTAACTGGCCAAGATGGATTTCTTCGTCATACCATGGGCGTTTTACACCTGTGGTCGAAGGTTGAGAAGGCGTCTCCGTAACAAAAGAGCATGTCAAGACGCCACGTTCCAGAGCCTCCCCAAGAGAAGGAAGCTGGTTCGAAGTGGAAGTAGATGCAGGTTTTGGTTCTACAACTGCGTTATCTGGAGATTCAGGCTGGGATGGACAGGCTTGTGTTTCCGATGGGACAAATGCTGGAAGTTCGTCAACAGTAATGGGGGCTTAAGTTAAGTGATCCGGCAGCTGGAGCGGTCCCGACGTTACCTCAATATTTTCAATAGTCGGAAAGTCAATCTCATTGAAAACCACATCTCGACTGTAAACGACACCATGGGTTTTGACGTCCATGAGTCGATATCCTTTCTTGTGCTCGGGAATTCCGAGATAGATGCAGAATTTGGCACGGGGATCAAATTTGTCCCTGTAGATGTCGTTGATCTGGACATACGCAGCACAGCCAAACACTTTCAGATATTGAGCAGTCGGTTTTCGATTGTACCACAACTCAAACGGTGTGCAATCCTGTGTGTTTGCGCTTGGTGTCATGTTGAGGAGTGTCGTAACATGTGTAACACATTCTGCCCAGAGTGGTTTGGGGAGCGAGGCATCTAACAGTAGCGCACGTACACGTTCCATGATTGTGCGCATGCGGCGTTCTGCAACACCATTCTGTTGTGGTGTATAAGCATTGGTAAATTGAGCGTGCGTTCCATATTTAGAGAATATAATGCGTCCCAATTTCTCGTACTCTTTAGCGTTGTCAGCCTGTAAGGCCTGGATGTCCACATCCGGCGGTGGCAGGAGATATTCAAGAGTATGAACATCATTTCGGAATATATTCAAAGCTTTCATGCGAAAGTATTTGTAGCACGAGTAGAGTTCACTACGTGCTTTCATCGGATAGGTAAACAAGTAGCGACTGAAGTCGTCAATAAATTCGACAAAGTAACGGCAGCCGCCCAGGCTAGGGACGGGAAGAGGGCCACAAATATCAGAGTGAACTTTATGTAAGGGGCTAGTTGAGCGTTCAACATGTCTATTGGATGGGAAAGGAGCGCGGTGTGACTTCGCGTAAGTACATGCTGTGCAAAAGAAAGAATCTGGTCTAATTACAGCTGGTGCATCCAGTCCATGAAGAGCTTGGTCTTTAGTGAGTGCCTGCAAAACACGGATGTTAGGATGACCAAGACGTTTGTGTAATAGCATGAGTCGGGTTGGCTTACCTGCGGTAGCCACGTGAGCTTCGGCCTTCGGCAGTGGAGAGGCTTCAAATTGATAGAGTTTCGACGTTGCGGATTTCATCGCCTTGATCGAGAAGCGGTGGTTTGTTTGGACAGTACACATAGTACGTTTGAAACCAAAACGGAAGTCATCGTCGACAGCGGCAGCGACCGACAGCAGGTTGTACTGTGGTTTCGGCGCAAGGAGGACATCGTGAAGCATAAGCGTCCGCGGTTGGCCCTTGGAGTCGGTGATCTGGAGCTCTACAGTACCAATAGCCTAGATGAGGACCTGCGATTTTCCACCGACAGTGATGCCTCCGCTTGCAAGTGTTTTAGTCTTGAACCATTCCTCGTGTTGAGTGACGTGACTGCTGCAACCTGAGTCAATCGTCCAGCTGAAATCAAAGTACTGGCTAGGTTGCGCCGTGAGACTGATAGCGGATGCAGCTGTTTGCACATTCAACACAACTGCAATCAGGGTCTCTTTGTGGCGTGACTGATCGTATCCACCTTCATCGCAACGGGAGGATTTGTTGTTGTTGTTGCCGTTGTTGCGATTTCCACCGTAGTTACCACGGCCACGTCCACCACCGCGACCACTTTGGTGCCATGATCCACCTCCACGTCCAGATCGCCCATGGTTGTTGTTGCTGTCGTTGTAAGGATGCGACCGGTAGCTGTTGGGACCTCATAACTCAAAGTTGGCAGGGAGAACAGTGCCTGTCTTGACATATCCATCGCGTAAGTCCTTCTGCAGAGCACGGCACTGACGGATGTTGTGATGTGGTTTCTGACAGTAGCTGCAGACATCAACGGGGACAAATGCTTGAGCTGCCAACGCAGAATCCTGAGAAGGAGCAATGAGGGCCCGTTCCGCCTGAGTTGATTGACTCTCAGGCGTCCCTTTGATGCAGCTGCAACGTTCTTGAGCTTGGATTTCGCGAACCAATACTCATCTTGAGTTCATCATACGGGATATACTTCCGCACACCTTTCCAAACTCGGAGATCGTCCTTCCAAGTCTTTGGTATCGAGTGGAACAGGTATAGTGACTTCTGTCCAACAGTCAAGGGAGGCTCGGTTGCTTCAGACGCGGCTTTTATCGCGTTTTCCAACTCAAGAAAGAAGCTGGTCAGATCACCGCCTTCTTCATACTTGATCTCCATAAGGAAATGCTGGATGAAGTAGGGGTCGCCATGAAAGGCCGCACCCTTGTACTTGGTACAGATGGCTTGAAAGATGTCGAAGGCCGTTGTCAGGTTCTTGACAAGACAGATATGAGTATCATCCATCGTCTTCATCAGGGAAGCCTTGGTTTGTGCTTCCATACGACGAAGGTGTCGAGCAGACGGTAGGGTAGGCTTACGTCGCTTGACATGTTTGCGATCCCGGCTGACGCTGCGCTCAGCAAACGGGCGAACGATGGGGAGATCAGCACGCTTCGTTTTCTTGGATGGCGGAGTGTCGTCGTCGTCGCTGGGCTGCAGCTCATCCGATCTGTCCTCAAAGTCGACCTCATCCGAGTCGATACCAGCCGGAGAACTTGGTTTGGAGACAGCTTCGTCGCCATCGAACTCATCCAGGTCGTCGTCGGAGTCTTCATCTTTGTCTTCACTGACCCCATTGTAGTCCTTCTTGGTGGCGAAACCGAGCAGATGCTTGCCATCGAGCGATGCACTGAATCGTTCCTTCCAGACATCAAAATTCTTAGCACCAGAGAGTCAGGGGAAGTCGTCACCTGAGGCTTGCTGAGGGCTCATGACCTGTTGCGGGGAACTTGGGCGCAAGTAGAAGGAAGTCAGGGTAGAAAGGAGAAAAAGAAGAAGTAAGATTAATGTTTAAGAAAGTAGCGGGCTACTAACAAGAAATTAGTATGTGGCATTCAGAAACGTAGTCTAGAATTGCCGCTACCATTCATCGTACTAATGTTCCAGACATCATAGTACATTATTTACTAGAGTCAACAGTGCCGTGTCTCTTCATTATTAGTTTATAGAGAACATGGTGTAGAGTCGGTCCCTGTGACGGTCCCTAACCTCAACAAACCGAATTCACCCCGTTTTAAGTGTAAATCAGGGTGTGGGGACTCGCTTTTTCTCGTTCTCAAAAATGTGCCGAAGACAGGCGTTTGAGACGGGCGCATCGACAGCGATTGGCGGAAATTGACTCTTATTCCTATTTAGAGAAAAAAATCCTTTTTAGATAGGGATATTCTTATTTGGAGTATTTCCTATTAAGAATTTGCGATGGTTGGGGGATTTCCCCCAATCATCACTGGAGTCAAACTAAATATGCTTACGCTTATACAAAATAGCAGGGACTCCGAATGGCAATGGGAATTGACGTAATCACTCAGCCAATCAGCGATCAGGAGCGATGTTGACGTAGACGACCGTGTGCAGACCTGCACAAGCGCCGCGATTTTGATCCCGTAATCATTGCTTTAAATCGATGGTGCGCTCGCTGCAAGCGCTTCTCCACTGTGAGGCGAGGCAGGTATGTTCGTGAAGATGCCTTCTAAATGTATGCCAAGGGTTTCGGCCAAGTTTCGCCGCTTGCTTTTCGTTATGGGCTGGCTGAGTCTCCTGCACATATTGCAGGCTTTCTGTAGGTCTCCACAAAGTTTACACACGTTATCAGTCCAAGTAGTCATCGGTAGAAAATGTCTATTGTTTACCGGTATTACCGGTGGTCTTCCGCTTCTTGTTGCTGTGCTGTTCCTGGCGTTTGGCCTTCCGAGCGTGTACCTTGTCATCAAAGCCTCTTTCAGTCAACTTCATCTTGGCTACACGGGAGGCGGTGGTCACATCGTTCAGTAGTTTCAACACTTTCTTCTCAGGAGCCTCAGACTCGTAGTCTTCCATCTTCTTGCCCACCTTGGCCTCGATATTTTGCAACAGCTCAATGTCGTGCTGCGTCACCAGAGAAATAGCCTGACCACTGCGCCCAGCACGAGCTGTACGACCCACACGATGGATATAGTCGTCAGCGTCGCGCGGCAGGTCGAAGTTAAGCACGATATCGACCTCTGGGATATCCAAACCACGACTCGCGACGTCTGTACTGATAAGGATGTGACTGAGACCACTCTTGAACTTGCCCAACGCAGCCAACCGACGGTTCTGCGACATCATCGAGTGCAGAGTCACACACTTGGTGCCCAATTCGTTGCCGATCTCGCCCACGAGCTCACACATTTTGCACGTGGACACGAAAATCATCATAGAGCGGAGTTGGCGCTTCGACGAAGTGGCAGTCTCCAGCAGTTTCTCCAAACCCCTCTTGCCCTTACGCCCTTTGGCCATCTTGCGGCTGTTCTGCTCTTCTTCCTCGTCCTCATCGGTCGGGTCCAGCATCTTCATCAAATACATGAGGTACGTCATCTTTACCTGTGCAGGGATGAATAAATAAAACTGCTTCAGTGTCTCCACTGTCTTGACGCTAGGTGTAGCATCGAAGCGGAACGCATCGTCCGAGAGTGCCGTCTGCTCCAGTCTGTCCAAGTTGGCCGTCATAGTAGCAGAGAACAGCAACGTCTGGCGTTTAGCTGGCAACCTGTCGAAGATGAAGCTCAGGTCCTTAGCAAACGACACGTCCAACAGTCGGTCAGCTTCGTCCAGCACCACGTACTTAACCAGAGAGATGTTGGGCGGGTTGGCACGCAGAAGATGGTCGTGGAACCGACCAGGTGTGGCCACAATGATGTGAGGGCGTTGCTGCAATGCAAGCGACTGCTTGAGCATGTCAACACCGCCTACAATGACAGCACAGCGAACAGCCATAGAACTGCCAAAGGCGTTGAACTGGTCTGCGATCTGGAAGGCCAACTCTCTTGTGGGCGTTAGTACGAGCGCGTAGGGGCCATACGGGTCCTTGCTGAGTGTGTGTAGAATAGGTAGAGCGAAGGCTGCCGTCTTACCGCTACCAGTCTGAGCACAGCCTATAACGTCGCGTCCAGCTAGAATAGGCGGGATACAATGCGCCTGGACTGGCGTAGGATGGCGGATGCCCAGTAGTTCGCAGCGTTTAACCAGCCACGGGTCCACGCCCAAGTTCAGGAACGAGATGAGCATGTCTGGCACCGCGTTCTCCACCAGCACCTTGTCATTCGGGGTAGAAGCGTCATCAGATTCAGAATCAGATGAGATCGCAGGCTTGGGCTCTTCAACGGGAGGCTTGGGTGCGCGACGACGCTTGCCGAACAGGACACTCATGGTAGAAGAAGGCTAATGTCCAGTGAATGAAGTCGTTGTGCACTACCCTCTATTTAGTGTCTTATGTCATACTACCGAGGGGAAGAGTGTAGGTCCTAACTTCAACTTCTAGATACGAAGCTGATCTGTTGCGCTGATGCCTGTCCATCCAGTCATCTCCGTGTCGGCAAGACGGAAGTCTCCGTCCATTTCCACGCAGTTGCGTACAGCGTAGAGTAGTCGCTCTCTACAGATGTCGTCGCTGGAATAGCGTGGCAGTTGCAGGGCGAAGAAACAAGTGTGAGATTTGGGCATTTGGGAGTCCATCCAGCCTCCATTCGTAGCTGTAGAACCGGTAGAACCGTCTCCAGCTCCAGAGGAAGCGAGAGCTTGGATTTTGAACTTCTGATGGAACTGAGCAGAGCCCAGAGGAAGACGAGAACGAGCCCATACAAATCTGAGGAACGCACGCTTGTCTTCCGATTCAAGACTTTCCAGAACTCGCCAGAACCGCTGGATAAACTCATCGTTAGGAGAGAGTTCTTCGTCATATTCAGTGTTGGCTTGTAGCAGCTTCACGTCCACTTCTGCTACGCCACACATACGTTTCTCAAGCTCCGTCCACGTCAAAAGCTGTAAAGCAGAGACTGGCATGATGGAGTGGAGTCCCTGCTTGACGATGTTCACCACCTCTTGGGTTTCTTCTACGCGAGCTTGCAGCATTGCATCTAGATATTTCTCCAAGTTGATTAACGTTACAGCAGTGTCGCTGCCGTTTTCACACAGCTCAAGAGTTCGTCCATCGGACAACACAGTCGTGAAAACCAAGTCCATGGCTTCCAGTTGTTCCTCTAATTGCAGCTTGGAAGCTGCTGATTCACCCACTTGAAGACGTTTGAACTCGTCCAATATTCCCTTCAGCGTCTTCCACAAGGAATAAGCGACAAAGTCGATCTCTTTCAAGGTCTCCAGTGCGCTCTCGGCGTTCGAGTCATCTTCAGCCACGAATTGCTTCCAGACTGACATAGCCAAATCCAGACGAACGCACACACGAGTCCGTAGACAAGTCCCAATCATCTGACCGAAAAAGTGAAACATCTCGCAGTAGAGCTGCCGTTTCTCTTCAGCGCTTTCTCCTGGAGGACAGCGCACTGTCTTCTTTGGAAGTTTGTCACCTTCACCTTGACGATTGATGAGTGCACCATTGAGGACAAATTTCTCGCGGTTTGCTCCTACTCCGTTCCTCCAGTTTGGGCTTGGCATTAAGAAGGGTAACACACACTCGGACACGGAGATGTTGGGATCTAATTTCATAGAAGTGCTGCTAGGTCCCCCGTTTGCAGAATGATCTAGCGGCTGGTTCTCGTTCTTTTCGGTTTCTGGAACGTGAAGCATTTGTAATTCAGCAAAGAATTGGGAGAAGAATTCACGATACGGACCACCGTAGTCATCCACACCTTCACCCTCGAACTTCACCTTGAAACTTCGCAGTTGACCGTCATCCATTGGGTGCGAGTAGACCATCCTCAAGGTTTTGAGTGGCAGGAAATGCAGTTCTTCAAACGCTTGACCGAAGAGTGACAGGAACAAACTACTAACTGTTCCCTCGTGGCATTTTGATGCTGCAGCTTTCAAACGGTTAACTTGTAGCTGGGGTAAGTCTTCAGGGTAGTCGTACTCATCATCAGCTTTCTTGGGCGAGTTGGCTGTCCTCTCCATCAGAGCTGTCCAAAGCACGTTCTTCACACAGACAAAGAGGCTGCCTCGGCATTGGGAGATCAGGCGACAAGGCAGCGAATTCGAGTCCGGCAGGAAATAGTGCCATGTCAGGTCGAAAAAGGGTAGAGCTTGCCTTACGTACATGTTGCAGAAGCGCAGGAGTGCAAAACGAGCGATCACCATCTTCTCAAGCTTTTCAGACGGCACGGAAAGCACGCAAGATACGGATGTTTGCTCCAGAACAGGGGTTTTCTCCTTGATGAGATTGAGAAGCTGGCTTGGCGTTAGATTCCACGGACTGATTCGTGACACCTCGCAGAAATCGTTTACAATATTCAACAAGTCGCGATCGACTGCAATTCGCCACAGTGAGTGCTCTCCAAACTCGACAAGTTCATCCGAAGAAAGTGTAAACGACGGTTGCTCACCCTCCAAGACCGAAGTTGAATCATTTCTCGCAGATAGTAGGGTGTTGGCCTCGATAGGTGAAGCAGACCCGGTTGTTACTGAGCTTGCCATGGCCACTACACGTAGTTTTGACGGATGGAAGAACCAAGCCCCAGGCTCATTGTCGACTTCGACCCAGATTCGACCGCCAGCAGTACCCAAAACAACACCATTTCCGCGAGGTGTCCGAACCCGATCATCCGAGTGAAAACCAAGTTTCCCACAAGTTTCTTTCGTGACATCTACCCAAAGCGATTTATCTGACCGTGTGGTAACGAATTTCGTTGAACCTGCAAGCCACTCAGCAGTCATTTTGAATGCCGCAGCAGATATTTCAGCACGCATCGGCTTGCTTGTGATCCAGTTGGACATGATTTCACAAGCTATCAAGCAGTCCTCGACACTTGCGTTCCCGTCTTCACCCGTTGGAATGATCTGTGGCTCATCGTTACCGCTGAAGCTAACACAACTCTCCTTGATAAAAGAGAGTTTCTGGTGTCTTGAATAGAAAGCGACAGCGGGGCACACTTCTCCAACAACATTGTCGAATGCCATTCCCAAGTCAACGCCATTTTTACTGAAGGAGAGCTCTCCCTTCTCACAATCCAGTCGCAAGCCGATGCAGTCACCTTCAGTGAAAGTCTCGCCGTACGATCGCACCCGGTTGCGTTGGTAGTACAATGCTTTGTCACCGATAAATCCCCAGGATTGATCATCAGCGCCAAGAAACGAGTCCAAGTTCGCTTGTCGAGTTGCAACACCCACAAACAAATAGGGTGAGCTGGACTTTTCGATGCGAACGATCCACGAGTGAACCCCAGTAGAGAAACCAACACTCGCACATGCAGCTTTCCAGACTTCATTTCCAGAGTACGACACACTGAAATTATCCTCTGCAAAGGCGAGTAAGCTGCTACGACTTCTTTTACGATCGAAGAGCAGCGAGCAGCCGTCAGAGTTCAAAGGCAGCGAAGACACCAAAGACTGAGATGGATTGATGGCCAATTTGCTAGCAGCTGAGATGTTTTGCAAGACATGAAGAAGCTCCACATAGCCTTGAAGATACTGCGAGAACAGCAGTCGACCTTGGCCCAATTCACGACTGTATCGCATGATTGCCGCCGTTAAAAACTCTCCGACGATCAGTTGTGAGTCTTTCACCACATCATCAGCTTGAATTCCCGTAGCTATCAGCATTCTACTGATAGTACGAAGCACAACGAACTTGAGTGGGAGGTTTGCTGTTCCAAGACAGCATCGAAGTCGATGCAGCACTGTTTTAACCAAACCAGTTGGAAGAGAAAATGACAAACTCCTGGAACCAGCCAGTAAAGCGTCAAGCAGCCAAATAACGACTTCAATCCCAGGCTCCTCCACTACGTTTCTGTCTGGTCTTTGGAGGTTACGTTGTGTCCATAGAACTGCTTCGTACGCTTTACTCGATGCTGCGGCCTCCAGTTCATCAAGACAGAACTCAAGAACAGCCGGGGTGAATGCACCTCCGTCGTGGTCTACAAAGTATCGAAGTGTCCTAGAAAACACATCATCAACTGAGAACTCCTGAAGCTGCGACGTCTTGCTCATTGTAGCTCTGGAAACAATTGCAAATTGGTCGCCACGCAGTAGAACAAGCTTTAACAGCTTGAACCATTGTGCGTACGACATCAAACTTGGTAGTGACTCAACGCCAGATTTCCAAACCGTTTGATGCAGCAACGTGGTCACACACTGACGGGCGTACAGGATGGACAACGTGCTCTCATACTGTCGGAGCTGCTCGAAAAGGCCTCTGAGGTCAAGTTTGTTGATTTCCGTCTGAAAATCCTCCTCGAAAGCCCCACCGGATACTTTTGGTGTGTTGTCAACTATGGGTTGAGTGGAAGTTGCTGGGTTTTCTTTCATTTCCACGGCGTCAGCTCTCCAAGACGTCATAAAGCGCGACTTGGTGTTGGAAAGGAAGCCTCCATCTTCAAAAGGGAAGTACATTTCACCAAATAGTTTCCGACCCATCTCCTTATCGTTCAGAGGTGGCGGCATGAAAGTATCGTCAGCGTTTCCTGAGTCTGGTTTAACGGAACTAGAAGTCTCGTCGTTCTCTCTCCAAGCTGCTGAGTGAATCCAGCTATTGGACGAGTTTAACGACGGTGGCTGACGACTATCCCTCTGTAAATCCTCTGACGGCACAACATCATCTTCTTCTTCGTCGAAACGAGGTGAGTCTCGACCCTTATCCCTCTCCTTGTCCAAAGTCGACTGCAACTTACTTAAATACTCCAAGTTGTCTACGATCCAGGCGGATGCTGCCACAATGTCGTTTTCCGTTTGCTTCAATGCCAAGACACACCAATCTTCCGGGAATCCCATCAGCATCAACTCCTCCACCAATTCGGCTCGAGTTTCATCCGTTTCGTCTTCTTCATCTTCGTCATTATCCTCTAAACTCCCGTCTTCATCTTCATCGTCATCCTCTCCCTCATCATCCTCGGACTCCTGATCATCACCTTGTGCTGGATCCCAGTTTTCATTCGCCGGTTCGTCATCTGGATTCTCTAAGCCTGTATCACTTATACGTAAGATCTCACTCTCTGCTTGAGTGATACTTCGACGACTAACAAAAAGGTCGTCTCTGTTTAATTCTCGTAGTGGGGGAGTATTTACACTTTGGACAGATGAAATTTTACTGGAATCAAGAAGATTTTCCAGTTCAGCCTTGGCCTCTTCACCAAGATCAACCAGTGCAGTATAAACTTCCCGACGCAGTGCACTTACTCGTTTTTCAACACGGAAAAGTGTCTCGTGATTTGGGTTGATATCTGGCTTCACTGCTAACTCCGTAATGACTCCAACTAAAGCTGGTTTTGACAGTAATTCGTCAATTCCTACTTTAGTTCCAGCAATTTGCACCAATATCTTCATCAGCATACAGCCAACGTTCATAGGCACCAAGTCACTGTCAGTACTTCCATTATACACATCAGGAATCACCTCCCCTGCCTTCTCCACCAAGACGCTTAATATTTTAGCAGCAAATACCGTGTCGTAAATAATACTAGGAAGTATTCCATTGGGATTCGTCGCTTCAACTGGAATAAGCTCGTCAATGTTCACTTTCGAATATGACGGACAAGTATCTGGGCATTCAGCATTTGACCCGAAAACTGTCTCGTACCAGTTGGAATTGTTGGGATTTTTTAGTCTCCACCCCCCTCCCGAAGCCTCAGAATTATCGTTGAAGCTCGGATTGCTGTCGATTCGAACGTACGCCAACGTGTTAGCAACTTGAGGCTGAACTTTTGTCCCTGTTGAAGTCTCAGGAGGCGAAAGATTTGCAGTTTGATCAAGTGACAGCACCTGTGCGAAATCTCTGGAACTTTTCATCTCCACTTTCACGCCAGGTCGCAGGAACTCCACTCCTCCTCCAATAAAGTAAAAACATCCTACAGACTCAACATTCCGAATGGTAGTGAGAGATAGTGCGTATTTCCCGAACTGAATCGTGCCAGGTTCAGGTACTTCGGGATCTTTGTGAGAGCTCGAGAGTTTTTGAACGACAGTTAACGTTACGCGGCTGATACTTTCCCTCCATGCACTATTAGAACATCTGTGAAGCTGCTGAAGTAGCTGGTTGAGTTCATTTGCAAGCATCAAGCTCTGGCACTTGGACGATTGATAGTGAAGTTCAATGTCGTTGTGCAATTCAGTTTGTGGATGGGTTTCATCTCGTGATTCTGGAGAAAATTGACTGGCATGGATACCACAAGGGATCATTAATGGCCACTGCACTATAGTATCACTTGTTCTCTCCGGTTCTTTACCTTGAGAGCAGTTACTTAAGCAAAATCCAATGATCCGGATCACTTGTTGAATGAAAATATCCTCCAGAATGTAAAACCCAAGCGTGTCTGTATCTGCATCTTCTATCAATACTTTCGAAGCTTCAAGAGGGGATTGCACGGGTAGTAAAGCGCCAAGTACACGTAAAGCTGATTGTTGTACGACTACTGAGTTGCTACCTACAAAAGTTCCCCAAATCAACTTCATCCATCTCGAAAATTGGGACGTGAAGTGAACTAATCCTTCAGACGAAGAACTTAAAAGGACAAGTAAGGCGTGCAATTCTACTAGTTTCGAGTGATCATTGGTCCCCAGCGACAGTAATGGTGGAGATTTCTTCTCATCAAATACAATTCGAACGTGAATGGGGGACAGGGATCGATTATGAAAGCGGAAATGACTTAACCAGCCGTCAAAACACCGGAAAGCTCCAGTCTTATTGTCTCTTGCATTGTTGGATGGAGGGTCCCAGCGTGTATCCTTCAAGATCCCAAGGGATCGGGATAAAAACTCAACTGCTGACGCAACGGGAGGTGCTGGTTCAGTAGGGAATCGACCAAAGTGAAGGGGGAGATCCACACTCCCAGCCCCCCATATAGGGATACTTTGTGCAGCTAGAGAACGTTGACTGTCTAGAATTCCATTCAGATACAGTCGAAGCTTTGTAGGTTCGAGAACGACAGCCACATGGATCCATTTTCCTCCAGAAATTGCTTGCTTCGTCAGTACACGTTCCCACATTCTACCTTTTACTGCAGATTCTGTAGATCCAGTGAAATCCATGAGAATTCCCATTTCTAGTTGCCAATTGTCGATACTTTCAGGTACTAGAACTAAGTAAAGCGCGATTTCCCGCCCAGTCCCACGCATGAAGATGAATTGTCGCTCTTGAAGACGTGAAGGTAAATCGAACATATCTCCGTCTATTGTTCTGGGTGGAGAACTGTTGATGTACAACCAAGTAGTGATACTGAACTCGTTCGACTTGAGCAAGGGAGACATGGAAGTGGTAGTATCCGATTCACAAGGGGAGATCATATCCTCATAGCTGACAGTAACACCTTTACTCTGAGTCGAGAAACGTTTGGGCAAAGTAATGGCCTCAAAGCTTCTTCTAACTGCCACAGGAGTAACAGGAATTGGTTCTTCTTGACTTTTATCCGACTCTTGTAGTGCCAGGAAAGGGTTCGAGATCGAAACTGCCTCAGTATACAATAAATCCACAATTCCAGACAAAACAGGGAACGTGGGGACATAGATATCATCGCTTGGACCATTTTGCACAGCAAAGTGCACACAAATATACCGGAATAATATCCATAACGTATCCTCCAAGCGGGATATCTGGTGTTGAGCGGGTAATTGAGACAGTAGCTGCCCGTTTCTACTAATAATACTATCCATCGACGGAAGAGAAGGAGATGTATCGGATGTAGTATCAGTTATTTTCTTACTGGAAATTCCCTGTAGCATTTCTTGAATGACTCCAAGAATCCCAATATCACTCACGAATTCGAATTGTTCAGTGTTGAAATGGATCCCCCAAGCACTGAGCAGTTCAATAACGATCCAAAACGTGGAGGTTGCATCCGTTCCCTCCATTAAAACTGCAGCTTTGTCAGTCATCATCTCGGTCAATTGCCCTACGAAGTTAGAGAAGGTATCTGCTTGAAGACTTGAGTAGAAATATCCAACATTCCGATAATCCATAATCGAATTCGACGAAGGATAAAACGCGAAAACTTGCGAGAATTGATGAGCGATATCCACTTGGATAGAGTCAAATGAAACACAACTGAGCAATTCCCACAATGTTTCCAGTCCACGGATAGAGCAACTCACTCGACGGCAGGGATCAACTAGGAGGGTTTTAATTGCACTGGTAGATGACAAAGCCTCGTCAGATAAAATGTAAGCCAGCATTTCCTGGTGGCTTTTTGACGTTTCCTGTCGGAATTCAGTCGCGACGTATTTCCACCGGATCGTAGTATGCAGTAGAATTCGTAGTTTTCTCCATTTCGACGATGGGAAAGCAACCAATAAAGGTAGTTTCTCGTCTGTGTATGTAGAATGCAGATGTCTTTTAGCCGATGCAGTAGAAAATCTATACAACGAACTGGCAGATACCAAGTATGCTGGATCACAAGGAGCGATATAACCAGCATCCAACTGGACATTCAAGTGTTCTTGCTCTTCATGCACATCAACAAGTAACAGCAGCTTGCATCGATCCAAAATGCTGCGTTGAATGGATAAAATCCTCTCCAGTGAACTCGCACGAGGACTATTCACCTCAGAATTCGGGGTATTCTTAATATCCGTCTTCTTTGCAGCAATTCGACGTCGTAATTGAGCCACACACTGCCACAAACTAAGACAAAACCGAGGTGGCGATGGTCGGGTGTCACTAACTGAGCTATCAAGACCCAAGGCGAAATGACAAGCTTGAGAGCCCAGTAGATTATGGTGAAGAAGTGCCGCAAAGAACGAAATTTCAATCTTCACATCGTTTTCATGGATAGAATTCTCCACAGAGTCAGTGGCCTTCAAGTTCATGGAGAGTTGTGCCTGTCGCATGAGCATCCTGTACGCTGGATTCTTTTTAGCATAACTATCCCGCACCCAGTCACAAAGCTTTATTGCTGATTTTTCTGGAGATTTTCCTTGCAAAGAAGCTAAAAACTCGCGTACGACGTCCGGACGGAACAATTTCGCGTAGTTTTCCTCTGTCGGCAGTTTCCAAGTCACATTTGTATCGGAAATTCCAGATGAAGGAGGTAAAACTAACGAAAATTGACGCGAATCAATAGTCAACGACACTGGTAAATTGGCTGAAGAAGAGAACGGAGTGTGTTGAACAATACGAGCGTGATTGGAGGGATCTGCCCCAAGTTGATTTCCCCCATGTCGAATACTTCTTGTCAAGTATTTCGCACTAAGTCCACCCCGAAATAATGAGCTTGAAAGCCAGTGATCCGAGATTTTATCCTTCTCATTATCCACACACTGATAATTGAAGCTAGGATTCCCCAGAGTAAGTGTCACGGCCATTTCTGCAGCTAAAACGGCTAATTCTTTCTCAAGACGGAAGATCCAGGGTAACGCCATGGCTTCAAATGTAGCCATTCTTGTCTTCCCGTCATCCTCTCGAGCAGAAGTAGTCATACTGCTCTCGCTCTTACGTCCTTTTTGGTTAAAAGTCATGGCAACGTTATCAACAAAACGTTTCTCCGTCTCAATAACTGCAGTGTCTTGTCGGTTAAACACATCTAAGAGCCTCAATAAGGTCTTTACAGAAGGCAACAGAGCTGCAGCGAAGAGCGGATTATTGCTAAACTCGAACAAACTCACGACCAAAAGCGGTAAAAACTGCCCAACGATCGAATGTTCCACCACTTCCAGCATTTTCAAGTGTAAATCATCCACTTCCAAGTTTAATTGCTGGTCGTACATGTGTGTGGGACTGGGGAGAGATTCCATAGAGAACACTTGGCCTAGAACTTCACAGCACTGCGTAGTAGCGGCCAGTGAAAATTCGATACAGCAGCGCCAGGGGCTTGGAACTCGTTCGAAATCCTCTTCGTCCACACGAAAGACACGATCAACTACAACAGCAACTTGTTCTTCAATCTCCAGGTTTTTATCCTCTTCTTCCTGTAAAATCCACTCGTGAACACTTGCTGCCCAGCTAAAAAGATGCTTCTGAACCCCTCCAAGGGCATCGTAAAATGCTCGTAATGTTGTTTCTCGCTTATAATTTCCATCCAAAGAAGAGCGAGCTACAGCTTCTCCAAGACGTCGAGTGAAACCGGCTCCGATACGTTCAAGAAGCACGTGATAAATCTCCGTCACGGGCGCAACTACCTCTTGACTACCGATTCCAAGAGGTAAGAACCGAACAATAAGAGAATCTTCAGCGATTCTCCTCAACAATGGTTCAAGAAGAAGGTTCTTCGATCTTGGTAATGTATCAATAGACCATAGTTCACGTCGACAGAGAGTTCCACATTGATCCGGAGTCACATTACTGGAGGTTTCGTGCATTGTGTGCATACAGAACTGTCGTTGTAGACATTCACACGGGAAAAACAGTTCAAAGCCTTGCATCAAAGTGGTAGTCGCTTCCTCCGCTATCTGGGTAGCATTTTCTCCATCATTGGGGATATTATCCAGAACGAAACAGTTTTTCCGGTATTTTATGTCGATAAGAGACAGCAACACTTCTCGAACTTTTAAAATGGCTACACGCGATCGATCAAGCTCTTTTGCCCACGGTTTGAGTTCTCCCGTTTCGGTGGATAGTAGAATAATAGTTTTAGCCATTCCAGAGCGTAAAATCTGCGAGATATTTGCTTGCAAAATGCGAATACAAGCCAGTAGCAAGTACATTTGGATCTGGTTAGGTTGGACCCGTCTTGGAGTACCGAAATGTTGTACTAATGACGTCGTAAATGGAGAGGAATAATCGAGTTTCCTCGTGCTTAAATGCTTCAGAAGAACAGCAATACTTTCGAATGTAGAACTGCAGTTATGAACTCCGAACGTCTCAAAACTCCCTTCAAATCCACCACTAACATCACAAGAAGACGAAGACACAGATCCACTAACAAGTGCTTCAATCGTCCTCATTGACGGGTGACTCTGCGCCGGATAACTCCCAGGTTTTGGGATAAACGATTGACAAAGTCGATCAAGTTGAGCCACGATGACAACTGCGACAAAAAGAGCATCAACGGATTCCGGTGTGGGTCTTTCCGTGGTTGAATTCTGCTCGAAATGACTGTCTTCGTCTCGAAAATCGTCTACTGTTGGGTCAATTGCTGGTGTTTCACCACCAGAGTCAATAGTTTCTCGTTTGTTAGGGTTTAATAGACCTTGCACAATAGGGTTTGACAAAATGGTAGTGTGAGTGAGTCCATTCGGAACAGCTTCAGTCTTTTCATTTCCACCTGCCTCTTGATCGTTCTTTTCATCTTCTTTCCCTCCAGTAAGCACAACGGTATGATAAAATCCTGCTGCGACCAAAGCGACTCTTTTCCCTACAAAATCATCAATAGGGAACGGATAAACTCGTTCGTTTGTATCTCCAGTACCCAATTGGCCATGGTTATTCCGTCCAAACACATACATCACTCCGTTATCCGATACAGCAATGGTATGATAACATCCACAAGCAAAGCGGACGATATCTTTCCCTTCCAATTCCTCAATCAGTCTGGCATACGAGAATCTCTGCTGTTGAAGCTGGAGATTCGATGTTGAACTGGCATTAGGACGTCCCAATCCAAGTTGTCCGTAGTCATTCCGACCGAAACCAAACACGTGAGCGCCACTACAGAGAACGATCGTATGATAATATCCACATCGAATCTCCAGACACTCGTATTTATCCAATCCAGATCGTATCTGTACTGGAACCAGTTGATTCTCCATCGAATCAAGCCCTAATTGTCCATAGTCGTTCTTCCCAAAAGCAAACGCCTTCCCCGTAGCTGTCACTATCGTCGTATGGTACTGTCCACAAGCTACTGAGATCACTTGCTGGTCAATTAACGCTTCCACGTGCTGAGGAACTTTACGATCGATCGAGTCATTGTGTCCTAGCTGACCATAGTCATTCCGTCCGAACGTATACAGCAAAGGCTTCCCACTACCATCTTCTTCACAAGCCATAACGGTGTGATAATAACTGCACGATACCAGACGTACTACCTTGTTCTCCAGACTTCGGATGAGCTTTGGAACACTCTCACTCGAAGTAGTTCCATGTCCGAGCTGCCCTCTGTAATTGTACCCACAAGTAGCTGCTCTACCGTCCATTGAGACAAAGATTGTGTGTTCACAGCCATTATAAGCGTGTACTTGAGAGATTCCAGTATCTCCGAGCTTTGGTACTTCACTGAGATGACTCACTCGAGCTGTTCCTCCTTGTCCACATTGTCCGTTATCGTTATATCCACACGTAAGGACCTTCCCATCAGCTGTGAGAGCCATCGTGTGCTCATTTCCAGCCCCAATCTGCACGATTTCTTTATGTTGAAGCGACTGGATCCTCTCAAATGACTTACGAGACGCTGTGTCACCATGCCCCAATTCTCCATACGAATTCTGACCACAACTCCAAACTTCTCGATCTCCTTCGTCTTCAGTACATTCAACGGAATTCCCAGTAGAATGAACTGAATTTGGCTTTGCACTTGATCGATTGGGAGCACAAGGTTTAACTTGATCCAGTTCAACCAGAATCGACTGGACATTCAAAGCTTTAAACTTCGGACATCTCGCAGTTAAAACTGGCGTCTCGTTTCGACTGGAGATGACCAAAGGCTCCTTCATTTTCGTCATATCCAACGGAATACCGGTATTCCCCAGTAGAATTGTGTCTTTCGCCTCTTCTTTCGTCCTCACCAAGTTGTTTCCTGGAGTGCCAAACAGTAGTCGATGGTGCGGAGAACTGGAGTACAATAGGTTAACCGACGTAGAACCGGTTGAGCTTGAAGTGATCGTCTTGAGTCCTTTCGGTAATGTTTTCCTTCTGAAATTCTCTTGAACTGCAGTATCTCCTAATATTTCGGTCTCTCGTTTGCTCAATGGACTTCCCTTTTGCGGTTTAATCGAGTCAGGACGAACAGCTCCAGCCTCATCACGTCCAGAAGTTGGAAGAAGCTCTTCTGCTCGTACTGTGATCAGCGAAGGAACGGATGCAGTAAGTAAAGAACGGGAAGAGAGAGATCGTTGCTCCTTCAACACTGAATCCGGTTCGTTCGCACCAAGAAGCACCCGTAAAACCACCAAAAAGTCCCGAACAGAACCAGTTGCAGCGGCTAAATGAATTAACCCATTCACAGCGTTGGTACGGTCTTGTACGTCCAGTTCACTGTTTGAGGAGATTGCGGATAGCTTAGGAGATGTGGATGAGATCGTTATGAACCGAGGACACATATCCAACAAGAAACGCTGGAGCTTCTCCGTGAATTCCGCAATATCTGCTGTAACTGGTGATGAACGACCTGTTAATCCTGTGGAAATACCAGTATTTCGTCTGGGAGATAGTGCTAGGAACTCCATTTTACTCAGTAAAGGCAGTAAATCCTCGAGAAATTCCCGTCGTTGAGTCATTGTGGACACTGCAGGATCATGAAGATCATTAAGCAGACACACGAGCACTTGAATCCCTAAAACGGCCTCTCTTGTCACCTTTTCCTTTGGTTTAATCGGTCCTGAACCAGTAAGTCCCGCAGCATCAGCAGGTTGTGTCGAAGTTGCATCCGGTAGTAGACTACTCTCCATACACTTAGCAATGACTACATTCAGCTGCATTGCAGCTTTCCTCTGTCGATGTTGAGCTATAACTGCTTCGTGGATGTTTTTCATCAATTGACGACGTAGTGCGATCAACTGGTAGATTGGATTCGGGAACGTACAGACGCATCGTAGTGCGTCCTTCAGCTTTGTCGCCATTAAAGCTGCCAGTTCTGGTTGTTTCAAGTCTCCAAGTACACAAAGAGCGTTTAAAAGTTCCCGTTCGTGTCGTTCTTCGTCCGTCGACGTCTTTAAACTCAAATCGGACTCTAAAGTCTCATCTTTTGCATCTAATTCCTCGTCTTCTGCGCCTCGAGAAGCTTTAGACTGCGCTGCTACCAGTCGTTGACGGATGGTTTTATCCACCGTTAACGTTGCAGCCTCTTGAGCCGCAGATCTTCCCGGTCGACGCGCTCCTTGCGTGATTTCGATCCGTCTCAGCTGTTTGTCGAGGAATTCCACGTCCCTCAATTGGGCGAGACTCAGACGTCCCCAACGCACATCCGGACGATGCATTGAGCCCCCGGGAGCTACAGAACGAGGCTCGAAGCCTGTTCCATTGGCCTGCATTGCGTTGATCTTAACGACGCTTCAACACTAGCGACGACCCCCCGATTTAACGAGTTTCAAACATTCCGAGCCATGAATTCTACCATTTCGAAGCTGTAACAATCCGGTCAATCATTTCGTTCTCCCCTCGGGTTGCACCAGTGTAAAGTAGAGTGAACATGAAGCAGTTTGCTCACTTTACAATCCTCCTCTACGATGGCATTGCTCAAGCTTCTTCTCAGTCTATCGGTAGTTCTCCATACTACCATGGGGATCAAGTACACCGACAACGGCATCGCTATCGTCGGTACTACAGAAGATCTGAACGTCAACGTCACGGCTGGGACGTCTCGCGAAGACCTCATCTCCTACGAGTTTGCGTCGTACATTGCTGTTCACTTCACCGGTTTTAATCTACCGGAGGGGGACTCGGTGGTGATCAGTTCTCCGGATGAAAACGTCACTGTCTCCCACACGTACACAAGTCGAGGGCGTGACGAAAGCGGGACGTTCATTGCCAGCTTCATACCCGGCAATTCCGTCACTGTCGCGTACAAATCCGTCGGAACGGCTTCAGCCGGTCAGGGATACCGTATCACGGGTTTCTCTCGAGGATATCCGACAATGCAGCAGGAATCGGTCTGTGGTGATGGAGATCAGTCGATCCCTGCTAAATGTTACGCACCAGGCTCTAACCTGTCGGGAAAACTGCCTCAAGCTTACAGAAAGGCTCAAGCCGTTGCTCGTCTGCTGATCAACGGCACGTACTTGTGTACCGGTTGGCTCGGAGGTAGTGAAGGGCATCTCTTCACGAATCACCACTGTTTCGAAGAGGAAGACTGGGCACTCAATACGGACATTGAGTTCATGGCCGAGAGCTCTTCCTGTAGCGACCAGTGTGAGCTACAGCTTGGTTGTGCTGGGAAACTTGTAGCGACATCTGCGACGTTCATCGCAGACAGCGAAGACATTGATTACTCGGTCGTTCAGCTTCCGGACTGCGTGAATCTGACCGCGTACGGGTATCTACAGCTTCGAGAATCCGGTCCGGTAGTGAACGAATCGATCTACGTGCCTCAACACCCGGTCGGTTATGCGAAGCGTATCGTGAGTACTGTGGACAATGGAGATGACACGACGATACGTAGTGTGGGGGAGGACGGTAATTGTGGACTGGACCAAGTCGGACATGACGCAGATACTCAAAGCGGATCGTCAGGTTCGCCGTTGATCGCTTCTAGTGACAATTTGGTGGTTGCTATTCACCACTGCGGTGGGTGTACAAACACGGCGATCGATGTACGTACAGTGTTGAACGACTTGGCGTCCAAGAACATCACGATCAAGAACCTCGTGGCACAGACTGTGGGGCAAAACGATGCACCGTTGTATGCGCGCACGCCGTGTACTGCTCAAAAGCCAATGAAACGAGGGAATCACTCGACGCCGTGCAGTCATGGGTCGAATTCTACGACAGCTTCAAATTCTACGACGAAGACGACGCCTGCGCCTTCGACGTCCAGTTCTAAGACATCGTCACCTGTGACAACGGGTACAACGACAACGACAAGTACGAGCACTGCGACGTCAATTAGTACGGCGTTGACGTCAGCTTCGGTAGTGACGTCCACGAAATCTACCAAAACTATCAGCACTCCTTCAGCTTCGACTCCAGTAACCACAGTTACGTCTACTTCGACGAATTCTACGACTACCGTTGCCAACTCGACCACAACTACAGTCACGAGTACTAGTGGTGGGGACAAAAGTCCGTCAACATTATCTCGAACTGTGGACAATGACACTATCGTTGCGAAGCTGAAGGCAGCGCTGATTGGTTTATCCTCGTTACCCACTTCAACTCCTGCTACAACGACACCAAAGCCGACGAAACCGAGTCTAACACCAGCAACAGTGTCTTCTACACCAAAACCGTCTGCCACGCCAGCGGCTACAGTAACTTCGACAATAAAGCCAAGTACATCCAGCCCAACACCCACGCGTGCTACGGTGACTCCAGTACCGACGACCAAGAGGTCAACAAGTCCAGCTTCAACGCCGTGTTCATCGGTGACGATGAGTAGCCAAGGTGGTTGGGGCGATGTTGAGCAAAACTAAGTATCTACTTGTTCATCAACGGCAATGGGCACAGAGATACACTTAGTACCAACACATATTCATGAGCTACATAGTGCTTTCTTTTCAATACACTCCAAGCTTTTAGTCTGAAATTTGACCCAAGCGCAGCGAAAATCTTTCGAGATGACAGTCGCGGCGTCGCTGTATCCATCGACAGGAAGGTGCAACACTCGTTGGATGATGTCGAATTTGTCTGTGTAAGCACTCGGTGCTTCGCTCAATGTGCACAGCCGTCATCTGCGAAGCTTATCCAGGACAACAGGGCCGTCATCTACCATTGCGTATTTTTTGACATTGATCGAGCATTCTAGAACGGATTTGCTGGCACTTATGAGCAGTTCTGATTTCACGAGATATTGTTTTTTTACAAGAAAAGGAAACCCGAAGACGCTTCCCAGATCTTGCTTAAACTTCAGCATGAAAGGCAAGTATCTTATATTGCACGTTTGAAAAGTATCCTCAGTCAGCAATGATGCTAGAGTAGATGTAGAACGTGTTTGGTGTGAGGCTTCCCTAAGTTGCTGTGCCCGAAGACCAAGGACATGGATCTATACTGACTGCGACATTTGTAATCGCTCGACCGAGGGCATCAGTAACACGAAGTATCCCTTTTCAGTCTGTCAGCGGCTGCAGACAGTTGCCGATTCCCTCGTCGCAGTTCAAACCAAGTTGCGAGCCCGGTGATCCGCTTCTGTGGTCGCGTTAAACGTAGCTGGTTACTTGCACATAATTGCACATACTTGCACAGCAACGACCCCCTCAGGTAAAATTTCTGACAACTCTCTTTTAATCGTTCTCTTCGCGTTGGTTTGCCGTCGACGTCGCGAACGTCGCCGTTGTGGACATGTGTACTGTAATGGGTAAGCCGCTTAATTGGGCCTCCCTGTCACAAGAATCGCCTCGTGGGTGAACAAAACGCAAGGCCATCGTAAAATGACCACACGAACGGCGCTAAAGTTGTTTTCGGTGTACACATTCAATTCGGTTCGGCTTCATGCGCATGAACTCTTCATTCTGCACTCGATAGTTCCAAATTATTCCTCAATTTGTCTTACATCATCTTGGCGAAATAATGCCAACACACAAGTGATAGATAGCACTTGCTTACTCTTGTACTCTTGACCTGGAAGGTCTGATGAACGCAGCCATGAGGCCTGTCACTGCACGTTTCTGGAACGTAGTGATCGCGGGCCTTATAATGAGTCGACCTCGAAGTTGTCTAGCAATAGGACAAGAACCAACGTCATTCTTCATTTTACTCGCTCGACGAGAAGCACCACATCACCACAAACCGATCTCGGTTGACATCTTCTTGACACTTCAACTTCATTCATGGCTGCACCCGAATTAAGAGTGAGCACCAATATCCCGGACGCCCCGACACAGGGTACTCAGATGTATGCCATCGTTGTTTGCATGTTCGCATCGCTTGGAGGCTTCTTCTTCGGCTATGACCAGGGCGTAACCTCCGGCGTACTCATCATGGACTCGTTCCTGAACGACTACTGCGTCGGCTGGCACAATTTCACCTATGAAGACTGCACCAAATCGTCCTCGGATCTACCGGGGGAGTGGACAACCTTCACGGTCTGGTACAACATGGTCTACAACCTCGGTTGTCTGGTGGGTGCTTTGATCGGTGGGTACGTGGCGGATCGGTTCGGTCGTCGCGCTACCATTTTCTCGGCCGGTGTCCTATTTTGCATTGGTACGTGCTGGCTGTGTTTAACTCCTTCTCAAGAGCACACGATGATCTACTTCGCTCGTATCGTGCAGGGCTTTGGTGTGGGTAATTCGTCCTTTTCGCTGCCGTTATTTGGCTCGGAGATGGCTCCAAAGGAGCTGCGTGGTCGTCTAGCAGGACTCATGACCATTCCGGTCACGTTCGGTCAGTGGCTTGCAAATCTCATTAACATCCTGGTTGAAAACACCGACGAAGGTTGGCGAATCAGTAACGCTGTATCAATGGCTCCTCCTGTTATCGTTATGCTTGGCATCTTCTGCGTACCCGAAAGTCCTCGTTGGACGTACCAGCATAAAGGTCGAGAAATGGCTTTGAACGTACTCAAACGTCTACGTCGCACCGACGACGTTCGCGATGAATTGGATGCTATTGGAGTCCAGATCACAGAGGAGGAGACTGGCAACAAAGGATTGCGTGGACTCTGGGAACCTTCGATCCGCCGGCGTGTTATCATCGCAATGACCATCCAACTTGGTCAACAGGCTACAGGTATTAACCCCATTATGACGTACGGATCCATGATTTTCAAGGATATTACTGGCGCTGGAGTATACGCCTCGTTACTGTTGAGCGGTGTCAACTGTTTGAGTTCTGGTCCGGGTTTGATTTGGCTTGACAAGTACGGGCGTCGCTACATGGCACTGGTCGGAGCTGTTGGAATGGTTATTGGCCACCTTTTAGCGGCAATTCTGTTTACGGCACTGTGTGATGGTAATACAGATAATGCTGGATGCCCTTCAGTTGGTGGCTGGTTCATTTGCATCTGTACAGCATTCTTCGTCTTCAGTTATTCAGTCTCGTGGGGGTCCTTGCCGTGGATTTACTGCTCCGAGATCTTCCCGCTCAATGTGCGTGCATCTGCTGTGTCTCTCTCTACGGCTGCGAACTGGGTGGGCGGTGCTGTCATGACTGAGATTGTTAAGTTGTTCCCGTACTTGAACATCAACGGCGTCTTCTTCCTGTTCGCGGGTCTTGCTGTGTGTTGTGGTGTGTTCATCTACTTCTTCTGTCCGGAGACCAAGGGCCTTCTGTTGGAAGACGTCGAGAATCTGTTCGATCGTGGATACAGTACGACTACGTCACCGTCGTTTGTCGAAGTGAAAACCCCTGTGGAACGTAAGAGCGCTGTCGCGATGGCTTAGAACAGCAGTCTCGGTGTGTGTGTGTGTTTTAACCCGCCCGGCTCATTGATCATAAAACGTCTTTGTCGATGCAGTTGTAGCAGTAGCAGTAGCAGAAGTATTAACCACCAACATATAATGGCAAGCACAATTCCTTGTCTCTTGGTACCGCAACACCCCTTTGCTGTGACCATCCGGGATCTGCGGAGCCATAATGCTAGTCGAGCATTTGCGCGACTGTCGCGAACTTCAGACTTCAAGATGATGGACAATGTGGTAATGTGCGACCAGCGAGAGGTATCCGCAAAGCAACAAACTGGAGACTGCAGTTTGTTGCGAGCTGCAGCGTCCGATAAAGGCTCCATGTTGAAGCTATAGGAATGCGAAAATCGAGACCGGTCATCATCCATAGTACCGGTAGCGGGGTTGTATCCTGATCGCCATGACCAATTGAAAACTCGCCACTACGAACACGCGATCACTATCAACAGTCCAGCGGTCTAGGCAATCCCGTCACGACGCTGCCAGCAAATCCCCCGACGTGCTAAATGGTCTGCCACTAGATTGGTGGTGCTTGAAACTTGGAGGTGCGCGAACTGCTTTACGAGGTTCATGCTGGTGCCCGCTTTCTAGATGAACTTCAATGGGAAGTTTCGTGCAGCAGATCAGTGTATGGGTCATATGGTGCACGCGTTGTCCTCATCGCGTAGCGTTGCAAATTGTCCGGCAGCCTGTCACAGGTATCTCCATGGCAAGCTTCATACCGTGGCGTTAACGATGCAGAGCAGCTTGGATGCCCTTCGTTCACTAAAATTAGTTTGCGCCCGCCATGACCAACAAGCGGCTTAAAAAATGAAGGTCACGGACAGCCTGCGTCCGCTTGTTGGTGTTGGTTGTTTCCGTGTTAGCTCTGCTCGTCAGAATTGCACCCATGCCGAGCCCGGCGCATGCACGGGATCTCTTTCAGCGGGGTAGTGTGCGAGGCAGGTGTCAGCAGCGAAACCCGCAGTCATTCCGCTACAACCTTTAAGACAGGCACACCCCGTTTCTGAAGTTGCTCTTGTGCATATCTGCCTAGAATACGGGATCGCAGGTTCTGTCCTGGCACCGTTCATTGCGTTCGCAGATGGCTACTCAAAGACGGGCCTCGCGAGCTTGAACGGATCACGTGCAAGCGGAGCCGAGACTATGCGCCGTCCGGACCTGGCTTTGGAGACCCGAGCTGACGATGGAGTGTGGCCAAGAAACGCACCTTGATTCCTTCATTCCTGCGCTCAAGCACGTTCATTCCTGAATTTGATCTTCGAACAAGAAGCATCTTCGGTGGACATCTTCACGACTCACGGTCACGTTATCGAGAGATGCCGACCAGCGTGAACATCCACAGCTTCAACGATGCCGACACGCCGACCACCGGCAGCAGTCGCTACGCCATCATCGTATGCGCGTTCGCGTCGCTCGGTGGCTTCTTCTTCGGCTACGACCAGGGTGTGACGTCAGGTGTACTCATCATGGACTCGTTCCTGAACGACTACTGCGTCGGCTGGCACAATTTCACCTATGAAGACTGCACCAAATCGTCCTCGGATCTACCGGGGGAGTGGACGACCTTCACGGTCTGGTACAACATGGTCTACAACCTCGGTTGTCTGGTGGGTGCTTTGATCGGTGGGTACGTGGCAGACCGGTTCGGTCGTCGCGCCACTATCATGTCAGCTGGTATCCTGTTCTGCATCGGCACGATCTGGGTGTGTCTGAACCCGGCGCAGGATCACACACTCATGTACATCGCGCGTGTCGTGCAGGGCTTTGGTGTCGGTAACTCGTCCTTTTCGCTGCCTTTGTTCGGATCGGAGATGGCACCCAAGGAGCTTCGTGCACGTCTGTCAGGTCTGATGGTTCTCCCTGTCACATTCGGTCAGTGGCTCGCCAACCTTATCAATATCCTCGTCATGGACGACAGCAACGGCTGGCGTATCAGTAACGCTGTGTCTATGATCCCTCCTGTTATCGTCATGTGCGGCATCTTCTGCGTGCCCGAGAGTCCTCGTTGGACATACCAGCAAAAGGGAAGGGAAGAGGCCGAGACGGTGCTCAAGCGCCTGCGCCAAACGGACGACGTCCGCCACGAACTCGAAGCGATCGGCGACCAGATTAGTCAGGAGGAGACTGGCAATAAGGGCATGGCTGGCCTGTGGGAGCCTACCGTTCGGAGACGCGTGTTCATCGCTATGGCGCTGCAACTCGGACAGCAGGCGACTGGTATCAACCCCATCATGACGTACGGCTCGCTCATTTTCCAGGATATCACCGGCGCCGGTATCTACGCTTCGCTGTTGCTGAGTGGTGTCAACTGCTTGAGCACGATGCCAGGTTTGATTTGGCTCGACAAGCACGGACGTCGCTACATGGCTATCATCGGCGCTCTGGGTATGGTCATCGGTCACCTGTTCGCTGCGATCCTGTTTACAGCGATCTGCGACGGCAACGTCGACGACTCCGGCTGCCCCACTGTAGGTGGCTGGTTTATCTGCCTTGGCACGGCATTCTTCGTGTTCAGCTACGCCGTGTCGTGGGGCGCTTTGCCCTGGATCTACTGCTCGGAGATCTTCCCGCTCAATGTGCGCGCGTCTGCTGTGTCTGTGGCTACTGCTGCCAACTGGATCGGTGGTGCTCTGATGACTGAAGTCGTCAAACTCTTCCCGTACCTAAATATCAACGGCGTCTTCTTCATGTTCGCTGCGCTTGCATTCCTGTGCGGTTTGTTCATCTACTTCTACTGCCCGGAGACCAAGGGAATCCTGCTGGAAGACATTGAGACACTGTTCAGCCGCAGCAACCACACGGCCACCACGCCGTCGTATGTCGAGGTTAAGACTCCTGTCGCAGCAGTCGATAAGAGCCCTGTAGCGTTGGCCTAAGTAGTAAAACATTTTGTATACCGGTACACGTAGTCCCGTCCATCAATGCACTTCAACTTCAGTTTGTGTAGCACTACCTGCAATACGCCATCGGTCTCTGGCTGCCTCGCACTTCGCTTCGATGCCTTCCTCACACTTCAATCTGCCAAGCGATGCCCACTTCCACGTTAAAGCAACAGCGTAAGGAGAAGGTGCTTGAGTGGACAAGGCGTCCCACCAGATGCCTCGGGACGTGAAAGGGAGGTTGATCTCGCACGACCATCTCCGGCATTTTGAGAAAGGTTTCCCCAATCGGGTTTACTTTGAAGGTGTTCCATTCGTCCCTTGGAGAGCTTTACAAGCGAAGGTTCGCACACCACGTGGTTGGGATCGGTTTTGAGATCACTTCCGGGGCGAACATCTCATCGTTGGCGACAACGATGAGAGGACTAGGTCGAACGAGGACATCTATGGTGAGGGCAGCCGCACCTTCCTGAAACTCGAGGACGTTCTGCAGGAAGATCGCCTGTACTGCGCCACCAGTAGCCTTCGCAACGACTGGGGGAATGGGACCCTCCATGAAGATGTCACGAGCAACCCAGACCGACCCTACGCGGTGCATCACAGGCCGCATGTGACTGGGGTATTCTACGATCCTCCAGTTCGTCATGGAGCAGGAGGGATCTACGTTCTACACTGTGGATCAACGTCAGCATTCAACCACAACACGACTGCTGACCCCAATTTCATCCTGAAGGTTGGGCATTCCAAGGACATCCTCCGTCGACTTCACGAGCACCAATGGGTTGGTTCACCGCTACGCACCCACGGCGACGTGGTATTCCTGTTTGGAGTGGAGATAGACAAGTGCGATCGAGTCCCTGCTGAGTCTCTGCTCAAGGTCATGCTGAAGGAGTTCGGCTTTTCTCGCTTTACTGTTTATAACAAACAGTGAAAGGCGATCGACGGAGACCTTCTTCTTCAATGAGAAGACTCTTCCGTTGATTCACGACGTAGTCTGCGGGATACGCTACGTCTATGACCCGCCGATCGATAGCCTTAGTCCCCGACCGCGAGAATTCCGTGAAGAATCCGTTGTACGAGCAGGGCTACTAACAGTGCACGCTGTTGCGAGATGGAGAACCCACAAACAGCATAATACCATGCACTTGGGGAGGCCCGCTCACAGAATGCAGTCAATAATGCAGGAAACTATACATGCCAAGCTGCCTCCGCCACTCGACACGGATGAGCTAGTACAGCTGAATCTGAGAATGCGTGAGGAGTTGGAAGCCTGGGTGGAGTTACAGAAGACGCAGGTGCTGGAGGAGAAGCGTGCGGATCAGCTGCAGTCGCAGGAACACGCACGCGCCTCGGAGGGAGCTCAGCGCAAGCGTGAATTGCTGCAACTCGAGTACCAGAAGCTGTCGGCCGACACGCACACCAAGGAACGAGAGCTAAGCTCCAGTCAGACGGAAATTAATGTCCTGCAGGCTGAGAAAAGCCGACGTGAGCCTGTAGTGAAGCAATTGTTCGAGAAGACCGTGGAGGAAGACGCCAAGCTCAAGCAATTGCTATCGGACTCGCAGAAGCAGCGGACGACGCAGGAACAGCAACTACAGGAGCTCAAGCAGGGACTCGTTATGTATCAGCGACTCGGACTCTTCTTCGAGCACGCAGAAGGTAGGTTGGTGTCAAATGTTGAGATTATCAGAGCTGAGTCTGACACTTTGATGGACTGTAGCGAATCGCATCGTGGTGCGGTTCACGCAGATAGATGCAAATAATCCGAGTCGTGAGTTCACATTCCGTATTACGATCGATCCGATCACAGACCGATACATTGGTGAGTTTTTAGGTGTAATTCCTTGTTCTGGAAGAGTTACTGATTGTTTTCTGTTGCTGTAGTTGACGCCTGTAACGAGGAGATCGCTTCACTGAACGAACTGGTGGTGGAACTCAACGAATTTGGAGACTTAGCGCTGTTCATCCGCTCCATGCGGCGCCAGTTCAAGCAGCTCGTGTAGACGTGTTTTACCTTGCTGGCGCAACCTTTATATACGACGACGTTTTGTACTGTGCTGTTGCTCAGAGCTTGCTTGTATCCTGATCGCTTGCGAAGGTGTCGGTCGGGGTTTTGAAGGCAGCTGAGGACCAATGAACTCAGAATTGTTGTCAGCTGCGGCCGGGGGAAGCGGTGGCGGTCGAGGTTCATTCCACGGCGCTGGTGTCTGATGAGGAACTGGTGCTGGTCTTCTCTCGCTATAGCGGACATTAGGTTGAGCACGACGCAGCAGTAGTTGCCGTCTCTGTGCTAATTTGTCTACTGTATCCTGCCGAGACTCGTACTGCGGCGCGTAGCATATCTGCAATCGATTGCCGTAGAAGGGCTTCTGCACCCCACGGTTCTTGGCATGACGCGCGTTATTTACTGTCTCGTACTCCACCCAAACGGTATCTGTGAACTCACTCTCGTCGTTAGCTGAATGCTCGAACTGCAACGCCGCCTCCCGGTCGTCCGCGTGATCAAGCAGTCGGTACTCGCAGACCTTCCCATACAGACTAAGGCGCTTGAGCAGCTCCTCGATCACTCCAAGTGCCGGTACGTTGCGTACCACCACGAAGCGCGATTCATTCGCAATCGTGAAGACGCGCACACTACGGTCGACCATCAGAATCTCCTCCCTGGCCAATCGTCGGTGGAAATATGCAACAGAAACACGGCAGGATGTTCCGATGCAAACCGTTCAAAGAAAAAGATTTATATAAACTGAGCATGGCGACGCCAAATAACTTAACGAGCGCCTTCCGTTCGTCGTACTCGTCTGCGCTTCTTTCTTCTGCTTTCCTCTTCTTAGCCGTACATCTTGTCGTCGCTATCGCACCCCGTCACCATGTTCCCACGCAGCCTCCACACAAACGCACCAACGTCCACCATTGATGTGCCTTCTGTCCGTTGACGGCACTGATCTGTCTGCACACAGTCCATTGGTTTGAAGCAGCCCAAGCTTTCAATCTTCATACGGGTCCCAGCTCTGCGTAGTAGATGACCGTGGAGGAGACGTATCACTGTTGCGGACGGCGTTCCGGTTCACAACGACAGTGTTCGACGAGTAGTGCACCGCTCCAGAAGCGCTGACTGTGATTTGGGACGCGCTCAACGGTGCAATGTCAGCGTAGTCCGCATCGCTGTCGTCGTCCTCGCCGTCTTCCCCACTTCCGCGCGTGGGGTGTTGACTGCTCTGAGATCCTCCTCTCTCGCCGTCGTCCTTTCCGACGCGGAGATCTTGCATCGACCGTCGAATAGCTTCCAAGAGCATCAGCTCTTCTAGACGTGCCGCGTCCGCAGGCGTCCCTAAGAGGTGCGACGCGGCATCATTGAGCGCCGCGACGGAGTTCGGGTGCGGGCTGTTGGTCACCGGCTGGTTACTGATACTGAGCTGCGAGCGCAACGAGTCTCGAATGCGGTGACGGTCCTCCACTGAGGCATAGTGCACACTCTGGGGGCTTGAGACTGCAGGCATCGACTCTGCACGCTGCTTGGGGATGCCGATGGCGCTGCTTCGACGCGGAGACCGCAGATTCTGCAACGTAACATAAACCAGTGAGTGACGGCCGCATAACGACATCTTGGTGAAGAAATCAGGAACAGTACCTTCATGGAGCGGATGGAGGCCAGCTCTGCTTGAGAAGGTTGCGTGTATCGGATACTGAAAGACTCCTGGTTGCAAAATGGGCAGCTGCAAAGACATAAAAGTCAATCAAAAGATCTCAATCCTAGGGTCAAAAGTGTCGTTACACACCTAATGGGCTTCTGCGGCGGTCGGATCTGCAGGTAGCACTCGGAGCAAATGGGTTTGTTGCAACAGCTTGACATGTTGAGGCTGCCTGGGTAAAACTGACAGAAAGTATGATAAGTCAGTACGCTTGTGTCAAACGCACTGAAATTCTCCCTCTCACCATGAAACAGATCGGACACTCCAGCGTGAAGCATCCTTCCTTGGTCTCTTTGCCGGAGAAGCGCGGCGCCAGTTTGTACTCCATAATGAGTCGACGCGCCGTCTTCAGTTCCCATGGACAGCTCGGGTACAATCTGTAAAAAAAAAAAAAATAGAGCGATTCCGCATTCAAAAAGTTTTTAGGGTGAAGGTTTTACAGCAAAGAAAAAAGGTGCATGGACGGACCCTGTGGGCTGCGTATACTGCTCGAGCTCGCGCGTGCTGGCCGAGTGGCGGCGGTGGCTGCTGATGCCGCTGGGCTTCTTGGACGACGAATTCCCCATGCTGCTCCTTCTCCTTCGCTTTGCCTTGCCGAGTGAGCCCGGCCTGCAGTGGTCTCGGCTTGTTCTTTTGGCTTGCGGCTGCTTGTTCTTTGCGCACACTTAGCGTTTGCGCAGAACCGGGACGATTGTCGGTATGTATCATTTAGTTTAGATAAACAATTTGAAATTGTGGAACCGACAATGATGAGATATTGTATTATGAAAGTCTTTAACAAGTTTTTGTTGAATGAGCTCAAGATCGTTTTACAAAGGGTATGTTGTACCCCGTTTCTGAAGCTGATTTGCGTTATCCATGGAAGCTTGATCGAAGTTTACTTGTCGCAAAACCTTTTGAAGACGGTCTCCTGTTGAACATTACTTTTGCCATTCCAATTGCACTTTTGCCTTCTTGAAGTTTATTTCGAGTCGAGCTTCATCTCAATGTTGCAACTGTCAGGTCTCACAATTCATTATTCCATAGCATGCAGCAAAGTATGAGTTGCATCGATGTCTTCGGCCTAATGTCCGTCGGTTGAACAGTTTCTACCTTTCTCAAACGGATGTGTCTGTAGTTCCCATGATCTAGTGGCCAGAAAGCCCTAGCACACCGCCACAATCAAAGCTGAACGTCTCGTTCTTGTTTGAACTGCAGCTGAAGGAGCTTGTGGCAGTATCGCGAGTTCGATTTCACGATACCTACTGAGTTGGTTTGATTCCTGTACATGTAACGCGCCGAGTTTGAGGTGACAAGACTTAACGGATGACAGTGGCGACTCGCCATCCGCATAATTAAATCCAACATCAAATTCAACCAAATCTTCAAGCGTCATACTCGAGACAAGTCGATGGCGCAGGATGGCATCTTCACCTCCACCTCAATCGTACACTACAACCGACTACTACTCACTTTGAGTCAACTGTAATAACACCCTCACGTTGATACCGTGCTCAGACGGAACTTACAGGCGAGAACGAGCACGATCAGATCGAGGAGATCGAAGTGATCTTTGGCAATTTCGAGCGAATCGGTCGTGACGCTTTGCGAAAATGCAGCAACTTGTACAAGTTCACAAGTACGTTAGACTCCTACTACTTCTTGATCACTCGTTGCTAATGTGGTGTAAATTGCTGATTACTGCTTTGAATCATTAGTGGTAAACTGCAATCTCACTGAGATTTCTAGCTTCGAACCAGTGGGTGCAACGCTCGTGCATTTGTGCCTGAGCAACCAGAACATCTCCAAGATCAATGGGTTATCAGCGCTGTATGAATTGCGTCATCTGTATCTTCAACAGAATCGCATTAGTCGAATTGAAGGCCTTGAAAGGTGCGATGCTGATGCGTTTACAGCTCAATTAACACGAACTGATCGATTAATGAAGTTGTCGGAAGCTGCAAACCCTGTGGTTGTATGAAAATTGCCTCACGGTAGTGGACAATCTCGGATTCTGCTCGGATCTGCGAGAGCTATGGCTGCAGGTAAACGATTGAAAATTAAGCCTACATCGGTAAAGTGCTGATCTAATTTGCACTGTCAACTTGCCAGGATAACAAAATTCAGACATTGAAGGCGTCTAACGGTGGCATCTCGGAGCTCGTGAATCTACAGAGGCTGAACGTGGCAAATAACCGCATCCGAGATGTGGACGAGTTTGACCACCTTCGTAAACTCATCGTACTGCGTCAACTAACGTTTGCGGATGAACATTTCGGGTCGAACCCGATCGTTAGCCATCCAGACTACCGGCCCATCGCCATAACAATCCTTAAACAGGTACGCAAGCTGCACTCCATTAACGCAAACGAAGTTCGTGAGCTAACTGTGCCTGATAGTTGCGTCAGTTAGATGGAATTCTGGTGGGGAGTGCCGAGCGATTAACCGCGGAAGATCAATTCTTCACACAGGTACAGGAAATTTCTATCTGCATTGATACCTTGTGCGAACTCTCACCCCTCACTATATTGCTGCAGTCGATAGAATTTAGCGATCAACTGGCCGAATTGACTCTGGCTTACCAGCAGGAGCTCCGTTCTATCGCTACCCGAAAGGAACGAGGCACGTCAAACGCACAAATCCTGCAGCAAGAGCTAATTGAATCTCTCAACAGTGTTGAAGCTTGTGTCACCGCTGGCCAAGCTCAGATCGAGGAAGAAAAACGTCGGCAACTCCAACTGCGTGAACAGAACTCCCAGTTACTTCGAGAAAATATCACCGAACTCCAGCAAGATTTCTATGCTAGGATCAAGGAACAACATGACCGTGAAGAGAGAAAGCTAGCTGAAGAGGAGCGCGACTACGAAATCATGGAGCTGGAGGCCATGGCTGAGCAGAGCCAAGCGCTCACAATTGCTACACTTCAGAACTCGTTTCCGAGGAAGATCGCGTTTCAGCAACTGCTTCAGCACATGCCTGACTACCGATTTATTGCGGACAATTTTCGACGGCCGACGAATCAGCAGCAAGAAGTTGTGTATGGTGAGGATGATCGAGAAGTCCACCTTCTGCAGATTTATCGTTTTTTCCACGATGATTTATCTTCGGCATTTGAAGAAAACACAAGGCGAGTCGAGAAAGAAGCATCAATTGGCGATTCTCAAGGCTGTGAGTTGTATCTGTACACGGTTGCAGATGACGACAAGGTAGTTTCACTTCTTCAAAATGGGTTGGCTACTGCAGACCACAACGAAACCACAAGAAGCTCAATGGATGAGTGGATCTTCCTCTTCTCGAACCCTCTCATAGCTCTGCAATTCTACACAGGAACAATTGGTAAGTTGGAACCTCTCAGCGACGAATCGGATGATGATTCTTCATCGCAGACGTCGCTGGAAGAGTCCGAGCCCCTGGTCGAGAGCTTCAACTTGCTGCTGTGTCAAGTACGAATGCAACACACGATCGAGCTGTTCCACCCCGAAAGCGTTCGTTTCTCCTCCTTGGAAGAGCTCCACAGTGTTGCAAGTCCAAGAGGATCAGCTCTCCCACCCCCACCAACGGCTTTCTTACAATTGGAACTTGGAGGTCGAGATTCGTGGTCTGCTTCTCCATCAGGTGGACACGTCTACATGGCTCGTCGAGGTGTCATTCACGCGCACATTCTGCCTCAGTTTTTGTTGCTCTGTTCGAAACGCCATGAGATTTCCAACCACTGCGAAGGTCGACGAGTGGAGGACCAAAATCAAGACAGTGAGGCTTTATTGACTCAGTTTCAATTGAAGCTTCGAGCTGAAGTGGACGCTTACCACTCGCGTCTGTATCAGGAAATGGACCCTGCAACAATTCGAGTCCGCTCTCATTTCCAGCAGGAAAGTGAGCAACTTCAACAGCGACTGCAGGACAATGAAGATAAAATCAGCCAGGAAAAACTAGAGCAAGAGCGAATTCTCCGTTCACTTCGAGGTGAGAAGACCGAGCGTAGACGGAAGTGACAATGACAACTTCAGCTTGCCCATCCTGATCTGATAACAAGGGATACTGACCGGCATACAGAGGTTTTGAAAAGATCTGTCAATGAGGACATATGTACTTAAGTACCAAATTGCCTCATTGCCACCAAGTGCATGTGGATAGAACTCCCCATTAAGCAGTTGCAAAACGACTCCATCATCTGTACGTGTGCCCTGTACCGTAGCGTTAAACAAGAAACACATGAAACCTCTTATCTTACATTTTTACCTACAATCTGTTTGAAATAAAATGCATTTATAACCAAAAATAACCCGTAACAATTAATATATCTCAATTTGGTACAAAAAGTCATCTCATTCCTCATCTCTTCCCGTGGATGATCCGCCCCATGGACATGATGGGCAACGGAAGCTCTGATGCGCTTCCTCGCGCCCCAAGCAGCAGTGCACTGAGTGAGCGTTCACCTCTGCTTCGTGCTTTGGGTCAGGGTGAGTCGACGTCCTTCGAGGGGTCTTATATGTCTATGCCAGCGCCTAATAGTGACGGGCGCCTCTCGGACACGGGTCAGTTCCAGCCTCTGATCTATGCGGAGAAAGCTCTAGCTGCTCTTCTAAATGGAGTTTTACTGTACGCTTTGGGGTGTGTTATTGGTGTGGCATTGGTGTCGCTCAATTTCGAAGGGGTCTTTGGTGCACGTCGTGTCAACTGGTGGCTCATCTTCCTACCCTTCTGGCTGGTTAATGTAGCCATGTTATACGCGCATGTGAGGTCGATCCGTCATGCCAAGACACTACGACGTTGGGCAGACGTCGAATCTATGAGTAACGAGCCGCTGCTTCCTTTATTACGACGGATTGTGCTGGTCTACGCTATCAGTTTCCCTCTTACGGTGTTGCTGCTATGGAGCGAGTTGGCATTCTGCGCGAGTTTGCAGAATACTTCAGTGACAAGTCTCTACATCTGCTACGCACCGTTAATGGTCATCCAAGTGGCTTTTATCGTGAGATATCTACTATGCAGATCCGACAGCACTTTACCGGTACGTCAAGGAAAAGTATCTTCAAATTGGATGAAGTTCTCATTATTTTTTTTGCAGGGAGTTTGCTGGGTGCTTCTGTTCGTGTTCACTCTTCTATTAGCGTACCAGACCGACACACAGAGAAGATTCCGATCACTTGAGATGACTCAACCGCCGGTGTCTTGGTGGATCGTGTTTGCTCCACTGTTCGCGTTCGAGCTGCTAATGACGGGGTCGTTATTGCTCGTGCTGTACAACGAGTTCTCCGGTATTTACCGTCTCACACGGTGGCAATTAGCAGCCAGTGTGCTCTACTCTTTGGCTCTTGTATCGGCAGTGAGTGGTGAGCTGATGCTGCTGGAACAAGTAGACTATCACTGGGGGACATTTACCTTCCCGTCGGGAATGATGTGCTTCGGACTGGTGTGTGCATGTGTGGCCATGTACATTGTGGGACGCCATCATGTAGAGGAGCTCATGGCCTCGAAAGGTGGAGCAGTGCCCGTGCCATTAACCAGGACAGCGGACGGATGGATTACGAGTCACGCCGTTGTGGAGCAGTGGGTGCTCTTCGGAGATATCTATTTGACTCCACAGGGTCTCCAGCTACGTAACCAAAAGGCAAGACGCAACTCTGGTGTTGAGTCAGAGGCAGCAGGGACTCGTATCATACGGCAGGTGAAGGGACTTTTGACACGAGTAAAGTCGGAGGAAAACATTGGAGATGACGACCCAGAGCATCGTATCCGTAATGTACTAAGACGGAAGACGTCGGGAAGCTACAGTGACATCATGCTGGAGGTAGTGGATACCCCCAAGACCCCGAACGATGCCAAACGTTAATTTCTAAAATAATACTGGAGACTTTGGTAACGGATTGACAACTCGCTGACTATTTTCCAGTGGCGATGAGAAGGAAGCGTGCACTGCCCACTCCGCAGAAAACATCACTGGACAACACTCACGACGGCAACGGTCGGCAAATCCATCGACTGGAAGACGATCCGAGTCTGCAGATGCTGACACCTCGCTCACTAGCCAAGAGTATGACGGAACTGGAAGCTTTAAGGTCTCGAGTGCAGGAGCTCGAGCAGCAGCTTGCCAGACATCAGATTGAAGCGCTCACCCTAAGCAAATCCAAATTGCCGCCACTATTGACACATGGAGCTCAACCTGAAGTTTCGGTATCTATCCTCGCTCTTACTCGTATTTTTTGTGAGTATCCTAACATGTTCATTTGTTATAGTTTCCAAGTGTCGGACTTCATGCAAATGGTGTAAAATCTACCAGTGAATTGAGAACTGTTAGTATTTCTTCTCCACGTGATCGAATAGCCACAGCACCTGCACCGACTTCAAGAGCTCTTAATGTCGTATCTCCACTTGGTTATCCCCTAGCTGATGGTACAAGGACATTCGCTTTTGTTTCCAGCAGCACGAATCCAAGTAGTCCTGCTCGGTCTCCACACTTTGAAGAGACGAAGATCACCATCGGACAAGAAGGTGAAGCTGCAACTTTCGCGACTTCTCAAAGGAATCGACTGTACCAAATCCTCAAGCGCTTGAACACAATTGCTACAATCCCAGAAGACGAGGTTCGTAGCACCTTTATAGCAAGATAATGTAATTTACTTACCGTCTAACGCTTTGTTTTTTCATTGTTAAAGCTAATATTGCTGAAGAAGCTTGTGGATGCTGAGATCGGGGATGTGATCAAGTTTCTTCTCGAAATTGAATCAGAGCAGTCCTCCACTGTCATTTGCAATAAACTTGCTCTTCTCGTAAAAGAAGGCTCCCCTTCCAAGCACCGAAGTTTGGTACGACCAGAGCTTCCAAGCCGCCATCCAGTCTGGAGTATCCAATATCCTCTGCTTAAGGTCGCGCAGAATCTTGAGCAGCTTCGAGGCGCTGCTTCATCCTCTGCTTCATCTCCTTCTAAGAAGACTGATGTTATCGTATTAGTTTCCAGTGGAGCTTACAACCCGGTCCACATGCTGCACATTCGAGCCTTCTACGTGGCCAGACAATACGTCGAGTCGAACTACAAATTCCCCGTCGTTGGAGCTTTCATCTCTCCGTCTCATGATACCTACGTGCGAGTCAAGAACCGCCGAAACCCGCGAGAAATGATCACTAAACGCCACCGACTGGGTTTGATAGAGACTGCAGTGGCGTCTTCTTCATGGATCGAAGTGGATAAATGGGAGATCACTCGACGACGCGTTCTTGACTATCTCAGTACATTAACTCACGCTCGAGAAATGTGCGAATCACATTTCCCCCAGTTCCGATTCCACGTCATGTACGTTTGCGGGTGTAACACTGTGGTGAAACTGAGTCACTCTGCGTTAAGGGACGAAGGTTTTGGATGTATTACAGTATGTCGACCTGCACAGACGGATATGGTGATCAAACAATTAGGGAAAGCCCTATCCAAGACTACAACGATAGTGGAAGACACTGGGGTGCTGCCTTGTGACTTGGAACGGGCTACCAGTTTCCGTGTACGTCAAGCTCTTACAGATGTGAGAACGAATGGTGACAAAATCGAGATAATGGTAGGCAAACCCGTGTTTAATTACTTCTTGCAGCATGAAATCGGCTACAAAATCGCAGGAAAAACGAGTTGGACCGATGAAGACAAGCAATGGAGACGTGAAGATCTCACTTATGTAGAATATAACGAGAGTTGAGGATTCTACTGTCTCGGTCCTCCTTCTTCTTCCTCGTAGGTCTCATCCACCGACTCGCTCTCTGCGTCGTCCGATGACTCGTCACTCTCGTCGTCGCTGTCAGATGCCGAGCCGTAAGCAGTAGGATATTCGTCACTATCAGACTCACTGTCTTCAAGTTCAATCTCTTCAGTGGGTGAGGTCTCCGTTGGTTGAGATGAAGTCAACTGTTCAGTCTCCTCCTGTTCTACCTCTTCACTCGTTCCCGATGACTCAGTCACTGCAGGGGTAGGAGCACTCGTGGGTGCTCGAGTGGCTCTGTCTTCTTCTTGTTCAGCCTCGTCAAACTCTTCCTCCGCCTCAGCAGTATCAGTTGTTGTAGTCGTTGTCGGGTATTGATTCTCCTCCTTCTCTGCCTCATCAAACTCCTCCTCTTCCTCCTTCACATCTGATGACTCAGGAAGACTAGTGGGAACACTGGTTGTTGACGTGTCAACGTATTCATCTTCCTCCTTCACATCCGATGGCGCAACAGGTAGGCTCGTGGGAGCACTGGTTGTTGACGTCTCAACGTATTCATCTTCTTCCTCTTCTTGCTCGTTAAACTGTTCTTCTTCTTCCGCCACCGATTGGGAATTATTCGTTGTATTGTATTCTTCTCTTTCACCCTCCTTGGACTGTTCCTCCGTCTCAGCTGAGCCAATCGACGACAGGTCCTTGGATACAGTTGTAGTGGTCATTGTCGGATATTGATTCTCCTCCTTCTCCACATCAAATTTATCCTCCTCCTTCACATCCGATGGCGCAACAGGTAGGCTCGTGGGAACACTGGTCGTTGACGTCTCAACGTATTCATCTTCTTCCTCTTCTTGCTCGTTAAACTGTTCTTCTTCTCCCGTCACCGATTGGGAATTATTCGTTGTATTGTATTCTTCTCTTCCACCCTCCTTGGACTGTTCCTCCGTCTCAGCTGAGCCAATCGACGACAGGTCCTTGGATACAGTTGTAGTGGTCGTTGTCGGATATTGATTCTCCTCCTTCTCCACATCAAATTTATCCTCCTCCTTCACATCCGATGGCGCAACAGGTAGGCTCGTGGGAGCACTGGTCGTTGACGTCTCAACGTATTCATCTTCTTCCTCTTCTTGCTCGTTAAACTGTTCTTCTTCTCCCGCCACCGATTGGGAATTATTCGTTGTATTGTATTCTTCTCTTCCGCCCTCCTTGGACTCTTCTTCCGCCGATGACGCGGAACTATCCATTGTATTGCTCTCAACCTCAGTGTCTTCTTCTTCTTCTTCTTCTTCTTCAGCTGCGGGCGTCGATGCATCTTCTTCGCCAACGGGTTCGGATTCGCTAGTCGTCGTATCCACCAATGATCTTCGAAGATGGGTCCACTTCACACTAGTCGCCACGGCAACAATCTCGACGCCCGAGCTCTCCGGCAACGCTACGAGCAACGCCGCAGTGGCCAATACAAGACTACAGTAGATTTTCATTTCTTCCTTTCAAGCGACGCTCCGTCCAGATGCAGAATGAGCGAGTCAGCACGGCGTACAGTTCACCCAGCATCGCAATCAATTTTGACAGGGAGAACTCTATGTGGTCACGTTGAAGAGCTAAAGGGAATCCTGGCCTAGAGAGGAGACACCAACCAAAGCCAAAGGACTTAATGTTTCCTTCATCAGAACCGCAGTTCGATTCCTGGGATTTCCAACTTGGGAGTTGCAAATAATACAAGATTGTTGAAAGCATATCTAGCATTCAAGATACACAAGATCGCTGCGTTGTGAATCTTTGTGTTCTTGTTGCTGTTGTTGCTCCTATGGTACTGTAGCCCTGCTCGTTAATGACCAGGACGACATCATTTGCAGCTTCACCAGTATAATCACTTACAGCCTCCTCGTAATCACGCTACCAGCTCCTTGCCGTCGATTGAGCAAGTAATTACCAGCAACCTTGCTCCTATTCTGGAAGTTCCTGAACTAGGAAGATGATATCTGCAGACATATTATCTGCTGCTTCAAAGAAAATTCCAGAGGCTCACTATATATTACTTCTCTTCGAACACTAAAATGCATGTAGTACAGTTGATCGTTACCGTTGTCCTTACTCCTCTGAGACGAGGGAAGCAGAACGCTTTTTGTTAGCCCTGAATGGTAACTGGCGACAGACCTAGAGTTTGCCAGAATTGTAGCTCATTTTCGTAAGATCTGTGCGGTGTGATAAACGTATCTCTGCATCTGGTAACAGGATCGCGAAACTCGTGGCATTTCCAAATGGAACAGGACAGTTGTAGACAGTGGCTGAGTGGGAGCTGTTCAGACGGAGACAACATGCCCTGAAAAAAATGCCGCCGTTAACTACTGCGTTGCCATGCATACCCTCCCTGTTTTTGTTGTTGAACTCAACGGTGAGAACCAGTGCTCTCTAGTCGGCCAGCGTTTCATTGCGGTGGGAATGAGATCTGTTCAGTGCGAAGCCCGTTAGTACGGTATATCCTATGCGCATAGGTCCCTACCGGTAGGTTTTGAGCAGCAGGATGTTAAGTCGTTAGCCCTTCTCACTTTCCAATTCGTCACAGACAAGATTCGTGGATCCCGGTGGTCGCTTCCTTCCATGCAGTCACAAGAACCCGAAGCGAAAGCTCCAGCTGAGTCCAAGGGCTTGGCACCAAACGTTCCCCAGGTAACAGCGGACGCTGCTGCTGCTCGCCCTCGACGCAAGAAACTCAAGTGGCGCACACGGGACCAACTGACCTCCCAACTCTACAATCTGCAGCTCGATCTGAACGACCTCCGTCAAGAGATCAAGGCTCTGCAGGAGTATGAGCAATTGCTGCGTACGCATACGCTCAACCAGCGCGAAACGATGGATGACTACTACGTCAAGCGCACTATGCAGTACCACAAGGTATTCGAACACGGGTACAATGCTCACTCCTCCACCTCTGGTAGCTTCACGTCGGCAGATACCGTCGAATTCATCCAAAACATGATGGACAATGAAGTTGCGGTGGGCAGTTTTGTTGGCTTTGAAGTGATCTTGGATCAATGGGAACGTTACACTGCGGCGTTCCCAGGCTTCCAGTGCACGTTGAAGCAGTCACGAATTGCCTCTGCGGATGAAGTTGCGGTTGTATCGAGCACTACCGAGTACGCTTTCGAAATATCGGAAACAGCATTGCAAGTTTTGTTCCCGACACTGCAAAGCGAGCATCCGCACATTGGGGCGAAGCTTCTCGGTCGGCAATTCTGTGGTGCGGGCGTGACGACCTTCACGTTCGACCCTCGTTCGCATCGCGTTGTATGCTACGACAACCAGGTCGATTTCTTGAATGTTTTCGCGACTTTATTGCAAGATTCCAGTGAACTTTGTGTGTTGTTCGAGAACGCCGCAATCACGGAGCAACACTTTCTCGGCGATACAGACAGTTATCCTGTGCTGCAAGCGTGCGACGACGAGGAGAAGGCACGTTACCGGATCGCAGTGTTTTCGGACAGCGCTGACGATGAAGAAGGCGGTCAGAACTCCCCCAATGTATCGCACAAGCTGCAGCTCGAGCACATTCTGGCTGAATCATCCTAACGAACGACGTTGAAGTGAATTTTCCGACCAGAAATGAGGACGTCTGCAACATTTTCCTTTATAAGTAGAGCTTCCGAGACACGAATGTCCAGAAATTAAGTGTCGCTGAATTGAGCAAAATGCAGTGGGTGTGCGCCAACGCTAGTACCTAAACGATAACGTGTGCCGATAGACAACTTGTGGTTAATTCGTTCCTGTTGACTCTTGCCATCTTGGATACGCTGGCTGTGTAATGTACAAATGCTACAAAACCCAACGTGAGCAATATCGTGTCTGGGTGTGGCGCTGACGCCGCAACTACTACGCGTCTATGCTGGAACACGATCGAAAGATATTCAAAACGGTCGAAGCTTACCGTCGAATAGCGATATTCGCTCGCTCTCCGACAGTCGCACAATCCGGTCAGTAGTGGACTTACCCGTAACCCCGCAATAGTCTCAAACAATGGACCCGACCGACTCGATCGCAAAGACGTTCAACGTCACTCCCGTGCCAACTCGAACTGTTCTCGCTCCCCGAGTACCGGCAGTCACAGCCCTCGCTGCTGCTCGACGAGCTCCGAATCGCCGCAAGAAGCTCAAATGGAGAACTCGCGACTCTCAGGCCTCTCAACTGTACAATCTAGAATTGGACGTCATGGGCCTTCGCCAAGAAATCCAACGTCTGACGGAATACAAGGATATTCTCAATGCTCGGACTTTCAATCGTCGAGACACCTTAGATGGATACTACGTCAAGGCGGTGCAAGAGTACCATCGAGTCTTCGAGAACGGCTATCACCCAGGCGCGGTTATTGATGCACACCAGTTCGTCATGCAAGTGATGGACGAGAACGTTGCTATGGGCCGATTTGCCGGTCGTCAAGTGATGCTACACCAGTGGAAGCAGTACACGAAAGCGCTCTCTGGACTCGAATTTCGCTATCTGAGCTCACGCGTCATCTCTTCAGAGGGGAAAACGATCGTAACTTCTTACGCCAGCTACAAACATGTCGTCACACCTGACACACTCGAGGTGATGTTCCCTGATGCATTACAGCTATACCCTCGCATCGTAGCCAAGATGCTCGGACGTGTTTTTAAAGGGGTGGGTAAGTTCGACTTTGCGTTCGATACGGAGACTCATCGCATTGTTTCCTTCGACTTTGAGCTCGACTTCCTTCAAGAATTCGCGCGCATGCTCCAGGATCCAAATGAGCTCTGTGCCATTTTCCAAGGCGCGAGGATCTCTCAAGAGTGTTTCATTGGTGATATGACGTGTTACGAAGAGCGTCAGGAGCCCATGAAAACTGAAGCTGATGATAAGGGCTTAGAGCACGAGGAAAAAATGCCTTACGCTAACGATGCTAGAGGGGAGGAGCACCGACAGCCTTCGCTAGCGGAGACGGAGGAGCACCGACAGCCTTCGCTAGCGGAGACGGAGGGATGGGAATACCGACTTTAAGTTGGAAAGGTTGCATGTGTCGGTAATAGTTGTGGTTATCCCTCCCCAGTACTGTACGTTCAGCCAGTTAACGGAACAGTCGTGAACACGACCGTGATACACGGATATGGACAAAGGTGAGTCAGTTGCCTCATTGTGCAACTTAGTTGCAAAGGTGAATGCACCAATCACAAGCAGTAAATTCTATTCGCTTTAGTTTATCTCTTCATCCTCGTTCTGACGCTGGAGCTCCCTGTCAAGACGCTCCAGGTCGTCTCGATCAAGCTCACCACTGCCATCTCGGTCCAGTTTGTGAAACTGGGCAATTATACCATCAATATCGTCCTGATCAGCTTTGTTCAGCTTTACGAGCATGTAGCTCAGGTATTCCACCTTTGACACCTTGCCATCTCCATCGGCGTCCATGTCCAGAAGCTCCTTCATGCTGATCTTAGTCTTCATCACAGAACGTGCACTAAGCTCGTTGAGGATCGACCCAACACCATGCGCTACAGTTACCACAGCCAGAGGCAGGTAAAAAATAGCATAAAGCTTCGCACTGGGTGATTTCGGGGAGAAATCGCCAAAGCCCACCGTTGTGATCGTGATAATCGTGTAGTAAAAGCAATCCAAGATGTGCCAACCTTCAATGGCGCCCACAATGAGCCCCGACAGGATCGATACAACGATAGGTACAACCGCGTGGACGAGAGCCCTGTTACTGTTGGAGAAAACCTTGCGAGCACAGCTGGGCAAACTCGTCTGAAATCGTTTCCAGTGACTTTTGGGCTGATCTTTTTCCAACATCTTAGCTTCTTTACGCTGAAATGACGCAGTCGACCGAGCTGTTGCTGCAGCGTTCTCCACGTTGCTTAGAAGTTTCCGAGTTGCCATCTTAGTGACGTGTTTTTGCCGTTGAAGGAACCAAGACGCTAATTGACCGAGAGCCACACCAATTGTGCAGATTCCGTAGAAGGCGAAGAAGATCGTAAAAGCTTTACCAGCCGTAGTTTTGGGGGTGACATCGCCGTAGCCGACGGTTGTAACGATGACCATTGCGTAGTACACACAGTCGATCACGGACCAATCCTCGACGAAATGGAAAACCAAAATGCTCACTGCGATGTAGGACAAAACGAGAGCCAACGCGATCAAATTGGAGCGCAAACTCTCGTTGTTCTTGCGTGCATGTTCTGCTCCGGCAATGATCGTTTGCTGAGCGACGTTCGTGACTGTGCGAGTACTATTTGATATAGCGGGCATCTCAAAGCTCAGCTGCACCACAATAGACTCATTTAGCCTGATCATTGAAGAGACATCTCCACGCAGCTACCTACCTGATCGATAGCAGCTTCATGTTTCACACCAGTAGAGTTGACGTGGACGTTCTCAGACTCTGATCCCTAAAGGGTAGGCATTAGTGTACATGCAAGCAATGTTCCATCGACCAAATCTGCAAACCTGAACTGGGACTGAAATCACCACATCCGCTCCGAGAATCTCGTCTCGTTTTGCGTTTGGGCTCGGCTACGTAACAAAAGCTTTACCGTCAATATTCAAATTCAACCTGCAGATATTCACCGACGCTTTCCTTTTCCATTGTTGCTGACCACCTAGCGGCTACTGCGTAAAGCAGAGAATGCTGGAAACGAGCGGGTGAACTCCTTTAACAGATAGCTAAATTTACGATTCCAGTAGTTCAAGAATAGTGGAAGTAACAAGTTCAAAATTCCTATAAGCTGCCTAATAATTGCACTTGCTGATCAAGTGCATCTAAACTTCTACGTCTAAAGCGTCAGCAATCCCGCTACTGATTGAGCTGCTCACTAAGTAGCTGGTACCTTGACGCTGCAGTGGCGTTCGCGGTTGAATGCCTTTCATGTTGTAGTACTGTAGTAATTGCGTTGGGATCTCTGCCAGTGTTTCCTGAAAATAAAAGCAAATACAGTTAGACTTTACATTTTAACACTCAGGATCATTCAAGACGTACCTTTGCTAGCCGCGCTGGGTTGCGGCGGAATTGGTTGAACGGGACAAACTGCACACTGTATAAAACACACACACGATGAGAACGTTGCAAAAGGCCACAACAAATAAAAGTGAACGTACATGTCACGCGCCGCTTTCTGACGCCTGGAATCAACGAGAAGCTTGTCATCAGCATCGAGAGCATTCATAGCGGTGAAGTCGGCGTTACCCACAGCGACAATGACAATCGACAACGGGAGCGTTGACGCCTGTACCAATTCGTCAATTGTCTCCTGCATATCCATGATAGCGCCATCCGTGATAATGAGTAGAACGAAATACTTGAGGTTTCCACCTCCGCCTTGCTCAACTGGAGCCGAAAATGTCCTTGCAATAGCGGCAGCCTGGTGCACGAGAGGTGCAAACTTGGTCGGGCCATGGAGCTGGACGAACTGGAAAGAGTTAGAGTAAGCACTCATGATGCCTCCAATACCCTCAACTTCCGGCTGTGAAGGGTCAAACGTCAGTGGAAAGCAGTGATTCACAACTCCGTTAACCAATCCACCGAAACCGTAGACGGGGAATCGCTTGTCCGCATCATAAGGCTCTAAAATCGCGCCTGTTGCTGTGATTGCAGCCTGATAGTCATTCATTTGCCCTTGGTAGTTTCCGCCCATGTAGTGCAGACTCCCAGGGTCCGACGGACTGCCGTTGGATGCCGTGTAGTCAATACCAACAACCAAGCTGATCTCACATCCACCACGAAGGTATTCTGCGAAGGTGTGCTGCTTGAACATGTCAATCTGTTCAAGGATGAGCATACCTGAGTTCTTGTATCGCTTGCCCTTTTTCGCCTGTCTTTCGCGATTGATAAGATCCATGCTGCGGCGTTCTCCAGTCACAAACTCAGCTGCTTTCACTGTGCAACTGCCAATGAACTGGTGTCTGCCGTTCTTCTCCCAATCCATACACTCAAACTTCAGCAACTTTGACAAGTCTCCGTTGCAAAGCTTCTGCACGCTCAAAGTTGCCCGACGCCACTTAGGGTCACAATTGTTCATCACAACTTCGCTACGCCAAACCAAAATCCACGACGAGGTCGCAAGTGGGTCACAGTTGGTATCGCGCAATCGATAAACATTCAAGAAAGGGTCTGAAGCACCAAACCAGCCATCCTTGTTGTCCAGCTTCGTTGCAGTAAACCTGACGTTGATCATATCAGCACATGTAGCCACTTCTTCAGCGTCAATGACCACATGACCGGATAAATTGTGCACATGGCCTCTGCCCTTGTCGTTCTGCAGGAGCTTAAGCACAGCCGACTGGCCCTTGGACGACATTAACTGTCCCATCGTAATCTCCACACATCCAAGGAAATCATGGTCAGATAATCTCTCAGATGAACTGTCACGGTCGAAAACCTCCACGCGTAGTCGTTGGACTTCTTCAAAGAAAAAATCCACTTGGAACGACTTTGCAAACGCCGGATCGGGTGTGTTCATGATCGTTTCGGTGCGTCCAACCTCTCTCCACCCTTTCTTCTGCGCTTCCTGCATGTAAACCACAACGAACGGGTCGGATTGGCTCAGAAAATCGGATTTCTTCAACCCTTTGCATCGAAAGCGAAGCTCCACGACACTAGCTGGAGTTGGTGCCATTCCGTCAGGCATCATTGCCATAGAACTCGTAGACGACGAAAAGCTGCCAGGCTGAACAGGTCCATAGCCGCCGTGCAATGTGGGGTCACGGAGAAAAGGAGCCGGGGGCTGTTGAGTTGGAGCCGGAGGAGGTCTGAAGTTCTGGCTGGATTGTTGCGGCGGACTGTAATTCTGACTGTAATTTTGATTGTAATTCTGCTGGATGAACGAGTCTCTAGCAGGGGCTGAAGGTGGGGCGTTGTGTTGTCCGATGTCTGGGTACAACGGGGGTTGGGCTCCATACGACTGCGGGGGCTGGATGGCGCCCTGGAACGACCCACGACGGTCGTCAGGTGGGGCTTGTGGGGTCACATTGTAGTGGGCGTTAACGGGGGGCGCCGAGGGGGACGAGAGCGAACGCTCCCGGTAGTACGGGGGCTGCTGCGAGTACATTGCGGTAAATTCTGAAATGGTGAATGTTTTCAAAAGAGCTGAAATGACGGTCTGTGATTGGCTAATGCGAAAATCAATTCAATTTCTCTGAGACAAATTGAATATCCATCTCGTAATTGAAGAATGATTGTTGATATTTTTTTTTGCTTTAGCCTGTAGAGTACACTTTAACTACATTTTTCCGCATTCTAGAAGTGAAAGCGTTGATGAAGAGAACGGATAGTAGAAGAGAGATGACACTTATAGAGCAGCAGATGAAAGCGCGTTCCGACTTCTGTACCATTTGCTGGAAAAGCTCACACAATTCGTTCAACGCCAAGCGAAACCAAGCTGTAGACGAACACTGTCAGATGATACGGTCGGAACAAATTAGGGTTGACACGTACCACAGTTCCCGTTGTAGTTGCAGTCGGCGACCTTACTTGCGCGGACCGAGTCAGTCACGAACTCGACTGGGGCTTTGAGTTGGAATTCTGCATTTTCCATGGCGCTAGTTTTCACGATCAGTTCATCTAGGAAACGTAGAGATTGTATCAGAACTATGTTTCTCAGTTTTGTAGCAGAAAACTTACCCAGCAGCGGATGGATTTTGGAGATGATGCTGGAGACAGTCGTCACATACATCTCTAATTTCTGCTTCTGATAGTAGAGCTGCGCAACCATTAGCCACTGAGTTTGTATCTGCCTGTTCAGTTCAACCCCTCGGTCACTGACACCTCGCCAACTTCTGTTAAAAACGTTTTGGATTTCCAAGATGTCGTTCGTGGCCACGAGGTTACCATCACCGTCGGGATCCATTAGTTTCTTCACAGTCGAGTCGAGTATCGTTTTGGGTACTACGTCCGTGTATGGTGTGGTAGCGTTAGAATCGGTTAGAGCAAGGGCTTTGAGTTTGTCGTAGCGTGACGTCACGAACGTCTCATTCCACGCAAAGAGTTCAATTAGAGCCTCATTCGAGTTTTTCATGATTTTTTCCAGTGCAAAGATCTCCGGCATATCGTACAGCTCTATAAAGTTAAATCGGCCCGGATTATTCGTGGCGGGAGTTGGATGTGGTGGAACGCGAAGGGTATCACTGAACGCAAGTGTTTCGACCATTTCCGTCGCTTCCACGAAGTTTTGATCCAAGAGGAGTCGATGAGCATCCTCGGTAGATTGAGTCGAAGGTAGAAATGCGTATGAATTACTCTCTAGCCGTTCCAAGACCACTATTCCATCCTGGATCATGCTACTCATTGTGTAGAGTGCTCCACTCAGGATTATTGCAATTAGAAACGCTATTTCAGCAAAAAAGCATGTTGCACGGCCGAATTTACGTTTCCCGGTCAAAACTCCATGAGGAAACGCATACGCACCCAGAAAAATGGACAACCCACAGAGTCCACAAAGAGCACCGAGACCGAAGAGCGAAAATTGTCGAATCTCTCCTGAAATTTTGCTGTATCCAACAACAAGGCGCTCATTAGCAACACGAAACTCGTCGCACATTTTGTGCATTCGGTCGAGGAATTTCTGAATTGATGGAGATAGTGTACTGCTTGCGATACTGAAATCCTTGAGATCCTCTTTTGCAGTAAGCATATCAATCTGTACTTCGAATATGTGCATTCGCCAAGATGTTTTAGCTTCATCCACCAAATCCATTAGTGACAAACAAGTTTTGCACTTGAAGCAGCCAGTTTCTCCACCAATTGTCATTCGAGATATCACGCTTGGCTGAGTAATATTCATGTTGTCGCAGTCGACCGAGGGGTTATTGATGGTTGGATAAAGCAGAGAGTAACTAGAGAGAGGGTTGAGCAAATCGAATATGGACTTGCCTAGAATATCGTCAGCATAACTCTGCTTGTCAAGGAAGGTATGAGTCTCCAAATCGGTTCGTGAGTGCTCTTGGATACTTTCTAGAGAAACGGAAGTGCCGTCAGCTTTGTGGTAACCATTTGCAAGAAGATCATCCATTGGTGACAAGAAATTAGTCTCGAATGCTGTTAAATTGTTTGGGAGGGCTTCGTTCAGTAAGGTAAACACCGATTCAGACATCGGCTTAATGTCACTGTACACAATGAAGAAAGTCATCAAGGCCGCCGTGGTACCAATGAGGAGAAAGAACATCATGAAGCTGCCCCATACAATTTTCTGGAGTTTACTGTATATCTTAGGCTTGGTGAGAGGATTCCGACGCCGACAACCACATTTAAAGCAACAGAATTTCCACATGACATGACCAACAAATATCAACGCAAAGAAACTTGCTGCAAGAGCGAAATAAGCCATAGTTGACCAGCCAAATTGACGATACGAGTCCGTTTCCAGTATACTAAGAAATCCAGAAGTTGCGTTTGATGTTGTCGCGCTGGTAATTGCCACATCATAGTCAAAAGAAATTAAATGCGAACGCAGATCCGGTAGCAAATGCGATACCGAGGACAGATTCGTAGCATTAGGAAATACTTTATCATTGACCACCGCTGCAACATCGTACACTGCGAAGTGAGAGTTAGTAAGATCAAGTCATAATTCCTATCATTTTCAGGCTTACCGCTGTCCTGGCAGTGATCACCAGAGAAACCCCATCGGTTGACACATTGACATTTTCCAGATGCATCTTCGTTCAAAGCTCGACAAGTGCCTCGTTGTTCGCAGCACAAATAGTCGTAATCGTTGTCGATCGGGTAGCTTGTCCCTACCATCCGACCACTTCTCACTCGTCGTTCTCCTACTTGTTCGTTTAATGCTGGGTCGTACGGGAATGTTACTAAGCAGATTGGCTGCGGATCTGTCTTGAGTTTGATGTCCCAAATAAATACGAGAGATCCAGTGGCAAGTTTCCCATTGTACGCATCAACCCGTTTGGACGAAGAACAGCCTCCACAACAGGCAAAGTTCGGGTCAAAGTGTGCTGGTGCTTTACCTGTAATTGTCATGGCGCTGAAGAATGACACAAGTTGAAGTGCTAAAATTGAACGCGGTTACTAAAGTGCTCAATAGAGTCGTCTGTGGGATCCGGTAGTACTACTAGTACCGGACCGGTACGCCGGAAACGAAAGCGACCCCCGACCACGTGATGGCTGTTGAAAACCTGTTGTTTGGACGGGGTATGCTTTCCCAGCCACAACGGAGAATGGTAGGACCAGGCGGGTTCTCACTATGATATTATACTTCCGTTAGATCCAGGATGGCGTCTGTAGGGGGGGGGGTAGTGAAGTGTAGGGGGGGGGTAGTGAAGTGTAGGGGGGGTAGTGAAGTGTAGGGGGGGGGGGGGGTATGGAGTTCCGAACGGGAGACATGTAGACTGTGCTTCAACTAGCGCGGATTCCGCGGCGATACTTGGCATATCGATAGAAGCCATGCCGACGTACCAGGCTCGCGTTACCAGTGGAGCCGGGCGATATAAGCACTAGGAAACAGCAAAAAGAAGTTACGTTTGACCCAGCGAAATTTTTGTGTCCTGTGCACGCTGCACTTGCTACTTCGCCCTCCGACAACACCTATAAGATACACCAGTGCCTTCTGTATGTGTGCCAGGCTTCTGCCTTGTACTCGCTTCTGAACGTGCGCTACACTTCGGTCGGCAAAAAATAGCGATAGGAATCCTTTTCACAAATATTGCATTACGCTATACATCATGATGCATGTATAGATACGTATACAAACGTGAAAAATCACAGTAGACTTTTAGCTAGCTAAAATGTTGCTGGAGCTGGCAGACGAGTGCAAGCAGAATATTTGGGAGTTCCTGGGCGTTGAGGAGCTCTGTCGAGTGGCATCTGTGGCTTGCAATGCTGAGCAAGGCGTTAATATGGGTCCGATTTGGCAACGACACGCTCGAACGCTGCTGATCAAAGGACAGGAAGCTTTAAAGGGAGACACAGGAGTATTGGCGAACCGGTTGCAACGACGCAATGCCAGTCGAAACCTATTGGGGACAGAAGATAAATATTCAGTGGTGACAAGTGACCAAAGTGTTAAGGAAAATTTTTTAGGACTCCAAAACGCAATTGACTGGAGATTATGGTATCGAGACACTCATGTGGTGCGTGGAAAAGTGGTTTGCAAAGGTAATTAGACGAATTTTACTGACGATCTTTTCTTCACAGCTTTTGGTGAGGTTTTGCAGGAATAATACAGGTTTCGCTCATACAATGAGTTCATTGCAAGAACTAAAAACAGAGCGTTCTCAGCTTAAAGAAGCTGTTCAGAACGTTAAGGCCTCGTCTCATGCTGACAAGAGAACTCGACGCCTTCAGATGAATTGCGTAAAGTGGATGAATAGGACGCACAGACGACAAGCTGCAGCTTCGAATTCAATCCAGGCACAGACTGCAGCGATGTCTAAAGCTGAATTAACGGAACGGCTTCAAAGTGTGGAATGCTCTATCCAAGAAATGGCGAAAGAGCAGTTTGGACTACGCAAGCGAGCGATGAAGAGCTTGCACAAATTGAACACTCAACTAGCGAGCGGCACGAAGCTACTGCAAGACCTGGGTGTTTATATTGAAGGCGTAAAATTTGTTGCGTAAATTATTGACACGAAATTTTCGACCATTTTTGTTTCCCTCATCATCACCACAACTTCGTCGGCTCAGCTACATGATTTCGATACGCGCCTACGTTGCAGACTTTGACATTAGCTAGAGCTTGTCGTGCATATTCACTCGAGTTTAGCCCTGCGTTCTGCATAGTTCAAGAATTGCACTGTGAAATTTAGCCTCCTGGTTATATGAATGAAAATCATGTTTTGGCTTACCCGAAGGGCTATGCCCAGCTTGAACCTAGCGTTCTTGAAAAGTGTCTCCGAATCATACCCATAACTCGGAAACAACCCCGTCTCCTTTTCCACAACGGAATGAATACATAGCTTTTCCAGGAATCACATTAGCAAAAACGTACGGTAATCGGAAGACCCTCCTGTGCAGCTTCAACATTTGATCGAAACGCAGCCGTCTCTTGTCGGGTACGCTCTGGGTCAGGCTGTAGCAAAATAACATTAATCAGTTGCAAGTTTCAGCATACTGAGAGACTTTGAGTACCGCTATATTCGCGATGATTTGAGCGTAAGGTGTCTTCTCCTTCAACTCGTTCAGTTTTGCTACCCGCTGCTGTTCCAGTTGTTCTTTATGAATTTCCTCCAACTTCATATCATCCAATTTACGCTGTGAAAATTCATACAAGAGATTAGATCTTCTGTAACACGAGTATCAAACAAAGCCCACCTGAAATTCATCATGTCGATACTGCACTCTTTCAGCGTTAATGACACTCTGAAGAGCTCGTTCCTCCTCATGTCTTTGCTCTTCTTCAAGCTTGAGGTTTTCATCAGCCATTTTGTCAAGTGCTTTACCCTTCTTGTACTGGTCAACGATCTCTTTCTGCTGGTCAAGTTTTCGTTTCCAGAGGAGTTCTTCTTCCTGCTGCTTCTGGTTTTCCATCAATTGTTCAAGTTCGCGCTGTTGTTTCTCTATCCGCTCTTTCGCTTCCTTTTTCACGCGCCATTGAGAAACTTGAGTGTGTCGTTGTTCGCATTGCTGCTTCATCTCGCTCAATTGCTGTAGCTTACGTATCTTTTCCTGCTCTTGATCAATGGCTGTACGAAACTTAGCTGCAGCTTCACTCTGTAGCTGGTCCAACTTCCGTTGAAACTCTCGTTGTCGGTCTTTGCATTTTTCGTGGTAAAAACGGGAATGTTGGTGAAACTTCACGTGCTGCTTTAATTCAAGAAGAGGAACACCAGGCAGCACCAACGTGAGCTGATCGTACAAAAGTTGTGGTTTCTTGCTGCCAAGCTTTTTCTCGTAGCTACGAAGAACTTTTAGAAATCGCTCCTCATCTGATTCGTTCCAGCCTCCACGTTTTGAAGTAGCAGCCTCAATACTTCCAGCTGCGTCGCAGCTAGACGCCATTTCGATAAACTCCTGCTCGTACTTGTCAAGATCTTCGTGCAATGCAGCAGAATGCATTCGAAACTCGTCGGCAAACTCAAGTTTCAGCATTTCATCAGGGCATTCATTACCTCCTGCTGCCTCCACCAGCTCAGCGATTTTCTTCTCTTGATCTTGCTGTTTAATTGATGCTGAATTGAGACTGTTATCGCGCAATGTCTCCAACACCTTTCGATAACAAGTATCAACATCTTTTTGACACGACTGAACTTCGTCTTCTAGTGTCGCCTCAATCATTTGGCGCCCAATGACAGCGTCGTATACAAGTTCACGCACACTAGCCTCCATTTCCTCCGGCGTCTGGTTGTTTTTCTCAGTACTGGGTTGATCACGAGAGAGAACCGACAGTAACTGCTTCAAAGCTGCTCTCTGGTAACTTGCAAACGTCAAAGTGTTACATTATTGAGATCCTTCGTAATGCGTTTTGGCAATACCCACCTGCTCGCGTTCCGATGTGATTTGGTTTATCAACGCTACTCGATTGAGCTGTTCAGTCCGAATGAGGTCTTCTAATTCTGCGGTGAAGATTGTACTGGTAGAATTCAGCGCTGTGCTGTTGAAGTCCTCGTTGTCATTGTCAGGGCTGTTGTTATTCTCACCGTCCTGCTCATTAGTACAGTTGCTTCTGATTGGGATATCTGGAGATCGCCACTTCTTCGATTCTTGTGCTGTGGACGCCTCATTGAACATGCGCAGCAGAAGCGATTCCAGCTCCTTGGAACAGTTCTAGCAACAGAAATGTTAGAACATTCAGTAAAATACTCTACGAGTTGTCCTAACGCACCTCCTCTAATTTTCTCAAACGACTGTGCTCCTGGAGCCATTCAAACTGCACAACGACTGTAGATTACTAGTGATTCGGGCAATTTCACCCACTGTTACTGTTACCTTGAGATTGTTTGTCTTCGTTGTCTGCTTCTGGTTCTTCGAGACCTTTTTCATTTGTCGAATTGTCTGTAAAACGACTACGTTAGGCATATTTACAACTGAAAAGCATTGCTGGCGGACGTACTTTAAGTACATCGTCACCTTGAGCTTGCAATTTCGAGGCCACTTGAAGCTGCTGATCGATCGTCAAGCCTGTTGTTGCACGAAATACCTTCTTTCGTGCAGCAGCTACATAACAGCAAGGTGATCTTCAGACATAGAATTACAATGACGAAGCTTCACATACGCATAGAGACGGTAGATTTCTTCGTTGCTGCCATAGTTTCCCCACGTGGCTTGTGCCAAAAGTCGCAACTATAATTGCTGCAACACCAATATAATCTACGCGTTTGCCAAGAAATACCAAAAGAGGAAAACAATCTTCATGTAAAGCTATGAGTGCAACACTAGCACTACTCGGTGTTAAACACGAGCGAAGCTTTTAGCGCGTGCCTGTACGAGGACGTGCGAATCCCTCCTCCTTCGATTCGTCCATGTAGTCCTCCTGCTGCGTGCAGATGCGCAGGATCTCCTTCTTGCTGGATTCTTGTTGATATCCACCGATGAAGAGCTCGTCCAGAATGTAGTAAGCCTGTAGTTCATCGAGATATCACACTATTAACTTCTCTTCCAACAGCAGAAATAGCAAATATTTCCTAGTTTTACCTTGTGGAAGTTGAAGATAATGTCCAGCTCGCACACCTACAATAAAAGTTAGTTAACCATCCTTCCACTATCTAATGTAATTATCCGCGTACATTGCCGAAGTAGCGATCCAGCACCTCCACAAACAGATGAATAGCCTCAAGCGTGATGAGTTCGTTCTCGTCCTTGGAGATACACGCGATGAAGTACAAACTCGCGTATCTGTAGCGACAATTTCAGCTCCTATGATCTTTTTTTTTGAGTAATTTTCTGCGATTTAATCCTCACCTCTTGTAGACGATTTTCTTCTCCTTAAACTCGATGAAGTTGCACTGCTTGTGTGGGCGTGAGAGCACCAGCGACGTGATATCGCGGATCATGCGCGTCTTCTCCTTAATTGACGCATTCATGTACCATTTGGCGAGACGCGTCTTGCCCTGGCGACTCACAAGCAGGACGGACTCAATCTGTATACATCACAGTATTAATATGCAGCATTAGAGGACTGTATGGGCTTAGGAAGAGCAACATTCACGCACCATAGTGACGTCTTGGGGTGGAAGGTGATACAATAGGGAGCCACGTCGTCGAGTCAGGTCCGGTGGTAGTAGCAGCAGATGGTGACGACACAAGTTAATATTGTGGTTTCACTTTTAAGTCATAACTATTGGACAAAATATTCTACTGATTTTATTTAATCATAAGTGTGTCTCCTGCCAATCAGAATCGAATCCGCAATATGAAGTCGTTATTGCTCCCTTCCTCGCGCCAGGTAAGCCAAGGTGTCGCTCTCCTGTGTGTTACAGTGATTAACCCTTAGTGTCCTTCTCTGTAAAGATCCGCCGCTTCCTTATGACCGACGCTTCTCCGCTCTCAGGGCCTGTGGCACGCCGTATCCATGAGAAATTGCAGGAAGCTTTTGCACCTGCTCACTTGGATGTGATCAATGAGAGCCACATGCACAGTGTACCTAAGGGATCCGAGACGCACTTCAAGGTGGTGGTTGTCACTGAGCAATTCGACGGGAAACCGCTGATTCAGCGTCACCGCATGGTCAACGCCGTGTTGCAGCAAGAACTGGACGATGGTGTTCACGCACTCAGTATCCTCAGTAAAACCCCGAAGCAATGGGAAGCCAATGCTAATGTTAAGCCATCACCTAACTGCCGAGGTGGCATGACAGTGGACGAGACCAAGAAAGAGTTCCTTGAAGGATTAAAGAAGAAGCACCAGAGTGAGTAGATGACTTAATAGCATTCGACAACGACTATTCTCCTATCAACAGCTCCGGTGTTTTTGGACTCCAGTCTAGCGAGATCGACGTAGGTGGTTCTGCAGCATATTGAGCATTACCGACAGTATTCCACCGAAAACGACGCCTAGAATCTCCTCCTTGTGCTCCTCCATTACAGAAAGCACGTTCTGCATCGATGTTGGCAGTTGTTTCTTCCAGGCACCAGAACCAGTGTACCTGCGAGAAACGTGGTGACCGATTTCGTCCGGGACGGAGACGTCATGCGACGCGATATACTGGTAGTGCATACGGGCAACAGCCTCCATCAAGGTTGCTTCAATGTCAGCCTCCTCCTTCGGTCGCATGATGGCGCGCTCGTCCTTGTCCGTGATCAGCAACACCTCGTCAAAGCGTGAATGCAGCTCATTGGCAATCACCAAATGCATTGCGTACTTGGAGATCGCTTGCTTGGCCTTCTTGCGGAGAATATCCCAGTCCGTTTCGAGCTTGAACGACACCACAAATGACTGTGGAGCCCAATTGTGACGCAACACACCGAGCATCTTGGGCACCTGCTGCAGTATCAGTTCTAACGGACCCGCCCTTGACTGGATCTTGTGCTCAGACAATTCCCTTTGGGGGATGTAGAAGTCGCTTACTGCCGCTGCCAACAGGAACAGCGCACGCTCCTTCCAAGGAGCTACACACGTCGCCACCATTTGAAGGGCGAAAAAGTAGTCGTCTACAGAGGTGAACGGCAGTGAAAGCAGCGTGTTGGTTGCACGTACATTGCGCAGCTTATTCACTGCGTCGACCACGTTCTTCTTGGCTGTAGGGTCTTCTACCAGCACGCGGATCTGCTGCTCATGGACATTACGAGTGGGCACGTCCACATGCTGCAGGAAGTCCACATCGAGCGATGAACACGTAGCTCTCTGCAGATGTCTGGCAAAGGGGGCAATTGACCCCGGACGGTGCACGTAGATAACAGCGTAACCCAGTCCCAGCAGATACTCAACCGACGCAGCACCTCTTGATCCAGTCGAGAAGTTGTCAAGGAATCGCACAGTATTGCGCTCCAGCGGGACAGTTGTTCCGCCGGATGTCACGACCGCTACGCATTTACCCACAACGCGGTGGTGGTCCAGAAATGCTTCTACCTGTTCGCGACGCTCGTCCGCCCATTTGGGCTTCGACGTATTGAGGAAATACTCTTCCGTGCGGCGCTGATCCTCAGACATCGATAATGAATGATCGACAAGTGGTTGTGCAACTTAGATTGTGCAACTTAGATTGTGTACAATACATCATTTAACGATTTTATATTGTCCAGTCGACTTGACGTTTGTATGTGACGCAATTGTGATTTTCAAGTTGGAAGTTTTACGTTAGAGCAGTGCAGTGATGCAATACATGTACATGAGTCTTTTGACATTCCTACGCCACGATGACTGGGGATTTGGCTTCAACGTATGCAGGTGACTTGGCACTGGTACGTGAGTGGAAGAGTTCTTCAATATCTTCAAGTAAAAGTCCCTTGGTCTCTGGGCAGAAGTAGTACACGAACACACCACAGCACACACTGAGTCCTGCGAACAGGAAGAAGACGCCGTTGATGTTCAGGTGCGGGAACAGCTTGACGATCTCCGTCATAAGTGCGCCACCGACCCAGTTGGCAGCCGTTGAGAGCGACACAGCAGTCGCTCGTACGTTCATTGGGAAGATTTCGGAGCAGTAGATCCAGGGCACAGCACCCCACGAAACAGCATAGCTGAAGACGAAGAACGCTGTACCAATACAAATGAACCAGCCACCAACCTCAGGACAGCCAGAGTCATCGACGTTTCCATCGCAGATCGCCGTGAAGAGGACCGCAGCGAAGAGATGACCAAGGAACATCCCACAAGCTCCGATCAACGCCATTTGACGACGACCAAACTTGTCCAGCATGAACAAGCCAGGCATAGTACTCAAACAGTTCACACCACTTAATAGAAGTGAAGCATAGATACCGGCACCAGTGATGTCCTTGAAGATAAGTGAGCCATAAGTCATGATGGGGTTGATACCGGTAGCTTGCTGTCCGAGCTGGAAGACCATGGCGATAAAGACGCGCTTGCGGATCGAAGGTTCCCAGAGCTCCTTGAGGCCGAGACCTTCAGATTCCTCCTGGGCGATTTGGTCACCGATAGCTTCGAGTTCATGGTTAACGTTGTCGGTTTGGCGAAGACGCTTGAGAACAGCTTCAGCCTTCTCCTTGCCCTTCTGCTGGTACGTCCAACGAGGACTTTCAGGCACGCAGAAGATGCCACAAAGCACAATAACAGGCGGGATCATGGACACAGCGTTACTGATACGCCAGCCTTTGTCGTCGTTCTCCACCAAGATGTTAACGAGGTTAGCGAGCCACTGACCGAACGTAACGGGGAACACCATCAAACCCGACAGACGTGCACGAAGCTCTTTCGGAGCCATTTCAGATCCAAATAACGGGAGTGAGAATGACGAATTGCCAACACCAAAACCCTGAACGACACGCGCAATGTACATGAGCGTGTGGTCCTGTGCGGGGTTCAAGCACACCCAAGTCGTTCCAATGCAAAACAGGACACCAGCAGAGAAGATTGTAGCTCGACGACCGAATCTATCAGCGATGTAGCCACCGATGAGAGCACCCACGAGACAGCCGAGGTTGTACACCATGTTGTACCAGACAGTGAAGGTCGTCCAAGCTCCAGGGAGGTCGGAGGTGGAGCGAGTGCATTCTTCATAGGTGAAGTTATGCCAGCCGACGCAGTAATCGTTCAGGAACGAGTCCATGATAAGGACTCCGGACGTCACGCCCTGGTCATAGCCGAAGAAGAAACCACCAAGCGATGCGAACGCGCAGACAATGATCGCGTAGGTGCGACTGCCCTCAGTGGGTTCCGTGTCCATTGTATGTCGATTAATTGGTATCGCCACGGTCATGGTGAACGTGAAGAGATAGGATAGGAGGTGGTTGCTTCGGTACTAAGACGCAAAAGTCAGAATGAGCCGATGTGTGACTTTTTACTTGAGACCATCGAGAGCAAGCTGTACGAGTAACCTTAGCAGAGGTTTGCAGAATGGATTCATCATACCGATGACGATGCTTGTGAGCGCAGTTGAACATCAGCGTTTAGATTTGACAAATCGGAGGTCCGTAGGCTCATCTCGTACCGCTTCAACCAAGTGTGCTGCGTATGGACCGTCGGGATGCTTCAAGTGCCTTTGACAGTCGAAGACGTTGGAAGTCTGAAGATAGTGAGATAGCTACTTCAGAAGCGTCTGCGTCCGGCTCAGACGACCCACTAGAGCTCAAGACGTAATTGCAGTCGAAACACATACACCAGAGCGATCGAAAGACATTGTTGCGGTGGTGCAGAAGTTCGTTAATCGGGCTGAATGCTGTGCAGTGATACATCAACAGGAGCAGGCGGGTTTAACACATCTACAAATCGTCAACGAAAAGATGGCGGTGGTTGAAGTTCCCCGCGGGCCTTTGCTGGTCGTGGGATGCATCGCGCTCAGGAATGTCATGGCGTCAGCCACATTAGGTAAGGTGAGACGCAAGGTTTTCACAGGAGAACTCGGTTTTTCGGGTAGAACGAAAGGGTTAAGTCGACTTCGGTGTATGAGCAATGAGGACGTAGGTTTCGAGTCGAAACTATCGACCCCAGTCTTGACTAATGGACGTATGGACGCCGTGTAGATCGGTACATAGATCCCGAGTCGCCCGTCAATTCAATTGGATCCGAGCAGAAGGCACTAAAGACTGCCAGTCTTCCTTCAAGTGCTGTTAACTTCAACCACAGTCTCGTGGCTCCTTACACGTTGCAAGCAATCGTTCGAGAATATTGGAGCTTCGTGGATGTGACCAAAGAGGATCGAGAATCCTTTTTTGTAATGTGAAAAAGGACATGAAGGCAAGAACTTCAACGTTGCCAGCAGCTTGCCGTTGGTGTACGGTGCTGTACGAGAAGATCGTTAGGATCGAGCAAGGAACTCATACTCATTCTGGCTCGTGGAAAACGGCAAACACGTCCTGGGAATTATCAGAAGAGAAAGACACCATCGAAATTCGGCGTCCGAATGGATGGCTTTCTCGAACAAACTTCACGTAAGTTAGTCAAGTCTGTGGTAAGGCTGGTAAATGTAGGCATCAGGGTAGCATTTCAAATATGTTAAGCGAACTTGCCGGTGCCCATTACCGGCTGGTGGTTGTTGCTTCATGAATTCTCTGAACATGTTTGTAATACGAGCTTCGTACTGTCCTTAAAGGCACGAGCGTACTAACCGGACAAACTTCGGTATCTCATCTTGACTCCACTCATGAGCAGGTTACCCTCCATAGATTCCTAAACCGAGTTTCGGAGAGGTGTCCAGTAATGGACTGCAATGGTATTCCGTAATGTTAAGTAACTCAACTTGAGCATTTACCAGCACAGTGATCGATTGGAAGTACTAGTTACTGCTTTCCGCTGGCCCACACACCTGCTCAAAAGCGTTTCCTAGGCTGACTGACATCAAGGAAAAGCCAAAGTTGCTCCCGAGATAACATCTTCTCGGTGAGAAATTGCAGCGCTCTCCTCTTAACCATTTTCAAATTCACTTCGTGTACTACAACAGCCTTACCACCAGCACCATGAAGATCATCGCATCACTGGTACTCGCTACACTCTTCACAGCATCAAGCAATGCAGCCCAGACGACATGCTCTACATTCCACTTCGCGGAAGATGCACAGGGCAACACAGTGATCATCTTGGACAACTGCGACAGTGCTGTCACCAATGGATCCACTGTAATCGCAGGAAGTTCGACCGCCAATACCCCAACAACGACACCTTCCACCATCTCAGAAACCTCTCAAAATACCTCAGGGTCGAATACGTCGGCAAATACGGATGCCCCAGTGACAACAACCAACGCACCGACGCAAACTGATGCACCAGCAACGTCGGTGACCCAGGTCACAGGATCCTCCAATACAGACGCAACTACTTCACCTGGTGATATGACAAACCCAGGCGTTGAGACTTCAGATGCTGCTGCTAGTGCAACAACCTCTGCAGCCACTACCACGCAAACCCCTCCAGTAACAGACTCAAATGCTGTTACTTCTCCCCCCTCTGAGTCTACGATTCTATCGGTAGCAAACGGAGCTGTTGATAGTGCTACCGAAGCTACTAGCTCGGCCATCATTCCATCCGTTGTTCCGGGTACTTCTGGGTCTGGGGTCCCTTCTAGTTCGGAATCAACAGCAGCGCCATCAATTCCACCTGCAACGTCGACCACCAGCGCTACAGCTACAGGCTCTGGGGCATCAGTAACCAGCTCCACTCCAGGAATAACCTCTTCTTCAGCAACAGCAGGGGCCAACACACAGTCAAACCCGGATGGCAGTGTCAATTCTGTCACTTCTTCAACTGCATCTTCCTCCGACTCTACCAGCTCTACCACTGGAACTTCATCGTCGCAAGACTCTCACTCCACGAATTCCGATACGAGTGCAGTGTCAGGGAGTTCAACATCAGCCGCCTCGACCAGCAGCTCGCTTCGAAGTGGGAGCACTTCAACCAACAGAGACAACAGCTCTACTGGAAGTGGTAACAGCAATTACCAGTCTACCTCTAGCCAATCTGGCACTGGTAGTGCCGCCAATACCGTCGGCGAAGTTAGCTCTACTTCTGGAAGTAACAGTGCTTGCCCCCGTATCGGAGATCAAGGTCCTTGGATGGCGATGGTATCCACGCTTCTGGTTGCCGCCATTGTCACACTCATGTAGGTTTCGGAAAGTAGTGATGGTTCGCTTCGATATTCTTAGCCGTTTTACAGACTTCATAGTGGATTTCCGCTCTCTACTTTATATACAACCTTTCAGAGCATCCTGAACTCGGCAGTTTTCACACGACAGAAGTACAAACAATTGATAGTGCTGTAGAATTAATCAGAGCTGCATGACCTGAGACTGTGTATTGACAAACGCCATCGTTCCAGTAGACCGACGTCCTTCCAAAACCCAACCGGTACTTCTTGCCACAAGTCCAGCAGTTTCTGGTAGTTGGCTGCTTTTGTATCTTTCCGTACTAAGCTCTGTTGCCCAAGCTCTGTTAATTTTGCGTCATTCTTCAAATTCGCCTTGGCATTGAACATGAAGCCTTCCACCGCTTTAGTGTTTGTTCTCGTGATCGGGTTCGCAACTGCGCAGAACTCGCTGCCTGGATCATTCGCAAGTGACACTCCTTCAACTAATACTGGTAGCACTGTATCGAGCTCCAACGGCGATACCAGTGCACCACCCTCAAGTGACGACACTTTAACCCCTGACCCAGGTGACTCCATTTCACCCGAACCAACTTTTCGATCCGTGACCGGTTCGACCGATAGCACAAACGCTCCAACGTCAGACAACAACGGCGACACAACTTCTCCAGATGCAACGTCTACAACCAGTGACAGCACCGCATCTCCTAGTACATTTCCGTCAACAGGAGATGTTACGACACCCCAACCGGCAACGCCAGACTTCCCGACCGAACCGCCCACAACGTTCCAGGTAGTGACCACCAACACCGAAGCGCCAGACGATACTCAACCGCCATCGACGTCGACTAATCCTGGTACCGCGCCGCCGAATACAGGTAGCACGGGAGATACCACGACGCCCGAACCGCAGGCCACGTTCCAAGTAGCGACCACCAATTCTGAAGCTCCAGTCGATACTCAACCGCCATCGACATCGACTGATCCTGGAATTACGACGCCAGCACCAGGCATCCCGACCGAACCTCCAGCAACGTTCCAAGTAGCGACCACCAATTCTGAAGCTCCAGTCGATACTCAACCGCCATCGACATCGACTGATCCTGGAATTACGACGCCAGCACCAGGCATCCCGACCGAACCTCCAGCAACGTTCCAAGTAGCGACCACCAATTCTGAAGCTCCAGTCGATACTCAACCGCCATCGACGTCGACTAATCCTGGTACCGCGCCGCCGAATACGGGTAGCACGGGAGATACCACGACGCCCGAACCGCAGGCCACGTTCCAAGTAGCGACCACCAATTCTGAAGCTCCAGTCGATACTCAACCGCCATCGACATCGACTGATCCTGGAATTACGACGCCAGCACCAGGCATCCCGACCGAACCTCCAGCAACGTTCCAAGTAGCGACCACCAATTCTGAAGCTCCAGTCGATACTCAACCGCCATCGACGTCGACTGATCCTGGAATTACGACGCCAGCACCAGGCATCCCGACCGAACCTCCAGCAACGTTCCAAGTAGCGACCACCAATTCTGAAGCTCCAGTCGATACTCAACCGCCATCGACATCGACTGATCCTGGAATTACGACGCCAGCACCAGGCATCCCGACCGAACCTCCAGCAACGTTCCAAGTAGCGACCACCAATTCTGAAGCTCCAGTCGATACTCAACCGCCATCGACATCGACTGATCCTGGAATTACGACGCCAGCACCAGGCATCCCGACCGAACCTCCAGCAACGTTCCAAGTAGCGACCACCAATTCTGAAGCTCCAGTCGATACTCAACCGCCATCGACATCGACTGATCCTGGAATTACGACGCCAGCACCAGGCATCCCGACCGAACCTCCAGCAACGTTCCAAGTAGCGACCACCAATTCTGAAGCTCCAGTCGATACTCAACCGCCATCGACATCGACTGATCCTGGAATTACGACGCCAGCACCAGGCATCCCGACCGAACCTCCAGCAACGTTCCAAGTAGCGACCACCAATTCTGAAGCTCCAGTCGATACTCAACCGCCATCGACGTCGACTAATCCTGGTACCGCGCCGCCGAATACGGGTAGCACGGGAGATACCACGACGCCCGAACCGCAGGCCACGTTCCAAGTAGCGACCACCAATTCTGAAGCTCCAGTCGATACTCAACCGCCATCGACATCGACTGATCCTGGAATTACGACGCCAGCACCAGGCATCCCGACCGAACCTCCAGCAACGTTCCAAGTAGCGACCACCAATTCTGAAGCTCCAGTCGATACTCAACCGCCATCGACGTCGACTGATCCTGGAATTACGACGCCAGCACCAGGCATCCCGACCGAACCTCCAGCAACGTTCCAAGTAGCGACCACCAATTCTGAAGCTCCAGTCGATACTCAACCGCCATCGACGTCGACTGATCCTGGAATTACGACGCCAGCACCAGGCATCCCGACCGAACCTCCAGCAACGTTCCAAGTAGCGACCACCAATTCTGAAGCTCCAGTCGATACTCAACCGCCATCGACGTCGACTGATCCTGGAATTACGACGCCAGCACCAGGCATCCCGACCGAACCTCCAGCAACGTTCCAAGTAGCGACCACCAATTCTGAAGCTCCAGTCGATACTCAACCGCCATCGACATCGACTGATCCTGGAATTACGACGCCAGCACCAGGCATCCCGACCGAACCTCCAGCAACGTTCCAAGTAGCGACCACCAATTCTGAAGCTCCAGTCGATACTCAACCGCCATCGACGTCGACTGATCCTGGAATTACGACGCCAGCACCAGGCATCCCGACCGAACCTCCAGCAACGTTCCAAGTAGCGACCACCAATTCTGAAGCTCCAGTCGATACTCAACCGCCATCGACATCGACTGATCCTGGAATTACGACGCCAGCACCAGGCATCCCGACCGAACCTCCAGCAACGTTCCAAGTAGCGACCACCAATTCTGAAGCTCCAGTCGATACTCAACCGCCATCGACATCGACTGATCCTGGAATTACGACGCCAGCACCAGGCATCCCGACCGAACCTCCAGCAACGTTCCAAGTAGCGACCACCAATTCTGAAGCTCCAGTCGATACTCAACCGCCATCGACGTCGACTGATCCTGGAATTACGACGCCAGCACCAGGCATCCCGACCGAACCTCCAGCAACGTTCCAAGTAGCGACCACCAATTCTGAAGCTCCAGTCGATACTCAACCGCCATCGACGTCGACTAATCCTGGTACCGCGCCGCCGAATACGGGTAGCACGGGAGATACCACGACGCCCGAACCGCAGGCCACGTTCCAAGTAGCGACCACCAATTCTGAAGCTCCAGTCAATACTCTACAACCACCGACGTCGAACAGGCCGAGTTCTGCTCTCAGTACATCTGGATCCTCTCAAGGCACTTCAACTCCTCCAACTTCCACGGCTACTCCATCGTTAACACCTCAGCAAACACTCCCAGGCGGAACCACTTCTCCTGCATCTACGAGTGGATCATCAGCTTCTCCAGGCAGTGTGCCCGCTACCAGTGCTCCAACGCAAGCGCCGACGATGTCGGGTTCATCGAGTTCTTCCGGCTCCAGTAATACGGGTGTGACAGAGAGCAACCAAACTAGCAGTGGCGCGGATAGTGCAACTGCCTCATTCGATCGCTCTGCTGGAGGGATTTCTCTCGACTCGAGCTTCTCTCAGAGTGAAAACTCAAGAGATGTCAGCTCAAGCAGCGATGGAAGTGCTAGCGGCACTGAGCTCGGTTCTTCTGATAATGCCAACCAGGTCAGCAGCGACAGCCAAGCGAGCGGGTCAAGATCGAGCACCGCTACAGTCCCAACACCTTCAGCTCTAAGTTACCTGGTGATTCTTGCTGCCCTCGTAGTTCAGAATTTGTAATTCTCTGGATTTAAATACGACATGCGGTTTTCAAGTCGTCAGCTTGTCTTTTGTCGTTGGGCTCGTGTGTGTGCATACTTCATGAAAGGCATTCTTAACAACATGCACCCTTCATGCATTGATGTCACGAAGGTTGGGCAATACGAATTCAATTCACTGAACTCTACTGCCATTTCACACACGCAAGCGACTTGTGCGCGCTGATTTCGCAGATTGCAAACGTCGACGGTTTTCGTGCTGAATTTCGTGACCTGCTGAAGAGTCTTTCCGATCCGTCGACCAGGCGAGCGTTAGCGCTTCCTCTCTGCCAGCAGTTCATTTCTCAACTCACTCTCCCCTGCCAACTTCCCATTTTTTCACGCCAAAGACCACAAGAGAATGAAGTTTCTGACCCCGTTCCTGCTTGCTGTCGTGATTGCTTCAGTGTCTGCGATGGAGACAGCAACAATGGCATCCGCTTCAGTATCCACCTCTGCATCCGGATCATCTGGGACTTCTTCAGCGGGATCGGATATTTCTGGTAGTTCCAGTGAGGCCTCGTCGACTCCACCTAGTAATTCCAGTGACGTCTCGTCGACTCCACGTCCTGCCGGATCCGTTGCCGACGCCGCCACCTCTTCCAACAGTACGGACGTTGACGTGGGCGATTCCGAAAGTGCTTCTGCGAGCGGCTCCGAAGACTACAGTATTGAGAGTAGCCACGATTCAGGTGAAGGATCCAGCGAAAGCACCTCTGGATCGGAAGAAGCTGCCAGTGCCACGTCGGATTCACGTGCTGACACTGGATCCAGCTCGGGGGCCGCCGGTATTCAGTCTGCTGCAATCTATGCATCAGCAACCGTCGCGCTTGCCATCGGAGCTCTCCTATAAGCGCCACTACGGAGCTCAGTAGTTTTGTCGTGAACCAATTCGTGGCGCCTGAAAAGTAAATCCTACGGCATGTTGGTGCTTCCCATTTTAATCCCCAAGCTCCCGTTTCCTGCTTAATCGTAACCAGAAAATCTTAGCCCATCTAACAAACTCGTCCAAATGTTAGCTCTTCTCCCCATCACTAGACCCTTTCCGTTGGCATTTCGTTTTCTTGGACGGTTTCATGTATCTCACTTCCAGGCGCTTCCTCGGACACAAGTCCAGCGGGATATTCACAGTGTGACACAGGATATTCGTTGCAAAACCGTTTGAGGATTTGTTCTCGTTTTAGTCGTTACCGACTAGCGGCTCTTGGATGTCGTTGGTTCGAACCAGGTACAAGGTAAGTGGCCTGCTTGGATCCTCTTCATTCGCACATTTGCGCTCCAGTACCCGCATCTACAGCGCCGCAGTACCTACTCTCAAGATGAAGTTCTTCACCGTCATTCTCATCGCTGCTGCCATCGCCACCCAGGGTGTCACAGGGCAGACCGACCCAAATGCTGCAACAACTGCTCCTCCCGCAACAACTACTCCTCCTGACGCCACGACTACTCCTCCCAGTACTGGAGGCAACAATGGAGACGCCACAACCGGATCACCCACCGGTTCCCCCACTAACACGCCGTCGGTGACCACCGCTGTGCCAGTTACGGGTCCGGGTCCCGCAGACGGTACCAACTCGACAGGTCCGACCGGCTCAGCTGGAGACGGCGATGATGACAATGACACGCTATTTTCCAGCAATGATGACTCCGAGTCGCAGAGCGGGAGCGAGAGCGGGTCGGGCTTAAACGGCACTAACGTCGGCGATGATGAGTCAGGATCGACGGGTGGCGCTGGCACCGTACAGTTCACGCTCACTGCACTTGCAGGAGTAGCTACTGTGGCAATTGCTATATTCTAGGCCACGCCCAGTGCTCTTGTCCATTTAGGTTGTACGCTTGATAATTTTTCGATTAACATCGATTCCGGAATCTCACAATTGCCACTTTTCACTTGCATTTCCTTCCAACTGAATCACGTTTGGTGGCGGACGCTTCCAACGAATGAATTTCGTCGGGAAGGAGGTGTGGCGAACTTATCGCCGATCTCTGCGTCTTTCAATTTGAGCCTCACACGCGTCATCGCAACGGAGATACGTCTTCCCGTTCCGGATGAAGATGTGGATGACAGCAATGAGCTTGACGAGCCATCACGTGGACACAGAGGCGGTAGAGATACTGGGTTTGATGGCGTTTGAGTACGCCCAACAGTCTTTTCATCCACAAACGAGGTGCTTTTGCCACTTGATGGCCGAGAGTGTGATATAATAATGAGAGGTAGCTTGTCCTCCTGGTCCTTCTCAGAACCAGCAATACTTGTCATTTGGTCGAACTCCTCCCCTTCTTCCTCCTCCTCTTCTTCTTCTTGCTCTTCTTCTTCTTCATCATCATCATCTTCATCAGTCTCGTCTTCTTCAAATGTATGAGCCATGAACTGATTGTTGAGTACCTGTTGACTTTGTTCGTCTAGCTGACCAAATAGACTCGCTCGTGAATTGTATCCTCTGTAGATCGATTGAATGCGGACGGCCGACTGGTTCACACGCTCTAAATCTTTGCGAAATCGCTGTCGCCGATCTTGTTGGACATTCAGGAACTTACGGATCTTCGATTGAATAGCCATCGCGCTCACTGCCGTCATGTGCGCCTTCTTCTCCTGTCTCAGTAATTTCGCTTGACCTTGGGCCAAATGTGCACGAACTACCGCTTGCATCTGCACCGCAGCCGCGTTGCGCTTCCGTTCGATCTCCTGCTGCTCCATTTTGTGCTTCTGCAGCAGAACGATCCTCTGTCGCCGTCGCTCTTCACCCACACGTCGATATCTCTGTGCAGCTTCCTGCTCAGTCTCCGACTCGTTCAATTTGTTGGCCAGAAGCGTGATCAGTTGTGCTTGAGCTATGGACTCAACAGTCATCGATATTCGGTGGTGCTGACGACGACGATAGCGTCGAAAAGAATTGACGATCGTTCGAACGGCTGAGATCTGACGCTTGTGCTCCAGCCAAGCCCCGCGTATGCAGTTGTAGGAACGTTTCGCTCGATGTCCTCTGAAGATGCGCTGGATGTTGACCACACTGTTCCTAACTCGTTGAACGAAGTCGGTCAGGTGGGACTGGAGTGAGTTGCGACTTCGATAAGCTAGGTACTGGAGCTGGATCTTCCTGACTAAGAGATTTTCCACACGCTTCTCGTTGTTCTTGCGGATCATGAGTTTGCCCTGTAGCTTGTTCTTCAATCCCCACTTCTGAACGTCACGCAACTCACAATCTCCAACTGGTTGTAGAAGAGCTGCTCGTTTATCCAAGAACTCTCGTAGACGTTCAGGATTGATCTGGAAAGCCTCGGCTGATGAAGTTTTCTGCGTGGACTGAGCCTCAGGAAATGCACGTGTTGTGTCTTCTTGACGCATACGAAGCTGCTCACCAAGTAGATGCGAGGTTGGAGACTGTAATACCATCATGTTCGTAAGTGTCTCCTCCACTCCACCGGCAGATTTTATCGTCGAAAAAGGGTCGTAAGTGGTCTCAACTCGGTGTTCCTCTTCGCCGCACCTCTGTCTCTCCAACGCTTCTAGTTCTTCTTCATGATAAATAGCCTCCAAACATCGTTGCAGGCGATCGAAATCGACAGTTGGCTTGGGTGGGCTAGAAGAGCTCAGGAATTCTTGCAGTCTCTTTAAACCCACCGAGCTGACACCGGTCAGCTTCCCTTGGTCAGGTGACGAAGCTTTTGTAGGACTTTTCGAAGCTGCGGTAGTGTTACTGCAGTCTCTTTCGGTTAGAAAAGTCCTCCCAGCTGACGATGTCCCAAAAGATTGAAGTATTGAGCGGGTCAATAGTAATGGATTGTAAACCGCCTTCGGACCCAGCAACAATTCCAGTGATACAGACGGGAAAAGCGAGCGTAGATCCTCATTCAGATGCAGAAGATAGTTGGAAATTCTCAGTCGGCGCCATGGGAAACGAAAAAGTCGCTGGAAGTTGCTCATCTGACGTCTTCGTTGTCGCATTTGCCTCCAATCTAGAATCCCTTCCACCACACTGAGCGTAGATTGTTGCAAGCCACCAATTAACAGACCAATATGGCGTATATGATGGCTCAGTCTCTTGGTAGCATCCGCTAGGTGGGAATTTGCCTCGGTGACGGCTACCTCCGCTTCTGCCACAGCATTTCGAGCGAAATCTTCATCTACTGGTGACAATAACGTGAGGCCAATTAACGACCCAGTCTTCTTCATAGCGGATGGAGACATCGCCTTGGCTGCATCAAGTGCTGCTTGTGCCTGCTTGAGCTCATTCTGGCTTCTTAAAAACTCTTGAAGAAGACTATCGACAAGTACCAATGCTTCTTTTAACTGGCGAAGCAGTTGTTCACGCATCATGATGTCTTTCGTGATAGACAACTCACTCAAAACCACGCGAGACGACCGCCGTGCAGTTGAAAGCCATGGAGCCGGTCCAGTAGGGGGGTTCTGGCTTAAAGTTTGAGTCTCACTTCCAGATTTGCTCGTTGGCTGGCGTGGTATTGGCCGTAGCTGGGTTTGGGGAATGTCAGATTCACTTGGGGAAGGTTTTAGTCTAAAAGTCGTCGAGTGTTTGTCTGCTTCTTCGTCCTGGTTCTCACGGAGATGACGCATTTTCGAATGCCGTAAGAAGATCGTGGCTTTCTTGGGAGGTACAACTGGAGAAATACGGCGCTTCGACTGACCTGGTGCGCTGCCGGGTGCTGAATTCGAGCGCCTTGGGACGACGAGGATCACATTTTCATTGGAATCCTCGGCGTCATCAGAGTCTTCATGACGATCTGGGGGTTCTGCTTCTGCATCTCGCTGTGCTTGGACGCGCTGGTAATTCTCCAAAATCTTTTGTTGTCGTTGATATCGAGGCACCTGAGTCTTGAATTTTTCTTCTCGTGTTTTCTGGTCGCTATACTGCCTCGCCAATCCTCTTGCAACCAGATTTCGTCGAATTGCTGCAGATTTCCTCGCGGTAACGTTCAATGGGGCTATTTCCCTGTCTGAACTTGTACCAAAGTGGCTGAGGAGGTTGCGATCCCCGTCGATCACAGATGAACCAGTCTCCCCTACAGAACCGGACGACCCTAGCAGCGGGGCCTTCTTCAACCCCATGGTGATATTTCAGCAAGTCTCCACACGTTTAACCGCAAAAATAGTTGTCGAGCGATGCCTAAAGTGATTGAAGCAGCTCTTACCCATTTAGAAATCTAAATCGTCTGAGAATTACTGGATCAATTTGCCCACGCCAAGTCACAGACGAGAGAAATATGATCAGAAGGAAACGTCGACGACGGTAAAGCAACTTCATGAGTCACCTCCTCTTCAGTAAAGAAGGGAAAAACGTCGCGAACTTGCAACTCCTTCGATCCCACCATGATATAGTCTAAGGTATCCTGGAAAGTCGTCACGTAATTTGTGAACGCAGGAATTCCACATGCACTTACGAGATCCAACGCATGCCCAAAGCTGTTAGGACGGACTTCTGAAGGGATTTCCACGGGACCATCTTCGTCGGACCGAGACAAATTCCAGCGGAATGACGGAGCCTGTTGCCAGTGCTTTTGGGTCGAGTCAATTTGTCCATCCAGAAGAAACGCAACTAGCGGCGCTTGAGGGTGGGCATTCCAGTCTCCGCACATGACCACAGCCGTGCTTTCAAGTCCAATCTCTGCTCTCCATTGACTCACAGCGTCCACAACTGCTCCACCTTGCAATAGTCGAATCATGTGGGCATCTCCTCGGTAGAAAAGATGAGTGTTGGACAGAACGATACTCCGAGTCGGGCCCAGTTTTGACCGTAAGACCAGCAACTGCGCGACCGATGGGATCCGCTTAATACCCTTGGCAATTTCCGGGAAGTTCTCCAACAGGCTCTGTGTAGCTCGATTCGTCGAGTTCTTGACTGCCACTGAGAGGTCTAGTGTGTCTTGCTTAACGACTTCAAAACGCGTCATCTTGACAAAAGTCGCACACCCTTCGTTAGTAGTTCCAGTCTTTCCGGAGTAGAACCCAAGGTAGCCGATTGAAGCCAGCATCGGCTCAAAGAAGTGTTTGTACACATGTTCTCCCATTTCCTGAAGACAGACGATGCCACTGTTGTTCTCCTCGATCTCCTGGAAAATGAGCTGGATCCGACGTGTCTCCTTCATCACGGCATCATCCACGTACGAGAACAAGTTCTTCTTCGCATGCTCTGTAGTCGCGTAGCCATCATAGAGAATATTATAGCTCATCACTCGGAACGCCTCCTCTGGTTCTGGATACTTGTCAATAGCACTGATAGCTCCGATTCGTCGTCTTTCCTTGAACACATCTCGATTAGGTCCAGGCAGCACCGACGTCGTCACTACCTCAGCCTTGCTATCCTCTGCAAACTCCGACTTCATCATCGGAGCATGACATTCCACATAAAACTTGCACCCGATGTCCCCCTCCGTCGCTGTATATCTCCTTTCAGTACTAGCCAGCACCCGGGAGCTCCCCTCCTCTCCTCCCAGTCGAAACCAGCGCCATGAACACTCGTCTGCAGTACAAAACTCCGTTTGGGGCAAAGGATTCACTGGGATTCCAGCTAGAACAGGCTCTAGCACTTGCAGCTTCGTGACGATTGGTTGGTTGTGGAGCACCACGAAAGTCTCCACTCCAACTTGAAGACTTTTCGTGTCCATTAAAGCTTCCCCCACCATCATTTTTTGATTAATTTCCTGTCCTTCAGCATCCAGGAACTTCACAGTAACTGTAGGCATTGTGCCTCCGCTTTGGCGCTTTTTCTTGTGTTTTTTCTGCTTGTTATTGGCATTTGACGTTGATACATTGGACGCCAATAACTGCATGCGGTACCGTAAGCGCTCCAATTTCTCTTCAACAGGGCGGAAGAAACTCTTGCGGTCATTTTGCAGTCGCAACTGCAGCGTCAGGTGCGACGCACCTGGCGCGAAGCTCACGTGGGCAACATGGGCGTGCTTGGTGTCCATTATGGGCAATAATGGAACAATAAAATTATTGCAAATTGGAATTTGTTTTGTCCAATCAGAATTACTGCATTTTTTTCTAACTCACCAACATGGCAGCAATTGAGTAAGTGTTCATGAGACTTTACACGTGTATATGTCAGTCGATATTAGTTGAAAACTAGAGGTGTCAGGTTGATCAATTAGCTGTGGATCAGTTGCTTTTGATGCGGTCTTTATGAGTTTTATACGTGGAGAGGTGCAGTTGTTGTGCCGTGTTTAACAGAGCTTGTGTTGTGTGTTTTCTGTAGAGAGTGCGTCGTGGTTCTTGACGGGGCTAATGTATCGTGTCAGAAGAACGGCAAGGCGCATATCCCCAAGCTCGCAGCTGCCATCCAGTACTTCCATTCATTAGAGCCTGCAGCGGGTCGTTACCCTGTCAAGTGCGTGGCGTTTGTTCCCAACTTCTGGCTCAATGTCAAACCCACTCCTGGCAGTACTGGGCACAGAGAACGGCGCGATGGAGACGGACGACTGGGTGCTGCTTAACGATTTGGTGCAGAAGGATCACGTGATTCTCACACCGTCGCAGGCTCATGACGACTTCTATGTCATCGACTATGCGGTCAAGTACGATGGCTTTATCGTCACCAACGACATGTTCCGGGATCACGTCTCCAACAAGGTAAAAGTTTAATGAGTTGAAGACTCTGTTATCGTTGCTTGTTGCTGATTCTGCTGCGTCTAGCGAGCTTTTCACGGCAAGAGGCTGACGACCAGTTGGGTTCGCTCGCACTGCATCGACTTCACGTTCGTTGGGAATGAATTTATGCCCAACCCTCGAGCTATGGAGCGCGTGTTTAACTTTCAGCCGTCTCCAACTGGATCGCTGCCTTCTGCGTCATCTTCTGGGTCTGATCTTCAAAAGACAGTGTCAAGGGATGAAAACGACGAAGACGACGCCATCGAGAGCGTGAATGAAGACGGGATGGTGGTTGACCACGCGGGTACCAAGCGGAGCAAGAATATCGATCTCTCCGAGGTGACGTACTACAAGATTCCGAGGGAATTGCTCCCGATGCTGCATGGTGAAGGCGGAGAAACGATGGAGAAGTTTCAGGAATACACGGGGACGTACATCGTATTGCCATCGCACTCGGCAAAATCCCCCTCTACACGGCCGCAGTCGAATGTACTGACACTCTCCATCTTTGGGTACGTTGACACATAATGCGTATGTCTGTGTTGACGACTGGCATGCTAATTCATTTTCTGCTGTGAATGAAGGCCGGAAGCAAGTAGGCAACAAGCGGTGGGGCACTTAGATGCGTTCCTAGTGGAAATGCAGCAAAAAGCGCAACTAGCGTTTCAGCAACAACAGCTGCAGCAGCAGCAGCAATACATGGCCAGTCAGTCTCAACAGCCAGGAATGTATCAGCAGCAACAACAGCAGTACACAAGGGGAAATGGAGCGCAAGACGATCAAATGATGGAGATTGATCCCTATTAGTAGCAGCTGTAGACTGTGATGGAATGCGTGTTAATTGAATTGCCGTCGTAAGTGAAGGCATCACGAACAGTAACTGGCCATGTCATTCAATTCATTCTTTAAAAAAATCACCTTTTCAAGAAGTTGAAGTGGACTACAACTTGGTCTCAAACGTCTCTGATTGGTTGAAAGTAAATTTTCACTAAGGAATGGCCTCCATCAGTTCATTACTCTACTTGTATCAATCTGTTCGACGACTATGAGCGGAATTGAATGTGTTTTACTGTCGGTGGCCCGTGAGCACTCGGAGCAGTTCGCGGCTGGTACTATCAAGTCTCCATGGGATTATTTCGAGTACAGTGTGAAGCTGGCGCTGGCGCGTTGGACGGCGCTGCGTATGGCCATTGAAGGCGAATGGGGCGGAGGTGACACTCGTCGTAAGTACGAAATTCTGCTGGAAGAGATCCTGAACGTGTTCAAGTACAACAAGAACGTGTATGCTGACGCTATGGCCGACAATATCGGAGGTTATGTGGAGTCGGAGTTCGGTTTGATCTGTGAGGACGGAAGTGTCGAGGAAGTCGCGGAACTTCTGACAATTCTGGTGGAGGAGTGCAAGAAGTCGCAGTACGACCGAGTTAAGGCTATGCACGACCAGGTGCAGTCGCTCTTCCCTATTGACCTGAAGGCTGCCAAGCTCAAGAGACAGGATGATGGCGTCGCGTTGGCTGAAGGTAGCAGTGAGGCTCTTGGAGCTATCAGTGAGGAAGCAGGAGCTGGAATGCAGGAACCTGATGAACCTCTGGTGGATGAAGATGGCTTCACTATGGTGCGTCGCTCGGGAAGGCGAAAGGCACCTACCAAGTTCTACGATCCGTCAGCCGAATTCCCCGGAGCGGCGTAAACTGTTGCTATTGTGTCATAGAAAATTGTTTTGCACCATTCACTGTTAGAGATTAGTGTTCTCCTCGGACTTACTCGAAGTCCGCAAACATGTCGTCTTCTTCCTCCATAGCTTCGACTTGAGACGACAAGGAAGCGGCTGCCAGGTTGACGTCCACTTCTTCTTCACCGTGCAGGAAAGCGCGAGCTTCAGCGGGAGAAACGTCGAGTGTCGGGTCCTCCGCTGAAGTTAACAAGCTGATATCAGCGCCCTTAACGGCCTTCCACGCGCCAGAGTCTTCCGATAACGTCGTCTTCAACCTGGTCAGGAACTCGTTGAACTGCGCAGAGTATTGGACATCGGGACTACGTTTACGGAAATGAGCTAGACACTGCAACGACTTAGGGAAGAACTCCGACCCGCTCTGACTGAAAAACTTCTCGATTTGAGTCTCCATTCCAGTTACGGCGGTGGTGAGTTGTTCACGACGACTCGCTTTCGACTGGGAAGACTCAATCAAAGCTTCGAAGTCAGCAATCGGATTCATAGACCCCACACCGGTCACGACCCCGCCTTCCAGAAGATCATCCAGGTCCAGTTCCAAGTCGGAGCCTGCATCTCCTGCCTCTTCGTGCTCCTCTTTCAGATCTTCTTCTTGCACAGTGGCTGTGGGCACATCGCTCCAGAATGACTTCTTCTTGCGGTCCCGTGCCTTCTTCACCGCCTCCTTCAACTGGAAAGCGTCTCCAAAACTCTCAACGAGACTCGAGATCTTGTCTTGTCGGCTGGGGTCCATCTTCAGATCCGATTCCAGGTACGACGGCAAAGGAGGAATACCGGCCGACTCGTCCAGTGCTCGCATGGAAACTGCATGGAAGAACCGACGAAGCACTGGGTTGAAACATGTCCCCACCTCATCAGCTTTATCATCTCGAATGCTCAAACTATCCACCAGTTTATCCGCCAGCGATTGCTGTTCCTCCGATGGAGTGAATTTGCGGGTCTTCAATGGGGCAAACTCATAGTTCCGCACGTCTTCCTCGTATGGCAACTGCTGGGACCACATTGCGTAGAAGTCTTCACCATTACCCGGCGACGACGCGTGCGGGATCAGTGCTATAATCTTGGGGGCAGCATTCTTCCGCGCTACGAATCGTGCAACAATCACCTGATCCAGCTCCACCATTGCATCAATTAGTGCAGCAAAACATGTAGCTGCGTGTGGCTTGGCTGGCTCAGCAACAAAGATGTCGGTGCCAGCCACGAACTTGGAATGACTCAGCTGGGAGCGATCCAGAAAGCCCAACACCTTGAGGGATTTCTCTGTCTGAAACTTGAAGAATTCGACGTCTGCAGAAGCAAAGGGAACCTTTTCCGAACCGTAGCGGTAAGCTTTCACCCGCTCGTCAGGAGGTACTTCTTGGTCGACGTTCTGGGGGGTTGTATAACGGCGGTCAAGTTTCACTTTCCCTGTCGTCTGTTGCGATTCCTTGGACAATGGTGGCAATGTCGCCGTTTTGGTCTTCAGGTAGCAGTATACTGGAATGCCTAAGGAGTCTCCAAACTCTAGTGGACCACGAAATTTGGTCGTCATAGCGACCGTTTTCTTCATACCTTGGGCGAGGAGCTGCATACGCTTGGACACCGAGCTCACCTCACCCCGTACTTCATTCGCAATAGACACCAACATTTTCTCATTCTCAGCCTGCCACAAACACAACACAACGGTTAGCAAACAAGGTCATCCCATGGTGCCCAACTTTGTTTACCTTGATACGTTCAGACCCACTAGCAGCAGGTTTCATAGGTTCGTCCTTCACAGCAGCATCAATCATGTCTACATCTTCTGTCTTCTCATCTTTGACTTTAGTCGTCGTATGCTGGAAGTCCAATCCACTACAGAAACACGAAATAGACGTCAGAGAGCCCGTCTTGGTAATGAACTCGCATCGCTACTGCTCCACTTACATCACTTGGAGCTTCACGTCCATATTCTGAATCATCGTCACAACTGCCTCCAAGTCACTGGCATCGCCAATCTTCGCTGCTGCGTCGGTAATGACCATGAGCCGCTTCTCGTATTTTTTCCCGTCCGTGCGGCGAAACAGCAAGTCCAGCGCCACAATCAACCCGTCCAGGATATCCACCTGCAGCGTATTAACTGTTAAACATCGCCTCCTTTATAATACTGTAATCTTTGCAATAGGATCCACACCTTTGTTTCTTCGCTCGTGGAAGGCTTGATCTCCCTCAACCTTTTGATCATGTGGATCGTCGGTGAGTCGATGGAGTTCACCACTTGCACGTTGCAGTAGTCTCCTTGCTCCTCGTTCAGCTGGTTGTCCGTCTCTGCAGGAGCATGTAGCATAGAAGTTAATTCGTTGTATATTGTTAGTTAGTAAAAGTACTGCAATACCTTCCGACCCATACGCTACAATGCCCACTTCATCCTTTGGCTTGAAAAAGAGCTGGAACGTAGCATGAACTGTAAAAAATAGAGAACAATATAATATTTATAAAGAATAAAGATTACCTTCTGCTGAATGACGTTCTCGACGGCAGTCACCGCTGCCGCAAAGCGCGTGTGTTGCAGTTCGTCCGCGTCGGGTTTGTTCCTGTCGCTATCGACGCGCTCGCGCAACGGCACGCGCATCGAGGCGCCCACGTCCAACAGCACCACCACGGCTTCCTACACCAGCGTTAGCATAGCGATTAGAACGGCATCAGATGCGCAACGAGAGCCATTAAGCACGCACCTTGGCGCGCGACATCTTGATTTGGATCGGACTAGAATCTGAAATAAGTACAAAGACAGACAGATTTGACCTGCCACTAGGAATTCTTTGACATTGAAAGGTGTTCCACGACGAACCGGTCACGAGGAATTCTTTGACAAGAACATCTTCGTGAAGGTGTTGTCAGGACCTCACAACAAAATCCACCAAGCTTCGCTCGCACCAGGATTTAATCGAAAAGCACGAGGCGATGCCGGTGGTGAGTACTGACATTGCGGTGGTTTGAGAATGTAATTTACGGCTCACACTACCTTGCTCTTGTTATCCGCAGCTTGACGACTCGTCCTCCGAGGATTCCTCGATCCAGATCGAAGACGGCGCACCTAATTTCCTATTGAACTAAGAATTTACCAACGTCGTTGCGTTCGTGGAAGTAGCAAACAACCAACCCACTGTAAACGCACCGTCGTGGATGCGGACGCTACCGCCAAACATTACTGCCGAGACGTTCGCTGACGATCTCGTCTCGGAGCTTGCTCGGGTTGCAGGTGGACGCTGTGGTAGATTAATGCTGGCACCGAATAACCCTGCGCAGTTTGGTGGTATTTGTATGAGGCTCGGGCAAATCCAGGAGAACGCTTTTATGCAAAATGTCGGGCAGATAGCGCTACCTGTGATCAACGGCGTTGAGCGACACCTTGCAACGACGTATAGCCTCACCGACACGAAAGCGCAACGATCGACTCTGAATACCTTTCCAAGACCAGAAGCAGGTCTACGTTTATTCATCTGATCTGATAACGAATAAAATCTGAATGTAATTCAAATTTTAAATCATTCTAAATCCTAAATTGATTCGACACCTCAATAATGGTGGAGGAGCAGGAATGGGCAGCTCAAGCCGAGGGCTTCAAGGCCGAGGGTAACAAGCTGTTGGCAGACAAGCAGTTCGGCGATGCTGTAGAGATGTATACACGTGCCATCGAGCTGGACCCGGACAATGCCGTGTACTATAGCAACCGCTCGGCCGCGTACTTGGCCATGGGGGACGCACGTGGTAAAGCGCTTAAAGACGCGGAGAAATGCATTGAGCTCAAGCCTGATTGGTGGAAAGGATACAGCCGCAAAGGTGCAGCGGAGCACGCGTTGCAACGCTTCGATGCGGCGCGTACGACGTACAATGAAGGGCTGAAGCTGGACCCGGACAATCAATCGCTGTTGCAGGCGGCGGAGGAGGCTTATGCGGCCGGTCAGGAGCACAGCAAGAGACTGAGAGAGAAGGTTAAAGAGCAGGAGAGGTTGAGGCAGGAGATGGAGAAGAAAAGAGCAGAGAAACAACAGGAACAAGAGAAGGAGAACAAGCCGAAGGACGAAGATGCACTGCTGGCTGAGTTCATGTCGGAAGTGCAAGAGCTGGAAGAGAACGCCAATTGCATCAAGAAGGACGTAGAACAGAAAAAAGAGAAGCCACCGGTGGATTTTGGCACGTCGGATGGACAGGTCGAACGACTGTTGCAACCACACTTCAGGTGGATCAACTTGAACCCATTCCGAGTGTTAATGCTGGACGTTGATGCTACCGAAGAGGACATGAAGCAGCACTATCGAAAGGTGAGTGGCTATGACGTCTATGAATATGATGGAGTAGTGGATAACTGTGTCGACTATGTTGCAGATTTCGACGATGGTGCATCCGGACAAGTGTCGTAACCCCAAGGCTCGAGAGGCATTCGAAGGTACAGTACGCAACACTGTCAGATAGGGTGAACCTAAGGGTATTGACGTACGGGTTATTATTTTGATGCAGAGCTGAAGAAGGCGTACAACCTCATCACACAGGAAGACCGACGCAAGACGTGCATTCGGACGATTGAGAACGCGACACAGGAAGTGGAAAAAGAGCGTCGTCTGAAGCTGAAGAAGGGTGTCAAGGAAACAGAACTCGGCGACCTGAAGGATGAGGTCGAGAAATCTGTTCTGCGAGCTTTTGCTGAGATTGAGAATCGTCGCCAGAACATTGAAAAGCGCGAGGCAGCCCAGCGGCGACGTGAGGCAGAGCAGGACGAGAAGGAGCAAGCCAAGGTTGTCAACATGTTCAAACGGGAGCGCTCGTGGGCGGAGACGGACCGCAGAGAACAGCGAGTAGGCAATTGGCGGACGTTTCAGAAGGGTGGGAAGCGGAGGAAAGAGATGGATGCCCAAGGGTGGAAAGAAGAAACACGGGTACGTTATGGCGTTCATTTCTGCATATACATGTTGTCTGATGCTCGAAATTGTCAATTTGATGCTCGATAATTGTTGCAGGACGAGAAGAAATTCGGAGAGGCAGACAATGACGCTTACAAACGAGGATGGAAATAAGAAAAAGGATCATTTTCTTATTGTCATTTTGGGCAAATTTGCCCGGTTAAACCGAGTCGTTTGACAAAATCCAGGTCATACCTGGGTGGAGACTTTCTCATCTCCACGATTATCTCTACCTACTTCCGCACGAAGGGCTCCATCCGTCCGAGTCCTAGTATCTCACTCTTGAGCAGTTCCACCATGTTGATAGCCGCGTTCACGTCGCGGTCCCAGTACAAAGCGGAGCAGCAGCCCTCGTCACAGCGCAGCACACCATGGCAAACTTTCTCCTCAAACTGCACTTCGGCTCGGTTGCGGACAAGCACCACGCCCTTGCGTTTCCGACGTTTGGGTAGCTTCGTGTCCACGGCATATCGGATGGGTGAAAAAGACTGGTGGCACTGCGAGCAGAGCTTGCTCGTCCTGAACTCGTCCATGGAGACCACCGTTGCGCGCTTGCGTAACGCCTCTTTCAAACCTTTCACCGGACTCGTCGCGTGGCATTAGATGCCACTACACCAACCCCAGTCCCCGTACGCCACACAGACGTCCCTGCCTGCGGCTGGAACGATGCGCTTTGCAATCGCGTCTACAGCAACGCGTGGCATCCTCTTTCGAAAAAGCTTCCACTTGAGAAACGGCCGGTCTGAATAGAACTGCAGTAGGAAGGCCACATTCTGCCAGAAATACTCCAGTCTCGCCCGTATGTCGCGAAGCAAGCCGTTTTGAAGGACGGCATATTCGCGATGGTCGCTTGGTACTGAGGGTGACGTTTTCTCTGGCCATCGTTCCACGCCCGGAACCGGTTGAACCCAGCCAAGTGCCTGCACTCGCGTGTCGTAACTTGCATGATATCGCGGTCGTTGCGTTGGTGCGGTATTTTTGTCCTTCTGATCCAACGCGGCCGTTTTGCCTTCTTTCGCTTGAGCTTCTTGTCTCGGTGACGGCCACGATACCGCTTTCTACGTTTCGGTGGCCGAACTCTATTCCGAAAGACTTCCCGCGCTGCATTTACTAAAGCTCGCATCCCCGGATCCACCCCGATCACAACGTTGGGGACATACCCCACAGAAATCACGGGGTCATCAGACTTCTGCTGCGAATCACGCTTTGATCTGAACAGCAAAACAGAGGCGGAGTAGCTGTCGGTAGTCACCTGGCTTGCGAAAAGGTGACTCGCGTGGGCGTATTTTTCCTCCACGGACAGTTGCACGAACTCACCCTTTGTGAGCGGACATCCTTCCTTCATGGTTTCAAAGCGGGCGATGCCCAATGCATGACTTCCCATCTGCTGGCTTTGAACGAGGTCGGTGTGACCGGAATCTGGGGGAGTCTGAATGGGTGGTACGCGATACGGGTGTAAAATCCGGCAAGCGTCGACCCCTTCAGAGTGATGTGGGCGCTCGTGTACGTCGTGGACACCGAGAACAGCGTGAACACCCGTACACCCTTTTCGTTAGGCTCCTCTTCCATCCTGCACTCGACAACGCCTAGAAACTCCCAAAGCAGTCGAACGGAAACCTCCATACCGTTCTCCTTGATGTGACTCGACCACGGAATCCACTGTTCCCGCCACTCGGAACCGTCCGGAGTCAGAACGTCATGCATCTCCAGCGCTTCCACGAGTTCCGTGTCCTCGGTGTTGTAGCGCGCGCGGAGGATGGCGTTGACGAGATTCTTCTTGTCCGCTTTTTCTTCTTTTTGGTCATGGTATCGTCGATCCAAATCTTAGTTGTACGTACAGTCGTAGGTGCTTCCGGAAGTACTCGCGAATCATTACACCGGCGTTCACGACCATTTGCTCGCGCAGTTCACTTTTCAGAGCGCTGTATCCAATCTTGTGCTCTACTTCTGCGAGGCCTGCACGCTCTCGTTGCGACTAGTACACAACGATGGACTTCCACAGATCCGGGTTCTTTTGGGCGATGAGATAGGTTTTAGAGGTAGACGCCACGCCAGAGCAACAGTGATTGAAGAAGGTCTTGTCGGCAAAGTCTGGGAGCGCGAGTCCGTTTTCAAGGCATCGCAGAGTATGTAAATTAATCAAGTGCCAAGCTTCCAACTGGATCTATTTCATCTCAAGCGCGGTTCGCTGGATTTCCTCACAGAGGCGCGAGTCGTGGCATATTATCTGGAGGCGACAGACAACGCTGGTGTCCTGCGAGCGGAGCTTCTACAACCCTGAGAGTCCTTGGAGCCATCCTGTCAGTCCGCAATCTGCTACGATGGAAACACCCATTCGAGCACGGAATTTCGCCCGCTCGACCAGACCCTCTACCTGCAGTCCGCCGAAGCAGACCCATGTATCGATTGCATCAAGGGCCACGCGCCGAGTCTGGTGAACGGTTTGAAGGAGCTGCGCACGCGTGTAACGGTGTGTCTCCATGGACAGAGTCCAGAACGAATAAGCTCTGCTCGAAGTTACCACCAGTCTCTTTTGCCCATCGGGTAGGCCGTACACACGAAGCTGCTCAAGCGTCGAAAATGCAAAGGAGTGGTGCTCCCCCCGCAACCGAGCCGAAGTGCAGAAGGTTTGCTGGAAGGATGGAGCCCTTCATGCGGACGTAGGTAGAGATAGTCGTGGAGATGAGAAAGTCTCCACCCAGGGTATCTAGACCTGGATATTGTCAATGACTCGAATTAACCGACAAATTTACCCAAAATTGACAATATAAGGATGGTTTGGATTATAGTACACTCTCTACGAGCCTCCTACGCTTTACGACGCACGAACAATCAATTCAAAATGTGCCGGTTATTCGAGTACCGACGACGACGCCGGCGTTCCGAACTGCCAGTCGGACGACCCTGCACTGAATCCGCGGGTGTCTCGAGACTCGCGGGTGTGTCGGAATTCGTCAGCTGCCGACTGCTTACGCGCCTGCCACACCAACTTTTGCTCCTCTCGAGCCGCGCGCTCTAATCTAGCGTCCAGCATGAGGGTGAGCTCCACAGCTTCACGTGCCGTAGCCTCCGCGTCTTCGCGCGCTTCGATCGCGGCGGTAACAAGGCCCTTGGCCTCCTCTAATTGTTTGTCCTGATCACGTCCGTTCTTGCGCAGTACGCAGATCAACTCAATCAGCTCTGACGGTGACGACTGCAGCAGCGACTCGGGTAGTAGCGGGTCAGCTAGCTCTTCCAGCTTGTTCTTGGCCGAATCCAGTTGTGCTGCCGACATGACACCATCCATTCCCTGCGTCTGAGTGACGCGCATCTCGGTGGTCCTGATGAACTCCCGGAACTGCTCCATCTCGCGCTTCTGAGCCTCCTCGCGCTCCTTCATCTGTTCCAGACGTTTCCGCGAGCGTCGAGGATGTAGCAGTTTCTCTAGCGAATGTCCTTCCTCCTTAATGCTGCCAGAGATGTTGTAGCTGTCCCGGAAGCTGCCGGAGCTGTTGCTGGGGTGCAAGCCGTATGCCGACGACCTACGCGACATACTGGATCGACCGGCACTACGAGAGCTCATCCTGGGGTTGTCCAAGTGTTCCGACACTCGTCGCTGCACTTCGCGCTCGCACTCGAGCTCCTTGGCCTGTTTGTACATGCTGATCTGCTTCTCCATAGCCTCGATGACCTTCTGGGTCCTGGCCTGTACCTCCTGTTCGATAGTCTGCTCCATGTCTGCCTGTTTCCTAGACTGCTCTGCTGTTACTTCCTCTAGCTGCCGAAGACGAAACTGGAACTTCCTGTACTCGTCTGCACCTAGTCGAACAACACCAGAGCTAGCTGCAGAGCTCTCGGCACTGCTGGTCCGCCATACATCACTGTCGGAGTCGTATTCGTCACCTGAATCCTCGTCCTCCATCGCCAAAACCATCTGCTGGAATGCGCGACGCGTCTGCAGCGCCGCTACGCTGGCTTCAGTCATCGGTGCAGTCGACGATGAACGCTCAAATTCTGAAAACCGCTCAGCCGAGGAAGGAATAGCAGGAGTAACTGGAGCTGGTGATGCCACTGAAGTGGGAAGAGATGTAATCGTTGTGGACGATTCGGAGATCCGTGCGTTAAGCAGGCTGTGTCCATCGGACGACCGTACCGACGTGTTGGTAGCGCGGAATCCATCGACGAGAGATGTCCGCATGTCACTCATGCGTTCACTCATCCTGGAGTCACTGGAGCTGGACGTGGTGCTGGTTGCTCTGTACGCGTCGCTGTTCACTCGGTTCTTGTATGACATGGAGCATTGAAGCTGGCGGTATTCCGCAAGGCTGTTGCGGTTGCTGCGCTGTCCAGTTGTAGAGGCACTGTGTCGACTGTTGCGCATGCTAGGTACGCGGCTCTGGGGCGGCGTATTGACGGAGTCCCTGATCTCGGACTCCTCGGAGATCTCCGAGATCTCCGTGTCGTTCTCTCCTCCCGAGAGGTTCTCGTGCAGTGTCGGACTGGTGCTACGAAGTGTTGAAGCGGATGATCTGACGGACGATGAGAGGTTGGACGGTGGCGCTTGGAGTGACTTGGTGTTGAGCGCTGAAGGCACGTCCGGTAGTGAACGGGGTACGACGATGGTCTGTTCTGCTTCTCGCGTTGTCGGTTGTGTCTGGCGCCTTGTTTTCCTGTCCGAATGGCTGCTGTGGCTGCTGCTTAGACTGGCGACCGAGTCCGCGTCTGCGTCCGAGTGGCGGTGGTGCTTGCGCAGTGAAAATCGGTGCGACTTGGACTTGGCGGGCCGTGACTTCCGCTCCGAGGACCTGGAGAACAGCGGCATGCGAGTGGTAATTGTACTACGACCTGTGCGTAGTGATGGGGGGGGTGAGGAACAGGTATGAGAAAGCGACTTTCAACAAGGTACTGTCAAGTGTCGAGTGTCTCTTTGCTAAGGGCGAGGGGAGTGGCTAGATGCAATAGCAAAGGAGCTTATCCCGTCGAGACAAAGGCACCAGACGTCCGAGGAAGTCGCGCAGTATGGAGAATGGCACGGAGCCAGCAAGCAGGAGTAAAAGCGACTGGCTTCTAAAAAAACGAGTGTCAAGGCTTAGGGTGAGTTTTATCCAATCATAGATGGACGTTTCTTCACAATGAGCCAATCAACAAGCAGAATGAAAGGCGCAACAGGTCGACATTGTTTTTGGTGCAGCGACGGACGCAGCAACAAACAAGGCTCGAGTCGTCTAGACGAGCTCCAGCGTTTCCCCCCAGGTGGCGCAAGCCACTGCACGACCAGGCCGCTCCCTTCTCGCTGACGCATTTTAGGCGGCTTCATCATTTCCGTCTCGGTGATTGTGGCTGCGGCGTGAACTGCAGCGGCTCTGTGCGGGAAGACTGAAAATTCCGATTTCAACCTCGACCAGGTCCGATCGGATGCGTCTGCGCTCGCAAAGTGGAGGAAATCAGACGGATGCGCCACGGCGAAGCTGCCATGTCGGCGACATTATCGCTGTGTTGCTTCTTTCCGCCGTGGACGACGGATCCGCGGCGATTAAACGGCAAGAGAGCTCGCCTATAAGATGCTCTGCACCTCGGAGATAGCCTGTCACGCTGACACTGCGTTCAGGGCTGCACCGTCCAATTCAGCAGTAGAGCTGGTGCAACCGTTAGACAAGTTGCTGTCACCCCGAGAGTAGCATGCGGTGCGGCTTTTGCTGCTTGGTTGCTACATTTACCGTCTCTTTGTCCCTTCGGTATAAAGTGGTACAGGTTTCAACTATATTTCACGGGTAGACGGGCTTACAAACACACTGAAAAGAGCCGTTTCCTGAAGATTCGAGGAGCAAGTATATCGCTTTTCGCAGTGAGTGTTGAAGTTCGCTACGTCTCGGCGGCGAACGAGGGCGTGAGACTCATGGTCGACTCGGCGCAGCTATCGCACACGCGCGACGCCTTCTTGCTGGAGCTGTACGACAGCGTCCACCGCCGCTTCGAGCAATGCCCGCACACCAACGAGCCGCATAATCTGTCCAGACAACACGCCACAGCAACCACACAGTGCGATTCCGCGGCAACAGACGAGTTAGCGACGGCGCCACAAAGCAACGACCCAATGTGTCAAATGTAGAAGACACAGAAAGCAGTGGCTCACCTGCAGTGGTGACGGGGTCGATACACGGCGAAGCTGTGTGTGCAGATGGTGCAGACGTTGGAGACCTTGTCGAACATAAAGATTGGAGCCAACGTCGCTGTCTTGAGGCTACGGCGTCGCAGATCCAGCTCGTTTCCCCCCGAGATGCAGTGCGTCAACGCGCGAACCCATTCCTCTCTCTCCGCCAAAGACAGCGCTTCGAACACGTACGTCGTCTGCGCGCGCGTCTTCTGTAAAGCAGAATGACAACGTCAAATGAATTCGACGACAGCAAGTTGAAGTTGACCGACTTACCGTATCGTGCAGAAACTGGAGTCGGAAGCACTTTTCGTGTTTGAGAGGCGCCACTTCGCACAGCTCGATGGGGATCGTCTCCTCTGGCTGTGGCGCCTTGAACGTCGAGCCCAGTGAGATCGTCTGCAGCGTCAGTGTGATCCACAGCCGTCGTGGTTTCTTGCCAACGCCGCTGCTGTTACTAGGGCTTGGACTCACGCCAACTCCGCTACCTGTCGCCACGGCGCCACCAGACACGTTTAGCCAGCCATTCTTGATGACGAACCCTCCTTCGAGCTCGTAGCCACTGGATGAATCCTCGTCGTTGTCCGTCATCAGCTCCGAACGAACGCTGGTGCGGCGTGGATGCGTCTTGCCCCGAAGATTCCGATCAATGCAATCACGGATGTCAGTTGTCCAGCCCACTTTGTCCGCCTCCGAGTCGGTCAGTAAAATAAACGACTTGAGAGGGGAATAGAAGCAGAACGCGCTGCACAACGATAGATTCGTCAGTAAATTGCAAGCTCTACAACAATTTCTCGCATTAGATAGCACGCACTTGTTCGAGTTCACCGCAGTCGTAATGACACCAGGCATAGTCTCCGAATCTGCCGCCACCTTGCACTCCCAGAGATCGATCAAGCGAAACTTCTTGTGCAGTCCGCCTTGCCGTCCGTACACCATAGCTAAGAGCACATAGAATTAAAGTCTAGAACCCCAACAAAGCTTCAAATACGACAAGCTTACCGTCTTCCAGCAGCACGAAATAGTACGTTTGCACCTTGCTACGGCACACTTTGCGCAGCATTCCATCGCGCACAAAATGTCGTCCTTTGAGACTAATACCAACTTTGGCGCTCACAGAAGCCAGAGTGCGCGCATTCTCACGCCGTTCGCTGATTTCCTCAATTTTGCTTGCAACTCGATCCACGCTACGAATTGCGGCCTGCAGAGGTGCGAAATCGACGTGTTCAGGTGGTGTAGACCCCAGTAGCTCTTCCAGCAGCATCTTGTATCGTGGAATACGCTCCACTGGCATGTTGAGATAGAGTCGTAGCCGATTCGCATCCGCCTCGGGGGGCAGTTCACGTAAAAATCCTGAGAACTGTGGCGAATCCAACGCCGCTAGAGCTGAAGTATGTCGGCTAGCGTAAGATGTATAGAGTTGCATCAGTGGAGCGTAGGCGTGGAAGATGGCGCCGGCGCGGTGGACTTTCACGCCCGGAAACTCAGTCGGTTGGCCATCCCGTTTGGCTCCTTGGTTTTCCGATGCTAGCGTCGTTGACGAGACACTGGTTTCCTCGAGATGTCGAGACAAATGGTCTAGAAGCTGCTGGTTTAATGTGTAGATTTGGTCCACACTACTGAAGAAAATCGATAAATCAGCGTCCATCACTAGCATCTTGGGCGTTGGAGTTGAATTCGTCGACAATGACGAGTTGGCAGTAGCGTAGGAGCTCAGCATGGTGTGTAGACTGGCGCTGCTACCTCCAGCTCTTGAAATACCTACGTTTCCACCGCTACGAGCTCGACGATGTCCCGTTCTGTTTGGCGCAGTGATCCCATGTCGGGCTGATGTAGTCAAACTTCCACCAAGAACGGGGCGAAGAGATCCTCTGCGCTTGTTTTGACGACGACGGAACATCTGCCTCCCTTCAAGTTGCCTCAACAGCAACGGCTGGACGAAAAGGCGAATACATTCGCTCAGGCATTGGACATAGCTCTCTTCTGACCGGATAACCTCCTTCAGAATTTGACGCCGTCGACGTTCCAGCAAGTACGCGTCGCGATCTTCTCCTGCATGTTGGGCAAGCTCCATAGACAATTCCGCATCCGTTGTTCGTCCACGATCTAGAGAAGACAAGCGTCTCCTTTCAGCACTCGGGTTTGGAATTACAGACATTGATGCCCGTAGGTTGCTAGCTGGCACGCTTAAACCGAGACTTAAAATTCCACTTTGAGCGAGAGAACCGGGGAAATCGGTCACGCGTGAGCGCCTCATCCGATTGAGTGATTTGTCTGCTGAACGTTGGATAGCAACACGCCATGCCACTTCTTCTTGGATAGTCGAAGCGCACAAGATCCACTCACTTTCATGCACAGAAGCCACGGATGAAGAAGACGCTACGAGAGATGAAGTTGGGGACTGAGTGGGTGCGGTGCGGAGTGGCGGGGGAGATCCAAGTGGAAAACCCCCTTCAGCTGGAAGAGGCGTTCCACGCACCGTTGCAGGCTCGCGCCGACGAGATACAACGTCGCCAATGCGAGTGACAGCCAGCTTTAGAGGCGAAAGTGTCTTCATAAATTGTGGTCGGGTCGAATTCTGACTTAGACGCCTGCGCATGGGACTTGTTTTATTCTGGTTGATCCCATTACTCGTGCCATTCGCTTTGGCCTCACTCCCGTCGTACTCGGTGGTTGAGATCTGGAAACAGAAGCGATTCTTGTGTGCACGACTGTCCGACCGGTGAATTACGATGGCTCCAGCCAGAGTTAACTCATCCGTGCAACAGCGTTGCGTGCTACCAGTAATCGCTGTCAAACCTGTAGCTCCAGTCGCAGTACTGCCATTCCCAGAACTACTGAATCCAGAAGGATTTCCGGTATGAGCCACAGGTGTGGCGCCGGACGATGCTGTCTCCAATGTGAACTGCTTCAACACACCGGAACGAAGTTCATAGTAGTGCTCCGTCCACTTGTTAAGTCGACGACGACGCAGTAAGCCTCGAAACTCCACCACCCGGGACAACCAATGCATCGCAATTTGACGCACGAGATCCAGAACCTTGAAACAGGAGGTACATACACGTTGAGATCGAGAAGATTCGCCTACAAACAACGGCGAACGGCCTGAAGAACAAGTATCGCACACTACAGCTCCGCAACGACGGCAATGGTGCTTCCGCCGGTAGTATTTACGGAAGGACGCCTTGCAAATGGTGCAATCCTCAGCCACCTCGTCAGGAACCCACAGGGCTGCAGCATCAGCAGGTCCTTCACACGACTCCAACGCATTCTCGTCGCCATCCGCAGTGTCTCCTTCAGCTTTCTTTTTCTCCTGAGCTTCTTTCACAGCACTGGAAATGGCTTCCACCCACTCCCGTCGAGATTCTGGAGTTTCCGTGTACAGGATAAACGTCTTCTCTCGACTGGTAACGACGAAGCCACAGTCCTTGAGCACACGACCGCGTGATTCCTGGTTGAAAAGGGCTTTGACGGCGTCCGGAAGCTCCGTCTTGACTCCCACAGCCTTGGAATGTAAGTGGACAATTCGCCGCACGCGGTAGCCACCAGTCATGAGCACTCCACTGTACAGTAGGATGTCGTTGAAAAGGTGAATCATGACCTCCTCCTGGCGCTTTGTCGACATCTTCATGAGCTTCCCCGACTTCACTAGTCTCCGATCTGCTGTGAACAACGAGAGCTGACCTGAAAACTTCTGCTGCGCTTGCAAAACCGTCTCCAGATTCTCCTGACGACGAATTGACTCGTTGATAAGGGACGCCGCAGCTCGCACGCGGTCAACAGCCTCAGTCAGGAACGCTGCATCTGGGTGTTCTGGTCCCGTTAGCTCGCAAAGTCGCTCCAGAAGAAGCTTATAGCGTGGGATACGCTGAACCGGCATGATCAGAAGACTGTCGAACGGCTTCAGTGATCCACTGCGCTCGCGACACTTTTCCAGGAACTTGGAGAAGCCCAATCTGGTGTCCTGTCCGAAATTTTTCAACAACGCAGCCACCTCGGTGAAGTCTTTAGCATATCCTGTGTACAGCTGAAACAGCGGGGCATAGCGACAAAAGACTGCACCAACACCTTCCGCCTCACATTGCACTGCAACCGCCACGGGGCTTTTCACGCTTTTCTTGCGCTTTTCGCCTGCCCGAGTGTCTTCAGTCTTGCTCTCCTCAAGTGCCATGGAGGGTCGACGTTGTACAATCTCCTGTAGATCCTCCAGTAGCTTCGAGTTGAGCATAACCAGGTGCCGCAGGTTGTTGAAGAAGACGGCGATCTGCGCGTCCTCCAAAATGGGGTGGTTGTTGGCCTCCAGAGGCACGAGGTAGTGGTCGTGCAGCGTCCGGATGTCGCTCACGTAGCTCTTCTCAGTCTCGCAGATCTCAGTAATGACTTGAGCACGAAGTCGCATCTGTTTGGCTGTTTCCTGGTCGATATCGTTGTCCTCCTGGTTGTCTTCAGCGACATCCTCGTCCTCTTCGTCCTGGGGTCCCTCCTCTAGTAGCTCCACAGTCAGCGCCGGCTTCCAGTCGTCATCTACAGTGGTGCTGATCTCTAGGTCCTTCGGGTCGAATAACACAATGCCGGGGCACAGCGTCACCTTCTTGCGCGCCTTCTTGGGCTTCCCGTCCGCGCGTCGGCGGCGCGGGGCGGCCACGGCCATCTCCGCCGCCGTGACCTCCTGCAGCTGGCTGCTCATAGGCGCGAAACTTGCGAGAATGAACTCGGACGACTGCTGCGCCTTTCCGCAGAGGCAGCGCCGAACTATATTCACCCGTGGAGCTCCGCCACTACAGGCTCTGACCACTGCACCGGAGCTCGGGGCGGTTCCTTGGACGTTTCCATGGAAAATGTTTGGTCGCTTGCGAGATGAAGATAAATATACCTTTGTAATATAAACGAAAATACAAATATACAGGTAGAATATTTCAAAGTTTGTATAGGAAAGCTTAAGGACTAAAATCAATTTATGCAGACTTATGTAGTTTAGATATTAAATGTGAGGATGTTGAAGTCGAAAAAGTAGACGAAGCGAGGCGACGTCAGAGTTGTAAGCAAAAATCTAGGCAATGTGGAGGAATGACCTGGTTTAGGTCGGTCGGCGGTCGTGGTACACTACAGGACAAAACTTCAGTTAGTTCTGACTACTCGCACTGCAACTTGCTTCTGTAACGCTGAGACCTTCCTGGCCAACCCAAAAGATCGCCTCTAACCGAACGCTTCATGATAAATGGCAGCCGCATTTGGAATGTCCATCAGTGTGCTAACAGTTGCCAACGTCGATACCGATACAGATGCATGTGAATTTGTAGTGATACACTCTACCAGAGCGAGAGTACGTGTACAACCAGAGCGCTCAAAAGGTGAGAGAAGCACGGCGGTGTGTGATTGTGTTGGAACACTATCCAGGCAGATTGAGAACTTTTGTCTGCATCACGACGTGAGACGAAGAATTGCCTGCCGAGTTGCTAACACAACACTAGAGGTCAAGCAGAATGTCTACCTATGGAGCCGGATTACATTCAGCTTGGCTCTTGCTTTGCTGGTGGCGTAGAGGTGATTCCATGCTGGAAAGTGTACTGCGTTAAGACTAGCGGGATGAAAACATGCTTCAACATTGGTACAGAATTGACGTGCAACTCGTTGGAAGTTTGAACTTGTCCTGTTTCTAGGACTGGACAGCCTGCTTCTCGTCGTCCACGGGTTCGTGCACGCGATGGACGTCTACCAGCCAACGGCCTAACTGCTTAACGCACGCCATTAAGACGCTGTCGTTTCCGATCAGGGACTTGTCCACCGTGAGCTCCTTCTTGTAGTCAGCCTCTGTGGGTGGTTGGAGGAACCCGCTAAAAGGCACAGAACTGGTTGTCGCCTCCTTTAACGCAGACTCTGCGTTTACCGCACGCTCTTCCTGGTCCACACGGTCTCGACTATCAACTACCGAAGTGGATAGATCCACCTTCTTCATCTGCTGTTCGTAGATCATGCGCTCCATTGTGCCTGTGCTCACGAGACGGTAGACGTGTACAGTTTTAGCTTGACCGATACGGTGTGAACGGCACATCGACTAAAAAGCAGAAGAGGACAAAAGACAAGTGAGTTCCAAAACATCGCATGTTATAAAAGTGTCTTCAAGCAATACCTGGTGGTCGTTGGACGGATTCCAACTAACGTCAAACAGGACGAGGCGATTCGCTGCGTGGAGGTTGATGCCTTCTGCTCCAGCGCGAGTGGACACTAAAAGTAGCTTCACCGGAGAGTTGGCCGAGCTAAATCTCTACGCAATAGGAAACAGTACTGACTGTTAGCGACATAAATCGCTAGGTCAAAGCCGACAGCAACTTACCTGGATGTACTCCATGCGCTTGGCACCGTTTGTGCTGCCGTCAATCTGCAGAAACCATTCATTGGACGATGCCGCAGTAGAAGTGGCGGTGAACTTGCCAGAAGCATGAGCCCCTGCTTGGTTTCTTCGCTTGCGTAAAATTCCTGCTGGGTCGCGATTCGGACGGGAAGCAACTCTGCGTCGCTTTGGCTTCTTAATGGCAGCGCATTCCTTCGAACTCTTCCGTGCGCTAGCAGCGTCATCGGCAGCGCGCGATGGACTGAAGGAACTCGCTCGCAAGAAATCGGAGATAACTTTCAGGGTAGGCACACTCTGGGAGAACACAACCACTTTATCACCACAGGTAAAACTTTCTTCAACAATCCGCAAAAGCACCGCCATTTTGCCACTGTTTTCAAGCGCTTCCGTGTGATAAGCACTTATCTTGGGCTGGATTTGCATCTCGTTCCCTTGCTCGGCTTGGCCGCAGATAACTGGTCGAGCCCACTCGTAGGACTTTTGCGTGGCGCTAAGCTTCTGGCGCTTCCGACGCCTCTGAGCAGCAGCAAGCTGCCGCTTTTCCTTCAAACGGTCTTCGCTTTCCCATCCCCAGCCCGTCGAGTCGTCATTGGATTCGTCGTCGTCTTCAAGTAGCAGCAACTCGGATCCGTTTTCCTGGGACGGATACAGCTTTGAATAGATAATATCCGGGTGATTCATCACCTGTAGTAGCGCAGCGTATGCAGTCAAAAGATCAGCTGCAGCTCCACCTCCATTGCCATAAAAGTCGAGAAAGTCACAGTACAAACGGTGTTGCAGTGGCGACAGCTTGCAGTACAAGATCCACTCCATTTTAGGCGGGAGCTGGGAACGCAGCAGCGCCTTGCCTCAGCGCAGCACGACACTCTCCAGTTTCTCAATCAGTTCTTGTGAGCGTTCCGTGTTTCCCTCCAAAATGGGTCGTTCGTATTTCGCTCGGAATTCCTCATAGCTGCCGAGGAACCCCTCCCGCGCAAAATTTACCATGCACCAGTATTCGGACAGCGAGTTCTGCACAGGATAACCGGTGAGTACAAGTCGTCGCGGAGATTGGATTTGAGTCACACTCTGGCACAGCAACGAGCTTGGGTCCTTCATCCGATGGCCTTCATCCATCACAACTAGATCTGCACCTGGAGTGCAGAGCAGATGACGAAACTCGTGTGCTGTACGCTGCGCTTTGGCCATTTCCTGGGCCGAAGCGCTGGTAACCTCCATCATGGCTGAGGCCATTCGCGAGCACACTTGGACAGATGAATCTTGTTTCGAAGCAGAACCCGCCGGTGTCGTCGTCGGGTTCAATAGTCCCCGGAACATCTCGTAACCCATCAGCATTACGCCTCCCGTGCGCTTCCAACGCTGAAGCAATCGTAGTCGTCCTAAAGCAGTGCCTTTTGTAGTCGAAGAATCCAGTCGTAGAACGGGACAGCGCGCACGAGCATCGGCTCCCAACCACTTGTTAAATTCGGACTCCCAGTTCGGCAGACAAATGGCTGGGCACAGAATCAGCACCGTGGGTAATGGCTCCTGACCTTCGTCACTGTTTTCCTGATCCTTTATCTCCACGCCAGTCCCTTTGCTGCTTCGCTTACGAGCTTCCGTCTCATCAACTATGAAGGAATAAATAACAGTGATGACTTGCAGCGTCTTGCCGAGTCCCATGTAGTCTGCCAAGATACACCCACGGCGTGCAAGAACGTGAGAGTACAAGAACTGCACTCCTTCCACTTGGTGGGGCTTGAGCAGCGGCTTAATCTCTTTAGCAATCCAAACGTCTTCTTCGCTCCGGCCTGAACCCAGTCGCACACGGCCATACTCGTCCATTTCCTCGTCCACAGCGTCTAGATCTTGTCCAGAAGCGAGCGGACTGGCAGCCTCCGCACTTGTCGTTTCAACTTCATCGCCAATCATAGTGGCGTCGTCTTCAGCGGGGCAAATACAAGGCAGCATCATGCAGCTCATACACTGCGTCGTGGCATCGGCCGCGAAAAGCTGGCGCAGCTTTGCAGCGGCTGTTGTGCTACCTCCAGCACTAAGTATATCGTGACCTTCGCATGATAAATCGACGTCCTCTGTAGCATCACCCACGCAGATGCACGGCAGGAATCCGCAGGTGCATTCCATGGTGTCCATGGATCTGAATTGACATATGGGTGGCAACCTATCGTTCTTCACGTCCGAGGCGCAGATCTACGAGCTGTTCAGCCGTGTGGGCCACGTGAAGCGTGTCATTATGGGCCTGGACCGCTTCAAGAAGACCCCGTGCGGCTTCTGTTTCGTTGAGTACAGTACCCACTCGGAAGCTGAAGCTTGTGCCCAGTTCCTGAGTGAGACCAAGCTGGATAACCGTGTGGTTCGCTGTGAGATGGATGGAGGCTTCCGTGAGGGGCGTCAGTTCGGCCGAGGGCTGTCTGGAGGCCAAGTACGTGATGACAGACGCTCTAAGGACGACTACGACGCTGGAAGAGGCGGTTATGGACGCGGGGACGACGCAACGGCTGATGGACATCACTTCCGTCGTTCGGCTCATGTCAAGAGACCTAGAGACGACAGTGTGGCGGCGGATGAACCACCGGCGAGTCGTCAACGACGTCCTGACTCACCTAGTGAGGAGAATAAAGAGGAGGAGAACCCGAGATTCCGTCATCGGGAGGACGACGGGGACAGGGAGGAACCGATGGAAGAGCAACCGAATGAACAACCTGTCCAGGAGACGGAGGAGACGACGGAAGCGTAGAGAGGGGAAGATTGCGCTACAAAATTGGGCTGCTTTCTTTTCTTTGGTGGCTCGCAGTGTGCTGTCAGGAATCTCGATCGCAACGAATGGTTCTTTCATTTTTCATGTATTCGTGCAGATATTTAGTGCTGAAGACAGAATGCGCAAGAGCACACGTCTCCATTGAAAGTTGGTGTAAACATTGGTAGCTCCTGAATCCTCTCCAATGCTATTCCTTTTTACAACGCAAAATCATTATCGCTGGTTTCTTTCGGAAGGAAGTCGCTTCACTGAAGGTTGGTTGGAAAGCATCGGCTTGCTTCGAGCAAGTTTCGCGAGCGTGTTATCAAGCACTTTGACTCAAGCTGTCACCAAGAAGAACCGAGCAGCCTAAAACTTGGTTCATATGGTCCTTCGAGCTTCAACGAGCTTTGTCAATTGCGGAAATCGAGCGAGCCAACCGCGAGAATGGGCTCCAGGCCCAGCGAAGAGCAGGGTATCCTCTATCGCACCAAAAGCTGTCGCTCCGAGCCCACGTACGGGCCGATCGAGTTTCTGAGCTGTCGTTAAAAAGCGATTTCAGAGAGCTTGGACTACACGGCAGCCTCGGTGATAAACCTCGAGCAACAAAGCGCGGGGATATCGAGTGTCGATTTCCCCGTGCCGTCAAGCAGCTTTTTGACATGCAAGCAAGCAAGCAAGGACCCCCGTGCTTTAACGACAGAAAAACGCGCGCGCAGACGTCATAAATGCACCACTTTTCTTCTTAGATGTCCCCCAGTGTTTTAGCTGCTTCGTCCTTGCCAGTTAACCCCCCAACGTCGTACGTATGGCAAATTGATCCATAGTACCTGATTAAGTACCTGATAAATGTAGTATATTAATATCCTAAGGAGAGTTACAAGACATCATGGTCTCTAGATGGAGACCGAAATTTTTGCTCCAATGGAAATGCACGTCCTGGATCCAGAGTCAAGAAGTAAGACAGCGGTGGAAGCGGTGCAGTCGGTGGTGGCGGGACCACGCAGTGTAGTTTGCAGAAGATGTCGTGAATTAATGGTAGCGAGATTGAGTTATACTTGTAGGTTTCGCAGGTTCGCCTTGGGAAAGAAGTCACCATGGGCCACGCAAATCCAAATTGAGTCATCTTAGCATGTAGCATAGTCTCAGCCCTTGGAACGTCCTCGATAGCCAGTGCCATGCCGAACAAGAACTCTACTCCTCCTGCCGAAAAGAAATCGGTCCCGGTTCTATGGTCTTCAAATTTTGGCGATGTTTAAAGACCGGCCAGCTTTCATCACGAACGTCTCTTTTCCTACCACCACCTTTCCGTTGGTGTACGACTGGGTCGTACCGCATTTTACCGCATACAGTCCAGGTGTAGCCGCAGGCGAGTACAGTAAACCAGGCTTTTGTTCATATTCCGGGGGCTGGATATCAACAGGTTCATCGTTATCCCAGTCAAAGTAAACTTTCTTCACGCATTTTTTCATTTCGGAATCATCCAGAGCTCGTTCTAGGCTTAGATAGACAGCACCATTATGACCAGGATCTGTAGTTAATATGGAGTTGTGCCCATTCACAATCAGTCGTTCGGCGTTAAAGTGCTCTACCGCGTCTGCCAGCTTTCTTGTCTTTGTTTTCGGTATCTTTGACTGCAAGTCAGTCCAAGGTACGTACGGCATTCCGTCGTGGAAATGTACGCTTGGAAATGCCCTCTCGTAGTGTCTAAGTTGTTCATGAGGAACCATGGGACGAAAGTTCCAGGCGGCGAAATCACGTTGAGAATTAGTGTAGTGCTCCATGGGTGATAAGTGAAAGTGACGCCACTTAGGCATGGGTGCACGTGGATGACAATGGCAGCCTACAGTACATGTTTTATAGGGGCGACTCCACGCTGCCTACTGGCACCTCTTCTCGTGCTACTGGCAACTCTACAAGTGTTCTGCGTCGTGAACAGTTGATGGTGTTGGCTTCTCGAGAGAACCGGAGGGTCATTCCTTCACACACGCCTGCACACTGTAGACCTGCACACTGGAGAAGCTGCACACGATCATCTGACGAGAAGCGGTGTACTCCCTCAACGCACTCAGCCATCTCGCCGACGTTGGTCGCCCACGTGAACTCCAGCTTGTCGCTCAGACCGATGGAGGGGCCACACTTGCCAGGCACTGAGCTGCAACCCGGTCCGACGCCGAACTCGTGGACAGTGATGGTGGACCTGCGCAAACGCTTCTTCGTCTTCTTTGACGCACTGCGTTGACGTTTCCTGCGTTGATCGGGTGAGGCGGGAGAAGTGGAAGCAACTACCGGTAGTAGTTACTTCACTGTCAGTGGAGCACTTCGGAGACTGCTGGTTGATGAGGACATTGTCCTCGTTGTAGACGTCTACCGCATCCTTCGGTGCCATGGTGGATCTATCTGTAGGTGGCAGGAGAGCGTGCTGAAGTGGAGGAGGTGTGGGTTCTCGCTGTTCTTCGCTCGGTGGTCGGTACCGGCAGGTTCCTGAGTCACAAGCTCTAGCAATGGCTCCATGATCCTGTCGAAGTCATGCATGATACTGATCTTGACGTAGCGTTGTTGGATATTCGGCGAGATGCATCGGGAAAACTCCTTCGCCCAGCAGCAAGTCGAAGCCGAACTCGGCACGTCTTCCAGCATTCTTCACCTTCAAATCGGCGAGAATGCTCCCTTCATCTTCCTTCAGTACGCACTGGAAGAGCATTAGGATCGCACCTGACGAAGCCAGAACCACCTTCACAGGGACCATGCGGATCGGCACGAAGTGAACTGCCAACTCTCGCAGCAGTGCTATCTCGCGCGTGATTCTCTCGTTCTTGTGCCCCACCACGTTTCTTGGGGCGAGGTCGTCCGGGTGTGACGTGTAGAATAGTGTCACGTACATGATGTCCTGGTCGATCACGTACACGTCCTTCATCTGTGAAGCCTGTGCTGAGTCACTCGCTGCTGCTTCGCCAGTCAAAGCTTTAAGATTTTCCTCCGTGAAGCTCCCCACAGCGTCGTACAGGACACTGCAGCGGTGGAAATATCCGAAAGATGAGTCGTGCTTGCAAGGGATAATAGCCCTTGGTCACTGACACACTCGAGAGATTGTGGGCCAGCGTATATTCCAGCTTCGGAGAAACTGAATTGGGACAAATACGGCGATGACTTGGGCAATTGAGTGAGGAAATCGTTGTCGATCACGTCGAGATCGATTCGATGTTGAGGGTGGAGAAAATCCTTGAACGAACGCAGGAATGCCTCGCACCAAAAAGCAGAGACCAGATGAAGTGAAGTAGCATCACGAGAATTTCAGGATTAATCACAGATTTCACCGGAGCTGCAGCTTGGAGGGTCCACGCTCGAATCAACTGTTCAGCTCTTGTCATTAAACCAATGGTAGTCTCTAGTACGAGCTAGCGCTTACAGAAGCTCATTTTCTGCTGAGCAATGCGCTCGTAAAGTCAAACGAGAGATCGGTTAATCGGGACCTTTGTGTAGATCCAAAAGGCTCGAAGAAAGCGTAAATCAAACTCGCGTAGATCTACACATTGTTTGCAAAAGTTCTCCCAGACCTCCAGTGAGACTCTCCACTCTACATTTCAGAGGACAGCACCCCATTCATCGCTAACGTACGTGAGTTTCCAGCCGTCTAAAACTTCCGCATTTGGACAGAATCGAGTCACTGCATATTGGCTCGAAAGAGCTGAATATGCGGTATCACAAGCTGTCGGAGCCCTCCACAATCACCACGAACAAACCACCGTTCTAATGCTGCTGACAGGTGAATCACAAGAGCGTCATCGTCGATATTGTTCCTGTAAGCTCCAACATTCTTCGGTGCCCGCTTACTCCACCGCATCGACATCGGCAACACCACCACCTTCATCTTCAAGCAATACTGAGAAGCTGCTTCAAGTACTTTCTCGTCGTGTAAGATACGCCATCTTGGAGAGATCAAGTCGCTGTAAATTCGGACACGTACGAAGCACAGTCAGCCAATCCACAACCTCAGTCATCTCCGCACCAATACGTCGAGTATTATACCAGGCCGGCGATAGGTAGGGCGCTGCGTGAGGCCAACAAAGTCCGCGGACCGTCGATCATCGCGACTTGAGAGGCGGCTGTGGTCCATCGCAATAGACAGACACTATTGGTTTAGGGTCCACTAATAGGAGTTTGAGTCCACTAATAGGGAAGAGGGAGGTTGATTGACGATTTGGGAAATCCCAAAACGCCACAGCTCTCTCCACAATGCGCTTTCGGGGCCGAAGCTTGGTACGAGCATGTAAGACCATTTGATGCAGCTCGTGTCATATTGACAGGGCGACAGCGCGTGTGTACGGCGCACAAGCCAGGCATATGTGCTGCCGGGGGCAGCTTTGCCCCTGTCGCTTTGGGATCTCCCAAAGCGACAGGGGGTTCGTCTACACAAGCGCCTATTCTAGGCACTGACCATCTGTGGCCCGTCGCAGTCCAAATGGTTCGAGTGGTGTCGTGCCGGTTCTTGCGGTTGAGCTGCAGCGAAGAAGATCACCCACTGTTCCGCCGATACTACGCCCGGTAGGACTCTATCACCCCTTCTCCTGTCACTGAGGTGACGGTCTTTTATCCCACAGGAGCAACCGAGAACGTGGCGTCAAGGTGAGCTCTCACCACAATTTGAGCGGCCTGTGTTCGCTTTAACAAGGTTGGGCGCAATAATAATGGCGTACAGTATCTTCAGTCTGGGATGGCTACACTAAACCCAACCATCGTCGAGAATTCACTTTACTACTCCTAAGTGTAATGAAGCCCTCCTCAGATGGGAGAGGTTAGCTTGCTTTAGCATAGTGCATGTATTTGCTTGTATGTAGTGTCTGCATTGCATTGCAGTCGCCCGCTGAAGGACCACGACCAAAATGTGCTCACGGTAAAAGGCAATCTTGAAGTTGGCGTTGGTCGTGTGTCAAATCCGGGCTCCTGGCAGGAGTCCTGCGGCTCTTAAAGCTCTGTGCTAGGGATGTTCAAGCTGGGAAACTGTTTTCCTGATAAAGCTAGATAGAGCTTGATTTATTGGATTCCTGTGTAGATAGATCTGACGGAACAAGCCTATTCGTTCTACGGGCCAAATCATAGCCGTTTGTTTGCTTTGATCTACGTGCTGCATTCTACTGGTTCATGTAGAACGTGCTTGTGTTTCCTCAAAGCCCATCATTTCAACATACTTCACTCCTTTAGTTTGCTCAGTAGTACTATCCGGATCGATCAGATCGATCAGCAGTTACATCTCGTTTTCAAGGGCGAGAAAAACAGCATCTAATGCTCAGATGAATTGAGGAATAACGAAGCGAGTGAATTGCCAATTTGGAGACTCGTACATCCAGTTTTTTTCCACTGCAAAAAAAACGCAGTGCTCTTGTTCGATACGACCACAAGAGGTTGCTCTCAAACAAACGCTCAGTAAAATATTTCGAAGTGTAAGCAAGGCAATGTGGAGGAATGACCTGGTTTAGGTCGGTCGGCGGTCGTGGTACACTACAGGACAAAACTTCAGTTAGTTCTGACTACTCGCACTGCAACTTGCTTCTGTAACGCTGAGACCTTCCTGGCCAACCCAAAAGATCGCCTCTAACCGAACGCTTCATGATAAATGGCAGCCGCATTTGGAATGTCCATCAGTGTGCTAGCAGTTGCCGACGTCGATACCGATACAGATGCATGTGAATTTGTATTGATACACTCTACCAGAGCGAGAGTACGTGTACAACCAGAGCTCTCAAAAGGTGAGAGAAGCACGGCGGTGTGTGATTGTGTTGGAACACTATCCAGGCAGATTGAGAACTTTTGTCTGCATCACGACGTGAGACGAAGAATTGCCTGCCGAGTTGCTAACACAACACTAGAGGTCAAGCAGAATGTCTACCTATGGAGCCGGATTACATTCAGCTTGGCTCTTGCTTTGCTGGTGGCGTAGAGGTGATTCCATGCTGGAAAGTGTACTGCATTACGACTAGCGGGATGAAAACATGCTTCAACATTGGTACAGAATTGACGTGCAACTCGTTGGAAGTTTGAACTTGTCCTGTTTCTAGGACTGCACAGCCTGCTTCTCGTCGTCCACGGGTTCGTGCACGCGATGGACGTCTACCAGCCAACGGCCTAACTGCTTAACGCACGCCATTAAGACGCTGTCGTTTCCGATCAGGGACTTGTCCACCGTGAGCTCCTTCTTGTAGTCAGCCTCTGTGGGTGGTTGGAGGAACCCGCTAAAAGGCACAGAACTGGTTGTCGCCTCCTTTAACGCAGACTCTGTGTTTACCGCACGCTCTTCCTGGTCCACACGGTCTCGACTATCAACTACCGAAGTGGATAGATCCACCTTCTTCATCTGCTGTTCGTAGATCATGCGCTCCATTGTGCCTGTGCTCACGAGACGGTAGACGTGTACAGTTTTAGCTTGACCGATACGGTGTGAACGGCACATCGACTAAAAAGCAGAAGAGGACAAAAGACAAGTGAGTTCCAAAACATCGCATGTTATAAAAGTGTCTTCAAGCAGTACCTGGTGGTCGTTGGACGGATTCCAACTAACGTCAAACAGGACGAGGCGATTCGCTGCGTGGAGGTTGATGCCTTCTGCTCCAGCGCGAGTGGACACTAAAAGTAGCTTCACCGGAGAGTTGGCCGAGCTAAATCTCTACGCAATAGGAAACAGTACTGATTGTTAGCGACATAAATCGCTAGGTCAAAGCCGACAGCAACTTACCTGGATGTACTCCATGCGCTTGGCACCGTTTGTGCTGCCGTCAATCTGCAGAAACCATTCATTGGACGATGCCGCAGTAGAAGTGGCGGTGAACTTGCCAGAAGCATGAGCCCCTGCTTGGTTTCTTCGCTTGCGTAAAATTCCTGCTGGGTCACGATTCGGACGGGAAGCAACTCTGCGTCGCTTTGGCTTCTTAATGGCAGCACATTCCTTCGAACTCTTCTGTGCGCTAGCAGCGTCATCGGCAGCGCGCGATGGACTGAAGGAACTCGCTCGCAAGAAATCGGAGATAACTTTCAGGGTAGGCACACTCTGGGAGAACACAACCACTTTATCACCACAGGTAAAACTTTCTTCAACAATCCGCAAAAGCACCGCCATTTTGCCACTGTTTTCAAGCGCTTCCGTGTGATAAGCACTTATCTTGGGCTGGATTTGCATCTCGTTCCCTTGCTCGGCTTGACCGCAGATAACTGGTCGAGCCCACTCGTAGGACTTTTGCGTGGCGCTAAGCTTCTGGCGCTTCCGACGCCTCTGAGCAGCAGCAAGCTGCCGCTTTTCCTTCAAACGGTCTTCGCTTTCCCATCCCCAGCCCGTCGAGTCGTCATTGGATTCGTCGTCGTCTTCAAGTAGCAGCAACTCGGATCCGTTTTCCTGGGACGGATACAGCTTTGAATAGATAATATCCGGGTGATTCATCACCTGTAGTAGCGCAGCGTATGCAGTCAAAAGATCAGCTGCAGCTCCACCTCCATTGCCATAAAAGTCGAGAAAGTCACAGTACAAACGGTGTTGCAGTGGCGACAGCTTGCAGTACAAGATCCACTCCATTTTAGGCGGGAGCTGGGAACGCAGCAGCGCCTTGCCTCGGCGCAGCACGACACTCTCCAGTTTCTCAATCAGTTCTTGTGAGCGTTCCGTGTTTCCCTCCAAAATGGGTCGTTCGTATTTCGCTCGGAATTCCTCATAGCTGCCGAGGAACCCCTCCCGCGCAAAATTTACCATGCACCAGTATTCGGACAGCGAGTTCTGCACAGGATAACCGGTGAGTACAAGTCGTCGCGGAGATTGGATTTGAGTCACACTCTGGCACAGCAACGAGCTTGGGTCCTTCATCCGATGGCCTTCATCCATCACAACTAGATCTGCACCTGGAGTGCAGAGCAGATGACGAAACTCGTGTGCTGTACGCTGCACTTTGGCCATTTCCTGGGCCGAAGCGCTGGTAACCTCCATCATGGCTGAGGCCATTCGCGAGCACACTTGGACAGATGAATCTTGTTTCGAAGCAGAACCCGCCGGTGTCGTCGTCGGGTTCAATAGTCCCCGGAACATCTCGTAACCCATCAGCATTACGCCTCCCGTGCGCTTCCAACGCTGAAGCAATCGTAGTCGTCCTAAAGCAGTGCCTTTTGTAGTCGAAGAATCCAGTCGTAGAACGGGACAGCGCGCACGAGCATCGGCTCCCAACCACTTGTTAAATTCGGACTCCCAGTTCGGCAGACAAATGGCTGGGCACAGAATCAGCACCGTGGGTAATGGCTCCTGACCTTCGTCACTGTTTTCCTGATCCTTTATCTCCACGCCAGTCCCTTTGCTGCTTCGCTTACGAGCTTCCGTCTCATCAACTATGAAGGAATAAATAACAGTGATGACTTGCAGCGTCTTGCCGAGTCCCATGTAGTCTGCCAAGATACACCCACGGCGTGCAAGAACGTGAGAGTACAAGAACTGCACTCCTTCCACTTGGTGGGGCTTGAGCAGCGGCTTGATCTCTTTAGCAATCCAAACGTCTTCTTCGCTCCGGCCTGGACCCAGTCGCACACGGCCATACTCGTCCATTTCCTCGTCCACAGCGTCTAGATCTTGTCCAGAAGCGAGCGGACTGGCAGCCTCCGCACTTGTCGTTTCAACTTCATCGCCAATCATAGTGGCGTCGTCTTCAGCGGGGCAAATACAAGGCAGCATCATGCAGCTCATACACTGCGTCGTGGCATCGGCCGCGAAAAGCTGGCGCAGCTTTGCAGCGGCTGTTGTGCTACCTCCAGCACTAAGTATATCGTGACCTTCGCATGATAAATCGACGTCCTCTGTAGCATCACCCACGCAGATGCACGGCAGGAATCCGCAGGTGCATTCCATGGTGTCCATGGATCTGAATTGACATATGGGTATACATGTGTATACATTGGCGTCCAGGATTAGAACAGGTTCTCTCACTTAAGTCCGAATCCTATCCTGCTTCAGGATAGATGGAAATGGGAAGTACTTAAAGTTCCGCCTTAAGTACGGGGTCTAACTCCAAGTGGAGAAGCAGATAGTCAGCTAATGAATCCTACATACGACGAGGAGGTAACCGATGTGTTAGGACTCCTAACTTAGGAGGCTTACAGCTCAACAAGTATCTGAAGGCTGTTGAAGGGCGTATGAAGATCATCTTTTGTATTTTGAGAGATATCCCTGCGTAAGTCACAACTACACATCTACATTTTGTGGACGATGTAGAGAAGTTTTGCGCTAAAGCGTTGATATTTCCTCACTACAAGGCTTCGAAGCTGGCTGTTCTGAATGAGGAATAAATATACGCCGTAGAATGTCTATCTGGAGATATCTTCCCTGTTTGTTAAGTTGCAATTTGAAGTCACCTAGCAAGTGTGTCCGCCTTCGTATTGGACAAAATTCGATTAAAAATCTGTGTTTTTTTTTTTCTCAGGATTACCTCACTTTTGGTCCTGCAGGAAGAGTGCTAACAACATGACGCGGCCGACGGTCGGCGTGGACACCACCGCGCACAAGGAGGAGCGCAATGTGACCGACACGAAGAAGAAGTTCAAACTACACGTGCGTTACTATGTGGAGCTCGTGGTGGGTTCACCCAGAGAGAACCACACACGTCTGGGGTTCTCAGGCTCCTTCCGAGCGCTTCTACGGTTGCACCGTGAATTCTCCCGACTCTACGTGGAAAAACACGGGGAACCCCACGGAGGACTCACTGGACGTGAAAGTTTTCTATCGATGTCCTCATCTACGTCGCGCTCGTCTGTTTCCTCCACGTCAAAAGGTTCTCCAAAGTCTCTTAAAAGTCTCGTGCGGCATACTTTCGGAATTAAGAAGAAAAGCGAGCAGGAAGCTGTTAATAACCAGCATACACACCACGCACATCACCGGCACCAACATCAATACCCAACTGCAGTGGAGCCACCGGGGATTGTGCTGTTTCCTGCCCAGAACAAAATGCTCGTTCATTTGGAAAGTGGAGAAACCAAAGACGACGACAAAATCAACGCCCGCAACAACGCTTTGTTTGAGTACTACTCGCAATTGTTCAATTCAGAGGATGGCGAAATGTATTTGGAACTAGTTCATCGACGCGCGAAAGAGCGAGCAGACAAGAACGCGAGCGAGAATCAGTCGAACAACGAAGCGGAGCCTGCAACTTCCCACAGTAGTGGCGGATTCCTCGGGTTATTAGGCCACCGATCGAAGATTGAAGACACCAAGTACGTCGAGTTCTTTGAGCCTGTGTACGTACGTGCAAGGGGCAAATCTCGAGGACGCAAGTCTACGCGTCGCAACTCAAGTCTGCACGCTCCATGACTTGAACAGGTAACGGCGTTTTGGCAGGTGGAAAAGAGGAATTCTTGGACCAGTGGTGTCTCGTGGTAATGTAAATAATAGGAAAGTAGATGAACCTCTCACATGTGTGAAGTCTTTGCTGCACTCTAGGGACATCTATGCATCGGTATCAAGGAAATCTGGTGCGTAGAGATCATCGAACGTTTCGGGCGACTGTCCTCCATCATTTTGCGTCATTTCTTGAGTCGTGTCTTCCGCGTTGAAAGCCTCTGGCGGTTGAGAAAATGGGGCTTCCGTGTCTCCAACTTCCTCGTTTTTTGTGAGATCAAAGCTCAGAAGCGCTGCATCGGCAATGTCATCGATAGAATCAAAAGTATTCACTCCCTGTTCGCTCTTGAGGTGCTGCGCGTCATCCAGCAGATCAGCTGACGACACACTATCGAAATCTTCGCCGCCAGCTAGTTCCAGAGTACCTGCACTCAATTGCATAGAATTTTGCGGAGCGTTGCATAGTTGATAATACACCTCCGACAATTCTTCACCGGGGTTTTGACTCGAATTGCCAGTCACCGAGGAGTTTATGGTTTTAGCACTTTCACTTTGATACGAGTCCTGGCGTACATTGGTGGAGATCAGGGTAGCTCCTATGTCACTGAGGGCTATATCAACCCCAGTTGGCTTCTGACCTTCCTTGGTTCCATCATGATCATCACTCACTTCTTGTTTTTGACTTTTTGACGTCATTGAGTCGAGTTTAGTGTTGAACATTGTGAGATCTGGCTTGGAGTTTGCTGTAATTGTTGTTGTCTTCCGTGCTACCGCTACTTGAGGACGAGTAGGAGTGGTAGAAGCACTTTGAGCTCGAGCGCGACTTGAAGATGCCGCAGTCGTTCCACCTGGGATCTTTGAAGCAAAAGTAGGCGTTGGGGAAGACTGATAAGCATGAGAAGCCAGATCTGCCTGAAAGCTGGTAGCCTCGGGCGATTTCAGCTTTTCCCGTTTGATGGAGGTCGCTGTTTCTCTCCGCAGTAACGTTTTCATCTCATCTAGTGCTTGGGCCAGCATTACCTTTTGGGTTGGTGACGAAGCGGTACGTTTCCCGACGCTGTCACTGAAATCCCGATCGTATGTCCGCTTTCGTTGCTCAAGAGTGAGATTGTTTCGAAGAAACACTACTTGTGACTTCAAGAATCCAACTTCCTGCTCTAACTTGCGCTTTTCGTGAGCAACAGTCTTGTTCTCCTGCTGGAGTTTGACGATCAGAAGTTTGTTTCTTGCTTCCGCGTCAGCAAATGCCATCAGTTTTTTCTGATGGACTTCCCATTCTAGACGTTGTCGATCCAAGAGCTCCTGATGGTGACGCAATTCCTGGTAGAGCTGACTGCGCTCTTCTTCAAGCTCCATGAGACTCGTACTCTTTATCCCGCTACGAAGAGATTGCATCGCTTCTTCATATGAACTCAGGAGTTTGGACTGCTGGGCGATTTTCTGCTTCAATTTCTGCGTCAAAGCGTGAGACTGGCGATCACGCTCCGCTCGTTCCCTTTGAACGACACTCCTGCCCATGCTTAGAGATCTATCCGCTCCAACGGTTTTAGCGTGAAGCAAGGACTCAATTTTCTTGTCCTTCATCGCTATAATTTCTTCCAGACGTCGAACATGTGTGACAGCTTTCATTCGTTTCTGCTGTTCTTGAAGACAAGTAGCCTTCAGTTCGCTCTCAGCGTCAAGTAACCTGTAGTACTCATCGTGCATCTCGGAATCTTTCAACCCCTTAAATTTACTGAGTGCTGAAGTCGTATTGTGTTTCATCGCCACGGAAGAAGGCCCCACATCATTGTACACAGCTCGGATTCGAGCGTGAACCAACTTTTCTCCTTGGCGTTTTCGTCTCATTCCCACACCATTCGATCGAAACTGAATATTATTGAGAGTGCGATCATCCGACGAACTTCGCGGTGTAGAACGCATTCGAGGCCGAGCGCTTGATGGTCGAGCAGGCCGCGTGGGAACAGGATTGTCTGTGAAAAACTGGGGGCATTCCGTTGGCATTGGGCGTACTACTCGAGCACTGCAAGGTCGCACAGCACCTTTGCTGTATTAATCAACAACAAATACCCTAATGAGGGCTACGTAGCATATAGGATGACATACTTGAAAACACAATTATACCTTTTCAAGTGCTCTAAGTACTCTTCATAGCCTTCCAAATCGACCTAGGAAAAAATAATATTGCGGATAAGGATGGAGTGGCTGAAGATATCTTGCATTCTTCCGTACCCCGTCATCCGCGTCAACGTTTAGGATTCCCTCGTTGTCGTCTTCAGGTATTTCCCTGGCAAATTCCGGCTCGGTGCCGTTCTGCCTTCTCATTTTCAACGTGGGGCTATATGCAAACTGACGAAAATGGAGATTTATCGAAACGAATGCCATTTTTACCAATTTAGGATGGCGGATGTCTAGCGACTCGAGTACGTGATCTAGCTGCAGATGCAGCAACTTCACTGCGCATATATTGCATTTCCACTTGGTACTTGGCGTTCAATTGAGGGCGCGACCACGTCTTCGTTGGTGACGGAGCTGAGTATGGACGATAAGTTGAAGGTATTAATCGACCTTCAGAGTGATGCGCCATTGGGACTGGCAGCTCATGTTTCCGAATCATCTCAGCACTGCGTAGTTCGGTAGTACTGCTTGGACGAGACTGTCCGTTGATACCCTTATCGACAGCCAGTGAAGCTTGAGAATAGCTTGATCGGACCTTGGACCCTTTGGAGGGAGATTGTGAAGAGCTCACGTCAACTGGTTCTACAGCCACAACTGGCACAGGATCGCTGGTTTCAGGCGTCGTATTTGTCGGAAGTTCTTTGGGTGGTGGCATGACTTCTGGAACTGCAATCTTTACTGTTTTCACTGATTCAGCGACTTGGTTGCTGCTTTTTTCCTTTTGACGAGTTGGTAGATCCGATCGTTCTGGTTCACCTAACGTATGTCTGTGCTTGTGGCTCGACCGAAAGGCGGTTAACGCTTCGATATTCATCGCTGACACACCACGTAAAAATATCAAACGGAGGTCTTCTTCCAGCTTTTGACAACACTTTTGCGCGTCTGTTACTTGGCATTTTGCATCATCAACTTCTTGCTGAAGCTAAACGTTCAATTGAAGCTGGGTTAAGTCATTTTTCAAACAGAAAACAATACAAGGATCGTACCTGTTGAATCTTGATCTGATACTCCTTCGCCATCTCGACAATTTTGTGCTCGTACCAATCTTTTTGATCCTGAAGTTGTTTTTGAAGCAGGTGATTCAGAGTGACTGTATTCCAGTGACGAAAACTTTCACACTGTTGGCGCTTGCAATAGTGAAGAAGGACCCGACGAAGCGCAAAATGCTTTTCAACCTTTTGGCGAATCTTTTTCTTCCACATGCGGAAACATGCAGCCAGTGAATACCCTCCACTCCAGCGTTCTTGCTATCAGACAAACAGTTCTAAGAGAATTGTATTCAATAAACAAAACAATTGAACCGTACATTGTGATGCGATTGCTTGGCTGAAAACATCGAAAAGCGATCCAACACCAAGTCGCATTGCTCATGTTTTGCCTCTGCCGTAGCCACCTGAGCTTTCATTTCCTCCAGCTTGTCCTGTGTACACAAAAAAAAAACAAATAAAATGAGTCTCCTCCAACGAATGATGAAAGTTAACAACGTACTTGAAGGATTTTGACGTCATTTGAATGAGCCTCGGACAACTTCATCCTCTCCAGAGCTTCAGTCCTTGCTTTCTTTGCTTTGAAATCAATAAATGCACGCTGGTAATCGATCACAATGTGATTAACCCATCCAGGTGCCTCAAGTTCATATAAAATGGATAATTGTGCCTTACCATAACTGATCGGCGAGTGGCATCGTGTGCTGCAGTCATCTCAGCATCTATTGCTGCAAGTTCAGCATCGTCCAGATGAAATTCTTTTGCTGGCAGTAGCTTCTGTTCCTGGAACTGAACCCGCCTGGCAATTAAAGGAGAGACTGCCATGGATGTTGAGGGCAATTCACTACATTTGCAATCTTTCTTGACCTCTTCAACGTGGCTTGAAAAAGTATCGAGTGTTAGTAGAGATACATTTATCCCAGCTCAAGCAATGACAACCTCGACAGGTCTTTAGCGCTTTCTTCATCTTCGCGAATTGATGTTAGTTCCTTGTCGTCAATTTCGCCATAAAGAGACCGTGGAAGCAAAGCAGGCGTCTCCGGTACTGGGTCGAAGTGAAGCTTCGGCATTTGCCGTCGCATTTGCCGCCACTCCTTATCACTAAGCTCTGACTCAGATGACATCGCACTGAGGTTCTGTCTTTACTTGCAATTTACAATGTCTTCTTCTACTTCTACTTCTTCTTATGACAACATCAGTTTTCAAGCTAAAAATACAATAAGAAACCTCCACAACATCAGAGAAACAAGAATGCTTCCATTCGAACTTCACCATATATTTTTCCTCGATAGCGCTTTACGCTATCTATTAGCTGCAAATGGCTCCTACAACTGCAGAACTTACTTCGCCCAGCAGATTTTCACCGCAAGAGTTCCAAGCATGCACACTATTTAGTTACCACCACGAAGGCGAAGCACCAGGTGAAGAGTAGACTCCTTCTGGATGTTGTAGTCGCTCAGCGTGCGACCGTCCTCCAGCTGCTTGCCAGCGAAGATCAACCGCTGCTGGTCAGGAGGAATTCCCTCCTTGTCCTGAATCTTCTGCTTCACATTGTCGATCGAGTCCGATGGCTCCACGTCCAGCGTGATCGTCTTCCCCGTCAACGTCTTCACGAAGATCTGCATGCCACCACGCAGACGCAGCACCAGGTGAAGAGTAGACTCCTTCTGGATGTTGTAGTCGCTCAGCGTGCGACCGTCCTCCAGCTGCTTGCCAGCGAAGATCAACCGCTGCTGGTCAGGAGGAATTCCCTCCTTGTCCTGAATCTTCTGCTTCACATTGTCGATCGAGTCCGATGGCTCCACGTCCAGCGTGATCGTCTTCCCCGTCAACGTCTTCACGAAGATCTGCATGCCACCACGCAGACGCAGCACCAGGTGAAGAGTAGACTCCTTCTGGATGTTGTAGTCGCTCAGCGTGCGACCGTCCTCCAGCTGCTTGCCAGCGAAGATCAACCGCTGCTGGTCAGGAGGAATTCCCTCCTTGTCCTGAATCTTCTGCTTCACATTGTCGATCGAGTCCGATGGCTCCACGTCCAGCGTGATCGTCTTCCCCGTCAACGTCTTCACGAAGATCTGCATGCCACCACGCAGACGCAGCACCAGGTGAAGAGTAGACTCCTTCTGGATGTTGTAGTCGCTCAGCGTGCGACCGTCCTCCAGCTGCTTGCCAGCGAAGATCAACCGCTGCTGGTCAGGAGGAATTCCCTCCTTGTCCTGAATCTTCTGCTTCACATTGTCGATCGAGTCCGATGGCTCCACGTCCAGCGTGATCGTCTTCCCCGTCAACGTCTTCACGAAGATCTGCATGCCACCACGCAGACGCAGCACCAGGTGAAGAGTAGACTCCTTCTGGATGTTGTAGTCGCTCAGCGTGCGACCGTCCTCCAGCTGCTTGCCAGCGAAGATCAACCGCTGCTGGTCAGGAGGAATTCCCTCCTTGTCCTGAATCTTCTGCTTCACATTGTCGATCGAGTCCGACGGCTCCACGTCCAGAGTGATCGTCTTCCCCGTCAACGTCTTCACGAAGATCTGCATGCCACCACGCAGACGCAGCACCAGGTGAAGAGTAGACTCCTTCTGGATGTTGTAGTCGCTCAGCGTGCGACCGTCCTCCAGCTGCTTGCCAGCGAAGATCAACCGCTGCTGGTCAGGAGGAATTCCCTCCTTGTCCTGAATCTTCTGCTTCACATTGTCGATCGAGTCCGACGGCTCCACGTCCAGCGTGATCGTCTTCCCCGTCAATGTCTTCACGAAGATCTGCATCTTGAGTTTTTGTCTTGGAAGGCGCTTGAGTACTTGGGATCCAATTTGGAAATGAGGAGAGAGTTTTCGCTTGAGGTTTTGGCGGATCTGAGTAAGGGTTGGGGGTTTATTGACCCTTGTTCTCAGATTAACTTCCTTTACTGAAATCAAGTTGTTTGTCCAATTCGAGGTAGGTCCTACCGCTACCGTGGGGTAGAAATTCGAATCTGAGAAAAAAAATTATCAGGAAGAAGCTCCCCCTCACATAAATTGCAGCTGCAAGGAACTTTCTCGATGCAAATTCTAAGCTTCCATTCCATTGGGCTCTGACTCTCGTTTTTGAACGAAACGCACGCGTACCTTTGTGCAGCGATCTTTGCCAAGCGGCGGGTACGTCGGTGAGATGCTGACGTTGCTCGTAGGCGAGGCTACCCGCTGGCAGTACATGCACTAGCACGGTGCCAACATCAATGCGACGCATGTTGTGCTTCTCGATACATTTACATGCATTTGTTCTGCGAACGCAGGATCGATTGCTACATTCCAAGTAAATAACAACTAAGCTCTGCTACACGCTGGCTACCTGGTGGTGCTCGTGAAATACTGCATGCTACTTCGAAGTAGTTAACAGCTAAAGCTACATGTTCCCCGTCATGGTGCAGGAAAGAATCCCAACAGAATGCGGAGCGTCATTTTCCCTACTATATGGCATATTCCACCTATCATTCGTCACAACTCGATCTATTGCCAAAAATGGAGCGTATACTGGGACGCGGCTTGTCCTCTTCTGGGTCCGTGGACAGCGCAGGCAGCGCGCTGAAGCTCCCGCAGAACGTAGAAGACACACTAGCTAAGGTATTAACCCAATTGAATAACTACACTGTGGTTTGTCGCTTACGTCTCACTCCACTATAGGTTTTACCCTCGGAAGACGTGCTGGATCGACCTGAATTCGATGCACGCGAATTCATTAACCGGAACTTCCCTGATGAACAGAGTATGGGGGATATCGGGAACTTTGTGAGTCGACTTCGCGGACGTATGAAGGAGCTGGATGATTCTTTGTCCCAGGCTTCGCAGGACCAAAGTCTGGCCGCCCACCAGGCACTTGTAGACCTGAAAGAAGCAAAGACAGCATCCCAGCAGCTCTTCCATAAGATCCACGACATCCGAGGAAAAGCAGAACAGTCGGAAGTTATGGTGCAGGAAATCTGTCGGGACATCAAGCAGCTTGACTATGCCAAGCGGCACTTACAGACGACACTAACAGCTTTAAAGCGACTGCACATGTTGGTTAACGCAGTGGATCAACTGGAGTTCATGTCCTCCCAACGCAACTATCGAGAAGCTGCCTCTCTTCTCGAAGCAGTGAACCAGTTATTCACACACTTCGATGGATACACCAACGTGAGTAAGATTGTCGAGCTACACAAGACAGTCCGAACCTTGCAGGAAGAGCTCGGTGGACAGATCTTTGCCGACTTCAGGTCTATTGGGCCGATGGAATCGTTGGAGGACAATTTCCCATCAGAGGAGGAGCGGAAGGCAGTATTTGCCAACCTCTCAGCGGCATGTGCAGTTGTGGATGCGTTGGGCAAGTCAACCAGAGAGAAGCTCATTCATTTATTCTGTGACGAGCAGCTGATGTCGTATGAGAGGATGTATGGCGAAGGTGGAGAGTGTGCTGGGTTACACCAAGCTGAAACACGGTATTCGTGGTTCTACAAGCTTCTTGGTGGGATTGATGACCGCTTGAACGCAGTATTTCCCAAACATTGGCGAATGGCCCGACGGATGTGTATTCAATTTTGTGAACGCACCCGGACTCATCTACTTGCGCAGATTGGTGCACACACACCGGACGAGATGGACGTGACATTGCTGCTGAAGTCGCTCCAGAGAACGCTCATGTTTGAACGCGACGCTGCACAACGATTCGAAGGAGTTGCAGACGGTGAAGAGATGGACGAAATGGAACTGGACGAGAATGGCGAGGTCATTGATCCGCATTCTGCTGAAGGAATTAAAAGGAAACATCGTCGTAAAAAGCGTGAGGCAGAGCGTAAAGCTCTGGAAGAAGAAATGAAGAAGAACGGCGAGTTGGATGGCGATAACAGCCAGAGTCTGCCTACAATTCGAGGGCTGATATCTCGTTCGTTTGATCCGTTCATGACTGCATACGTTGCCTTGGAACGGAAGAATATGGATCAGATGATCAATGAAGTGATGAGCGCCGAGTTGGTGGATCGCAATGGCCAGCTGCCGGTGTTTTCCAGTTCAGTGAACATGTTCGCTTACATCCGCAACTCCATCAAGCGATGCACAGCGCTGACGAACGGCCAAACCTTCTTTGATCTACAAAACGAGTTTAAGCACTGCTTCCAGCTCTACTCGCAGCGGCTTCTCGAGAAACTCCCCAGTGTGTTGGCTGGATCAACAGGTGGTCTAGAATCTTCGAGCAGTGGTGCAAGCAACAAGATCAAGCTGAGCGATAAACAGGAAGAAGAGCTGTGCTTTGTCATCAATACAGCTGAGTACTGTGCTGAAACCCTGCCATCTTTGGAGGAAGTAATTCGCGCCAAAATTGACAAGGCTTTCAGCGAAGCTATCGAGCTCTCGCAAGAAATCGACACATTCCACGATGTGGGAGCCACAGCCATGAAGTGCATTGTAGCTGGATTGGAGACGTCACTGGACGATGAATTAACTGCTCTCCACAAGGTGAACTGGCAGACATGGGAAACAGTGGGCGATGAGAGTTTATACGTATCACAAATGGGCGAGAAGCTGCAGGCGTTTGTGCCGGTACTTCGCCAAATGCTGTCGGGGCTGTACTTCACGAATTTTTGCGATAAGTTCGCTGCCTCGTTCGTGCCCAAGATCCTGCAGGCAGTGTTCAAATGCCGCAAGGTAAGCCAAGTGGCGACCCAGCAACTGCTGCTGGACGTGTATGCACTCAAGACGCTGTTTCTTCAGCTGCCTGTGTTGAACAACGACGCGTTCCAGTCCTCGTCTTCATCGACGAACATGGCGACCATCCCTTCGCGATATACGAAATTCGTCACAAACGAGATGGCTACGGTGGAGAACGTGCTAAAACTTATTGGTACTCCGAATGAGATGCTGGTTGAGAGCTTCAAGATCATGTGGCCCGAGGGCACCGCGGAGGATTTCCAGAACATTATGACCGTCAAAGGCCTCAAAAAGAGTGAACAGGCAACATACCTGGAGACACTGGGCATGCAGCGTAAACCTACGGGGAAGATCGCCGAGATGGAGGGCAAGATGAGCGACATGACGGAGAACTGGAAGAAGAACATGCAGAACCTGGCCAAGGTGCCATTCGCGTTCACGGGCGGCATGAACACCAATACGCACCACCAGAGCTAACGACATGAACTAGCAGCTACTATCTAGAAGTGCAAAGACGTTGACTGGCAAGACCATTACACTGGATGTGGAGCTGTCGGATTTGAGCATGTGAAGCAGAAGATTCAGGAAGAAACTACTTGAGTTTTCAAAACGAAATAAGCTTTGCTGTATAAGAAACAAACACAACTACATTTAGTAAAACTTGATCTTTCGTCGTCTGTAGGCTTGCCACGCAGTGTGATGTACAGTAGCTCCGGTTGTGTCAGTGATCACAGTCGTGGTTGTTCCGCCGTTGGTGCCTGTCGTTGAGCTCGTGGAGTCGTCTGTCATTGGGCAATCGTTGTAGTCCGACGCTTTCAATGTCGCCTTGGATGTGATTCCCTCATTCGACGTTATCTTCACTTTGACATTCTCCAAGTCGATGGCATCAGACGGAGCAACCTGGTAAAAGGATGTTACGCCGATAACTTCAGCTTCCACGCCGTTGATCTCCATCGATTTAATACCATCTCGTGAGTTCGGCACTTGCAGCGCAAACCACTGTGGATTGCTGCCTTCTTTCCAGCAAAACTTCTCCTGTTCGTCAGGACAAGGTGTGAAATGCCAAGAGATCTCGGAGATGCGCGGGTCTCCACCGACTACCGTGTACCACAAGGCCGTATTGAGATCGAGGTTCCCATAGCCGCATTCGTAGCACAAGTCCGCTACGAAGGCAGTGACAGTGCCGCTCTCGCCTGTGATGGATAAGCAGCGGCTGCAGCTGGATGATTCGTAGTACTGGTCGTAGTTCATCGCCACGAACAGCGACGAGTTGAGCCCGTACGGCGCCATGCGAGCACTGCAGCTCCCACCGAGAGCCGACGCGAGGCCATACGTGGTAGCTTTACCTGTAAACTCCTCCTTCGCGAGCACGACCAAGGCAGAGCAGAAGCATAGCAGTGCAATACTCAACGCCTGCATTGCGGTGTGGCAGCGAAGAAGAGGAACTACATTGCTCACTTCTGCCCGACATTAGTAATGCTCACACGAAAACCTCTTCAACAGCATCCTACGTGAACACCAAATGTAGCCATAATCAGGATGCTGTTCGGATCCTAAACCGGAAAGCAATGAACTGAGTGTTTAATTTGTATCCCGGCACTCGGACATGACTTGTCTTACAACTACATTTGCCAAGCTGATAAAACTGACATTCCATGACAGACAGGTGGGTGTCTTTTCCTGAGAATGGTGGGGTGCTAACGCATGATGATGATGAGCCTTGCTGTATCATTGATTTCGTTTTGCGGTAGTATCTAGCGTTAATCCAGATCGATGATGAAAACTCTGGGTTTCTGTTCAAGTGGAAACCTCACGGCTCTCGAGAAAACGGTGAACGCTCAACTTCCAGCGGATGCACCTGGATGGATGTGGACTCTACTCCCAAATGTACCTTCGCTGATGATCTCGTTGGCTAGCTCTCGGGAGTGATAGACAGTCGGTGTTGATAGGTGCTGCTTGCACCAACACTTTATCGCAATGCGTTAACATTACACGAAGGATACTACGAATAGAGGGTGAGAATTTTATCAGAATGTCGCCAAATCCATAACTCTGAAGACGCAGCAATGCATGTCGAACAATTCCGTTTGAAAAGGCTCATGCTAACCAGATAAACAGAGTTTTATTCTCGTTCATTTTTACGTTTTGAGAATCATGTGCGAAGAACTAGTTTAAAGAAAATGATTTATACGCAACATTAGTTGGCTATAACAATTCAGATAGTGATTCATCCGGACCAGTTCCAATCCCCACGTGAGTACCATAATGGTAGGATTTCTAAGCCAAAAAATTCTAGCAGCATGCTACACCAGCATGTAGCCATGATCAGATGCCGCAGTGACGTTGCTGCTACTTGTACCAGTGCCATTTCCAGTCTTGGACATTATCATGGGCATCCCAGAGAGGCTGGCGATATCCTGCGCTATGATGTTGCTCGGCATATTCAAAGGCATCGACATTGGTGCACCAGCAAGGGGCAAATTGACTAAACTGGCACCCAAAGATGCTGCAGAGATGGAAGCAGCAGTAGAAGAAGACGCGAGATCCACATCCGACGGTGTAGGTGGACAGCCAAGCATGCATCCGCCCGCAGTTGAAGACGATACGGAGTGCACACAATGGACATCCACCAGCTCCACCTTCATTTTCTGTTTGGCATGTAGAATCCCTTCGAGCGAGAAGTCGATCATCGTCTGGCGGTAGTCTGGCTTCTCCCAGTTCAGCCGCGTCAGATCCGCTGCCAACGTCCCCGTTGATACATCAGGAACCACAGTGGCTAAACCACCCACGAACTCTTGCAGCATACGGAACCGGCCGTTAACGCAGGACCAAGCGAAGGAAACATCCGTATCACGGTCGTGTTTCTTCAAGACCCCACCGAGAATCGGCTCACGGTTCACAGCTAGCACAAACTCTTCGTACTCGTTTTGTATCATCTTGATTTCCTCGTCGGAGAAGCTCTCACGCAAGCGTTGCTCCTGTTCGCAGAGGATCTTTAAGAAGGCTTCGTCTCCCATCTCGCATACCTCGATAGGCCTCACAATAGGCGGGTTTACATGTACACCGCCGTCTTCAGCGCAGTAGTGACGTCCCTCTTGTGCTATAGTGGCAACTCCATCAATAAGATTCACTGCGAAATGAGCCACAGACTTAGCGATATGTAGTCGTTCAACTCCACGGAGTGTGTCGAACATTTCAATTGCCAATGGTCCACCTTCGTTCTGAATGAACTGCTGCGCATTCTGGAACGTTAACTGGAAAGTCCCAGCAGCACACGCTTCCTCGGGTTGTGAAGTTTCACACAAGTCTCGTCGAGCACCAACAACATCCGCCATTATCAGAGCTAATTTGCACAGCTCCTGGACTTGTTCACTCACCAAGTTTGCACCGTTCTCCATACTCAGCAGTTTCTTCATAAAGTATGTGATTTCAGCCATTACTCGATGGGCAACAGCTACGCAGACCCACCATGAAGCAGAAGGCACAGAACTGGGCGACGCAGTTTGCAGGCGCTGTGTAACAGATAGACGGTGCTCCATTAGCCACTTGAGTGCCAGCATCAACTTTTCAGCGAAACCACGAGTAGTCGAGAAAGCTTTTGTGACGTCAGGGACTATTTCAGTTGCAAAAGGAGATATCGATCCGTCGTGATGGGGGCTCTGCTGGTCTTGACATAACGTAGCAAGAACCGCCACCAGTTCATCGTAAAAGGCCTTCTCGCAAAAAGTCGTGACACAGTTCTTCACTACCAGTTCCAATTGGTGCACACCACACCAAATGAGGTAGAATCCACGTTTGTTCACAACAGTCGTAAGGCGTGCCGACAGTCCCTGTTGACTACCTGTCACTCCAGTGTTGCGTCCTGTGTTAGTGCCGCCATTGGTACTTGTACCAAGCAGTTTACTTCTCCAACTGGCATCCATAATATCGAAAAGTTCTTGTAGCCTCTCCATTATCGACGAAGCTGGTCGCTGAACGAATACAGGCACTGTAAGGAGATGGAAGTCTTGCAACCCACCATTCTGCCACAAGCGCACACGGATGTCCAAAAATGAAGAACCTTGATGCACAGCTGCGTCTGTGGCGATCGCGTACGCCCACGACGAACGCATCATCAGTGCGATTTTCTGGAGGTTACTGGCAATCACAGCACGCACGAAGCCGGCAATTCGGTGCTCCGAGCAGCCCCCGTAACACGCAATCTTAGTCTCTTCTTTTGTGCACTGCACCATGCGCGACGCTAGTCGGAACGACGCTCCACACGCTACAAACGTCATGGCCAAGTCGTACAACCTCTGATTCTTAATGACAATGTCGTAGTTATCACCGCCTTCTTTGCGATGAAAGACATCCAGCACCTGGTCCTTAGAGAGCCCGTCCTCGTCGCTTGCATTGAAGAACAAACCACCCACGAGCTCCTCCACCACGCGTTTCTCGATCTCCGAAGCTGGGAGGCGAACAGGACCAACACGTTGTACCACTGGCACAACCACCCCTGTCCCCACCCCCGAGTTGTTAGTATTTCCCGTCGGAGTGTTGAGAATTTGCTGTTGGGCCATCGCTAGGGAATTGATCGTAGCTTCTTCAATATGAGCTGCAAAGAACTTGTCCTTCTCGGGATTCGACGATTGCTCGTATTCTGCCCATTTCTGCTTGTGGTTGATCTCCAAGTGCGAGAGATAATGATCCGCACGGAACGGCTGTCGAAAGTACTTGATGTTGGCTGTAGCTCGTCGTTTCCGGTTTGCGTCGGCCGCCGATTCCTTCCCGAAAGCCACACAGAACTTGCACATTACGGACTCCACCACGCTCGTCTTGGCGTTGCGACTGCACACCGACAGTCCGTACTTAAGCGTATGTTTCTCATTGAACTTAACGCCGCGATCCTTGTGCTTCTTGGGCTTGTCACCGCCACGATCCGAACCGCGTGTTGCGCCCATTTTGAACTTTATCAACACTTTCTTGTTTTGGGGTCCAGCCACTCTTTTGGGTTCCATTTTTTTTTAAATGGTACACTGTACCTAAAGCGTAAAACGTCAGCATAAGCGTGCTAAAGTTCAGTTGATCAAGTGTTGTGCACTGCCACAATCCAAGTAACGACGAGAAGCAAGACAAGAAGGAAGCGATGGGTGTAGATGTGGGGTCTAACAGTGAGGTGACTACGAAGCAGCGGGCAGTGGCGAAGTCGTCGCCTGTTGACAGTGAAGCTGAACCACTTGTGAAGGATATTGGTAACAATACTTCCATGCTGTCCATTGTGCTAGGAGATGCGTCCTTGGTGCGTTGCTGTATTATTGGTAACCGAAAAGAGTGACGGAGGGTCTAGTATTTACATTGCGTTTGTTGCAGTTGATGGCGGCGTCTGGTATCTGCACGTTGGCAGTGTCAGGACTGGTTTCGTTGGCAATGGTGGCAACTGATGACAAGCTAGCGTCGGTGACGGAGCTGCGACTGTTCTCGCCCTCTATGGTCACAGGTTCTGTCCTATTCACAGGTACGTTGGGTGTGTTTCATGTACGCAGAGTGGCTACAGTGTTAACATTGTTCGTTGCTGCATAGTTGGTGTGATGAATGGTATGCTGAGATATTCGAACCGCAAGAGTAATGCTGCACCCGGAGAGATTGTCCTTCCACCTGGACACCCACCTATTTCACCCGATAAGCTAGCAGAGATGATCGAACTGGACGAGAATGGAAATCCGAAGAAGCGCATCAGCCGATGTCCACTCGGGTTCTGAGATAAAGAGGGTCAAATTAAATGTGCGTTGCAATCCGAGAAAAGAAAAAAAAACTTTTCACCATGAATTAATGCAATTACAGAGCCGATAGTCACTTCCGACGACTTGTGCGTCGAGCCCGGCGCGCTTCTTTCTTCTTCTCCTGTAGAGAGAGTTGAAGTGCTGCCAGCAAGTCACTGCAAGGACAAAATCAACCCATCCAACACGGTTAGTTCTCCCTGTTACGTATAAAGCCTTCTCATACAACGTACGGGTCATCCTCATCGTAAATCTCATCATGAGCATCGACTTCGGCTGCTTGTCTACCATGTCGTGGGTTTGGGGCATCTTCATATCCTGGTTGTCGGTGGCGAATCTCATTCTACAAAAAGCATAAACATCAGTCTGGCTACTACATGTGCCATCATATCCACATTACCTCGAACTGCTCCGCTGACAATGAGCCCAACATCCTCTGGGCGCCTCGATTGAAGACAGAGTACGCACTGATACCATCCATTCGTCCTTCACCTCCAGCCAGGAGATGATATCCTAACGCTCCGAAGCCCGAAAGAATAACGTACGCCGCCGCGAATTCAGGCTCATTATGGTGAATATGTGACAGCCCTCCGAGCCAAATAGCCGTCACGAAAGTGTAGAAAGCGATCGAACGCCAATGAGGTCGAAGCGCAATAGCGACACTCTCCAGCGTCTCCTTTGACATCAGCTGCGCCACTTTACGACGGATCTCGGCGCGAGTCTCACGGTTCACACGCAGCACCGGAGGGATAAAGGGCACCAGCCAGTCGAATGGGCCTTGATCGGCAGCTCTCAAGCGAGGTACGCGCGGTGGAATTCCTCGAACAGGTCGATCCATTTTGCGATTTAATTCCTCAAAAATGAAAAATACATGGAAATAGTGTAGCCATGTTGAGTTTGTATTTTATGCTGATGCTCGGGTCTTCAAGACCTGCATACAAGTCTGTGTAAAGTGCTGGAGGGGAATGGCAACGGGCATTTCTTCTTCATGCTCGATGAAGTATGCGATGAGGTCTCGATAGTGGCTGGGAAATTGCTTTCGCATGTGGTTTCGAGTCTCCTCGAGTCGCAATTGCGCCGTTAAAAACCCTCGCGCGAGGTGTGGTGCTTGTGCCTCCAGTTTGTCCTTGTGCTGGGTACGTTGCAGTACTACCAGACGCTGGTAGAGCTGCACTACCAGCTGCTTCTTCGTTTTTTCACGACGTAGATCCAGCCGAAGTATACCAGCCTTCTTCTCCAGAGCGTCCAGCTGCTCATCCTTCTGAAGCGTCTGAATGAGGAACTCGAAAGGGTCCAGCGGCTGGGTCTCCAACAACCGAGTCAGAAGTATATGCAGCATCTCCTGCACCTGATGGCCATCAGCGTACGAGCGCATGGCATCCAATACTTCGCTTGGAGGAGGTCCATCAACGGGCATGTTCTCCTTGATACCTGTGCAAGTGAGGGGACGCGAACATTGAAACGTCCTCGTTGCAGCAGTCTAGTGCATGATGAACTGGACTGTAGCTATTCCAGTTGGCCTGAGGCATACAGAGAGCCTGCGTTCAGTCTGCAATACAAAACTTCAAGTTCTGCTCCTGTTTTGGCTTGCCCTACCTTGTCCTGCTGTCGTCCTCGAACCACATGGCTCCCATCCATTGGCATCTCATGGTGCTCTTGCCCGACTGACTCTGCCAAACTCTAGCCTACGTCTTGCTTCCTCACTCCCTTATTTGCGAGATCGGGCTCTACTCGTTCCGCTCACTTTTCAGTATTCAGTGATCACCTTCCTACCCGCGATCCAACATGAGCTACGGTGGCAACGTCGAAGGTTACCTGCTGAAGATTGACGGTGATGAAGCCCGTATTGTTTACTGCATCCTCGACGAGGGCATGCTACAGTACTTCTCGCGTATGGGAGGCGAGCTGTTGGGAGCTGTGGCTCTTTCGGGCTCCAAGGTCGACGTATTCCTGCTGCCTTCTTCGGACGAGATCGGCCAAGTGCCTAACCAGTTTCGAGTCGACGCCCAGCCTCGAACTCCTTCTGTGCGTCGACGTGGAGGATCTAAACTAGCAGAGGCCGACAAGGTGGTGTCAATAACTTTTGCTGGATCGACACGAGAAGTCTCAGATCAGTGGGCAGTCTCTATTCTCAACTGGAATCGCTACAGCTGGGAAGACGGTCAAATGGTGTGCAGTTCGAAGAGAGAGTATTGCGACCTACAGAAGATCATTGAGCTGAGCGTCGCAAAGACTGTCAAGACGCCGACTGATCCTGTTGTACCGGTTGGAGTGAGTCCCGCAGTTCTCCCGCTGTAAGACAGTCTGTAGTTTTCGTCATGTAGTATTTGTCCATTCAATAGACGTCAAGTTCATCGTGAAGTTCAGTGTGCTTTTCAATTATCTGTCGACTAACAGAACTAAGCACACAACCTTTTGTATGTGCATTGTAGACTTTGCAGGCTCTGCAAGTGCAACGACATTACGCAGGGAAGACACTTCATATATCCATAGGAACTTTTGATTGTATTTACTTACACCCCACCATTTTGTACAAACTAATCTATCGCATCAAAAGACTAGGGAACTGGTGTGGCTTGCGGCATGGTCGTTTGAGAAACCATCGAGACAGGAGCTTCTCCAACAGTAGACGCAGGAGGAGATGCCTTCTGAGGTTCATCGCTGGTCCCAGCGGCAGAAGCTGCTGCTGCCTCCTCCGCTGCCATTTCAGCAAGACGGGCCTTGGTGATAAACCGACCATCTTCACCACGCTTGCGATTCTTTGCGATACTATGCCGAACCGGGTACGAGGGCTTGTTCGACCAGTTACGGTTCTCGCGCTTCTTCAGCCACTTGGCGATCTTCTCCTTCTTCTCCTCCTTCGAACACGGAGGAGGGTACGATGGCATCGGTGGAGCTGTGGTCCACTTTCCTCCAGGACCAGCACGAAGCTGGGTTTTCCCGAAACCGTAGCCTGCTGCGTAGAAATTGTAGCCCATATCTGGCTGCATGCTGCCGTATCCGTATCGGTTCATAGCGTATTGGTTTTGCTGCTGGTAAGGATTGTAAGCACCGTTCGCATTCGACATGTACGGGCTCATGGTGTACTGCGACTGGCTTCCAGCGTAGATGACGTTCGCTGGATACCCTTGGTTCATGTTGGTGTATCCTTGTTGCATTCCGTAGCCATTCATGCCCATTTGAGAGGAAGCTGCAGGAGAGACCGCAGGCGGATTCATCCCCATCATATTGTTCACAGGCGACGACTCATATCCTCGCTTCATGTACGTCGCACGGTCCCGAAGAGGCAAATTGATCTGCGGGGGTGCAGCACCATACATGCTGTTCGACGGAGAAGCTTGTGGCGGGTGATACTGCTGCTGCTGCTGCATAGTGGGCTGGTATCCATTCGGCACTGGCATTCCAGTAGAGTACCCGCTACTAACTGGCAAGTTCCCTCCAGTCGGAGTGACAAGGCTCGTGGATCCCGAGTACTGGTTCATTGCCATTGGGGAGCTCTGCGGATAGTTTGTCGCACTCATAGGAGCAGACTGTCTGGGCTCATACGCGTACGAATTCACTGACGGGGTCAGAATTGCAGGTGCCGTGTTGAACCGACCGGTTTCATTGACGTTTTGAATTGGCATTGGCTCAGTCTTGGCGGCAGGTGGCGTCGTGTTGAAGTTGAGAGTAATATCGTTGACAAAACTCTCCGACAACCATTCGCCAGTGTTGCGCTTTGAAGACGGGTTCTGGACTTCCTTCAGTAGCAAATCCTTCACCGCCTGGAAGTCACCAGTGTTGTTGTACTTGTCCAGTGCTTCTTGCAGCTGTGGCGAGTCACTGTTGAGCAGAAGATCCTTCAGGTGTCCCCGATCGTCGTTGGAAATGAGTCCCTTATCACCTAGTGACTTGATCGCAGCCATTTTACCAGAAATACTGCGGTAGCGTTTGTTCCCCTTCTTGCCACTGGACATCAAGCTTCCAGAGGGAGCACCACCTCCAAGACCACCTTTAGGAGGTCCTCCTAAGTTACCTGACGGTGGAGCATTACTGGTTTGTGTCGTACTTTGACCATTAGAGTAGGGAGAGATAGTGGGTTGCGACGTAGCACTACTGGCACTTGGAGTGGACAATGTCATTGGTCTTGCAGACGACCCACCAGCAGCAGCAACAGTTCCCGTAGCCGTTCTCTCACTGGGTTGCTGGTAATCTTCACCCTGCAGGCAAATCACAAAGCGGTCGTTCTCACGGACACCAAAGCGCAACGATCGAGCATTAAGCTGTATCAAAAGTGTAATTATTAGATCTCCACCACTAAAATACGTTGCAATCTCGTTATAAGACGTACCTCAGCTGCAATCCCCGTGGTTTCCGTCGGCAACAGGAATAACCGCGCCTTGGGTGTCGTCACACCGTCCTCATACGTCCCCTGCTTGCCTACAGCCGCCACCATAGCGGTGATTGCGTCCTTCCACTTGAGAGGCGGCGGCGGCAGCTCCAACACCTCGTCGTCTGTCTCATGCTGCGTGGCGCCATCGTACAGCCGCACAAACACGCGCGTGCTCATGGCTACGGACGTTGTGGCGGTCGAGGAAGAGGCAAAAGATGACGTACGAAGCTCCTCGCAAGTACGGAAATGAAGCAGCGGGTTCGAGTTCTGTGCTGACAACGTGGTGCCATCGCCCGATTGGATATTTTTGGTTGAGTTTGAGAGGTTCGTTTAGACAGTAAACATATTGAAAGTGGAGATATCTTTATCATACGTTCGCGCAAGATATACGAACAGACAGGTTTTGATGGTGCCATAGAGCTGAGGACGGCTGTGAGTCCACAAATTCTTCCCTATCCCTCACATCGAAGGCCACTATTTTGGGCTCCAAATATTGATGCTTTTTAGGCACAACGAGGTTGAAGCAATGACAAGCATCGAAGTTCCTAGAATCAATATATATGGATCCTCCCGTGCGTTTGAACCTTTCACCAATACGTACATGAGGATATAGGCTAGTAGTATTGCGAAACATGTAGTGATGACGCCAAACTGGCGCATGTACAGGATGTGTCCATGTAGCCAACAGACCGTTGTTTGATTGAAATGTTATATTGGGCCTGATTCTACTCGTTAATTTGGGCATTTCGCGTGGCGACGAAAAGCCAGCGTTAGATTTCGCCTTCAGGCCGGAGCGTAGGGCGAATTGGAGCGGGTGAAGAGCCCAGAACGGTCAAGAGAAGACATGGCAGCAACGTCACGGCCACGGCTCACAGGTGACATTGGCCGCTCTGATCTCCTTGCACGACTGATTGACTACGCGCTGTACCAGCCCAATCCGCTACAACAGGTTCTCAATGACCGATTTACGACACGACGACAAAAAGTATCTTTTGAATGACATGGCTACACTGGATTGCTGTCAGGTGTTCTACTTGCTGCTGGTTGTTGGAGGCTACAGCGCTTTCCTCTTCTGCGGATTGCCACATCTCCCTAATGATTCACTAGGAGTGATCCACATGTACGTGATCCGTTGTCACTCGGAAGTTAGCAGGTTGTTAATAAATGTGCTTATATGTAGATATCTGAGTTTTGTGGTGGTGCTGGGCGCACTACACAGCTTCATTGCGGCGTCCATGTCATCACCGGGGGTATTGCTTCCTCGTACGTATTACTGCAATGCTCTAGGCTAGTTTGTTTGCTTATGGTGCTTGTGCTTTGTCCCAGAGACACTTGTGTACTTTGGTAACTACGATTTTGACGACGTGTTGTACCTCAAGCGCGAGTGCCCCACTTGCAAGACAACCAAGTGAGGGGGATTTTAGGCATTGCAATTGACATCCTCTGGGTGGTTTGTGTTGCTAACACAGCGTATGTTAATGCAGACTCGCTCGCTCCAAGCACTGCTCCATTTGCAACAAATGTGTTCCTCGCTTCGACCACCGTGCGTTACACTATTTGCTGAATGTGTAGACAACTCCCAATCTAACATTATGATCTTGGTTGTGGCAGATTGTGGATGGCTGAACACTTGCATTGGCGAGTGTAACCACTGGGTTTTCCTCCGATTCCTCACGGTATTATCTACTTGTTGCCTCCTCAATTGTAAAATTGCAAGCTAACTTGCTTCTATTCAGATGAACGTGGTATTGTGCGGCTATGGTTCTTACGTGCTCTTCAGGATCCTGTCCGACGAGTACAACCATCTTCTCAGTGAGCAATTTCTGGACCATAACACTCGCGCTGTCGTGCAAGGAGAACCTATGGTCGTTGTACGATATTTGATCCACGAGGAGGCCATTGTCACGGTGCTGTTTGCGGCCTGTGTCGGCATGGGCTTCGCGTTGGTTTGCTTCTCCACTTTCCACCTGTATCTGGTTTCCAGCAACCTCACCACGAACGAATTCTTCAAGCGCAGGAATCTTCGATCGGAAAATTCCGTCTCAAAGGACGAAACACGCTGCACAATTCCACACAAGTATGATCTTGACTCATTAATGGACAACTGGCGTGAAGTACGGAACCCACGCTACAAGGCGAAGATTTTTGCTGTAAAGATGGCCAATTCCAAACGAAAATAAGCTTTTACAGAACTGGTGAGCTGTATTTTTGGACCTGCATTTGCTGTCCACACGAAGAATTGTGGAGTTGAACAGTCCAAGCAAAACGATATCAATGTCTTCCATGGTTGATACAGCGTTGCTTACTCCCGAAGACTTGTATTCTCAAGCCAGGATCTTCGATGTTGACTTGGATCGGGAGCCGTACTTACTGCCACTTATGAAGCAGGCTGCAACCACCCCCAAACCGCCAAAACGACAGCAAAGTGACGGTGATAACGACGGCGAAAGCTATTTTTTTGATCAAATCAAACTCCTTCGGCACCAACAGGTGGAGAACGGGGAGCAAGAGGGGGAGACGTCAGCGTGGATGGTATTTGAAGAACGGATCACTCCTGAAGTGGACAATGCAGCAACGACGAAGTACTATTACGACTTTATCTCCAAGACTCGACAGGAGATGCACCCGTTGGTACCCTTAATCGGGGACAACGAATGGACTGCTGATGGTTCCGACCCTATGATACGCGCTGCAGACCCACAAGAGTTTGAGCATGCTGCTGCATTGCACAAGCAGTCGTCAATTAAGAAGTACGTTTAAACTTGTATTGTTTCGTTCTGGTCACTGATTCTTGTTTGTCTGTAGTATTACCGGGTTGGAGATCTTGTGCTTCCATTGCTGGTGGAAAGAGACTTCCCTGCTAGGTGAGACGCGTCAGTGCCGACTGCGGCTTTACTTCTCCATCCCAACGCGTCATTTCCAAGTGGTGCTGGAAGACTCCCCAAACGTTTTCACCATATCTCACATCGCGCATAGCGTGACCGGCACTCCTCTTTCAGTTTGGGACTTGCACGAAGGAGCTCGTATTACAGTGCTTGGCCGTCCAACAACGTTGCGTCAGGCCAGTCTTCTCACCCGCCAGTGGTTGGACGTCCACGAACGTCGTTTACGTCCTGTCATGGAGCAGTTGCAGAAGGAATTGGCCAAGTATGAGCTGAAATCACATGGTCGCTCTGCAGCAGTCCCAGCAACTCGGATCTTATGTGCTGACCCCCACAGATCTCGATCGGGAATGTCATTACGTCAATTGCTAGACGAAATCGTTCTGCTCCAGACCAAGTTGGCTGCTTATCGTCCAGATCTTGCCCGTCGCTTTTGTGAGTCACTAGCAGATCTTGACACTGCGTAAGTGCTGAAAACCAAAACTCCATCCCAATATATCCTTGCCTTGGTATATTTGAAGGGGTTGAGCTGTTTCTGGAATGACAAGCAAGTGTTGCTCTCTTATTGCCCAAGCTTCCACCAAGATGACTATCACGACAAGGTCCAAGCGCGTGTCAACATTTGGTAATGGTCCTACTCCAGCTGCTGTCGCTCCTGGATCGTACGCAACGGAGCAGGTTATCACCAGCTTTGGCATTCATGCGAGCCGCCCTCTCTTTTCCAGTTTTGCCACTTCGGAAAAGCGAAACCTCAACGAGAACAAGACGACGTCGGCCATCACCCCCGGACCGGGAGCATATATCGATGAATCACGCCACCAACAAGGTCTACCACCTTCCAATGTGTTCGCTACAAAGGTAACTCAACAGTTTATCTGTTGTTTTTCAAACATTCTCTAACCATATTCATATTCAGATCTCTCGTTTCGCTCCAAGTGCACCAGGATCTACTGTTTTCCGAGCATCGAGCATTCAGGACAACCCAGGACCAGGCAGTTATATTCGTCCTGCATCTTCTCCCCAACCTAATAACCAACGAGATCACCAAGGACCCCACAAGTTCGCACACTTGGTTAAACCATCGGTACCTGCTATTCCTCAACGGCAACAGAGTTACGGCTACGTTCAAGTTGGTGTCGAACTGCAGAGACAATCTCCTCCTGAAAAAATCTACTCAGGCGTCGGCAACGATACGGTTGGCCCTGCAGCCTACAGCAGACACAATCCGATATGGAACGAGAAGAAAAACGCTGCGTCATCACTTAAATCCACTGCGAAGCGCGAGGTGTGGGAAGAGAACAAGAGACTCAACAAGTTACCCGGTCCTGGACAGTATAACACCAACAGCGACCCCGACACACTAGTAGCTACTGCTCCACCGGCAAAGCCACCGTCATTAGCCCCTGAAGGTCAACGGCCACGTATCGGTGCGCGTCGTAGTCAACATCGAGGAGCACGTCAAAGTGCGGTCTTTGCTTCCAAAGTCCCCATTCTTCCGGTTCCGAAGCCTGTTGGAGTGTATGATCCCGAACGAGACCAAGAACTCCGCGTCAAGGATGAACGAGCTGAACGGTATCGTCAGGAACAGAACAAATTCGCTCTCTACGGATCCAGGACAGAGGCTTTTGGGTCAACCACTGGACGCACCGAGTTGACTTCACAAATCTCGACCCCTTTCAGCAATCCAACGTACACGACAACACCAGGTCCAGGTCGATATGGTTTAGGTCCAAACGATGCAACAAAACGACTTGGAAAGAAGACATGTGGAGGATCATATCAACATCATCGTACCGATGGGATCGGCTTTTCATGCGCTACCGAACGACCTTGTCTTGCTGCTACGAAAACTCCTTCAGCTCCAGGCCCTGGTGCATACAAGAACGAGACACCTCGATCATTGAACCAGTCGGTCAAAGGAAAGCTGTGTATCGGTCGCAACGGAGTCTTTGGAACCACATCGGAACGACAAGTCTGGGGCGCGTTAGAACGCACAGACGTTGATGACTTTACACCCGGTCCTGGAGCATATTCAGAGTCGGGATCGTTCAACACGACCCAGTATCTCAACTCCGCCGCATTCAAGTCTGGTTCAACCAGATTCGCCAAAAATGCTCCCCCACATGCCCCTCCACACGTACATTGCGTCGGTGATCAAGTCACCCCTGCAGTAGGGCAGTACAATGTCTCCAAGGGATTCTCGGACGTTGCATCAAGCCTACAGAACCCACTTGACGGTACTTCTGCGTCGGATGCTACTGGTTTCCTGTCCCCGCGTGTGCCGTTCCTTTCAACGCAAGAGCGATCTGTATTCGACACCAGGGACATTTGCGATCTACCAGGGCCTGGCGCTTACAAGGGAACTTCAGATGATGGTGGTGCAGTCTACACGAGATCCAAAGACGTTCGCTTGACAGTTGGAAATGAAGCTCGATTCCGCGTAAAGCCGACGGTGCCCATTGCTGTTGGACCAGGAGCGTATTCAATTCCTGGTACTGTTGGAACCAAGAGCTTCAACGTGACTATGACGAAGGAGAGAGGAAAATCTGGTCCTACAAGAGCTCGAGGGTCCCCCATTCAGAAAAACTCTCCCATCGCTCACTCGCGATAATTTTACAGTTTGATTGTTTTCTTTTGACGAATACTTCTTCAAGCGCAGGAAACATTCTTAAGAGGCTGCACTACGCCTTATGAGTTTACCTAGTTTGCCAACTACAACTACAGCTATAGCTAGCCTAGATACTCTTGGGCCTATAACGTCAGTAGTCTGACAGATCTCCTCGACGAAGGCTTCGCCGATAGGAGAGAACTATGCTAACGTAGCCCTCTCCATGTTCTTGGCAGCGTTCACGTCTCGGCTGCGTGTCTTCCTCTTCTTGGACAGGACTTGGTCTTCATCCGGGGTAGACTCGGATGGTAGCGTCTGATGCTACCTCCATCCAATACGTGTCTGCCGTCGTCTGAATTGGCAGAAGAAGCACGTTGTTGTAGTGGGCCGACAGCAAGCTGACCAGCTGGCCAGCGGGGATACTTGGTCGTCGAACTTGGTGGCTTGGCAAATCCAGAAGTGAGAAGAACTTCGCTCACAGTCCCCACTCGAGCGTGAGCGCGAGGAAGCGCAATCCACTTCCTTAGATACAGGGCGCGTAAAGTTCATTGCCTGGCCCGCCAAAATTGTGTTGAGAGATCTCATCTCAACTCAACTCTCAAATTGCTAGACTTTCAACGAGACCCAGCATTGCAATTTGCACTACTGTCAATTCTATTCTGGCATGGGTGGGATCATACTACGTACTCCAGCGGACCCTAGCTAGAGCCATGATGAGCTTTCTTCCACCGCAGTAATGCACGGTAAGCAAATAGCAAGAAATCTTGCTCAGTGATCAAACTGTCGGCATTGCAGTCCATAACTTCCATCAAAAGACTCAATTCATCTTCAGTCGCGTATGCATCTGTACACCACAAAGAATGTTTCAAATGTCAGCAATGCAATCGCTACACAAACCATCATTACTCCACAAACAAACGTACCGCTGTCCTGTTCAGCAAGAAGAACCACGAAGCTTTCTTCCACCAGAACACCACTGCCGTCGACATCCAGAATGGAAAAATACAACTTCAGAGCTTGCCATTGCACCTTCGTGAACACATTAACGCCATTGGCCTGGATGGGAATGTGACCTTGAAGGGTAGTGGTGAGCTGCGCCACCTGCTCAAACGACGGCATCGGCATCCAGTCGGTCATACTCTTTCGTCGAACAGGACCGGTTGTGTCAGTAACAGTATCGTTGGTCTCGGTATCGGTGGGGGCTTCTCCAGTCGAAGTCGAGCGCTTGAAGGGCGTCTTATAGTGGGGAAGCCATGACGCCCGTTTGCCAAGATGACCAGGAGCTGAAGCAATCTCCGGTGTGCTCTTCTTATCACCGTCACGTGCGAAATAGCGATCGTAGAAGCGCACGAAACCTGGACAGAATTTCCATCCGCTAACGATGCGACTGGTATCCCACTTCTTCTTCTCTTTCTCCTTTTGCTTCTTCTGCTTCTTCTCCATTTTCTCCTTGAGCTTCTTCTGTTTCTTCTCCATTTTTAAATCTTTCTTTGACTTCTTGGTATCCGCTTCCCCAACGAGTTCCCAATCCTGCAAAGACTCGGCCACGGCCTCATGTGTATCAGTGGCACTATACTCGACGTCCTTCTCCTCTATTTCAGCCGTTGGAGCGTAAGAAGGTGGAGACACAGGAAGCTCAGGATCTTCCTCTTCGATTTTAATATCGAGGGTAGTCACTGGTGGAGCACAGAGCGATGAAACAAGCGACAACTTACGAACGGGTTCTGTCACAGGTGGAATCGACGACGTTATACTGGCCGCGCGCTCGAGAGTGAAGCGTAATTGTCGACACACATTCACCAGATCGTAGAAATCAATAGGCATAAACGGAAGATTCTCCTCCAGAAACGCCATAACTGCCTCGTTCTCGCTCCGACGCGTAAAATCGAACTCAGGATACTGACTGCGTTTGTGCTGTTGGTATTGCAAAAGGCGACCGTTCTGTTTCTCCCACGGGATCTTCAACGTTGCTCCGACGTTGTGGTTGGTGTTGCAGTACTCTGGGGCTGAAAAGACCGTCACAACAGCAGGTAGAGCCAACGCTCCATCCTCATCTTCTTCTGACCGGTCAGCTTCGTGACGAAAGTGTTCTTTATAGCCATCCTCCTCCAGCTCATGAGCACGAACAATAGCCAACAGGTTATTTCGTTTAAGGAATTCACGACACGCGTATTCATTGAACGTGAAGGAACAGCCGCGCATACCATTGGGAGCCCACTCCTGCTCCTGTGCCTCCCCCTTGGCTGGATCCGACCATAACAAGTCACACAGAGCTCCGTTCGGCTCGGGCTCCATAAAGCGGTTCACTTGGCCGTTGATATCCTCCACGTAGTGAATATCGGGCGATAGTCCACCATGTACAGCTAGGAACGTCCCGTGAACAGTCTCTAGTCGTGCAGCCAGGGGCATACTCTCGAAGCATTTGATCATTCGGTTGTACAGCACGGGTCCGTATTTCTTCAAACATTCAGCACGGAAACCGTAAAACGTACTCAGACTTCGGCATTCGTGATTTCCACGTAGAAGATGCACACTCTCTGGGAAAGCCACTTTGAAAGCCAGAAGCAGCAGAATAATCTCGCACGAGGACACTCCACGGTCCACATAGTCACCTAGAAACAGGAATGGGTTGTCGACGGCCGGGGAGCCGTGCACGCGGAAAAGCTCCAACAGATCCTGGAACTGGCCGTGTAAGTCGCCCACCAGCGTATACGGCGCTCGAATGGAAAGCACATTCTGCTCCAGTGACATGAGGTTGGTAGCTCGTCGTACAATCTCCAGCGCACTGGCCACCGGGATGGTTCCACCCAGACGGAAGAGCGCGAGGATTTCTTCTGGATTCACCACGAACTCAATGGCAGCTCCGTGCTCTTCGTCTGCATTGTTATCCACACTCATTTCACTCTCTAATGCATCAACAGTAGCTGCTGAAGCAGTGATAACCGGTACATTAGCGAAATGCTGCACCGTGTCCTGCCCAATGTCCCGGTCCGCCTGTTGACGCAAATAGCGGTTGAACAGTGTCGTATCCGTGGAAACTCGTCGATGGTGCGAGCCCTGCATGGTAGCCATACGCATAGGCCCCGCCTCTGACTTGGCGTCCAGCTCTGTGCCGCTTCCTGTTCGCGCTAAATCCGGCGCCGGTACGTCGTGCTTCTCTGCTTGAGCTTTGAGTTGCGCAGCAGCTGCTTGTGCTGCCATAAAGTTCTTCAGTGGCGACGGTCGCGCCATATCACGATCATCTTCCGGCCTGTCCTGTTCCTGGTTGGAGCTCGCGTCCAGCGACAGTTTGAGACTCGGATTGTACTTGCGCAGCGATGACGGGCGGCGGCGACGCACATTGGGCGGCTGCGGCGTTGTCGGTGCGAAGGAACCGGCGTTCTCGGGTGCCTCCTTGAGCTCCAACTGCGGGAATGCCAGTACGGCCGGCGCCGACTTGGGTGGGCTCGGGACGCTGGCGTTGGCGGGCACAGAGGCCAGGAACGCGTTGAGTTTGCTCGCCATTGGACGTCCAGACGGGAAATACGTGACGAGAATGACCAGAAGGAAGCGGATGCGACGGCGCGTAACTACCGGTCGCTGCCTATAAATACGGCCGTGGTGGCGTCGGAGAGCGACTGGACTGGTCTTGACAGTGCTCGAGCTCTTGACGACAGCCGCGCCTACAAGCTCCTCTCTCCCTCCCTGCGGATGTATGAATGCACCTACCGGCGAAGAACGCACAGTTATTTTACCGCTACACCTGATTGCAGGAAAAGGGCAAAGCGACTTGTGTATCGGCTGGCCGGGTTCCTTCCCACTGAATATGATTTGGATCCCCAACAACAGGACGTTTGTCTTGCATGGCAGGTTGATCTACCAACGCAGAAGCTCTAAAAAGTTAGAGCTGGTTAGAGTGCAATGCCCAGGTACTATATACTGGTAGAGTTGGTCTCACAATGCCATTTCGGCTGCAGGGCAATTGATTCTGAATTCGTGCTGCTTGGTACAGCAGCACGTTTTGATGCATCCAACTCATCGGATGCAGATTGACCACTTCAACTAGAGCGACCCAGTGCATCTCAACGGCATGAAGGGGTCAAGTGGTTTATACTGACATATCCAGTAGATGCCAGTGGCGTCTGGTCAGTTGGCGACTCCAGTGTGCTCTACACGAGATCACTCCATTCCAATTTGACCAAGGAAAACCAAGTTGTCTTCATGCATGCACTCGCCCAGGCTCTCCATCGCTTAGCAAAAGTTACTGCGCCAAACGTTAGAACAAAGTGCATCCGATGCAGTCTTTGCATGCAAATTGCAATGCTGGGTCTCGTTGAGAATTGAGTTGAGATCTCTCAACACAATTTTGGCAGCAGAAACGGGCCCAGTAAACGGCACGGAAGCCCCCCGGAAAGCGAGCTGATTTTTGTTGTCTTCGTGGCGAGTTCGTCGCACGGCCAACACGATGCAGTCTCCTCTGGAAATGCCTCGTGACTTGTTGCTCCAAAGGTGCACTTTGCATTGTGCAAAGATACCTGGAGTTGTAGCCATCAGTTAACTCAAACGTTTGAGTGCAAGGCTGATTCATGATTCCTGTGAGGGCAATAGCTTTGCCAAAGCAAAACAGACACAAGTTTTCCTGCAGGGGATACATGTCGAGGTTATACAAAAAAATTCTATTGAGCCAATTTGAGATCGATACACCTTCGGCACTGTAGCTGCGGACGGAGGTCTGTGATGATTCTGGATTGCCTCATGATTGCTGCCAATGCGTTACTTGGCTGCCTCTTCAGAGTTCACCAGCTGAGGGCAATCATATCCACCGGATAGCCTTACATTCATTGACCCATGTCACGAGGAGACAAGTCCCAATCGACCAGGATAGTCCAGGCTGATTGCCCCCAGTTCATGCTTCGTGCTCCAGTGGAGCTTTCACCCCCGAATGTCGTGAACAATGCCTGGAGCTACTGTAGTCACCGCCCCTACCGCCGTCGGATCACCCCAGTCTTTAGATAAACATACTTCGGACAACTACGATATCCTGGATGAGCTCGTGCATGAGCAGATCAAACTCGGGCAGATACATGGTCAGGAAGAGCGTCGTCGAGATCGTCGTCGCACCGGAAACGTAGTGCCAGCGCTTGTGCCACTTGTCGTAGCGCTCGCCACCAGGCATCCCACAGTAAAGCCACGTGAAAGTGCACAAGACGGCCAGCAGCGTTTTAATGGCCAGGATACCGTACCACTCGTTGGTGAGCGTGTGCTGCCCCGCGAAGATGAAGATGATTCCTAGTGTGCCGCTAATAAGTGCGTCCAGCAGCAGGTACTTGGTCTCCTTGGAGCGGTGGAACATGGTGGACGCGATGGCCGCTCCCATCTGCAAGCCACCGCAGAAGTTCTGGTCGCAGCTGAAGGAAATAAGCGCTGCGAACGCGTACACCAGGTTGGAGTAGATGAGGCTGTCGCACCACGCGCGCTTGGGGTGGCGTTGACGCACTTTGCGTCTCGGTCGCGAGGACTTGATCGGTGCGAGCTTGCGGAGTCCCATGTCATCGCACGACGCGGTGACCCATTGCGGTAGGAACGGCTGGATGTTGAAGGAGCACAGACACATACTGAGCAGCGGAGAGCTAGGAGGTGATTCGCGAGGTTGAGCGCTTCAGGCTGCTGGGGGAAAGACCGCGAATGGTGTCGCCCTCGATGCACTGCTGGCCCTGCATTGAGCCTCGATTGCGCCCGTCTTTTGAAACGGGCAGATACAGTTTAGTGGCGTTAGCCTATCGTATTGTCTATCTCCAGAATTACACTTGGAAATTGTATGTCTCAGACGACCTAAAAATAAAGGTGTATCCAATCGAATGAGTTTAACACAGGATGCCCAGAGCAAGCTTGCAGCCGTCGGAGTGAATGTACCGCGGATGCTGATGGCGCCGCAGAAAGAACGTCGGGTACAGCGAAACACTGCCACTGCCATAATCTCAAGATGATGCTCGCTTTGCTCGATAAGTTGAGTCGCACGGGAACTTGTCGTCGATCTATTTACAAAAACCGTAACGTTCCACCTTGCTCTGAGTCTGACCCAACGGAAACAGCCAAGTTTAGACCAACAACAGAGCGAGCGATGCAGCGACGGCCAAACAGCTCCAGCCGAAAAAAATCTGAAGTGCAGCTGGGACACGTGTGCAAGTGAGCGACGTCAGCACGCCACCAACCAGGTCGTCACTGCACATGTCGTGTCACGGACCAGCAACGGTTGCAGCGGAATCATGTGCGTCACACGATATTTCTTCCAGCGACATTAGCGCAACATCCTGATCACGATACGCACCACACCACTGCCACACAGCCTGGTGATACATCACTTCCAGCATCCATCCGCGAACAATTGGAAATCCCAGCTCTATCGCTCGCATCTCGATCCAATGGCGACGCCCCCACCCGCCCCCGTCGACTCCGCTGCTGCCGTGCAGAAGGGCTTCTCTGCTCTGACTCTGGACGCGCCTGTTCCTTCCTCCCCCGAAGCTGCTGCTCTTCCCATTGACGAGAAACTTGCTAAGCTCGCAGCCATCACTGGAGCCCCATTGACTTCCGAAACGGAGACCCAGCTACGCGCGTTATTTGCTGAGAAGACGCACCCGATCGCTTACGATGGGTTCGAACCTTCTGGCCGCGTGACGCTCGCTGCTGGTCTGCTGCGCGCTCTCAACGCTAAGCGCCTCATGGATGCTGGTTGTCACGTGCGTCTGCTGGTGGCGGACACGCACGCGCTGCTCAACAACAAATTCGGTGGTGATCTTAAGAAGCTGCAGAACGTCAGCACTTACATGGTGGAGGTGTGGAAGGCACTGGGTCTGGACGCTGAGAAGCTCCCGAACCTCGAGATCATGCTGGCTTCCACGGAGTCTGCGCGTCACGCCGGTGCTTACTGGTCGCAGGTGCTGGACGCTGCCGGTCGCTTTACGGTCGAACGTGTGCAGCAGTGCGCACCTATCATGGGCCGCAAGACGGACGACGCTGTGCACAACACGAACCGCATTTTGTACCCACTCATGCAGCTGGCGGACGGATTCCTGCTGCAGGCCGACATCTACCAGCTCGGCGCTGACCAGGAGCCTGCCAACGAGCTCGTACGCGAGTACATTGCCCAGAAGGAGCTGAACAACAAGCCCGTTTTTCTTACCCACCCGCTGCTGCTTGGACTGAAGCAGGAGCAGTTCAAGATGACCACAACCGACGCTGAGTCGGCCATCTACGTTGATGACACAGCTGCGGAGGTCAAGACGAAGATCAAGAAGGCGTACTGCGTCCCCGGCGAGGTGGAAAGTAACCCCGTTCTGAACTACATGAAGTACCTGGTGTTCCCTATGCATGCGGAGGGAGTCACGCTTGAGCGTAACGAGAAGAACGGTGGCAACCTTACTTTTACCACCTACGAAGAGCTTGAGGCAGCTTTCGCTGAAGAGAAGGTGCACCCTGCCGACTTGAAGCCTTGCTTGACCAAGTACATTAACGCTCTGTTGGAGCCCGTGCGCCAGCACTTTGCCGGTGGTACGCTCAAGACGATGTTCTCGAGCATCAAGAAGCTGAAGGTTTCTCCAGTACCGGACAGCGACAAGATGGCCAGCCTGACCCTGCCTGGATTCCCGGAGGCTGTGAAGGAGTGGAAGCCGTCGGCGCTGACGCTGGAGGAACGCTACGCTGTTGCCCGCTCTGTGGGTGAGGAGTGCATCCAGGAGAACGAGTTGCAGGCGTTGATGGAGAAGAAGGAGCACCCGGTGTGTTACGATGGATTTGAGCCCTCGGGACGCATGCATATTGCTCAGGGTGTTTTGCGTACGGTGAATGTGAACAAGCTTACGTCGACCGGCAGTGTGTTCCGCTTCTGGGTGGCTGACTGGTTCGCTATGCTGAACAACAAGATGGGCGGCGACCTGGACAAGATCCGCCTCGTGGGTCAGTACATGGTGGAGATCTGGAAGTCTGTGGGCATGGACATGACGAACGTCGAGTTCCTTTGGGCATCGAAGGAGATCATTTCGCACAGTGCGTCGTACTGGTTGCGTGTGATGGACATTGCTCGCCGCACGACGATTGCTCGCACTCTCAAGTGCTGCACGATCATGGGCCGCAAGGAGAAGGAGGGCATGCAGGCTGCGCAGATTCTCTACCCGCTGATGCAGTGTGCTGACATCTTCAACCTGAAGGCGGACATCTGCCAGCTGGGCATTGACCAGCGTAAGATCAACATGCTTGCGCGTGACTACTGTGATCAGGCGAAGATCCGCTTCAAGCCTGTCATTCTGAGTCACCACATGCTCATGGGATTGAAGCAGGGCCAGGAGAAGATGTCGAAGAGTGACCCGGAGTCGGCCATCTTCATGGAGGACGCCGCGGACGACGTAAGCCGTAAGATCGAGAAGGCTTTCTGCCCCGAAGGTGTCGTGGAGGCGAACCCGATCCTCGACTACTTGAAGCACATCATCTGTCCGCGCTTCGCCGCTCAAGGTGTGACTGTGAAGCTTGTGGACGGCTCGGAGAAGACATTTGCTGCCTACCAGGAGCTCGAGGACGCGTTTGTCGCGCGCCAGGTGAACGGAGCTGACCTCAAGACGGCTTTGACCAAGTACCTGAACGAGTACGTCCCAGCTGTTGATGTTGCGCTTGTTTTGTTCATTATGCTAACTTTTTCTTGACTCTCCACAGGATCCTGGAGCCTGTCCGTGAGCACTTCTCCAAGGGAGAGGCACAAGAACTACTTGCTAAAGTGCGTTCGTTCCGTATCACCAGATAAGCGCATGCGTAGAGCTGACTGAGGTGCTATACTACCTCAGTTTTAGGAAGACTACGACTAGTGAAAAAAAGCCAGAATACCGGTATTCCGTCTCGAGTCTCAGTTCTATCGTTGCATCATGAACGGCTCTGCAGCGAGTGGCGTCGGCCGCCTACAGCGCGCGCTTACAAAAGTCCGAGCCAACAGCGGTATCGACGATGTGCTGGCGAGTAGGGAGAGTGACAACGACGTGTACGGGTCTGAGGACGAGGCGAGCGATGAGGATAACCAGGAGGAGCAGACGGAGACACGTAGCACAGGGGACAAGAAGAACGGTATCCGGTTGATGGACGTGGCGTCGTTGTCGGTGGAAGGCTCACAAGGCCACGCCAATGAAGATCGTTGTGTGGTCGCAAGTAATGAGCGGTTCCACTTGTTTGCAGTCATTGACGGCCATGGCGGATCGTGGGCGGGCAATTTCCTGGTGGAAGAGCTATTCACGACACTGGACGAAGTGTATGACGACGGATTTGACCGCTCGAAACTGGCTAAAGCGATGGAGGCTCTAGACCGCAGGTTTTGTGCTATGGCAATGCGGAAAATGGACACGAGCGGTGCCTGTGTGCTTGCTGTCCTGTTGTTTGTGGACCCGAGCACTGACACCCCACAAAAGATTGTACTCAACGTCGGAGACTGTCGCGCTATCATCCGAGAGGGTTCTGAATCTTCCACTACGGGGAAGAAGACGAAGGGCAAAACCCCTCCCTCTGACTCTGGAACGACGTTCGCATTATCGGAAGACCATTGTGCATCAAACACAAAGGAGCGAATGCGTGCTCTTCGAAGTGGTGCCTACATCCAGAACAACCGGATTGCAGGTGTGCTGGAACCTTTTCGAACTATCGGCGATATCGATGTTAAGGGCCCCGATATGAAGAACTGGGTGATTCCGACACCAGAGATCCATCAGAGTGAGCTGCTTGTTGGTCGCAGCATCTTGGTTATCGCTACGGACGGCGTCTGGACCGTCCTGAACAACAACCGTGCAATGGCGCATGCAGTCAAGGAACTTGGCGTCAATGGAAGAAGAATGTCTGCTGAATCTGCAGCCCAAGCCATTATCAAAGAGGCAAGGGAGTTTGGAAGCTGTGATGATATTACGGTGATCGTAGTGTCTGTCTAGGTTCACAAAATACAAGTACTGAAAGATCTTGCATTGGCGACGAGTTACTTTCCCACTGCTTTACCTCAATCACTCTACGCGCCCACAACAGCTTTCCAGGCTCCATCGAATTCCATCCCCTCGTTCAGCTTCTGCTGGACAGCGTCCGTCACGTCTTCACCGTACAGACACTTAAGCACCTCAAGGCTGGGCGTATTCGTGCGCGAACGGTACGACTTGTGCATCAGCGGCGTGTAGTTAGGGATACGCTCGAGCTTCAACAGGTCCTCTCGGATTGGCATGATGTATGCCTGGCATGTGACTGTCTCGTGCTTGAGTTGGCCCTCCACGATACTCACGGGGATCTCCTCACGCACGTAGTACTTGTCCTTAACGGCCTCCAGAATATCTAGCGCCGCCAGCGCATCAGCGTCCACGCGGTAGACCTCTCCGGGCACTTGGTAGCCCTCAGTGTGGGCTCGATACAGACACGGCACGGAGCGATCCGGATTTAACACCAGATGGAACTCGGCGCAGGCTGTAAGACCTGTACCCATGAACTCCGCCTTGCCTGCTAGCTCCGCTGGGTGGAGGTAGCGCTCGTAGTTGATGAGACCGCGCTTGAGGGTGCCGTAGACGAAGACGTACGTGTCCATAGGGATCTTGGGGGTGTAGCTGATTCGAAAGTGCTCGTACAACTTGAAGCGAACGGCTATAGGTTGGCGGTATTATATGTTTATCTATAAAATTAAATGTCCTATAAAACTGGCACAATTCCATTTGGATGGCAGACGCTAGGACAACCAGGAGGAAGAGGAGGGCATCTAGACTGCTGAGCAGCGTTCGAGTGGGTTTATGACGGATCTTGGACAGTGAATTGCTGCTGTTGCTCGCCTTCTGGGCTTGAGTGCCGCTCTTCTCCATTGTGAAGATGCTTTAGCCACATTTGAGAGACGGCGTTGCTATCTCGATGACGAAAAAATGTTCGAGAGGTTATACCTGCAGCTAATGGGAGGGGGACGCTCGAGGATTTGGTACAATGTTACCTATCCTTAGCGTTCTTCTCTTCTGGAAGAGTGTTGATGCTTGCAGTTTGCTGTACTGGATCTCAAGACCTGCATGACTATGCTACACGGCACGACAGGTGTCCAAGTGATCTTTTCCTCTCTGGTTTGTCTGATGCATGAGTTGTACTTCTCTGGCTCTGCTACTTCTCGCAGTGATGTAAATCTTAAGGCCGCTTTTAAGACCCCTGCACGAAGTTCCTGGGTCTTCTTGTCCTAAGGGCGAGTTGGGCTTGGTTGAGCTCGCGGAGTGTGTCTGATGCCGATAACCATTGCAGAAGGTATCGCAATTTTGCTGAGCATGAGAAGAGCTTACACAGAGCGAGAGAGTATACGAGTGCATTGTGTTGCTAGCCGAAAGGAGTGACCTGGAAAGTGATGACAACTATAAAAACCAAAGCGGTCGAGTTCGATACGTTCGAGCCACCGTGATGAAGGTTCAATACACTTGATCTGATTCCATTGCTACGTAACACTCACATTTCATGCTGCTGCTCTTCGCTTCATCTTCTTCGTCGCGCCTTTTTCCGCAGTAGCCTTCCGTTTCCCCTTTCTACCGGTTTTGTTGCCGCCAAGGTCGGTGGTTCCCTTCTTGCCCTTCGTAGAGTCATCGCCGACAGCGACCGACGAATAACTTGACACATTCTGGCGCGGCTCTGATTTTACGCGAGGGTGCAGCAGGCCTTCAGGTGCTGAGCAACTCGCCAAGAGCTCATCCCAGTTCATCCAGCAAGCGAAGGGCTCAGCTACCTTATTCGGATCCATGCCGCCAATTAGCGGACGCAGCTTCAGGCATTCCACGCATTGAACGAACTTCCGTTCACCGTTGTCGTCGTGAGAGTGGGTGTACTTGTAGTGATGCGACAATTTATCCAGACGCTTGCATCGCTGAATAAAGTCCTGCGCGAACTTGCGTTGACGGTACTCCACCAAATCTGTTCCTTTCATGAGCACCACAAGTTTTTCTTCTGGTGCCGTGCATTTCTGTGCAAGATAAGTTTGTAAGTGAATGAACCCCAACGATACCTAGATCATTGAGTGCACAACTCACATTGTGGCGCTTGTCCCACTTGTTCATTTTGCAGTACCAAGAAGCAGGCAGCTCGGACACATTTACTTGGTCTGTTCATACACATGGGTCAGAACTCCATCGCATATCCATCTTCAAGCACGACTTACTCGGTAGTCGACGCCACTTCTGGCATTTATCACACTGCACCCAGTCATCCTGCTTTGTCGCGATGGGATTCGGTTTAATCTCGTCGTCATCTTCATCCGCCGCTGCTTCCTTCAGTTTCAATAGTGCAGTGCTTCGGGTTTCCACAGTCATTTCAGGAGACGACGGGGCAGTTGTGTCGGAGTTGCTGGCAGCATCTTCTTCCACTTTTGTCTCTGCAATTTTTCTCGGTAATTCCGACTCCATAATTGGTGCGGTTGTTGCGGACGTGTCGCTATCCTTTCGTTTCGATTCATCCTCAGCAAGATCCTTCTCCCTCTCATCCTCAGAGATAATCTGCACTTCGATTCCATAGTAGTCCATGATATCGTCATCGTCATCAACAGGGGCCAGACCCGGCCAGAGCGAAGATATGTACTTCACTCGTTCGTCGAGCGTCAAACTTCCAGGTTTGTCTCCTGTCAATGGGATGAAATCTTCGTTGCCAACTTTCACAGGCTTGTACTTAGGCAGTGGTAGGCGTTTACGTGGAGGTGCAGGAGTGAAAGTTCTGCCTTCCTCTCTATCATTGTATTCATAGCTGGGGTTGTTCGCCCAACTGGGTGGTTGAGCTGCTGGGTGCGCACTCCTGCCAATGAGCGCGTCGAACATAGCTGCCTCCCGGTCGTCGTCCTGGATAGAGTCAAAGTACTCCTTGAGCAAATCCCTTTTAAGCCTAAATATCTCTGCGTGGCGACTGGGGTTACTAAAGCCGCCGTTATGGCGTGGCAGACGCTCTGGTAGCAATGTGGTTGTGACGGTGCCACCCGGAGACACCACTGTCTTCTCCTCTGCAGGCAACGTAGCTCTGTAGGAGATCTGACAGCGTGGATAGAAGCGCACAAGGCGGTGCATTTTGTTGTTCTTTGGCTTCATAATGGTGAAGTCCTTGAGCTCGATCTCGCGAGGTTCCTCCGGCCTCAGCAGATAAACGTCGACCGTCTCCGTTTGTATAGGAACCGGTGGCTCTACAGCAAAAAGAGCAAGCGAATGTCAGTAATACAAGGGAGAGTTAGAGACTGTAGGGTGAGCACCGTCGTCGTATTGGTAGTCGTCGTCCATGGCATTTAGCGCAGCACGCAGGTCCATGTTGCTTTATCGAAAATGGAAAATTACGTACACGTACACAAAATACACAAATTGTTATCAGATTTCTCAGATTTGCAGGGCTACTGACGATAAAGGCCCAAAGAGTATCTAGGCTAGCTATAGCTATAGTTATAGTTATAGTTGGTAATCTAGGTAGACTCATAAGGCTGAGGACGCAATGAGCTCGAATGAAGGATCCAACTGGACGCGCGTGTTCGTGTATGGGACGCTTAAGACGGGTCTGTATAACTATAAGACGTATCTGCAGCCAGCCATTGAGCTTGGCAAAGCTTCGTTTGTAGGTGGGGCGACCACTTCGAAGGAGGAGTTCCACATGGTGCTGGATGATCAGGCATTCTACCCGTGTTTGTATCGGGCGCCGAAGGATGAAGGATACCGAGTGATTGGAGAAGTTTACAGTGTGGACAACGACACTCTGGCTGCTCTTGACGTTCTCGAGGAAGTGGATGACGGTCTTTATGCTCGCGACGATATTGAAGTGGATCTCGTTGATGGTGAGCGCAAGGGTCAAACAGTATCGTGTCAAGTGTATTTGATGCCTGTTATCGACGACTTACCCAGACTGGAACGCATCACGAACTACACTGCAGTGATGAACGCCAAGTACGATCAGCTTATGGGCGATCCGCAGCTCGAGATCTTAGAATGCATTTACGGAAAGGAGGTCACCCAAGCTGTGGAAGCGAAAGTGAAAGGAGGGATGGAGTTTGAGGACGCCTGGAAGGTGGTGGTCAAAGCGTAGACGTTGGAAAAAGAGCGCTATAAAATGCTATGCAAATACAACAACAGTTGACGAAATTCCTCTATGTAATCTGCATTAAGAAGACAATTGCTGTCATCTACAGAATGAACTTTGAGAGATCCGTACGCTCCAGCACGTTGGATAGACGCTGCTGCACGTACTTCTTGTCGATGTTGAACGCCACGCCGTTCATCTTCGGGGCGTGGAACGACACCTCCTCCGTGATCTTGCTGACGATCGTCGCTAGGCGACGTGCACCGATGTTATCTGTCTGTGCGTTCACCTGCTCAGCAATTGAAGCAATCTCGCTGATGGCGTCGTCCGTGAATGTGAGCTTCACGCCTTCCGTCTCCATCAACGCGCTAGTCTGTTCCAGCAAGTTGTGGTCCGTGTTCTTGAGAATCTTCTCAAATTCAGTTGCACCAAGAGGTGAAAGGGTCACACGGATTGGCAATCGACCTTGCAGCTCCGGCATCAGGTCTGAAGGCTTTGAGCGGTGGAAAGCACCACTGGCAATAAACAGGATGTGATCCGTATACACGAGTCCATAGCGAGTATTCACAGCACAGCCTTCCGTCAAGGCCAACAGCTCCTTCTGCACGCCTTCGCCCTTCCGGTAACTTCCACCGTTTCCTCCAGAGCGAGCTTGGTCGCCAGCAGTGGCCAACTTGTCGATTTCATCAAGAAAAATGATACCGTTGTGCTGTACATTGTCCAGCGCTCTCTTGATCACTTCGTCGTCGTCAATAATTGCGTCCGCCTCCTCAGCTTCAAGACGAGGTAGCGCCTCCTTGACCGTCATGCTTGGTGCCTTGTCTTCACTCTTGCGCTCATTCCCCGAAAAACGGGCCGCCATGAGTGTGTCAATGTGCTTCATCATGCCCTCCAGCTCCGGTGGCATCTCCATCATCATGTCGTGGTTTGCTGGCGATGGGCGCGTCTTGCTCGACAGTGTCTTAAACTGTACACGAACTTTACGGTTATCCGCCTTGCCGGTAGCGATCTCCTCACGGAGTTCCGCCCTGGAGATGTCACTGAGCTTCTTGCGATCCAGCAGATCCACAAGTCGGTCGATGGCGCGTTCACGGGCTGCAGCAGCATGGATCTTCTGTGCCTCGGCTCTCTCCATGTTCACTGACACGTCCACGAGGTCCTTTACCATGGAGTCAGCGTTGGCGCCATAGATGCCCACCTCAGTGAACTTCGTGGCCTCCACCTTGAGGAACGGCGATCCAGAAATCTTTGCAAGACGTCGAGCAATTTCCGTCTTTCCGGATCCTGTAGGCCCACTCATAAGGATGTTCATAGGCGAGATTTCAGCCCTTAGAGCGTCGTTCTTCAGCTGTCGACGGCGCCAGCGAGAGCGCAGAGCTACAGCCACAGCCTTCTTGGCATCCTGCTGTCCCACAATGAACTTATCCAGCGCAAGCACCACATCCTCCGGAATACGATCAATATCTCCACGAGGAACAGCACTGACAGGTGCTAGTGGTAGGTCAGTAGCGATGGAACTGAAGCGGCGAAGACCAACGCAGCGGCGCAGCATCTTGACGAGATACTTTCTGAAGGGCTGAAAATCGGCTTCCTTTGTAATATCATATTTAATGTAATGTACACCACCTACATATGATGTTAAATGGTTTCGTGCAAATTGGCGCCACTTGCAAAATGGCGCTAATGAACGACTCGGACCGCATGCTGCTGCAGCGCATTATGGTAGCTAGACTATTTGAAATGCAATGATTTTGCTCTTGTATTAACTGTAGATTGTGATATTGCAATATGTATAGGCAGCAGGTGCAATGGATGACCAGGACGTGCGGAAATTGGCTCGACAACTCACAGGCGAAGGTCGGCAGTCACAACGGCGTGTGTGTCAAGAAAACTGTTGCTGATCAATTGCTGTTACCATAGATTTGACTTCCACGGACGTAGACCAAATGGTGAACAAAGTGGCCGAGAATATCCGACCGTTTGCGCTTGACGTGCGTAAAGGCATGTACGACGACGGCAAAATGTACTTGTCGGTAGTCAACACGGTGAGGACCTTAACAGATGCAACAGTGTCAATGCTGATGCTCATGTGTATTTCGGTGTGTGATTTGCTACGTGTTCAGAGTAATGACTCGGTGACGGCGTTTGGCAGCAATTTCAAGCCGTGGGAGATTGTATTCCTCCGGAAGGCCATTGAAGAGATTGTGGAAACGTAAGAGCTATTCTTCCAGCTATTTGAATGTTGAATGCTTTTCTAACTAACGCCTGTGTGTGTTATTCAGAGAAGAGGGGGCGTTGGAGGAAGCGAATTTGTATAACCTACGCAAAAGCCCCACCTCGCTGAACGAAGTGGAGGAGCTACTCCGCAAGCTGGTGGCTGAGAAGTGGTTCGCCCCTAGTGCTGTGCGGCTACAGACACGCAGTTTCACTTTGGGACCTCGTGCTTTCTTGGAGCTGATCGCATTCTTACGGGATCTACAAGTCAAGAAGTGTCCTATTTGCCAGTATGAATTGCTGCAGGGAACCAAATGTCAGGACAGGAACTGTGAGACGATTGCCCACAACGGCTGCATCGACAAGTACGAGAACAGAGGAGTACGTTATAAGTGTCCGTCTTGTCAGAACCAGATGCGACGATAATTCCATGATACCAATTCCTGGTTTGGGTACCGCTTTAACACCCAAGGGAAATGCAAGGTGGCTTTCAGATATTCTCTCAATTGAAGCCTATGCCTCCTCGTGTAAACTTAGCTAGTCGGCTCTGAATCCGTGTCAGGACTGTACGGAAGTAGTGCACCTGCCACTCTACGGTCCTCGGCATTCAGGATGTTAAACGTAGCGCAGGCGTTAACTGTGTCCAAGTATTCCACCACGATACCATTCACCTTGAGCATCTCCTTCAGCTCCGGTGCAAGGCCATGATCGATACGTTCTCCACACCCAAGGATCAGAATTTCTACGACAGTAACGAAACGCTTTAGAGCTTTGGGTTTCTTTATTCATCTGGCACCAGACGTACCGATAGGAGGATTGGCGACGGTGAAGACAGTCAGGTGCTCACGCGTGATTTCCTTCATCCGCTTCGGCTTCCACAGCTAAAACATCAAGCCAACAGCAACCACGTCAATTTTATCAGCAGCAGAGAGTCGGGTTGAGCTTGAAAATACCATTGCAATCTCAGAGAACAGTGCCACCCCGCCACGCATGTTCTGCAACAACCAATATTCATCAGATACACTACACGATATCAAACCGGATAATGCATTAACTCGCAACGAACCACGTCGTTAATGACGAACCCTCCTTCGTCGTACTCGGTCACGGACACTTTGGCTGTGCCATTGAGCATTTCCTAGCCGCAGAAATAATTCCCCACGAAGCCAAACGTTAGTTTTACATCGTTGCACATTAACAGACAGCAAACGCTGCCTAACCTTGTGCATATCGTGGCCATAGTTAATCCAGCGACGCGTCAGCGCATTCGGCTGCGCTGCACGAAGACTGCGACGGAGTTGCAGCAAGGAGCGGCTCATAATTGTCAATGTGTGCTCTCAATAGTAGACCGTAACCCAAACGTAACCCCTTTAAGGGTTAAGTATATAACCCTCAACTAATTGCAATGGATGACGACGAACATGAGCACTTCATGCGAGAAGCTCTGCTTGAGGTACGAGGCTCAAGTGTGTCTGTATCTGTGACTTCAGTGTTAATATCTTTTGTTAACATGCGATTGAAACAGGGCGAGAGAGCTTTAACTCGAGCGGAGGTTCCAGTGGGCTGTGTGTTCGTGTACCAAGGAGAGATCATCGCTCGTGCGTCCAACCGCGTCAATGAGCTCTACAATGTTCGTTGCAGCGATACCTCAAGTAATTGTTTGTAAAAGTGCAGAGTTTTAACCGTGCACATTTTGTCGACAGGCCACGATGCACGCCGAGATTGTTGCGATTGAGTCCATCGCTGCCAAGTACGGCGACAAAGCAAACGAAGTGCTGGCTGACTGCACATTGTACGTGACTTGCGAGCCATGCATAATGTGCGCTGGAGCTCTCGCGCACGTGTCCATCAAGCATGTGTATTTTGGCTGCCACAATGACCGTTTTGGAGGGTGCAGTTCAGTGCTCAATCTGCATGAGCGCAGGTGTGTGTCTTTTGGACAGGATAGTAGGTATTTGTTCATCGGTACTAACTGCTTTCGATTGCACAGTGCTCTTCCAAATAGTGATGTACACCGAGGGTTTCCTTGCGTGTCAGGAATACTGAAGGATGAAGCTATCACGCTGCTCAAAAAGTTTTACACGAGTGAGAATCCTCGAGGTATGTTGCCAGTGACTTCGAAAGTGATGCTACATGTACCAAACTCAAACAAAACTTCTTGTGTCTACAGTGGAAGACTCCAAGAAGAAACGAAAGAAACGAGGCTCCGAAACCGAGAATCCTACGACCGTAGAAACAGCGTGATTCCATCTCTATTACCTTCCGGGTGATAGATATACACACACACGCTAATGTTTATCTTGCTGCTTTTTGAGTGCGTTGGCGTAAGGTGGGTTAATTGGTTTCTGCAAAGGTTCTTGATGAACGTATTCGGCTGCACGCTCTGTTGCAGTGCTTCCTTCCTCATCTAGAGGGTACGACTGATCAGCGTCGTAGCCGAATACGTCACCAGCGCCCATAAACACCACATCTACACAGACACCACGTTCTGCTGTCACATCACTCAAGTACCAAGTGTCTTCATCCTCTTGTTCTTCGTTGTACCGCAAATCCAGCAAGTTGCGCTCCATGTCTGGCACGAAATCCTTTGGCAAGTGGAAATGCTGGCACACAACGAATGACTCGAAGCTGGAGTTTCGACTTGTCTTGGGCTTGGCACATGTCACCTTGCTGAAAAAGCGACGCAGCTGAGCATACAACAGCGACACTTCCTTGCCTCGGAACAATTTGGCCACGAAGGTGCCGCCGTCCTCGAGAATCTGTAGACTGATGTTGAGTCCAGCAAGTACAAGCTGCGCCTGAAGATATTCATCCAGATCATGCAAGCCGAGCACATCGGGGGCTCCATCACTCACCACAAGCTGCGCCTTCTGGCCGTGGAATTGCGCTACGATCTCGTCGGCCGTCACCTTGTGCGTGATGTCACCCTGAAGCTGCACCACACCGTCCAGTGGCGCCATTTCCATGAGATCCACAGCGATAATAGTGCTTCCACTAGGAACTCGCTCTGCAATCACCTGACTCCATCCGCCAGGGGCTGCACACAAGTCTACGACCCGTGTGGCGCCCCGGAGTAGATCGAACTTGTCATCCAGCTGAAGCAACTTAAAAGCCGAGCGTGCACGATAGCCTTGTTGCTTGGCTTTACGGTAGTAAATGTCCTGTAGATACACGAACAACGTAAGCACGAGAACATTTATCCAAGGCAGTAGCAGTGGTGACGCACCCGCTTGTCCTTGGACGTTTTGCCCATGTTGACACCACTGCCTTATGAGTCTACCTACTTTGCCAACTACAACTATAGCTATAGCTAGCCTAGGTACTCTTGGGCCTATAACGTCAGCTGTCTGACAGGACTCCTCGACGAAGGCTTCTATTTACACCACTGGTGCAAAGTCATCCAATGAAAGGGCATCTGTGGCTCTTGCCACATAAACCACAATCTGTACATCGAAGGTCGGAACGGCTCAATTTGCACCAGTGCCTTATGAGTCTACCTACTTTGCCAACTACAACTATAACTATAGCTAGCCTAGATACTCTTGGGCCTATAACGTCAGTTGTCTGACAGATCTCCTCGACGAAGGCTTCGCCGATAGGAGAGAACTATGCAAGCATAGCCCTCTCCGTTCTTGGCAGCGTTCACGTCTCGGCTGCGAGTCTTCCTCTTCTTGGACAGGACTTGGTCTTCATCCGGGGTAGACTCGGGTGGTAGCTTGGCAAATCCAGAAGTGAGAAGAACTTCGCTCAGAGTCATGAGGAAGCGCAACCCACCTTCCTTTGGCAGCGAAAAAGCAACATGGAAGCCTTGAAGGCGAGCCTTCGTCAAGGAGATCTGTCAGACTACTGACGTTAAAGGCCCAAGAGTATCTAGGCTAGCTATAGCTATAGTTGTAGTTGACGAAGTAGGTAGACTCATAAGGCACTGGTGCAAATTGAGCCGTTCCGACCTTCGATGTACAGATTGTGGTTTATGTGACAAGAGCCACAGATGTCCAACGCTTGAAGTGATTTCATTGGATGACTTTTATAAGTCATAGGATTACAGGACGCCATTTTGTTAGCGCACGTCGCAGATCTAGCCATGTTCTCACTGAAAGCAGCTGGCTCATTCCGCCATTCTCTCTCTGCGACCCCATGAGCAGCTTTTCGCACACCAATTTCTACACGGGCGACAATAGCAACAGAGGCTACTGCCACTCTAACGCCTCCGGATACTACCAGACGTCGTCCCCCTACGCCTCCTACGCCTCCTACACCGCGAACTACAGTCAACCGCCGAATCTCTTCGGGCCTCTAGACATTCCCTACGCCGTTCCAGTAGACGCCGCTCCGATGGCTTCAACTCCCTCCCAGGAACCTCTTGACTACTCGCGTCCGCAGTCCTGGCGCAACATGCCGCAGCAGCAGGAGCGCAGCAGCAACTTCAGCACATCCCAACCCGCGAGTTATCTGGCCGAGCAGCCTGTGAATCGTGCAGGTCGTTCATCCAGTAACGTCAGCGCTTCAAGCTTCGACAGCACAGCACAGTCGTCGACCTACAGTGAAGCGGCAATGGCTGCTAACGCTTCGGTGGCCGCAGCTGTGGCCCCTGGAGTCAACTATTCCAATGAGACGGCTAGTTTATCCAGTGCGACGTCCAGTGCAACCAGAAGCAGTGTCGACGCTGCAGTGGATACGATGTGGGAAGCGCGTCGTGCGAGAGAGAAGGCTGAGGAAGACGCAGACCAAAAGCTCATTGATGCGGTGTGCAAAGCATCGTTGGCTGAGTACAATGACCGCGAACGTGCTCTGAAAGTTTATGAGTCGGAGACCTCACAGAGATCACTCAAGCATCAGGAGTCCTCTGCGGCCTTGCAACATGAAAAAAGTGAGGCAGAACAGCGCAAACGTGCAGCCATGCAAACGGTAATTGACAGCAAAGCGCGTGCAAAACAAATGAGCGAGAAGGCTCGGGAGGCTACTTCGTTGTATGAACAGAAGAACCAGGAACGTCTGTCCAAACAGGCTGAGTTAGAAGCTATGAAGTTACGTGACGCGCAAGAAGCTGAACTGCTAGTTGTGCAACAGCGGAAAGAGGAAGCTATGCGTAAACGCACGGAGGCCGAGCTGAAGGCTCGTGAAGCTCGGGAGAAAGCTGAGGCAATGCGCCATCAAGCTTTTCAGGCTGCATCCAAAGTGCGAGCGAACTCACGCCGCCAGATCGAAACCCAGTTAAACGTGGAAGAGGCTCAGCGTCAGCGTGAAATGCAGCGCAAGCTGGATGAAATCGAAAAGAGCAAGGAGCTTGCTCACCAGCGGAAGGAGGCGGCTGCGAAAAAAGCGGAGGATGCTCGTCGCCGTGCTGAAGAACTCCGTTTAAAAGCGGAGCAGGCTCGTGCTGGGGTGAAGTCTTCTGCAGCTACCACGCCAACGTCCTCAGCTTGATACAGGGTGTGTGAAGTAAGAGGAACTAGACTTTTCAGTGGTTCTGGTAAATATATTAGTGAAGATGAACTGGTTCATCCGTACACTTTAACTTACTGATTGCCTTCCCATCGAGCAGCTAAAACAGTTAGAAAGCAGATTCTTCATCAACCTCGTTCTCTAAGCTGGAAAAATGTGTTGGTGAGGTCGATCGGTGCTTCGATGCATCTTCGAGACTCGAGCAGTACGTATCAACAGACCCACTGGTACGTCGGCAGGACAGTGAACGGCAGCGAATGTCGTCCTTGTGCTTAGTACATACCCAGTCCTCCTCCATTTCGACAGCCGTGGACTCCTCTTGGTTATTGGCATCCGAAGATTCGGCTGCGGAGTTTTGAAACCAGCCGTAAGATAGCAAGTCCGTGACTGTAGGTCGCATGTGTGCATCAGTCACCAACACATTTTTGAGTAGCCCCTTTGCCTGATCGGAAATGTACGAAGGGTAATTGATGCGGTTGCGTGAAACATCTCGGCGCAGTCGGTGGAAATCCGAGTCGTCGAAAGGTGCGCAACCTGTAAGGAGCGCAAAGATGAGCACGCCGACACTCCATACATCGGCAGGACCCCCTTGGAAGCCGTCGCGAGAAGCTTTAGCTGAGGCATGAAGGAAAAGAATCTCTGGGCTGCAATAAAGCGGCGTGCCACACACCGTTTTAAGCGGCTGGTCTGGGGTGGCCAAAACTTCCGACAGTCCAAAGTCAATGAGTTTCACGTTCAAGTCCTTAGTGATCATGACATTCTCCAGCTTTAAGTCGCGGTGGAAAATGTTGCGATTGTGGCAGTACTCCAACGCCGACAGCAGTTGCTGGAACACGCCAGATGCTTGTTCCTCGGGCATTTTGCCGTTCTCCAACAAGTGTTCCAGCAAGTCTGATCCCTCCACAAGTTCGTGGACGATGCAAATGCGGTGGGATGTCTCGTAGGCGCCAATATACTTGATAATGTTAGGGTGGTCCAGCGATTTAGAGATCTCGAGCTCCGACACGAGTTTCAGCAGTCGTCGGCGAACGCGGTGCACGGCCTTCTCGGGAACATACTGGCCGTCAGCCACCATGGAGCGACGCGCCTCCACCATCGACACCTTGTCGAAGACCTTGACCGATACGCGCTGGCCGGACTTCACATACACAGCTTCGTAGACCTTGGATGTCGCACCGGTGCCCAACACTCGACCGAACGTGAGCTGCAGCCATAGAAAAATCAAGTCGCAAATCGTCAGTCTCAGCTCCCATCAAAGCCACCTCCACCACCAAGTGCTGTACGTACGTGCTTCTCGAGATTCTCCTCACTGATCATGTCTCCGATGAGAGCGCGCAGTCTGTCGTTGATCGAAAGCTTGGCTGGTTTCTTCTGCAGCGGCGGTAGCTTCCGTTCCAGGGGCGCATGGACTTTGGCCGACATTTGCGGCGATCCCTGGCGCTCACCTATGCAGAAGAGCGACGTGTAGCCACTCACCAGCGTGTCCAACAGAGAAACCATGGCGAAGAGGTCCAATGACGGATGCTACAACTCTCTTTCAGCTCAAACAGATCTCTCTTTGCCTTCCACGCCGCAAAATGCAAAGTGAGATCGCGACGATAAATCGAACTCGACCAAAACCGACACGGTGCGTGCGTGTATCCGCAACTTTTTTTTAGCCAATTGTAATTGTCGAGGGGGGCCAAAACAGCCAATGAACAGCCTCCAAATGCAAGATCTCACACATAAAACGAACAGCGTCACCTACCCCGCTTATTCAACAGGTCGCGCAGAGACAAGACGCCGAGGATGATGGAACTTCCCTGTAGAAGCCGATCGCAAGCAACAGCTGCAAGAAAAAGTTGGCTAAAGACACTGCTGCACTCAGAGCATGAATCATGCATGCTACAATACATGTACGTGTATACCCAGCTTACTTTCGCTCCGTATGAGCCACCATGTTCCCTTTAACGTACATGCTGCGAATGTTGACTTGCAGGTGTCGTCAACTTGGGAGACAATAATGGCATTGTCAATGCTGATGTTACTTGCGCAAGTTACCCAGGGTTCTTTTTTTCCAGTGCAAAACGCCCCAAAATCACTGGCTGCAATTGTCCCGCGTGCATTTACTGGACCGCTGTCGTGCCTCTCTGTCGACAAACCAGCTCCACGAGAAACGACTCGCTGGCAACATGGTGCATGCAACTTATGACCGGTACTGCGAACATCGATAGAGCGAATCGCTTGAGACTGAACTGCCTTTGAGAATGAGTTACATCACTTTAATTAACTAAAGTGGCGTGAGTGAGTTTAACAGCATTTCGATCATGGAGCCGAGTCCAGGTGTAAAGACGCATCCGTTCAGGATGATCTACAGGAATGATGGTCATCTGATTCCACTGCAGTTTGCAGTCTGCAAAGCCATGGTGGCACCGCTCTGCGGCGGAGTACACCGTTGGCGGCAAAACTATCGCAGTCGCGGCGACGAGTGAATCAACATTCATTTCTACTACTGAACAGCCATGCATGCACAACTGCCTATCATTTGTGTCGCGCCAGACGTGCCATTAACTGAGCGATTCAATCTCTTTGGTTTACAGTCTAAAGCTTATAGAATCGCCGATCTAGCAAGCAGAAGAATCTTCGGATGCATTTCGTATCTCGACCGCATTCGCCAGGAATAGATATGCAGTTCTGTTTCTAATTGACGAAAGGTGAAGAGAGCGATTTCCAAGTTGCTGCGGAGTACAGCAGCAGGGTTAGCTTACTACAATTACCTGTACGTCTATGAACGACAACTTATCAGTAATGGTAGTCGTTAGCGAAAGAAGTCGCTACCAGTAGTGGGAACTCATGAGTGAAAAGCATTTGCTTCTCAACTCGAAATGGCTACACTAAATACTTGGTTTTAATATGCGTTAATTCGTCGTACAAATTCGTCTGGTTGTTTGATTAAAGTTCCGACTGACTTCCATGGTGGGCCATCAAGCATCCGCGTCTCCGCGCCTGGCACCGTCCCCCGATGAACCCCCGATGCTGCGGAGTATGCCCAGTGTCGGTAGCTTCCCGCGGATGCCTGTGACGCCCATGACGCCGCAGTCTCCTGGCTCCCCCTCCACCTTTTTCCTTCACACAGCTACCGCAAATATTGTTGTGCTGGCCCCACCGTCACCGACAAACTCAAGCGCTTCTCGTTCAGCCACAATAGCGTCTTCGGCCAAGTGTAGCGCCTGTATAGCAGCACGAAGATGGCTGCAAATGAACGTGGTGCAGCGCGTACTCTCGGCGTTGGCGCTGGTGCCTCTCATCACCATCTTCCTGTGGCTCTCGCCGGCCTTCGCCACTGCCACGTTCTGCACATTCGTTACAAGTATATGCTCCTATGAGTACGCGTGGCTGCAACATCGAATATACCTTCGCATCATGACCAAGATGAACGCTTGCGAACCAGTATTGACACGCCGAGAAGCCGGGACGAATCAAGTCACAGCAAACAGTCACGATGACGGAGTCTCCAATCGCTTGTCGGACAGCTTCAGTCGCAGCACAAGGAGCGAGAGTGGCAGCAGCAGAGAAGACGACGTCAGCAGCAGCAATATACCAGATAATGTCCATGCAAGTAGGGGGCGCACTGCTGGAAGTACTAGTGGTGAGACTGTTCAGTCGTCACCATTGTCACCCCCTCATCCACCTAGAGCGACGTTAGTGACCCCAGAACTGGAGGACAGTCCTCGCTTTCGACATCCGCCCAGCACTGGTAGCAACGCAACAGAAGATGATGCTTATTTGTACGATCCGAGCTTCTCCAGGTGCGCTATCTCCCCAATTGCCGATAGATTCTTCTGGCAGAGCGAATGGCTTGCTGCAGTGGTCCTATCGGCATTCACCACTGTCTTTACAACGACAGTATTCTTGATTTACGTCAATCATATTCCAGAACTGCAGGAGAAGCAGTTATTCAAGCTGCGATGGTTCTACAGCATTGCAACAGATTTTGTCGCCGGGCTCTGTGCGTTGTTCACACCGAACTGGAGATATGCTGTCATTTGTCTTGTGGAGAAAGCAGTTTTTACGCTGTTGACGATGCATTCGACTGCATGTCCTATCAACCGTTTCCGTTGTGGTGTCTCGTTGGAACCAGCGCAAGTTTTTCTCTCTGGAGTCGTGGTTATCGTGTTCTTCCGTCTGCAAACACGTACTTCAGGGCCTGCAACATTCTTACATATTGCGCTGGACATGCTTGGTTACCTGTACATTATCGGGAGTCTTTCGGTGATTGTTGCCTTCGTGGATGATGAACGGCTGGAGTCTTATCGCAAGCTATTGATTGTGTTGCTGTATGTCGTATGGGCTTCAGACACAGGAGCTTATTTAACTGGAAAGTTGCTGGAGAGGATACACTACAGCTACTACAACCCATTGGCGTCTCATTTGTCGAAGAACAAGGATTATGAAGGGACTATGGGAGCAATTGTTTTCGGTATCACTGCCATGTTCATCTCTTCTGACATACTCAACGTACCGGGCTCTCCTGTTGCGCAAGTAGGATTTACCGTATTGGCTGTGGTCGTGGGGAGACTCGGAGATCTCTTTGAGAGTCTACTAAAACGTGCAGCTGGAGTGAAAGACTCAGGAAAATTGATTCCAGGTCACGGTGGTGTATTAGACCGGATCGACGCGCTTATGTTTGCATCGCTAGTATTCGCACGATATTATGCCTCGATCGTGATGTGACGCCAGGCGTAGGCTTTCTCAAGCAGGGTGCGTGGGGAGCCTGCAAGACCAAATTCTCGGGAAGAATGCCAAACCTCAAGTGTTGCAACAACTATTTCAATCTTGAAACAATATGACAAGACCGTTTACGTTTAAGCGTGTGGGAATAGCCAGCATGAAGTCACACATTCAATTTTGGAGAACAACCATCAGCATGGCTCGAATTGCGCAAGCGATCACGGAAATCGTGCACCCAAAGCCGACGGCGCTAGTCCCTGTGGTATATATTTCTGCTTGTTCCTGCACGAATAGATTGATCTTGACCTCGAGTGCTTCTTGTTGCTACAGACTCTCGGTAGTGGGGAGATCGAGGTGGCAGCACTGTGCGACATATTGGCTCGCGGTGGTGTGCGGGTGACAGTTGCAAGTGTTGGCTCTCACCTCCACCACATCGTGAAGTTGGCCAAAGCTACTGGTCTTCAAGCTGACAAGCCAATCGAGTTCTGCGTCAACGATGAGTACGATGTCATTGCGGTGCCTGGGGGCCCAGGAGCAGCAACGTTAGGGGCTTGTCAAGCCCTGATAGACCTGCTCAAAGAGCAAAAGACGACAGGGAAGTTGTACGCTGCGGTTGGTGAAGCCGTTTATGATGTGCTGTACCACAATGCGCTGGTTGAAGGACCCATGGCTAGTGATCCAGCGCACAAACTGGTTCTTGGAGATCTCTACTCGGACGACAAAATTGTGATCGCGGAGAATTGTGTGACCGCGGAAGGTCCTGCCACAGCAATCGCTTTAGCTTTGACACTCGTGGAACTGATCCGGGGCGAGAAGGTTGCACGTGAAATCGCGAAGGGCATCTCGTTCAAGCCAATCAAGAAAAACTAGCGTAAGAAAAGAATGAGTGGAAACCAGCTTGTGTGGTAATTAACTTGATGGGCAGGCAGCTAGCTTGTTGAGACTTACTTTTTACGGAATGAAATACGAAGAATGGGGAGAGTCAACACCGCTTTCATCGAATTTGCAGCTTGGTCAACTTGGAAAGGCAATTTCGTCTTGAGCAGGTACTTCCCAGGCACAAAAACAGTCAGGATTGAATCGGTGAGATCCACAGCAATCCTTTCCGAGGCGGACGCCACCTTAGGAACGAGAATAGCAGCAGCAACCTCGTTTTGTTGTTGACCTGGCATAAGCTCAAACCGTGGCGTCTCCAAGTGATCGGCTTGAGGTAAATCAGCAGGTTCCGTTTGTTTCGTTTGAGCTGGGGCTGTTGTCTGACTTCCATTGAGAGCCTTGCACCGGGATGCTTGGTCTTTTGTTAGCACCATGCCCTTGTAAAAGTGACGACCCAACGTGTCTTGCAAGTGGATATCTAGGTCCATGTCCAGTCGTTTTTGTAAAGCTGAGATATCCCCGTCAGCAACACCAAACTTACGATCCTTGTCAACGCCGCACACGACGTACATATAGCTACTACCCCTCGACCAGGCCGTATCTTGCTGGTCTTCTTCGTGGAAGTGTGAGGCAGCACTAAAAGGGTTCTGCTTGGGAAGTAGCAGCATCTTGGTACCAACAATTCGTGACTGCACTGCGAATTCCCCATTCATATCTGCGTAGTCATTCGCACATGTGAAAATAGCTGGGATTCCTGACTCCGCAATCCGATGGAGATCTGGCAACCAGCTGAAGAGAAGTTCATGTCGGTGAGAGTCCACAAAATTCCCAAAACCAGTGTTGTAGCCCACGATGATCGAAGTTTCACGCGTGCAGTCACTGGATAGTTGTGAGTCTTGAAAATCCCCGAACGTTCCTCTGAAGTGTTGAACCTTGAGGTTACTAGGCAGATCATCCTTTACTCTGTCTGCATCGCGCTCATCGACTTCTGGCCCTATGAAAAAGAGCGTGACCTTGGTTTTGGCGTAGAAGGTAGCCACTTCGTTCCAGTAGCTTGTGATGCGCCAAACACGTTGCTCTGCCTTCTGTGAGGCTCCAACAACTAGGACATGTAGCTGTGGTCCTTTGCAGAGCTCCAATAGTTGCGTGACGTGTAGCAGTGTTACAGGGAAGCTGAGAGCATCTAGCATTGACGGGTCGTAAGTGGCTGTAGCTACGAGATCCACATGGTCACTGGATGAGCTCCTGGAGATCAGAAACTCCTTCCACCCACCCGACAAATCAACCGAGTGCGATGGAAATGGTGGTAATTGAGGGAAAACTTTGGACTCGAGCCAGCGGAAGGTGCCACTGTACATTCCGTCGCCGCGTGGGTCTAGTTTGAGATGCTGAGAGTCGACAGCATACGACACTGCAGCGTCAGCCGCCTTGGTTGCAGATTTCGCTGCTGCAGGTCGTTGGCGACGACTTTTCTTGCCCATGAGATGTCTTCAACTGTAGTGCAAGTGCAATGTCGTCGAACGGTCACGATCTTTGTATACATCAAAGTAATGTGTATAGGGTATAGTTTTGTTTTAGTCATGTTTACTAAATTACGGATAGTAATCAGTGGCTGACATAGGAAATAATTAATTTTATAGCCTTTTATAAAATATATAATTCGGATTGTCATAGCCTCATACATATCTCAGTATGTTTAAGGAACGGATTATACCCAGCGAGGGGGGCGAAGAGCTCACACTATAATCCGAGCCAAGTGAGCCCGAAACGGAGGCACAAGCAGCAGATCGTGGTGTGTGTCGTGTCGTGCGTCTCGTGAGTCAGTGCGTGCCATGGCGGACATGAACCGCCGCAAGGGGGGCGTGCGCTCGCAGCAGAGCTACATGCAACAGCAGACCGCGGCCCAGCAGCAGCAGCAGCAGTACTCAGCCTACCAGCAGCAGATGGCTCAAGCACAGGCCCAGCAGAACCCGTACCAATACCAACAGTACCAGAAACAGCAGCAACAACAACAGCAACAACAGACCAAGGCTCCAGGCTTCCACCCCAACCGCAGCGGAGGATACCGCAGTGCCAACACTGTCGCTCGTCCTGGAGTCCAAAAACCCTCAATGCCTGGGGCAAAAATGGGAATCAAGAGCGGAATGACGGTGGAAGATCTTAAACGTCTCACACAGAAGAGGATGCAACAATCTGGGGGGAACCCAGCCACGCCCAAGACCGCTGCGCCCGAAGGATTCTCGTCTTCGAGACCAGCTACACCCAAGATCAACATGGCAGTGGTCAATGCTACGTCCACACCTGCAGCAGTGGCTACCCCTCCAGTAGTTCCTAAGACGGGCATGTCGGTGCAAGAGCTCAAGCAGCTCACAGCTTTACGAATGGCGTCCCAGAATACACCAGTTCACGCGAGTGAAGTGACCGGCCTTGTTAGTAAGGCGGTGTTGAACAACGCAGCCAAGTCCCACTACCGCGATAGTCTACGAAGCTCACTAACTCCAGGAAACACACCGAAACGCTCCCACCACACTCGAAGCAGCAGCAGTACACAGTTCGGCAGTGCGCAGTACAGTGGCTTTGTCAATGATCTCAGTCGCAGTCACGGCCCAAGTGACCTTAGTCGCAGTCATGGACCTCTCAGCTCAGGAACATCAGGAGAAGTCATTCCGGTTCGTGGCCACCGAAGTCGTTCGCGTAGTTCGCAACTACCGAATATGGACTCAACTGCGAATGACATGCCCATGCGCTATTCGTACTCTGGTGGCCAGACGCCCGAAGATTATTTTTCTTCTTACGACTTTGGAGGAAATGGCAACTCGAATTCTTCGCAGGAAACAGATCCAGGCCGTGGAAGTTTGGACGATGGCGCCAATTCAGGCCGCAATTCGTTGCTGCAGTTCCCAGAAGACTCGTTCCCGCCACCGCCGCCAATGGATGAAAGTGGTGGCTTTGTTTCCACAGCGCTGCCTTCATGGTCCCCGCCACCCGCTCGGACCAAGAAACTCAATGCCTCTGCAAGCAGTGGAGCTACCTTCTACAACCAGCAGACATCTTACTATAATATCGCGTCGAAGGACGAATCGACTTCTACTGGCGACGCTGGAACTGGATCAGGCCAAGCACAGGACCAGAATGCTGTACTTGCTCCTCCACCTGGACTCACAAGACGACCTTCGATGACAGTGCCGTGGCAAGTGGCTGAAGCCGTGCTTAATACACCCCAGACTAATACCGGGCGAAAGAAGCTGGTGGATTCAGACGCTGAGACCAGCTCAGGAGGACTCAACTCGTCTGCCGCCGAAGCTGCTGCCCAGCTAACGGGCCTTTCACTGCAGCCACCAAGTCGTGGCCGGGGTAACCCAGGCACTCAAATTCCTCCGCCACCTCCATCTTCATCGGGGATGCTGTCAAATTCTCCACCGAACTCAAGTAGTATGCCTCTTTCTGGAGGAGCCAACGCTGCTCGGCGTGGAAGCTTCGGCAATGCTGCTGAGTTCTTCAAGTTCCGTCGACGCAGCAAAAGCCGCCTCGAACTCGCGCGTGACCTGTCATTTGGCGATAATAATGAGATGGGAGGATACGCAAGTTATGGCACATCCGGTACAATGCCTGGCATTGCTGAGCGCCATGGCGATGCCGAGGATGGGATCCTCGAGGACTCAGCCTCCGATGTGAGCTCATCAACTTCAGCCAATGATGAATCCAGCTCGCAAGATTACACAGATGAAGATATCGTCCAGGTAACCGGTGGCTACGATGACACAGCAGAAATATCGGGCAGTTTTGTGTCCTTCTACAATGCTGCGCGGCAGCAACAAGGTGGTTTGTCAGCGTTGTCGATCCCGCCTCCACCGCCCCCGCCTCCGATGGGAGATGACGATGATGACGCGTCTACTGCGTCATCCTCAAAGGGCAATGGTCTGCCGATGATGAGTCCAAACGGTGCGCGTCTCCGTAAAGTAGCGGAACTGGCACGACGAGGAAGTCTAAGCAGCGAAGACAAGACTCGCGCCAAGGATGAGATTATTCAGAGCTCGCTGGGACTTGGAGCAAGTAATGCAGCGCGTTTGCTAGCAACCAAGAAAGAGGACCGTGGAGACCGCGTGCCGGCCACGGCACCGTCTGTGACAGCGCCACCTGGGTTCCATGGTATGCCACGCTTGACGCCGAAGGCGTCTACGAAGAAGATGCTCGCACCTGGCTCAGGGATTGTGCGTAGCGCCGGAGCGGGTACTTCTACTGCAGCTCTTGGTGCCAGTACAGTGTCTTCGGGGTCGTCAGCTGCATCACAGAGACTTGAAGTTGGGAGCAACAATACGCTGGAGGAGAGACTTGCCGCTGCGGCTCAAAAGGTGGCAGATTGCGTTGGGAAGGGCGATATGGTAGGATTCCAGCAGGCTATGGACGAGCTCGACTGGCTCCGTAACGAGGCGAGCAAGCTCATGCGCGGTTGAATGAAGCTTAACGTGATGCGAGGTGCGTGAAACAAGCGTTCAGTAGAGCAGTAGCGATAGCAGAGAGAGCTAAAACAGTGAAGTGGTGTAGATATCGAGCGATCCCCACTCGACAGACAGTCAGACAGCAGGTCTCCAGGCCCGACGTACCAACCAAACCAACATAAACAGCAAAGACTCAGTAACATGCCTAATTAGTTGCAGTTCTTCTACAGCAATATCTTGTACTTCTCTGTCGATGGCACGTGGTTCACAGCAAGACAGCCATCGTACGAAACGGAAGCAAACATCCAGGCATCTCCCCCAGCGGCCCATCTTGCCGCGTACACTGCGTCCTCGTGCTCTTCAAACCGCCGAATCAGCGTGTCTGCCACTGCAGCTCCACCCGCTGTTTCGTCCATGAGATCTCGCTCATCCAGCTCGACCAGCGGAGACGATGAAATTGAAGAGACTCGCCACAGCGCCAGTGTCGCGTCTGATCCTCCTGAGAGAACAAGCTGGTCGTGCTGCGGATGGTAGCGAGTGCTCCAGACCCAATGCGACTGCGCGTTCAGTGACAGCACTGGCTTGCGAGCGTAGCGCAAGTCCCAGAACTTGAGCTTGCCATCATCTCCTCCACTTGCGAGGGCGTGTGGCTTGTTCGGGTTGAAGTCGAGGGAAATCGTCGCGCTCGGGTGTGCGTCTTCAACACTGACGCTGTCCTGCTTGGCCCTTAGGTCCCACGTGCGCACACTGCCACCGAGAGCGAAAGCCAATTGAGAAGCATGGTGCGGGTCCCACTTCAAAGCGCTTGCTCCTTTCTTAGTGGTTCCTCCCAACATGGACACGTCCAGCTCTAATTTGTCTTGTGCCTCCACAGATCCACCGCTTAGCTGCCAAGTACGCAGGAGTGTCTCGTGTGCTGAAGCCAAAGTTGGCGTATCGGCAGTAGCGCTCCACGCAACTCTATACATCCAAAAATTAACACAACTATCAGCTCTAGCTTCAAAACCACACAGATATCCACGCAAATGGTCGCTCCTACTCAGTCACTGGCAGCTTTTGTGCCGGAAACGCAGCTAACTGCTCAAGATCCTGAGCTGTAGTAGTTGTATCAGCATCCTCTCCACCTTCTCCCATGTTAGAAGCAGGTTGCTCAGCGTCTGGTACCTTCCAGAGCGAAGCCTCTGCTGCCTGTCCTCGCTGCTTCCCACACGTAACCAGCAACTGCCGATCTTGAGGGCTCGGAGCCAGACTCAGCACCTCTCCAGGGTGACGAAGCACCTGCAATGCCACGACTTCACTGGCATCGTCGTTGATCTCCACCAAGTGGATCTATAGGTATAAAATTATAAACTTTAGTGTCGTAGTATTAACAGGTAAAACAACGGTACGAATGGATACGCACCAGGTTGGGCTGGTTCAAGGTGCTGGTGCCCACGAAAAACTGCGCACGATCCTTCTCCGCCAGCACAGGCTCCAGCGTTCGCACCTGTTCTCAATACGCGCAACACAGCTACACATCAGCCAATAAGTAAATAGCGCATTCCCCCTTTCGTCGAAGAGACCTTGGTGCCGAAGCTGAAGCTGCATGCCCCACCGCCGAACATGGTTGTAATCTACGACTAGATAGCAAATAGTCCTACGCAATTTCGATCACAATTTTTGCTCATATAGTCCTATCCAATTTGGTCACTTTTGTGATGTCGCTGCAATTCCTGGGGCAGAAGTCATGGCACCCGGCCAGTAAGGCCAACCAGAAGCGCGTGTGGGTGGCGGAGCAGCAGGCCAAGGAGCGAGAGCAGCGCGAGAAGGAGAAGGCTAAGGAGGTGCGAAAGGCGGCGGATGCTCTGCAGGCGCAACAGGCCGCGGCTGCAGCTGGAGATATCGCTGCAGCTCGTCGCGCTGCCAGTCAACAGGTGAATTTCTTGTATGCAGCACCCCCGGGGCTTCCAGAGGCCAAGGAAACTGCGAGAAAGACGCACCAGACACAAATACAGGAGGATGCGGCCGTGAGGGAGTTCAGACGCAAAGCTGAGCGACGTGGAGACTCTCAGCGCTCGAAACTCGAGAGATACGTGGGCAGGAGAGCGGAGGAGACGCTGACGATCAAAGATCAGGTGGAGAGATTCCCTATGCTGAAGGATGCACCTGTAGAGGGTAAATACACGGAGACTATCAAGGTGAATTTCAATCCAGTGGGGTTGAGACTGCGTAATGTGCGCTGCATTCGATGTGGCGAGTGGGGACATCAGAGTGGAGACAGAGAGTGCAAACTTCGCGACCAGAATCCAAATGGTGGGTTGAAAGAGATGAAATGGGTTGTGGTGGAGATGTTACTGATGCTTTGTATATAGATGCTACGAGGCAAAGGTGGGAAGACCCAGTGACGGAGATTAACAAGCTCAAGTCGGCCAAGCAGGATCTGGTGCTAAGGAGAGGAGCGTTGCCACTGGAGATGCAGCAGACAGCGACTGGGGAAGAGTTCGAGATCCTGCAGTCGGATGACGGTGCGTATTTGTTTTACTGTGGATCGATGGGATGTTGATTTCTGACCGATTTTTTTGCTAACAGAGGATGTGGAAGCTGTGGAAGATGCGTTATTGGCTACTTTATCAATGAAGCAAAAGAAGAAGCTGTTAAAGAAACTGGAGAAACAGGCACGAAGTGTGGGAAACAGTAATAGTGAGTCGGATTCCGATGAATCCTCGCATCGTCGCCGCTCGATAAAAACGAAAAAGTCGAGCAAACACAAGCACAGACACAAACACAAACACCGGTCAAGAAGCCGGTCTAAGTATGAAAGAGAGAAGAAAAGTGAGGGAAAAAGCACCTCTCGACGTCGTGATGCGTCATCGTCACCTCGGCCAGGCAAACGCCAGCGTTCTCAACGTTCAAGATCGCGGTCTTGTGAAAAAGCAATGCATCGCTGAACAATGCCCCATCAATCATGGACACAAAAACAATCGTGACGAAAGGCTGCACCTCCATGGAAACAAGACAAGTTCATTCTTCATATTGAAGTATTGAAAGAGAAGTTGAGCTACTGTTAGTCGCTACGGGATTGCCATTCCAATGGCGGAGCGCTCGGCAATAGAAACACGAGCAGTAGCGCGATGAACAGCAGGAAGTGCGCTATTATGCACTGGTGGCGCCGTAGGAGGCACCCGCGACGACAGCCATTCCCGAACCCATTCCTGAGGCTGGAGGATGGCTGCACTCCACGCGCGCGTTCATACAAGTTCACGCACACAAGTTGCACGCTCATTAGCGAACATGCCCGTCAACTTCGACCATTTCGCACGAAAAACTTACCTGTCCTCCATGAAAGACTGGCATAATTCGATTGCCAGCACAGCTGCGATAATTGCCGCACCCTCTCCAGCGCACGCGCGAACAGCGATATCCATGCATTCCACCGACTCCGGGAAATGCACGTGCTTGATTGAGACTGCGACCAGGTACCAGATAATGACAAGACCAGCGAGCATGTCCTGTGCGTATCGAGATGTCAGAAGCCCCAGTACGATGACAACGGAGAGATACGACACGTAGGTTGTGATCCCCAGGAAATCGTGATTTGAATGCTGCATTGACATCGCCAGCTCCGTGAAGGCGACAGTTGTGACCCACGCGAAGTACATCGAAATGGGGACTTCGTTGCACAAGTACAGGATCCAGTCGAACGGCCCGGTCTCACGTGCGTTTCGGTCATTAACCGCATAAATGTAGAGCACCAGAAGTGCCAGCCAGAGTGCGTAGATGGTCACCGTGGACGCGTACACGTGACCAGAGACGTACAGGAACACCCATAGTGTGTTGAGGATGCACGTCACGCCGAAGCACAAACGAAGCTGTGCTGGTTGGTTGGCATCGGCGAACATCGAGTAGCGTGGCGCAAAGACATCGACACTGACGAGCACAGCCTCCAGCGTGTAGACGACAATCCACAGCACCAAGGCGAAACTCGCGGGGGTGATAAGGGTCTCGTATTCCCGTGCTACCAGCACGAAGTGCTTAGCATAGACGATGTTCACGATGGCTTGCATCATGAACAGCCCGGCATTGATAAGAGCGACCCACGTGCCTTCCATGGTTTAGTTCTGTGTTGATCTTGGACGACTTGTCTTCAAGTTAGCAAAATGGAGAATGGTTGGTGGGAAAGTGCTGCTAAGAAGATGAATGCAACCAGGGACAAGTGGCTCGTTAGAACGAGCCACTTGATCGGATCTGCTTGACACTGTCCCATATCAAGAAGATGTTGCTGCGTGCATGATGTGAGGTCAACTTCAACATGATCAACGGCAGGGTCAAGTGGCATCATTATCAGCTTTCAAGCCGACCAAATAGATCCGCATCAAAGCACGGTAATGGCCACGTACCTCACAAGAGTAAGGTAGATATCCCCACAGAGCAATGCTAACGTGTGAGAAGAATCGCTCCGTGGGTTGTTGCATTTTGAAGATGTCGACACTAAACAAGGAAAAGCTCATCCCAGCCAGGTCGTCGAACTTCTGGAAATGCTCTTGTAATAAAGTACTTCATGAAAAGTCCTTGCAGGTGAAGTGGATCAAAAACGTCGGCTGACCGATGTATAAACAAACGTACACTTCGAACTACCCTTGGTTTCATAACGACAGCTCACACCGTTCCGTAGTCGGCCGTAGTCTCGAACACAAAAGGCTTGTAGTACTCGTTGCTACCGCTTGGGACCCTTACGCTAAAAAAAAGAATAAACATACAATGTGAGCTATCAACTGTCGACAAAATAATCACACTGCTGCACCCAAAACTTACGCTTTCCAATGAACGACGTAGACGTATCGTACGCTGTCAATAAACACGAGAATCGGGAAAACGGGAGCCACGACGATTGCGACAGCGCGTAGCTTGTTGAACACATCTTGAGTATCTCCTGGGAACGTCGCGTGCTTGAAGACAAGACCAACTAAAGCCCACGTAACAACAAGACCCACAACTGGATCTCTTCCGTGGACATATGTGCCGAATGCCAATACCAATAGAGCCCCCAGCAGCATCGCGTAGACGCTGAATCCAAAGTAGGACCCATGCAGATACTGCATTACATCAGCGATGCCAAATATCACATCAGCACTTAGCCATCCGAAGTACAGACGCACGGAAAACTCGCTGCAGAAATAGTAGATCCAGGCTTGAGAGTATCTAGGAGTTGGGTGACGCACTACGAACAAGTAGAGCGGAAGAACCGTGCACCAAAGCACCCCCAGAGCGAATGTAGCCATGTGCACCCAACTGAACCACATATCTAGTGCTATCCACGCCATGTTGGCTAAACAGGCGAGCTGGAACCATTGTCGAAGGAAGCTGGGGTCATCCGATGTGAGGTAGAAGCTGTAGGTCGGGTAAAATCGGTCAGTGACGACGGTGATGCCTGTGAAGATGTAGATAGGCACCCAAATGAAGAACACGTAAACAGGGGGTGCCAGGGGGTTGTTAGGTGTCAATGTGGAGGCTGCAGGGCTTGGATGGGGCACCAGAGCCATTGATCCGCTACTGTCCAAAGCACCGGATGATTCCTCATGGGGCTTGGGAGGTGACCAAGAGCCCTCAGGCGCGAAGACTGAAACGCCGATGACGACTGCAATTTGAATGAAGAAGAGCACGATGTTGGCGCTAGGCAGATGCTGCCCCGGGGACGGCGGATCCATCATGGAGAGCTTCTCGCAGGCACTTGGTGGTAGAGATGTCGATATGAGATAGTGAGCAGCTCTTTCACTCGATTAATTGTTGTGATTGGCCAGAAAATCAAAAACTACGCACGATAATTGGAGGGAAATAGATTTCTGAGTCAAAATGAACATGGATACATCGGAGACCAAAGTCTGAAGCGAAACGCTTGATGTAGAACAGGAAAGAACCACCTTTAGGCTGCTGCCACGAGTCTGATCGATCCGTATTCGTGGTCCTTGGCCGAAGCTTGTGAAAGTCTCGACAATCGCCTTGGACGGGGAGAAAGTGGCTTCGACTTGCTACGGGTGTCACAACCAGAAGAACAAGTTAGTGTTCAGTTAGTTGACTTGGGCGGATGAGAGCAATACCAGTTGAATTCGATGACCCAGTAGCTACACGACACCAGCACCATTGCGACTAACACTCCAGCTCCGAGTGTAGCTGCCACTTGCACCTTCTCGAATTCTTGAAAGACTTGACTGTCGAAACTGGAGACGTCCTTCGAGGTGACACCAATGAACGCCCACGTCACCACCAAAGCCAGAATAGGATCGCGACCGTGTGAAAGCCCCGACAATGCCACTACTAGTAGAACTGCCAGCAATGTCAGATACGTCGACAATTGCAGAAACCCGCCGTCCTCGATCTGCAGCGTCATCGTCCAACTCACAACCGTCTCCACTGTGATCCACGCGAAGTACAGGCGAACGCAGAGCTCACTGCAAAGATACTCGTGCCACAAGACTGTCTGGACGTTGCGCTCGTAGCTGGCGAAGACGTAGAGCGGAAGCAGAGTCAGCCACAGCAGCGAGACCAGTCCACTAGCGACCGGCACATTCCCACTGGCCAGAGCGATGCACCAAGAGCCGTTGGCCACACACGACGCAGCGAAACACAGCCGCAATGCATTAGGTTTGGCCGCTGAGTCGTAGAGTGATAGTCCGGCGTACGAGACATCGGTGATGAGAAGGATCATGGAGAGCAGGTAGATGGCGTTCCAGACCGAGAAAGCGTAGGGTGCAGGGGTCAGCAGTGTGTCATTCTGCGCGCGCACGTCACCGGCGTCTCCCACCGCCAAGGCGATGCACGTCAACAGCATTTGCAGTCCGAAGAATGCAGCGTTCACCCACGGGAGCCTCGCTGTCTCCTGTAGTGTTGCACGCAATGTAGCCATCTGCCTTTCTCCCTCTATGCTCTCCGCTTCTTTTTCGATAGTGAGGCTGGGCTGGTGTGGCTGCTTGAAGTTTTGCTGCTTCGTTCATGCAAAGTATCTGATTGGGGAGGGGGCAAGTCATGCATGTATTGGCAAAATTATGCTAAGCTTAAGCTTACGTGAGTTCATGACAGCCTGGGAGAGATCAGCTACGCGTGAGTAGTGCCGTAGTCGATGGGCTTGTCGCCATAGAGAGGAGCGCCCGACTGCAGCGGCTGAAAGTGTCTGTATAGTTTCAAAAAGAAAACCAAAAGTTAGCGAGCAATCTTCTCCAGCACAATTGAAGCTCAGGAGCAAGTCTCACCGTTTCGGGGTCAGCAGCTTGTGCGCGACGGAGATGACAATAAAGGCAGCAACGATCGCAGCGCTCTGCGTGGCGCAGGCTCGGATGTTCATTGCAATCAGTTCGACACGCGCCTCCAGTGTGGTGGTCTTCACAGCAAGACCGACCAGGGCCCAGATAGCCACAAGACCGAAGGCCACATCGCCCTCGTAGATGACAGCGGACAGCGTCACCACCGCTAGCACCGACAGCAGCGCCACATAGGACGAGAGCGACAAATAGTCGCCGGCGATGTACTGAGCCGTGACAGCGAAGCTGATGAGCGTGGCGGCACAGGTCCAGGCAAAGTAGACAGTGAGACCCAACTCACTGAACACGAAGCGTTTGAGGTCAAAGCCAGTGTCGCGGCGCTCCGTCACGATGTGCGCATAAAGCGTGAAGAGGGAGAGCCACAGGATGACGAGAGTGACGGTGGCCACGTTGATGTACTCGTTGGTGAAGAAAACGATCCACGCCATGTTCATGAGGCACGAGACAGCGAAGAACGTGCGCAACACAGTAGCGTTGGGTGCGCTTGTGAAGAAGGAGAGGGAGGGCCAGAAGCAGTCTACAACGATTGTCGCAGCCAGGAAGGTGTAGATGAAACCCCAGATGCTGAAGGCGTACGGCGCTGGCGTGATGAGCGTATCGTAGTGGCGCGCCATAGGTCCGATGCTTCGCGACGAGTGTCCATTCACAATGAGTTGCAGCACGTAAAGCGCTAGATTCGTCCACGATAGCAACGCTGCCATGCTTGTTGGTCGGTAGCTTTTTCGAGAATGACCGTCATTTTGATTTGGAGCTGGCTGCCCTAGATAAATCGTAGCGATTTGAGGCTAAAAGGCAAGAGTCCACCCAAGATTAGCAGAATCCTCGATTGAAGGCGAACATTCGCTTCCAAGTCGAGGGTGCATGAACTTCATAATGAAGCTTTTCAACATGCAACGTTGAAGGAATTCGGTGAAGCGGGCGAGGTCCAGTATCTTGATCCGGTCGAATTTACGAATGCAGGCACTGGCGTGTCACTGTAAGTTCATCACTGTCAGGGATCTCGTTTTGTTGACGACATTTCCATGTATTCACTCCTTTTTCTTTGCCTTCCAAGGCCGTCTCGACAATACAATACGTTAACTAACTTACTGATCTAATAAAGTATCTGAGTGCACCCCGACCGAAGCTGTCTCGCGAATTCTCGTGTAGTTATGACACGATGGTGTGCAAGCTGAGGGCGGCGAGTCTGGCATTCGGTGGCCAATGTCAAAGGCCATGAGGCTGCAGAAGATGGCCAGCTCCTCACAACCCAGCACCAGTGGGGCTTCATCCAGGCTCGTGGGTAGTACCAGCTCCGGATCGAGCTCATTGGGTTCCGTCTTGGGCTCAGTTTTGACGAAGATACTGCTGGTCACTTCCTCTACGGTGCGCGGGGAACGGTCCTCCAGGTCGAGACTGTGGTTGTCGTCCTCAGAAGTGACAGAGGAGGCCGACGACACTGACCCACAGGACGACGTTGCCTTTCCCGATTGCTTGGAGCGCTGCAGACGCTTCTTGCGGTCCAGCTTCTTCTGGTTCAGATTGGCGCGTTCGCGATGGAACTCACACAGTTTGTGCAGCTTTCCGTTGCGCTTAAAGGCCTGCAGGTTCTGGCATTTTCCAGTCCGATAGCCACAGCGAGCAGGTGTGACAGTATTAACGACATTGAGGATCGAGGTGACGATGGGCTTGGTGGTCATCTTCGAGGATTTCGTCGACTTAATCGACGCGCGTTTACCCAGTGAATTGGCCGTTGACTTTTTGCAGCTGCGAGTGGCGCGAGGCTTGCGGAGTATGGTGTTGCCAGTGGCCCCGTGTGAGGCTGGGCCGAACAGCATCCCGAGCTCTTCCTCCGACAGCGACACAGTGTCCAACATCGCCCGATAGCACGATCTGCGGCGTCGAACGCAAAATCCTAAGTGGGGCCTCCTCTATTGAAGCGCAGGCAGCTGGCGGCCGGTGACAGCGGGTGGCAACAGACAGGACCTTGCCGATCATAGACTGACCAGCTTCGTCATGAGGCTGCGAGCAGTGACACCAGTTCGGAGTCCAGGGCATTCGCGATTCACTGTGGGACGATGGGCGTCGCGGGAATCAAGCTTGCTCACTTGAAAGGTGAGTGACCAAAGCGCCCCAATTGACCTGGACGACGCTGACAAAACGTTTGACGCAGCGCAAGACACAGCGCGGGAATCCTGCGGAAGTCCATGCACTCGGTCGTGCGAGGTTGGACGATGGCGAACTCCCCTTCGCAGCTCGATGGATCAAATTGGGACGTGCGCGAAATGAAGCGCGAGCCCCCTTCTTGACTGTCAACGTTCTTGCTACAAAAGATGCTGCAGTCGAGAAATGTCTGGAGTTTCCTGCGGTACAGCGCCGATCTGCTCTCAGACAAGCAATTCCGGTGTGAAATGGTCAATTTTCCGTCTACTCAAGAGCCACAAACTGAAGCAGGCATGGCAGGTTCAGCACATACACGGCATGGACGCACACTGGAAGAACCATACACGTCGGCCAACGATGCCCGCGTCGCAGCACTGGCGAACGCGTTCAAGCTGCGACCGGGGTGTCGTCCTGGATTTATCATTCCGGCGCTCATCTTCATGGCAAACGTCGACCAACAGCAGCAGTTCATCGATTACAAGTTTCCATCGCGTCCAACTGCACTGGTTGTTAGAAGAATGGGCAATTGTTTGATTCGAGCCAATCGCTCTCAAACTTCTCGATGTTTGCGATAGAAAACACCAAGCAGCCCTCGTGATGCTTATCAGCGGTGCATTCGGCGTTCGCGCTTGACAAAGCTGTAACCAGGCAGCGTTGCATGTCAGTGACAGTATCACGGATGTCGACAGCGATGGACATTGCGGGCAGTAGCGTACCACAAGATCGAATCAAGCAATGTGTACAACAACCGTCAGTGTCTGTTGTGTCTCGCAACGAGACTCATTCACGCTGTCAATGGTTCGTTGGCTGTGGTCTGTGGACATTTGTTTCAGTGCAACTTGATTTTGAACGTTGCAGCGATGTTGTGCACCGTGAGTCAAGTGATACAGACAGTTGTGGGGTTCTGCAATCGAGGCAAACCGCTATTGTGATGCAAGTTTGGTTACACTTTAAGCAAGGTTTACACCACCGTCTGCTACCGCTAGAGTCCCTACCCGTGACTCGGAAACATCGCCAACAGGTTGGATTAGCCCATTCCCACAGTGTGGACAGCTCTCGTCTTCATCGTCAAAAACCGCTAAGCCTTTGCGGAACGGCTTGCGGCACTGCTTGCAAACAAATGCCATTTCTACAGCCATTTGCTGTCGGTGGTCGCTCAACTCGAAGTGGCACTCGCTACAATCAAACCATCGGTTGCAGCATGGGGCTCGAAAAGATACCTACACTTCAACACGTGCCCATAAGTACGGGCTAGAGAAGTTCCAGCATGCACTGGACAAGCTTATCGTACCTGTGCGTTGGGAATGTGCTTGCACATTGTGAAAATGACGCTATTTTTCCACTTTGAGGTATTCTGGAGTCGAGCGGAATCATCCTATTCCGAGTGTATCTACGAATGGACATGGGATGCTGCTGGTCATGCAATTTGAGCACCGAATCGATCAGAGTGCTTTCATTGACTGATTTGCAGAATCTACATTATGGCGTCGGCATTGATGGCATTTGTGCAGGGCCTTGGGGTCGAAGAGCAGGAAAGTGATTCTCCTGTTCCTCAAAAGGAGACACAGGAACCCCCCGATGAAATTGACGACGCAGATGAAGATATGTTTGAAAGTGATGATGAAAACTCGCCACCAAAGGTGACTCCAACACTACTCGAAGTCGCCAAGAAGGAAGCTTCATCTTCGCTGATAGAAGTCGCCAAAAGTATCGAATTCGAATCTATACAACTGAAGGAAGACCGTCCAAAACCGTCACTTGCCGCTCTAGCAGCTGAGATAAACGAAGAGGAGAACGAACGCGAATTGAGCAAAGTTCAAACAGACAAGGTTAAACGTGCTCTGGATGAAGTGAGTTCCGAGGTTAGAGCCGAAAGAGTCACACAACGCAACGAGCAGGTCGCAACGGGTTTAAAATCTGCAGTATTGGAGCAGCAGCAACAGTACGAGGAAGAAGAGTTTGAGGACGATGCTGCAAGTATCCGTGAAGCCGCAGAGACGCTTGCTGCTAGTGTTGCAAAAGCGAAGTCAGTCGGCCACCGGTCACCGATCAAGAGAGGTTGTTCAAAACCTTTGACAGGTGCCACAACCACTCAGTCTATGAGCAAGCTCGACCTGCAACGTGCGATGCAGGACAAGCTCAGCGCCTTTCAGTTCCAGCAGCTTTCACTAACCCAGCGACGCCTCTTTCTGGCTTCGGTAGTCCAAGAAGGGGGTACAAGCAATGTCAAACTAAAGAAGAAGGTCGCCAACAGGGAAGCACTGAACGAATTGGCTAAAGACAAATTCACACGAGCGCGTCAGGCTCGGAAACCTCGACAAGAATTCGCGCGTTTGGATGACAACCGTAATTGCCGGTTCACCCCACGCCTGCACAATAATGGTAGCAACAAAAAGCCCTCGAACAATGACTCTGATGAAGAAGATGGTCCAGGAGGCAGCAGAGGAGCTGCACTTCGACGAAACGAAGACTTTATGCGTCGCATGGAGGCAGCGGAGAGAGCCCGTCGTGAGCAGCTCCGTCGAACACGCGAGGAAGCGGTTTATCTTGCACGTGTGGACAAGAAGGAGTGTCCTAGTTGCGGGAATCCCCAGTCGTACTCAGAGCTGACGCAGAAGCGAAAGAAATGTCCGAACTGCGGTGTCACGTACAAGAGTCGTATCGCCTGGGTGAGTTTTTCGAACTCGAGTAGTTTATTTATCTTCAGTTCATCTTACGCTGTCCTTGTTAATTGCAGAGCAACGTTGCGAAGGAATTCCTGACTCGAATGGAGGAATTTCAACAGCAATGCAAGGAGAGACAGCGCGAGAAACAGGAGGAGTCCGAGCGTCGCGAAGCGATGGCTTGTAAACCTGCAGCGGATGAGGAAGACTCGAAGAAGACGTGGGAAGAAGTTAGGGATGAATTTCTTGGGCGTTTGCAGTTGGATATCGAATATCGGGAGCTATCTCGGGCCGCCATTTGGGAGGAGATACAACGCGAGTGCAGCTTCTCACCGTCGATTACACGCAGAGCACAACAGGTAGTAAAGTACGCTTTGATGTTTTCTAGGTACAACGATATCTGGCAGAATGCTGTTGATACTAACAACTTGATGCAGATGGATCTAGGCGACTTCGACGAAAGACTTCGTCGAGACCTGGACGAGCGCCGACTTCGACATGAGCAATTTGCAGCACGAGCGGGGGTTGCTGCAGCGAGAGAGAGAGCGTTTGAGAAACGTAATGTGACTGGCAAAACTAAAAGGCACTTCACCCCATCTTCGCCATTCCTAGAGCGAGTGCGTCAGGACCTGGCAAAGCGTCGAGAGCGTGAAAGGCAACATTGGTAGATTGTAGCCATGTATCAAAAAGTACACAAATTGTTTGTGTACAGTAATTATTTGTGTATACTCAAATCCTACACCATGGTAGGAGGACGAAATGGAGGACGACCTTCGTCGTCTCGCCATGCACCGCCGCTGCCCTTCGATCGCAAGCTAAATGAACCTGTGCGTGTGTATCCTCCCGAGTCTGGCCGTGGCGGATCCCTCGGAGCTTTGCAGACGATGCAACACAAGAACGTGGCGGTAGTGGGGATCCTCAGCACAAGTTCCTCGTCCTCCTCGCGCGCTTTTGCTTTCACCAATCGCCTTATTGGCCGCAACGTTTTCCGAGACGATGAGATGCAGAGCACCACCACAGTGAAGGACGACAGACTGCCTGCTAGTATCCACCTCTTCTATGACGACGTCGCTAGATGCATCTATCTGCTGGGTATTGCTGCCCCTGATAGCCGTTGCTTTTCTTCACCTGCAACGACCAAAACGGGAGCACCTCACAAGAACAAACCAGAGGGAAGGCAACAAGTAATACCTGTGGTTCATGAAGAAGAAGAGAAACTGAAGAGTGAACCGCAACGAGTCCGTAATGTGCGTGACACTTTTGAGCACGAGAAGCTCAAAATGCAAGTGTTGCTCTACTCCAGTTGCAATACGCTGATAGTGATCAAGGAGGATGCACGAGTGACGACCAATGTACTGAAAGAGGTACGCACATTAGCATTGGAGAAAGCAAAGCTGCAGAGTTTTGTGGCAACGACGACGAAGCACTCTAAACGGGATAACAGCGGCTCAAAAGGCTCATCGACTAACGGTGGAGGGAACGCGTTTGCTCCCGGACGCTGTGTGCCGTTAGTCGTGTACGTCGTTCCAGCCCCCGATGAGATCCTTCATGCATCACTGAAGACACAGAGCTCCGGGCCTTCACGTTCAGCAACAGTAACGTACTGCAAGTCACTAGAGGCGCGGTTGACGACCCTGTTTCGATCCTTGCGAGGTAGCACTGTTGGCTCTCTCCGCATGCGTGATGCATTAAGTGCCGCCAACCTAAGCAAGGAGCGAAGAATATTCAATCTGGACCCTGCGCATAGTGTGGTGGTGGTCTCTAAACGGACAGCCACCGCGGACGGGCGAGCAGAGGCACGGCTTGACGACCTTCTGGAAGCGCTGGACTCGGACATTGGCGTTGGTGACATCCTCAACGACGTCTCGTTATTGCAGCCTCTAGAAGACGACGATATGGGCTTCCAGCGCCTGAACCAATACGTGCAGAAATACATCGACCTGCTCTTTTCGTTCGTACCAAGCGGTAGCAAGGAGGGCGGGCGTACGGAGCTGTTGAGTCCACAACAGTGGCTAAAGGTTTTTCACGGACTGGTCAAGAGCTACAGCCGCTTGGATTTCAAGCGAAGCCAAGAGATAGCAGCACTTGAGGCTTTGGACAATGGTGATGCATTGGACGGCACGGCTCCTTTGGCATACCAGTTGGATCCAATGGAGTTGGCACGGTAAGTGTCAAATGGCTACACTTGCATGTAGATTTTCGGTGTACGTTGTAGCAAAATTCGACACAAACACGTCACAATTTATTGCAGAAATATGTGGACCAGTCGGCCTTAATGAAACCAAGTGTAGCATTGTCCAGATGGCACTTTGGGCATCACCCCAAGTCTCCTTCTCATTCAACCAGAAGAAGAACCGGGAGAAGACGCAGGCGTCTGGTCGCGTCATTTTCGGGATCCATCAGATCCACGTCCACTCGTAAGCGCTCACCATGTTCCTCCGGTCACTTTACGGCTCACGAATGCCCCAAGCGCTCCACGTACGCACTCACAGTCCCTCAGCCATCCAGTTAAACAATGTTGCAATACTAATTTTGTTTGCTTTGCAGCCTCGTGTGGACCCGCAGGCCTCTAACTACTGGGAAGAAGACACTGCAAGCTCTAGGGAGATCGCACGTGCCATGGAAGAGGCAGATTCGTCTGATGAGCCTGAGGAAGAAGGCAAGAAGAAGAACAGTGCATTGGTGGCCGCTCTGGCAGGAGATGAGCACGCGAATCGCCGCCTCTCGATCCCCACGCTGTCGTCCCAGTTGGCGGCACTTCTGGGCCCCGACGGCTTGGCTCTTGAAGATTCGGATGGTCTCAGGGTGGAAGACATGGGTTCTTCTCCTGTCAACGCGCAGTTGTCTCCTGCTGGACTCATTTCCATTGCTGCTGCTGATATCGACGAGGCGAACAATTCGCAAAACGTGCCACCGGTCAATGGCGAGCTAGACTTGGCTTTCATTCAATCGCTGCGTCAAGCATCATCAACAGAGTCAGGCTCGGTGGCGGGTTCACGCAGTCCACTGCAGTAAGTTGTTATTGAGCTGATGCGCTTTAACGTGGGACTTACTTTTGAATGTCTTGCAAATTTTGCAGTGTGGTAAATACAGCACTCAGTCAACTCCTGGGGTCTCTTCCAGCTTCCAGAGATTCCTTGTCCGAGGAGTCTGTGGTGGAAGCTGTAGAAAGCGAGAACAAGCTCTTCTCGCTGGTTCGTCGCCATCTCAAGATGCTAGGATCTACATCATCGGCACTTGTGGACGAAGCTGAGAACAATGCGGCTGAAGGTCAAAGTAAACTGCGCTTCCTGTCGCTGCTTCGCCGCATCAATGAGCTCCGCTCACAGCAAGTTGATGTACGTTATCCTAACATTTTGTTTCTGTATGTGTGTTGATACTCATTGTTTCTGATGACGCAGAGCGAGAGCTGGGATGGTCTGCCGTACCCGCAGATTATCGCGCTTCCAACGTTCCAGTACCAAGTCCGAGAGTTCGATGCCGAGGTGAATCAAACGGAAGAAGGCGGCGAAGTTAATAACACAGTTTGTGCTGTGTGCTGTGACGAGTTCGAAGCAGAGGAAGAGGTGCGCGCGCTACCATGCCTGCACTTCTACCACCGAGAGTGTATCGACCAATGGCTTATGTACCACCGTCAATGCCCGATCTGCAAGCACGTTGTTGCCGTCTATTAGGCGTATGATCCTCCTCGCTCTCATCAATTTCAGCAAAGCTCATCATCACTTGTGATAAATGTATAACAGAAAACAGTTTGCATGACAATAATGCATATGCATGTATTCACTTACGGCCTTATGTCTCCTCTGCGTCTCTTTCCTTTAGCCTCGTTCCTTTGCACAGGCTGCGCGGCATAGCTCGGGCTTAGTGATCCAAGATACGAAGGTTTCCCGTAACCACCTTGTTTTCTAACACAGTTCCTTCTGGCAGGTCAATGTGAGCACCTTCGTTTGCAACAAGAATCACCGTTCCCTGTTGAATTTACAACCAAACACAGAGGGTAAGCCACGAGTGTAACTACAACCGCAGCATAAAAACTTACCTTCAGTGTGATGTTTGACCCGAACTTTACGTCGCCGGCGACCGTGAGGTGGTCTAGCTCCGTGATGTTAGGGATACCATGTTCGAAACGCGCAAGATACTCTTTGGCACTCTGAAATTCTAGTCCAAGTTTCACGATGGGGATCGTGGGCGTAGTTCGTGCCGGATTCATGATAAGACTACCGTGCTTGATCTGGTACAGGTTCGACTGCACAAGGAACAGATCCGACGAGGACTTCACAGGCAGAAAGCGTGAGCGTGGCACCTTAAGCCCGATGAAGTTCTTGAAAAGGTGGATCGCTTCACCTGCTGCCGTCTCCAGCTGCACGACCTTGTGGTTCTTCACGGTGCGGAACGTAACCAGCGGCTCAATGTCAATGAGATCCTGAGCCACCAACCTTTGGATTGCGCGCAAATTCACCCATAAGTTGTTTGTGTTGAACGTCTCAAACTTGTTGATGGCGCGGAAGTCGTCCATGTGGTTTGGCGGGACTTGGCTAGCTTCCAGAAGATGCGGCTTGTCCTTGTAGCTCACAAGTGTGCCACCCTGAACATCCGCCCGGGTCTTTTCAGTTACCTCCATGACAAACTCAGAGTCTTCGTTGATCATGTGGTAGAGCATATCCAAGTTCACTGTGGCTCCAAGGTTATCCACATTCGAGATGAAGATGTACTCTTTTCCCTGGTTAATCAAATTCTCCAGCAAACCAGACTCAAAAAGCGCGTTGTAGACATCACCGTGCCCCGGTGGAAACCACTTATCGCGCGTTGAGCGATCATACTTGGCGTTAGGCAGCGGCAGCATCGTTTCCTTTACGATGAACGGATAGCAGCTCTGGTTGAACGTGTGGATGCTCAGGTTGTGCATGCGGTACTTGCGGATAATGCGCACGGTTTCTTCGTGCGTGTTGAACGAGTTCATAAGCACAAGCGGCACGTCCACGCCATACACACTATTGAGATACTGCATCAAGAGCCAAATATCAGTTAATTAGCAACCTCTAGTATCTAACAAGAAAGAGGCAACCGTACCTCCACTTGGCGCACGGTGAGGTCGAGGAAGGACAAGTCCTGGCGGACTTCAATGGCGCTCTTTGGGCCTTCGCAGCCCAAGGTCGTGCCCAAACCGCCATTGAGCTTCAAAATGACCTACACAATTCCAAATTAGCGTGAGATTACTCCAAGCTGCGTATCCTCGCATCAGAAAGCACATAATCATTGCAGTACCAGTTTGTCGAGCAGCTCGTGACGCAGGTTCATATCGTTGGGGCAGCTCTCCACCGACGTATTGTTCGTCAGCATGCCGTTTGTCGGTGGTTTCACTGAATTCCTGCAGTAACAATACAATATCACTTAGCATCACTCAAAAATGTCAGATGAAGATACACTGTCAACTGTAGCATACCAGTCGATGGAAGCCTTCTTGACCTTGGAGTACTTGCGGAAGAGCTTGAGGAAGTTTTTCCGCTGGCGGTTGCCCATAAGCTCCTGCGACACCAGCGCCTGCACAACGAGAAGAAGAAGTTTAGATGTCAGTTCATTTTCGGAGCTCAACTGTTGGCAAAGTGAATGCACCTCGGCCATTTGGTCGTCCACGGAGAACCGCGCCGGCATGTGCGTCTTGTAGTGCATGGCAGGGTCTCGTCGCTCCGCTTGTCGGGACGGGGAATGAGCTGCTGTAGCGCTGGAACGAGCTCGGAACGAGACTGCAGCAGGCAGGGGATTGATTGAACCTGGTTTTGATCGGCTGTGGCGTGTCCTATGCAACGCTGACCCACATGATCTGGAGCGACCCACATTGTGTAACCACTTCATAATCAGACGGCCTGATTCAGAAAGCTTTACCTTTGGATCGGATGAGTGTCACAAACGCAGTGGCGCCATGACAACGCGTGACCGATACGGCTCAAGCACGGACACCTTGCGCGTGGGGGAGGCGAGACCGCTGCTTGCGCGCTCCGCCACTGGCTCGTCCGTAGGCTCAGCCACCAGCTCCAGGCGTGTGCAAATTAATCGTTGGCAAAGTCTCAACGCGCCGCAGTACTATGAGACTGTCTACAATACATGTACGTGGTTGTTCGAATCTCCATCAGCTTATAGGGATACTAACACGTTTTCGGATTGATAGTGCTGAATTACGCTCCAGCCAGCGTCGTGGCGTTCGGAGGGTTATCCCTCCTTCTCGGCGTCTTTGTGCTTATCCACACACAGCACCTCGTGGCCACGGCGGATCTCCCGCGCAGCTCGCTCGGGACAACCAGCCCAATTGTGAGACCTGCGACGCCTCAATTTTACGCAGACGCGAGCAATTGCTCTGAGTTATGGATCGAGCAACGAATTGACCACTTCTCATGGCTTGGAGCGGAGGCACTGGGATCTATCGAATCGAGCGCCGAATTAAGTGGCCTCCCAGCTACCTACAAGCAACGATATCTACTGAATACGCAGTTTTGGGACCCGACGGACGAGAAGGCGCCTGTGTTCTTCTACACTGGTAATGAAGGTGATGTGACACTGTATGCCAACCACACAGGACTCATCTGGGAAAACGCACAGGCTTTCAAGGCACTCGTTGTTTTTGCCGAGCACCGCTATTACGGCAAGAGCTTTCCGTTCGGTGACAAGTACATGGACCACCTGGACTACCTCTCTCACGATCAGGCCCTCGCGGACTACACGGAACTTATTTATCATCTCCAGAAGGAGCACAACGCCTTCAACCACCCTGTCATTGCGTTTGGAGGAAGCTATGGCGGCATGCTATCAGCTTGGTTTCGCATGAAGTACCCAAACATTATTGCGGGTGCCATCGCTGCGTCTGCGCCGATCTATGGCTTTGGAGGGTTCCCACACTTCGACGGCCAAAAGTATTGGCAAGTGGTGACTCGCGACGCATCTCCGGCTGCAGGATCAGCGAAGAACTGTGTGCCGAACGCCCAGAAATCCTGGGCACAGATCTTTGAACTCTCGAAGACGGAAATTGGCCGCTCGACGTTGTCTTCACTGTTCAGGTTATGCGAACCATTGACAAAAGAGGAGCAGGGTGAGGATCTGGCGATGTCGGTTTTGTTTGCCTTCGATACCTTGGCAATGGGAGATTTTCCATACCCGTCTAGTTACCTCACTGGCGGTGCTGTGGACCTCCCTGCGTGGCCTGTTCGTGAAGCCTGCTCATATTTGGCCGGCGACTTCCCGACGTCATCGTTAAGGCAGGACACAGCGAATATCACACTGTTGGAGGCGCTTCGAGACGCTGCCAACGTGTTCCATAACGCGACCAAAGACTTGACGTGCTTCAAAATCCCGACGCTATGGGATTACGACGGAATCTGGGACTACCAATACTGCACGGAAATGCTACCGCAGGAGACATACTTTAGCACAAATGGTGAGACCGACATGTTCTGGCCGCGCAACACTACATTCGATGAGATTCGTGCACACTGCCAGCGCGATTGGCACACAACACCCGACCCGGATGGCATCCGCGTGAGCTACGGCGACGAAATGCTACGGTCAGCGTCTAATATCGTCTTTAGTAATGGCCTACTGGACCCGTGGAGCAGTGCCGGTGTACTGCATGCCCCAAAGGATGCGAAGGTGACGATCGTGGAGATCGCTGAAGGCGCACACCACTTGGACCTGTTCTTTAGCCATCCGAAAGACCCGCCCTCTGTTATTGCTGCACGCAGTACTGAGATCAAGATGATTCGCAAGTGGATTGACGAGTTCGTAGCGTATAAGTAGTTGGAAGCTGTGAAACAATGAAAATGTAATCGAGCAATGCTCGTTTCACTTTATTCTGCTTCGCTGATGAATTGAACACAAGAAACTACCTGTGCTGCCTCATCTATTCGACCTTGGTTGTCTTCTTGGCAGGGCTTTCGGCGAGGCGCTTGAGCGTCAAATGACCCGACCAAAGATTCACAGAGCCCAGAATGCTGAGGTAGCCCAGGGTGCGGAACATGGTCAGCTCTAGCCAGTACAACCCGAAAAGGGCCAAGATACCACCCAGGGAGACCAAGAACACGCAGCCAAACACGAACACAGAGCCTTCGAACAGACGCTTCATGTTGAGTCCCAGACGTGCCACAAACAGCAAGAAGAAGAGCAGCGGAACCAGCACAGCCCCCATGAAGGCCAGCGACACAACCACAGGCGGCCTCGGGTCCTGTTCACGCATGACGTGTTTGATTTCGGGCAATGCCTTCAGCGTTGTATCGCTTTCATACAGCAGGTGCTTTTTGTAGAGAGGAGAGGGCGTCTCTGGCGGGGCTGCGCCAAGCTGTAGCTCCACATTGCCCAGGTCCCACACAATAGCTTTCTCGAACGTAGATGCACCCAGAATGAGCTCCAAATGGTGTTTGCCCGAGTTGTAGCCGAACTTTTTGCTGAGAGCAGCGAACTGCAGCGTCGTGCTGTGCGTCAAACCAGCGTTCGCCGTGAGCACAAAGTACGTCTCTGTCTTCTCTGTCGCATGCGTGAATCGCAGGAAGGCTTGATGTGCCACCACAGGCGTCTTGTCATGTGCCTGCTGTAGGTTAACTTCAAGCTTAAGTGTGTCCTCTACAGCGGCGTTGAAGCTCTGGCCCGTGAGCTTATCGCCCACCTTGAGCTTTTTGCCATTAGCCACGGCACCCGTGGCCTCCACAGGGGTCGTTACTTTGAGCTGCAGCACCTCGTAGGCACTTTCCTTGCTCTCCTCATCCACTGCAGAAACCTTGAGCTTATACATACCAGCCTGTAGCGTGTTATCTCCCTTTAGCTTGGTCACGAACTTACTGCCATCCCCTTTAAGCTTCTGTGGCCGATACACGCAACGCAATATTCAGTCAGCCCAATACACTAACACCCACCCATAAGATCCAGGAGACGTACGAGGTCAGAGAGCACAGTGGCGCCAGACGTGTCCACTAGTGTCTCGAGCGAGAGCTGCTTGAGCTTCGGCTGCTTGGGCGTCACCATGACAGCCAGTTCCAGCGCATCAGACGATAGCGCCACGCGTGAAGAAGCCAACTTCATGTTTACATTGAGGGCAGCGTCCACGGGCACGGACGCCGACACTAGAAGCAACGCGGCGCTGCACGCGGCCAGCAACCGAGACGAGAGTGCCATGATCGTCAGTCCTCTCCTGCTTCAAAATTGACCGCGTGGCAGGCAAAAGCAGGATATGATGAGCACAAACTTTCCAACCAATAGGATTGAAGTAGGGGTTTAGCTTAATATTAGGAGTCCTAAATTAGGCCGCACCTTAATTCCTTATTCGTCGCGGATTGGGTAAAATGATATCCCATATTTCGTAGGGGTTTAGACTCGTTTAGACAAATAGAGCAATCCACCGGCAGGTCTCAAGCAGAGATTTATCTTAAATATAACGTGCTTAGATCGCTTAGAAGACTTAAAGTTCCCACCGGTAACTTCACTCTGCTCTAAGATTTGGCTCTTTGGCCTTACCGAATCCTATTGGTTTTGACTTGATTACAGTAGGGTATTGGGATATCTTCGTCGAGGAGAGACGAGCTTAATAATATCACATTCGTCCACCATTCATGCAACACTGTAGAGGTAGTTTCACTTCTACATGTACAGCATTCATGCAACACTGTAAAGGTAGTTTCAGTACCGGTTCCTATGTATACCTGTACCGGATTACACGGATTTCATGCAACACACGGATTTGGTGCAACATAGGTGAAAGAAAGTGCATTCCAACCAATCTCCTAAAAATTCACCCTCTCAGTCAACCAACGTCCATCCCCAAAAAAAAGTCAACTAACAATAAAAAATATATTCTTTTACGCTTCTGCTAAATGTGGTGGCGGTGGCTGAGTTATTGCAAATTCGCCGCTTGATGTTCTTGGCCCGATCGGTACCAGACCAGCCTTGATGAAGCCTCGCCGGATAGTATCTGGACTCACCGCCTCCCATGCCTCGGCAACGATAGCTGTAATGAGACTGCGGCGAGCAGTTGCATTAGCACTGAAGTCATGCGTCATGTGATGCCTCACGTATAGCTCTCTACAGTTATGCTTGAAGACTCGCATGACGCTCACATCCATTGGCTGAGCCAGGCCAGTGACGCCGGCAGGCACAAATTCTACCGAGGTCATGGCCTTCTCGAGTTCAGCACGCACAGAAGCCATTTTGTGGATCTTGAGACTATCAAGCAGAAGTAGGCGACAGTATGTCACGGACGGCAGCCATACCTATAAACCAATTACTATAGTTGTTAATCCATACCTGGCGTGAAAATTTTAGAATTAATTGTGTACCTCTTGTATCCACTCCAGCATAATGCGCTGATCACAATAGGCATTTTTTTGGGCAGTCAATACAACTTTGCCATTTTTGTGTAGCTCATTCTTCTGTAGTTCACAATGGACGGAGCCGCCTTCAGCGCCAGCACACACTATGAATGCTGGTAGTTGGCACCGTTGGCAGATGCACATAGGAAAACACTTGCGCGAAAGGAATTCTCCGACATTCCTAAAAGCAGAGTTAAAAGTTAATCAATCGTTTCAGATTTTTTTTCCAAACACAATAAATTTCATACACCTTGAATGGCATCAACGTCACGTTCCCCGTGAAACGTTATTATTGTCTTGGGGTTCATATCAATGTAGATTGATGTTTGATCCATGTAGAAAAAATGATCTAGCTTGTTGCCATTAGACACGCTTGCGAGAATCCCACTGACCTCCAGATTGTGAAGCATTGCATGCCTAAAGCCATCTGCCACACACTGTTTAAGAATATAATTATAAATTTAATACATAATATTATGAAGAAAAAGCCAGAATGTGTACCTACAGCTCTGAGCGCTTCCGTCGACCCTTGTGAGTGATTCGTCGAATGGAGAGGTTGTTTCGCACACGAAAACGCCGTAGATACTCGACCGCGGCTCGCTCTGACCGACCTTCAAGAAATGAGGGCTCTAGCCGGACACTCATCAACAGTAAGCACTGCGACGTGATGGCACAAACTTTTTCCTTTCTCATCTCGGCTACCCATTTAAGCAACCTATAACGAATACGTTAACAACAATTATTAAAAATTATTTTGAATATGCAATATTTACGATGTTTCGAGCCCGGGAAATGTCACTTTCGGTCCTCGCCGTCCAGGAAGTAGAACAGTGCTAGTCTGCATTGAATCTGCGATCTCGTCACGGCGTTTTGCCCAACGGTAGAGCGTTATCAGGTGACATTTGCTCTCTAAGGCGACTGCGACGGCTGTGTTGCCATCGGCCACTGTATCAACGGCACGTAGCTGCTCAGCGTTTGTGTGCATGACATCTCTCATAGTAGGTAGCTGTAGAAGTGAGTTGTTCAAATTCATTTACAACCATCCATGACAGGTGTTGGAAGATGTGTTGTCACACGCTTACGTCTTCAAGTGTCGCGCTAAGATTGCATATGTTGCATGTCAGGTTGCGCGTGGGATTGATTTGGATCCCATGCGGTGCATTTGGATGGGCAGAAGATTGTGTGAGCGGGATAAGACTCTATCGACAGCCATCTGGCTTAGTGGTCTGCACTCTTATCTGAGAAGCATACGGCGTGGGTTCGATACTCACAAGGTTCGATTTTGCGCGCACGTACTCCGCATTGTCAGAGCGACGTTTTTACATTTGCAACCATGTGAGATACGCAGCAGGAACGAAATTTTGTAGACACGCAAGACTGAAGGGTAGCTAGTCTTTAACTCACTCAATCCACTCACTTTTCATTTTCCAATCTCGACTACAAGTCCTTCCTCATCAACTCGCCAGCGCTAGCCAACTTCCTTTTGGTTATGAGCCCAAGCAACGACACCAAGTTCAAGATCGAGCCTTTCGATGGCTCCAACTACACACTGTGGAGTTACAAGATGAAGATGTACCTGATGGCCAAGGGATTATGGGAGGCGGTTACCGGCAAGGTCGAAGTGTCGGAGACGAAGGAGCAGCAAGCGCACGCGGCAATTGCGCTCAACCTAAACGATTCGCAGCTCATGCACGTGGTGACGGCTGAGAATGCGAAAGAGGCGTGGGACAAGCTGGAGACGGTCCACAAGGCTCAAGACATGGCCAACCGACTGTGGCTCAAGGAGAAGTTTTCGTCGTTCAAGTACACGGCATCTTCAATCGGTGAGCACGTGACGGAGTTGGAGAGGCTGGTGTTGGAGATGACGAACGCAAGATGCAAGCCAAGCGATGAAGACGTTTGCTCAACGTTGCTGCGGAGTTTACCGGCTAGCTACGAGAGCATGGTTCAAGCGTTTCGCATGTCGACCACCGAGCTGAACCTGACGGACTTGGTGGGAAAGCTGATAGCTGAAGAAGTGCGTCAGAAGGATTCGACGCGCATCGAGGACGCGACTGCACTACTCGCGGGCAAGGGCAACGCAAGGCAGTCGAAGAAGCAACGCGGTGGGCGCAAGAAGGTGTCCGGGGCGTGTTTCAATTGTGGCAAGATGGGCCACTACGCCAGGAACTGCCAAGCAGAGGCGAGTTCTGATGAAGAAGTCCAAGACCAATCGAACGTCGCGTTCAACACAACCGAGGGGTTTGCGAGCGAGAGCTGGGTCATGGACAGTGGGGCGTCGGCGCACATGTGCAAGACGCGAGATGCGTTCGTTGATTACACCGAGGTGACGAACGGACGCAGTGTGTCAAGCGCTAAGAGTAGCGCTGACTTGAAGGTTCTTGGTTTTGGAAGTGTGGTCCTCAACGTCTGGTCCGGATCTCCGTGGATTAATGCTCGACTGGAGAAAGCGTTACACGTCCAGGATCTGAATAAGAACCTGTTTTCGCTCACGGCGGCTACGGCGCGCGGAATGACGGTCATCATGACTCGAGATCAATGTGTTGTCAAGCAAGGTGGCGTTCCAGTTGCGACCGGGCGGAAACAAGGCAAACTGATGTACCTCAACACGACCGAGGGTGATGAGTGTCATATCGCAAGTGATGACATCGAGTTGTGGCATCGACGCCTCGGTCATGCATCGTACACGACGCTGAACAACATGATCAAGGATGGTCGACTTCGTGGGTCACCAGCTGATAAAGGCGTTGTGTGCGGTGTGTGTGCCACATCCAAGCAAGTTCGAAAGACGTTCAACTCGAGCAAGGGAGAAGTGGAAGCCAGGGAGAGCCGACGGACCGACAGCATCGTGTGCTCAGACGTGCTTGGACCTATCACGCCAGCATCGAAATCCGGGTACAAGTACATCGTGACGTTCATCATGATGAAGAGCCGTTATGTGACGATTTACCCCTTACGGAAAAAGAGCGAAGTGCCCGACGCATTTGCTAAGTTCATCAAGGAAATCATGGCGACTGCTGGCGTGAAGATTAGAGTACTGCGAAGCGACAACGGAGGCGAGTATCGAAGTGTGGCAATGGACGAGTTATGCGACGCGAAGATGATCAAGCAGGAGTTCACAGTTCCCTACAACCCCCAGCAGAACGGCATGTCGGAGCGGATGAACAGGACTCTCGTGGAGATGACACGGTGCATGATCAAGGATAGCGGGTTGGACAAGAGCTACTGGTGCGAAGCGATCATGACAGCGGCTGATATTCGCAATGTGCTGCCTAACACAGCGAACCCGCACTCAAGTCCGTTTGAAGCTGCGTTCCAGCGGAAACCACAATTGGACCACATGCGTGTGTTTGGAACTGAGTGCTACGCTCATGTGACCAAGGAAAAACGCAAGAAACTGGACGACTCTGGTGTGAAGTGTCAATTTCTCGGCTATTCGAAGCACAACAAGGCATACCGGCTTCTCAACGTGAGTGACGGTTCGATCGTCATTTCGAGGAGCGTAACCTTCTCAGAACACCCGAAATACAAGCACTCGACGGATAAGACGCCACAGGACAAACATGGCGTGATTGACATTACCAACGAGGACGAAGCTGAAGATTCGACTGAGGGTTCGGGTATTGATGGCGGTTTCCGTACTCCAACACTGGATCCTCAAACTGGCCCGTCTCAGGATAGACCCTCTGGACCGACTCACGCAGTGCCAACCAGGGGTTCAAGTACTCCCGGGCGCAATGGAGAAGAAGAATGGATGGTTCGGCCGGAACGCAAGCGACGCGGAGTGGTGCGATATCAAGACGAGTATCCAGGCACGCAGCGTGGAGAATTCAACCTGGATGATTTTGAAGCAGAGTATGACTCGCTCTACTGTCTCCATACCGAAGATGACGACGGAGAAGACGCGGTGTCATACGATGAAGTCATGCAGAGCAGGCACAAGGATCAGTGGCTGCGTGCAATGGAAAGCGAGATGAAGTCACTTGAAGACCATCGAACCTGGGAGCTCGTCAAGATGCCAAGTGACAAGAAGGCGATTGGATGCAAGTGGGTGTTTCGTATCAAGCGTGATCCCAACGGCAATATTGTCAAGTTCAAGGCAAGACTTGTGGCAAAGGGGTACACGCAACGCCCAGGCATTGACTACACTGATACCTTTGCTCCTGTCGCACGAAAAGAGTCAATCAACGCGTCGCTGGCAATCGCAGCAGAGGAAGACATGGAGGCTGAAAATGTGGATGTGGACACTGCGTTTCTCTATGGAGATGTGGAGGAGGAAATCTACATGGACCAGCCCGACGGATTTGAAGATAAATCTAACCCGGCGATGAAGTGTTTGTTGAAGCAGGCACTTTATGGCACGAAGCAAGCGGCACGGCAGTGGAACAACAAGCTGAACAAGCACCTCGACGGTCAAGGTTTCAGCCGATCAGATGCAGACCCGTGTGTTTACGTTCGTCGATCGAGCAGCGAGTACAGTATCGTCGTCATCTACGTGGATGACCTTATGCTGTTCAGTAAGACGAAGGCACACATCGAGTCGATCAAACAGGCGTTAAAGAGCGAGTTCAGCATCAAGGAGTTGGGGGAGCTCAAGTACTGTCTCGGCATCGAGATTCACCGAAACCGCGTGGACAAGACAATTTTGATGAACCAGCGCGCGTATATCAAGCGACTTGCCGAGAAGTTTGGAGTGGATAAATGCAAGGATGTTCAGACTCCAGCGGATTGCAACTCCAAGTTGATGAAGATGGGTGATGAGGAAGCGTTTGTACCGAGGTACCCGTATCGAGAACTGGTCGGCGCGCTGATGTACTTGACAACGTGCACTCGCCCTGACATCGCGCACGCTGTTGGGGAAGTCGCCAAGTACTGTGAGCGTTACAACAAGAGCCATTGGGTGGCTGTCAAGCGGATCCTCAAGTATCTCAAGACGACTCAGCACATGGGAGTTATGTTCTACGGTGCGAGCAAGGAAGAGTTGATTGGCTATGCAGATGCAAACTGGGCCGGTGATTTGGATACGCGGCGGTCGACTACTGGCTACGTGTTCTTCCTGAATGGCAGCGCGATTTCGTGGAAGTCCAAGCGGCAGCCAACTGTGGCTACTTCAAGCACAGAGGCAGAATACATGAGTCTGTACAGTGCAACTCAAGAGACGGTGTGGCTACGTTTGCTGCTGAAGGACCTGGGATACAAAGACCACGATGCGACGCTGATCTACCAAGACAACCAGGGGTGCATCGCGTTGGCCAAGAACCCTGTGTATCACGCACGCACGAAGCACATTGACATCAAGTTTCATTTTCTGCGTGAGAAGATCGAGCGTGCGGTAATTCGACTAGAATACAAGCCAACGGACGAGATGGTCGCCGATGGGATGACAAAGGCGTTGACGCGCGACAAGCATCGCCAGTTCGTCGAGGGCCTCGGCATGAGGGCGTGAGTCGACACGCAAGCGTGTGCACCAAGGGAGAGTGTTGGAAGATGTGTTGTCACACGCTTACGTCTTCAAGTGTCGCGCTAAGATTGCATATGTTGCATGTCAGGTTGCGCGTGGGATTGATTTGGATCCCATGCGGTGCATTTGGATGGGCAGAAGATTGTGTGAGCGGGATAAGACTCTATCGACAGCCATCTGGCTTAGTGGTCTGCACTCTTATCTGAGAAGCATACGGTGTGGGTTCGATACTCACAAGGTTCGATTTTGCGCGCACGTACTCCGCATTGTCAGAGCGACGTTTTTCCATTTGCAACCATGTGGGATACGCAGCAGGAACGAAATTTTGTAGACACGCAAGACTGAAGGGTAGCTAGTCTTTAATTCACTCAATCCACTCACTTTTCATTTTCCAATCTCGACTACAAGTCCTTCCTCATCAACTCGCCAGCGCTAGCCAACTTCCTTTTCAGGTACCATGTAAAGACTTTTTACGTAATTTTACCTTTTACAATTCCTATAATTCGATATTTTACATCACGTTGCAGGAATTCCGTGTAATCCGGTACATGCATTGCAAAAGCAAACATGGAAAATGATAGCGATCTGGACATCTCTACGATCGTAGACTTCATGGAAAACGAATTAGGACCTTCATCCAAGAGACAAGACGCATCAGCGCGAGCTAAGTTCAACACCTTTATTCGAAAGCACATACCGCGGAAACAGGCAGGGTCTATCTAGCCTCGTGTCGGTGACTCGAGTTGTGCGCTGGAACGAGCAGGCAGGCAGGCAGGCAGACAGGCAGGCAGACAGGGAGGTATGTGGGAGTGGTAAAAAGTTTGGTGGCGTAAAAAGTGTTTGTTTGGTAAAAAGTGGACACTGGGGGTATCGATCCCCCTACCTCCCGCATGCGAAGCGGGCGCTCTACCATTTGAGCTAAGCGCCCAGATGAAAACCCAAACCACACGCCAATCGACGCGCTCTGTGCCAACCCACACAGCACGCTCCTCATACGCTCAAACCACGCTCAAACCACGCCAAACCACACCACATAATACATATACATACACTTACACACGACCGTGTCCACACACAACACCACACCACACAACACACACATACACACACACAACACACACACACAGGTCGTGCCGACCGACTCGAACTACAGCATGCATTGGACACATACATCTACTTGCATCGGTTTCCTGGATCACCGAGTGTGACTCGTATGGAGTGGGGTGGGGTGGGGTGGGTGTCTGTCCAGTGTCCCAGCGTCGTGTCTTCGGTGGATCGGTGTCCTGGTCGATATAGCTCTGGCGCACCCGACGCATCGGCCATTCTGTCGCGGACATCACTGTCTCTGCAATCGTATTCTACTTATAACCTCAGCGCCTGAAGACACCGCGGAAACAGGCAGGGTCTATCTAGCCTCGTGTCGGTGACTCGAGTTGTGCGCTGGAACGAGCAGGCAGGCAGGCAGGCAGACAGGCAGGCAGACAGGGAGGTATGTGGGAGTGGTAAAAAGTTTGGTGGCGTAAAAAGTGTTTGTTTGGTAAAAAGTGGACACTGGGGGTATCGATCCCCCTACCTCCCGCATGCGAAGCGGGCGCTCTACCATTTGAGCTAAGCGCCCAGATGAAAACCCAAACCACACGCCAATCGACGCGCTCTGTGCCAACCCACACAGCACGCTCCTCATACGCTCAAACCACGCTCAAACCACGCCAAACCACACCACATAATACATATACATACACTTACACACGACCGTGTCCACACACAACACCACACCACACAACACACACATACACACACACAACACACACACACAGGTCGTGCCGACCGACTCGAACTACAGCATGCATTGGACACATACATCTACTTGCATCGGTTTCCTGGATCACCGAGTGTGACTCGTATGGAGTGGGGTGGGGTGGGGTGGGTGTCTGTCCAGTGTCCCAGCGTCGTGTCTTCGGTGGATCGGTGTCCTGGTCGATATAGCTCTGGCGCACCCGACGCATCGGCCATTCTGTCGCGGACATCACAGTCTCTGCAATCGTATTCTACTTATAACCTCAGCGCCTGAAGACACCGCGGAAACAGGCAGGGTCTATCTAGCCTCGTGTCGGTGACTCGAGTTGTGCGCTGGAACGAGCAGGCAGGCAGGCAGGCAGACAGGCAGGCAGACAGGGAGGTATGTGGGAGTGGTAAAAAGTTTGGTGGCGTAAAAAGTGTTTGTTTGGTAAAAAGTGGACACTGGGGGTATCGATCCCCCTACCTCCCGCATGCGAAGCGGGCGCTCTACCATTTGAGCTAAGCGCCCAGATGAAAACCCAAACCACACGCCAATCGACGCGCTCTGTGCCAACCCACACAGCACGCTCCTCATACGCTCAAACCACGCTCAAACCACGCCAAACCACACCACATAATACATATACATACACTTACACACGACCGTGTCCACACACAACACCACACCACACACACAACACACACATACACACACACACACACACACAACACACACACACAGGTCGTGCCGACCGACTCGAACTACAGCATGCATTGGACACATACATCTACTTGCATCGGTTTCCTGGATCACCGAGTGTGACTCGTATGGAGTGGGGTGGGGTGGGGTGGGTGTCTGTCCAGTGTCCCAGCGTCGTGTCTTCGGTGGATCGGTGTCCTGGTCGATATAGCTCTGGCGCACCCGACGCATCGGCCATTCTGTCGCGGACATCACAGTCTCTGCAATCGTATTCTACTTATAACCTCAGCGCCTGAAGACACCGCGGAAACAGGCAGGGTCTATCTAGCCTCGTGTCGGTGACTCGAGTTGTGCGCTGGAACGAGCAGGCAGGCAGGCAGGCAGACAGGCAGGCAGACAGGGAGGTATGTGGGAGTGGTAAAAAGTTTGGTGGCGTAAAAAGTGTTTGTTTGGTAAAAAGTGGACACTGGGGGTATCGATCCCCCTACCTCCCGCATGCGAAGCGGGCGCTCTACCATTTGAGCTAAGCGCCCAGATGAAAACCCAAACCACACGCCAATCGACGCGCTCTGTGCCAACCCACACAGCACGCTCCTCATACGCTCAAACCACGCTCAAACCACGCCAAACCACACCACATAATACATATACATACACTTACACACGACCGTGTCCACACACAACACCACACCACACAACACACACATACACACACACAACACACACACACAGGTCGTGCCGACCGACTCGAACTACAGCATGCATTGGACACATACATCTACTTGCATCGGTTTCCTGGATCACCGAGTGTGACTCGTATGGAGTGGGGTGGGGTGGGGTGGGTGTCTGTCCAGTGTCCCAGCGTCGTGTCTTCGGTGGATCGGTGTCCTGGTCGATATAGCTCTGGCGCACCCGACGCATCGGCCATTCTGTCGCGGACATCACAGTCTCTGCAATCGTATTCTACTTATAACCTCAGCGCCTGAAGACACCGCGGAAACAGGCAGGGTCTATCTAGCCTCGTGTCGGTGACTCGAGTTGTGCGCTGGAACGAGCAGGCAGGCAGGCAGGCAGACAGGCAGGCAGACAGGGAGGTATGTGGGAGTGGTAAAAAGTTTGGTGGCGTAAAAAGTGTTTGTTTGGTAAAAAGTGGACACTGGGGGTATCGATCCCCCTACCTCCCGCATGCGAAGCGGGCGCTCTACCATTTGAGCTAAGCGCCCAGATGAAAACCCAAACCACACGCCAATCGACGCGCTCTGTGCCAACCCACACAGCACGCTCCTCATACGCTCAAACCACGCTCAAACCACGCCAAACCACACCACATAATACATATACATACACTTACACACGACCGTGTCCACACACAACACCACACCACACACACAACACACACATACACACACACACACAACACACACACACAGGTCGTGCCGACCGACTCGAACTACAGCATGCATTGGACACATACATCTACTTGCATCGGTTTCCTGGATCACCGAGTGTGACTCGTATGGAGTGGGGTGGGGTGGGGTGGGTGTCTGTCCAGTGTCCCAGCGTCGTGTCTTCGGTGGATCGGTGTCCTGGTCGATATAGCTCTGGCGCACCCGACGCATCGGCCATTCTGTCGCGGACATCACTGTCTCTGCAATCGTATTCTACTTATAACCTCAGCGCCTGAAGACACCGCGGAAACAGGCAGGGTCTATCTAGCCTCGTGTCGGTGACTCGAGTTGTGCGCTGGAACGAGCAGGCAGGCAGGCAGACAGGCAGGCAGACAGGGAGGTATGTGGGAGTGGTAAAAAGTTTGGTGGCGTAAAAAGTGTTTGTTTGGTAAAAAGTGGACACTGGGGGTATCGATCCCCCTACCTCCCGCATGCGAAGCGGGCGCTCTACCATTTGAGCTAAGCGCCCAGATGAAAACCCAAACCACACGCCAATCGACGCGCTCTGTGCCAACCCACACAGCACGCTCCTCATACGCTCAAACCACGCTCAAACCACGCCAAACCACACCACATAATACATATACATACACTTACACACGACCGTGTCCACACACAACACCACACCACACAACACACACATACACACACACAACACACACACACAGGTCGTGCCGACCGACTCGAACTACAGCATGCATTGGACACATACATCTACTTGCATCGGTTTCCTGGATCACCGAGTGTGACTCGTATGGAGTGGGGTGGGGTGGGGTGGGTGTCTGTCCAGTGTCCCAGCGTCGTGTCTTCGGTGGATCGGTGTCCTGGTCGATATAGCTCTGGCGCACCCGACGCATCGGCCATTCTGTCGCGGACATCACAGTCTCTGCAATCGTATTCTACTTATAACCTCAGCGCCTGAAGACACCGCGGAAACAGGCAGGGTCTATCTAGCCTCGTGTCGGTGACTCGAGTTGTGCGCTGGAACGAGCAGGCAGGCAGGCAGGCAGACAGGCAGGCAGACAGGGAGGTATGTGGGAGTGGTAAAAAGTTTGGTGGCGTAAAAAGTGTTTGTTTGGTAAAAAGTGGACACTGGGGGTATCGATCCCCCTACCTCCCGCATGCGAAGCGGGCGCTCTACCATTTGAGCTAAGCGCCCAGATGAAAACCCAAACCACACGCCAATCGACGCGCTCTGTGCCAACCCACACAGCACGCTCCTCATACGCTCAAACCACGCTCAAACCACGCCAAACCACACCACATAATACATATACATACACTTACACACGACCGTGTCCACACACAACACCACACCACACACACAACACACACATACACACACACACACACAACACACACACACAGGTCGTGCCGACCGACTCGAACTACAGCATGCATTGGACACATACATCTACTTGCATCGGTTTCCTGGATCACCGAGTGTGACTCGTATGGAGTGGGGTGGGGTGGGGTGGGTGTCTGTCCAGTGTCCCAGCGTCGTGTCTTCGGTGGATCGGTGTCCTGGTCGATATAGCTCTGGCGCACCCGACGCATCGGCCATTCTGTCGCGGACATCACAGTCTCTGCAATCGTATTCTACTTATAACCTCAGCGCCTGAAGACACCGCGGAAACAGGCAGGGTCTATCTAGCCTCGTGTCGGTGACTCGAGTTGTGCGCTGGAACGAGCAGGCAGGCAGGCAGGCAGACAGGCAGGCAGACAGGGAGGTATGTGGGAGTGGTAAAAAGTTTGGTGGCGTAAAAAGTGTTTGTTTGGTAAAAAGTGGACACTGGGGGTATCGATCCCCCTACCTCCCGCATGCGAAGCGGGCGCTCTACCATTTGAGCTAAGCGCCCAGATGAAAACCCAAACCACACGCCAATCGACGCGCTCTGTGCCAACCCACACAGCACGCTCCTCATACGCTCAAACCACGCTCAAACCACGCCAAACCACACCACATAATACATATACATACACTTACACACGACCGTGTCCACACACAACACCACACCACACACACAACACACACACAGGTCGTGCCGACCGACTCGAACTACAGCATGCATTGGACACATACATCTACTTGCATCGGTTTCCTGGATCACCGAGTGTGACTCGTATGGAGTGGGGTGGGGTGGGGTGGGTGTCTGTCCAGTGTCCCAGCGTCGTGTCTTCGGTGGATCGGTGTCTTGGAAGATGCATCAGTGGTGGTGAAGGGGAGCGTTTTCGCGTTTTGAAAAGTTTTGGCGGCGACTATCGGCTTAACCTCTTCGTTTTTTCCCTTTTCGCCTAGATTTCGTGATCTAAAATACTACCAATCACGTAACATATAGCGTTTTAGCGGACGTGTCGTTTCAATAGTGCTGGCTTGATGCACCCGACCGATTTTGCTCGCTATGGCGATGTGGGCGTTTGCTCGCTAGGACTACGTGAGCGTTTGCTCACTGCGGGGATGAGGTCAAAAATACTCGCCGATTAAGCTGCTCCTGCGTGCCACGCACCTGGTGTTATCCAGAATGTCGCCTTCCAGTTGAAAAATCCCCTTACAGAAGCACTCTAAGAAGAGTGCACTACAGCCTGGCACCAAACCAGAAGGTGTGCTGTTCAAAGGTATCGAATACGACTACGAGCTGGTGGATGATATGATCATGATCATCCAGGGTGACGTAGCTATCGGCAAGAGACTTGTGTGGCAGGACGTGGATCCGGACGAAGAGAAGGTTTCAACTCGAATCGAACACGTTCTTCACGGCGATTACAACTCGGGACGTGATTACTGTTGGCAACACGATCGATCGTGTTTCCAAGTAGACAAGAGCGCTCGTCCGTTCCTTCGGACATTGCTAGCTGTTACAAAGCACATTACCCACGCTACAGGTTTTAAGTTTCACTGCTGTGCAGGCGACAACTGCCGTACGAACATGGGCTGCCGAACTCACGACTTCGTCACGGTTCAAGGCGTCGAGTCTTCCTGTTGCTCGTTCATTGGGCGCGTTGGAGGTCCCAGAGGCTCGGTGTTTCTGCTGAGTGCGGTCTTGGCAATGTTGTTCACGTGCTTCTGCATGCCTTCGGCCTTGGCCATGCAGTGGAGCACGTCGATCAGGACGAGCACCTTCGTATCGCGTGGGGTATGAGACCAAACGCGGCTATTTCGTGGCGAAGACAAGGGATCAATGCTCACAAACACGAGACCAGCTGACTGCGTGCTGTAGCCACCTCCTTACGATCTTTTCAGCATCATGCACCACCCGGTGGACACCTTCGTACACTCCGACCCTGAAGACAGCAAGCTGCAGTGGTATCCGAGCATTACCCCGTTGGTTTCAGATGACAAGCAGCGCCTCGCAGTGAAGAAAGACATGAGCCAGCGTGAACGAATTGTTGCGTCTGACGTCGAATCTGTCTGGGATTTGTATCCGGAACTGAAGAAGAAACACCACGACCGTCAAAACCCCGGCGAAAGCGGCGAAGCTGAAGCTGTAGAATTGCACGAAATCTTCGTCCACACTGACGAAGACACAATCGAGAACGAGACCGCTCCTGAACACGGAAGTCAACACCGCCGCTTCGGTCAGTCACTTGTAAGGTTCCTGGATGAGCGTGCTTTGAGCGTATGAGGAGCGTGCTGTGTGGGTTGGCACAGAGCGCGTCGATTGGCGTGTGGTTTGGGTTTTCATCTGGGCGCTTAGCTCAAATGGTAGAGCGCCCGCTTCGCATGCGGGAGGTAGGGGGATCGATACCCCCAGTGTCCACTTTTTACCAAACAAACACTTTTTACGCCACCAAACTTTTTACCACTCCCACATACCTCCCTGTCTGCCTGCCTGTCTGCCTGCCTGCCTGCCTGCTCGTTCCAGCGCACAACTCGAGTCACCGACACGAGGCTAGATAGACCCTGCCTGTTTCCGCGGTGTCTTCAGGCGCTGAGGTTATAAGTAGAATACGATTGCAGAGACTGTGATGTCCGCGACAGAATGGCCGATGCGTCGGGTGCGCCAGAGCTATATCGACCAGGACACCGATCCACCGAAGACACGACGCTGGGACACTGGACAGACACCCACCCCACCCCACCCCACTCCATACGAGTCACACTCGGTGATCCAGGAAACCGATGCAAGTAGATGTATGTGTCCAATGCATGCTGTAGTTCGAGTCGGTCGGCACGACCTGTGTGTGTGTGTTGTGTGTGTGTGTGTGTGTGTATGTGTGTGTTGTGTGTGTGGTGTGGTGTTGTGTGTGGACACGGTCGTGTGTAAGTGTATGTATATGTATTATGGAAGTTGGCTAGCGCTGGCGAGTTGATGAGGAAGGACTTGTAGTCGAGATTGGAAAATGAAAAGTGAGTGGATTGAGTGAATTAAAGACTAGCTACCCTTCAGTCTTGCGTGTCTACAAAATTTCGTTCCTGCTGCGTATCCCACATGGTTGCAAATGGAAAAACGTCGCTCTGACAATGCGGAGTACGTGCGCGCAAAATCGAACCTTGTGAGTATCGAACCCACACCGTATGCTTCTCAGATAAGAGTGCAGACCACTAAGCCAGATGGCTGTCGATAGAGTCTTATCCCGCTCACACAATCTTCTGCCCATCCAAATGCACCGCATGGGATCCAAATCAATCCCACGCGCAACTTGACATGCAACATATGCAATCTTAGCGCGACACTTGAAGACGTAAGCGTGTGACAACACATCTTCCAACACTCTCCCTTGGTGCACACGCTTGCGTGTCGACTCACGCCCTCATGCCGAGGCCCTCGACGAACTGGCGATGCTTGTCGCGCGTCAACGCCTTCGTCATCCCATCGGCGACCATCTCGTCCGTTGGCTTGTATTCTAGTCGAATTACCGCACGCTCGATCTTCTCACGCAGAAAATGAAACTTGATGTCAATGTGCTTCGTGCGTGCGTGGTACACAGGGTTCTTGGCCAACGCGATGCACCCCTGGTTGTCTTGGTAGATCAGCGTCGCATCGTGGTCTTTGTATCCCAGGTCCTTCAGCAGCAAACGTAGCCATACCGTCTCTTGAGTTGCACTGTACAGACTCATGTATTCTGCTTCTGTGCTTGAAGTAGCCACAGTTGGCTGCCGCTTGGACTTCCACGAAATTGCGCTGCCATTCAGGAAGAACACGTAGCCAGTAGTCGACCGCCGCGTATCCAAATCACCGGCCCAGTTTGCATCTGCATAGCCAATCAACTCTTCCTTGCTCGCACCGTAGAACATAACTCCCATGTGCTGAGTCGTCTTGAGATACTTGAGGATCCGCTTGACAGCCACCCAATGGCTCTTGTTGTAACGCTCACAGTACTTGGCGACTTCCTCAACAGCGTGCGCGATGTCAGGGCGAGTGCACGTTGTCAAGTACATCAGCGCGCCGACCAGTTCTCGATACGGGTACCTCGGTACAAACGCTTCCTCATCACCCATCTTCATCAACTTGGAGTTGCAATCCGCTGGCGTCTGAACATCCTTGCATTTATCCACTCCAAACTTCTCGGCAAGTCGCTTGATATACGCGCGCTGGTTCATCAAAATTGTCTTGTCCACGCGGTTTCGGTGAATCTCGATGCCGAGACAGTACTTGAGCTCCCCCAACTCCTTGATGCTGAACTCGCTCTTTAACGCCTGTTTGATCGACTCGATGTGTGCCTTCGTCTTACTGAACAGCATAAGGTCATCCACGTAGATGACGACGATACTGTACTCGCTGCTCGATCGACGAACGTAAACACACGGGTCTGCATCTGATCGGCTGAAACCTTGACCGTCGAGGTGCTTGTTCAGCTTGTTGTTCCACTGCCGTGCCGCTTGCTTCGTGCCATAAAGTGCCTGCTTCAACAAACACTTCATCGCTGGGTTAGATTTATCTTCAAATCCGTCGGGCTGGTCCATGTAGATTTCCTCCTCCACATCTCCATAGAGAAACGCAGTGTCCACATCCACATTTTCAGCCTCCATGTCTTCCTCTGCTGCGATTGCCAGCGACGCGTTGATTGACTCTTTCCGTGCGACAGGAGCAAAGGTATCAGTGTAGTCAATGCCTGGGCGTTGCGTGTACCCCTTTGCCACAAGTCTTGCCTTGAACTTGACAATATTGCCGTTGGGATCACGCTTGATACGAAACACCCACTTGCATCCAATCGCCTTCTTGTCACTTGGCATCTTGACGAGCTCCCAGGTTCGATGGTCTTCAAGTGACTTCATCTCGCTTTCCATTGCACGAAGCCACTGATCCTTGTGCCTGCTCTGCATGACTTCGTCGTATGACACCGCGTCTTCTCCGTCGTCATCCTCGGTATGGAGACAGTAGAGCGAGTCATACTCTGCTTCAAAATCATCCAGATTGAATTCTCCACGCTGCGTGCCTGGATACTCGTCTTGATATCGCACCACTCCGCGTCGCTTGCGTTCCGGCCGAACCATCCATTCTTCTTCTCCATTGCGCCCGGGAGTACTTGAACCCCTGGTTGGCACTGCGTGAGTCGGTCCAGAGTGTCGATCCTGAGACGGGCCACTTTGAGGATCCATTGTTGGAGTACGGAAACCGCCATCAATACCCGAACCCTCAGTCGAATCTTCAGCTTCGTCCTCGTTGGTAATGTCGATCACGCCATGTTTGTCCTGTGGCGTCTTATCCGTCGAGTGCTTGTATTTCGGGTGTTCTGAGAAGGTTACGCTCCTCGAAATGACGATCGAACCGTCACTCACGTTGAGAAGCCGGTATGCCTTGTTGTGCTTCGAATAGCCGAGAAATTGACACTTCACACCAGAGTCGTCCAGTTTCTTGCGTTTTTCCTTGGTCACATGGGCGTAGCACTCAGTTCCAAACACACGCATGTGGTCCAATTGTGGTTTCCGCTGGAACGCAGCTTCAAACGGACTTGAGTGCGGGTTCGCTGTGTTAGGCAGCACATTGCGAATATCAGCCGCTGTCATGATCGCTTCGCACCAGTAGCTCTTGTCCAACCCGCTATCCTTGATCATGCACCGTGTCATCTCCACGAGAGTCCTGTTCATCCGCTCCGACATGCCGTTCTGCTGGGGGTTGTAGGGAACCGTGAACTCCTGCTTGATCATCTTCGCGTCGCATAATTCGTCCATTGCCACACTTCGATACTCGCCTCCGTTGTCGCTTCGCAGTACTCTAATCTTCACGCCAGCAGTCGCCATGATTTCCTTGATGAACTTAGCAAATGCGTCGGGCACTTCGCTCTTCTTCCGTAAGGGGTAAATCGTCACATAACGGCTCTTCATCATGATGAACGTCACGATGTACTTGTACCCGGATTTCGATGCTGGCGTGATAGGTCCAAGCACGTCTGAGCACACGATGCTGTCGGTCCGTCGGCTCTCCCTGGCTTCCACTTCTCCCTTGCTCGAGTTGAACGTCTTTCGAACTTGCTTGGATGTGGCACACACACCGCACACAACGCCTTTCTCAGCTGGTGACCCACTAAGTCGACCATCCTTGATCATGTTGTTCAGCGTCGTGTACGATGCATGACCGAGGCGTCGATGCCACAACTCGATGTCATCACTTGCGATGTGACACTCATCACCCTCGGTCGTGTTGAGGTACATCAGTTTGCCTTGTTTCCGCCCGGTCGCAACTGGAACGCCACCTTGCTTGACAACACATTGATCTCGAGTCATGATGACCGTCATTCCGCGCGCCGTAGCCGCCGTGAGCGAAAACAGGTTCTTATTCAGATCCTGGACGTGTAACGCTTTCTCCAGTCGAGCATTAATCCACGAAGATCCGGACCAGACGTGGAGGACCACACTTCCAAAACCAAGAACCTTCAAGTCAGCGCTACTCTTAGCGCTTGACACACTGCGTCCGTTCGTCACCTCGGTGTAATCAACGAACGCATCTCGCGTCTTGCACATGTGCGCCGACGCCCCACTGTCCATGACCCAGCTCTCGCTCGCAAACCCCTCGGTTGCGTTGAACGCGACATTCGATTGGTCTTGGACTTCTTCATCAGAACTCGCCTCTGCTTGGCAGTTCCTGGCGTAGTGGCCCATCTTGCCACAATTGAAACACGCCCCGGACACCTTCTTGCGCCCACCGCGTTGCTTCTTCGACTGCCTTGCGTTGCCCTTGCCCGCGAGTAGTGCAGTCGCGTCCTCGATGCGCGTCGAATCCTTCTGACGCACTTCTTCAGCTATCAGCTTTCCCACCAAGTCCGTCAGGTTCAGCTCGGTGGTCGACATGCGAAA